>OX439470.1:1359820-2039730 GCA_949320045.1 Scotopteryx bipunctaria
TCGACTACGTTTTGTGCATAGATGTGTTGTTTATTTTGTGTGCTCATCTGACTATGAAGAAAATAATTTATAGGTCTTTATTTTGTCAGCTTACCTAATTATCTTATAAACATTATTTATACAGATTTTATACAGATTATAGCTTATTTTTCTCATACAGATTCGATAATAATAACCCTCTGCCGGGGTCTGTATTTCCTGAAGAGTATAATATGGGTGTCTTTAAATCGAGAATCAATAGGTTTCTTCTAGGTAAGCGTGCTTCATCTTAGACCACACTGTTACTTAACATCAGGTAGAGTGTGCTCAAACGCAAACCTATCTCAGATAAAAAAAAAGTTTTTTTTTGCTTTTCGATTCAGATTTATCGAATTAGAATGTGGCAACACTGGTTAGTCGGTCGGTCAATCAAGGCATGAGGAGTAGCATACCGGAGTAGGCCTGGTCTTCTGAGGTCGGAAGCTATAAGCCCCTGACTGCAAGCCATGCTGTCCCTGGCTATAAGCGAAGTAGTTCTGGGTAACCAGTATCCTCACGCCATCTACATGCTGGATAGACTCCAGAAGACCAGTGCTCTTGTCCACTGTAACTTTTAGGTACTGCGAAAGAAGAAAAGATTAATGAAGGCAGCAAAGCAAATAATGGTATTCAGTGTATTTATTCACATAAACTGTCACCATTGTTCACCATTTCCATCTTAGGATTTTAAATCAGAAGTGGCTGCAAGTTTTCCTATGTTTACTTCTGGCTCTGCCTAGCCCATTAGGGATATGGGCGTGATACTGTGTATGTATGTATTCACAATGGAAATAAAGATAGTAATAATAACAATTGATCTGCACATCTCGTCCGTATAGGCACTATTATCGAAATAATAAATTAATCAAATTATACACATGTCTAACCCCAGAATACTCAAACGCGATTCAGAGTTGAGCACGTCTCAACTCACGGTTTTTTGACAGTTTCTGATGAAAATCTGTCATAATGTGCTCAACTTTGAGATGCGTTTTAGTCTCAGGTTTGAGTATTCGGGGTTAGACACCCATTTAGAATGTAGGTAATAAAAATGTCAATTGAATTAAATCTTTAACAAAATGTACAATTATTATTAGGTCAAACTTAAAACTAAGATAGTCGTCAACAGTAAAAACAATGGTTCGTCATTGAACAATGAAACTATGAATTCCCGTCACACAAAATGATGATCTATTATGTCTATGATCAGATCTTACCTCGTTTGATATTGAAGGTACAAGTTCTTGGTCAGGATCTCCTTTATCTGACTTTACTTTCTTAGCATAGTCATTTTCCTCCTAAAACAAAAAATAATAACAAGGTAGGTAATTTATTGTTATAAGATTGATTTTTGACACCACACAGAAACCCCAGTGTGGGTTCTGATCTATAATAATAAAATCTCTGATTGAACTCGATCTCTGATCCAACTCGATCTCTGATCCACCTCGACCTCTTACCAGCTGGTCCCTGATAGGTGAGATGTAGTACGCGGAGAATCCTAGTGCCGGAATGTTCTCAGCTTCGAACCACAACTCCTGGATGGCGGTGGAAGACCGCCCTGGTAGGTTGATGGCTGCAGCTGGTAGGGGGACTAACTGGTATTCTACTTCTTCATCTGTCAAAGTTTGAAAAAAAATCCCATGAAATATGCCCCTTGCTGCCATGAAATATGCCAATAAAAATAGATGGCTTCCAGTTTTTTATAATTGTTCAATAAAATTGTGTATTGTGCAATACAATCTGATTTACTCTACATATTCTATTATTAGTGCCCCCCCCCCCCCCCCCCCCAAATTACAGGCTGGGCCTGTGATCAGCCCATCGATCGCTCATATAAATGGTTCATCATGTTGGGGAGAATACTATAAGCGTTAAAGTACTTACCATTAAAGTCTCTTATAGAGTAATGAAGAGCGATAGCGGGTAGTCGTACGTAGTGGTAAGTTTTAATGCTGAGGGGATTGTATACCAGAAGTAACACTGACTCCTGCGTCTCTATGAACTGTGAACAATCATCATAACATATAAATAAATATTTGAGGACATATCACACAGCACCATCTAGCCAGTGACGGATTAAGACTACTTGATGCCCTAAGCAATCCATGCCTGTGGGCCCCCCTATCCGTATGTCAACTAGAATCCGTCTTTAAACCTTTACCGCCTAAAAACATTAGTTTTTTGTAAAATAAGATGAAGAGATGTAACGTGAGAGTGAGACGTGATGCCCTAAGGACGAATTTTTTTTGTGCTTCTTCTGGTGCCGCCTCAGACGTGATGACCTAGGCAATTGCTTAATTTGATTAAGGGTTAATCCGTCACTGAATCTAGCCTATTAATTCATTCATTGATTCAAGATCCTCACATAGCCGTCTCTATACATAAGCAAGGTCGTTTATTTTTATTTTTGTTAAAGCGGCAATAGAAATACACACTCTGTAGAAATTTAAACGTTATATTCATTCATTCAAGATCCTCACACTGCCGTCTGTATATAAACAAGGTCGTTTATTTTTATTTTTGTTAAAGCGGCAATAGAAATACACACTTTGTAGAAATTTCTACTCTGGTTTATGAGATACAGCCTGCTGACAGACGGACGCTTAAACAAGGCATGGAACTCACTCTGCATTGGCTCATGTTGAGCTGGTGGCATATGATGAACTGCTGGGAGTTCTTCGACCTCCTGCTGGCTCCCCATGTCGGAGTAAGATAACTGGAAAAGGGCATTCGCACATAAAAATAGACTGCATAAAATTTGGGCAATATTTTGTAGCCGCCATGTTGCATTTTTTGACACTTCCTTTGACATATTATTTTATTAGCTAGTTAATCAGACGAGTCAAACAATAACTTAAGCCTCAAATTGCGACGCTCCTTACAAGATATTCATCTGATAATGTCGTCGGTATTACTCGTCATGAATGGATATTATAAAATTAAATGAAAAATAATACATAAAACTGCAAACAATTCTGTAAAGTGATTACCCACATACTATATTAATATAGTTACTTATGGGTCGGTGACCTGAGCTATGTTTTCTGCCTATAGGCGAACATAGATAGAAAACTGAGGTCATTTTTATTTCTTACTAGCTGCCGCCCGCAGCTTCGCTCGCGTAGTATCCGGATAAAAAATAGCCTATATGTTAATCCAGTACATGTACTATGTATATTCCAAGTTTCATTCAAACCCGTTCAGCCGTTTAGGCGTGATTGAGGCACAAACATCCAAACTCACAAACTTTCTCATTTATATTATAAGTATTAAGTATTATTATACCGATTACCTTAAAGTGTTTAATGTTATTGTAGTTTGTCTTCGTAAATAGGTACCTAACCCTCGAATACTCAAACGTATCTCAGAGTTGAGCACGTCTACAGTAACGAGTTATTGACACATTTTCATCAAAAACTGTCATAAAACCGTGACTTTGAGACGTGCTCAACTCTGAGTCGCATTTGAGTATTCGGGGGTAAGTCGAATAAAAATTGAAATACGCGTTACGAAATAAATAAATGAAGGACGTATTTAAAATAAAAAATAAGTTACCTGAGCAAATAGGACACTTTCTTCGTGCAGTAATCCACGGCTTCGCTCAGCGTACTGATGAAGTCATTGATGACATGCTGCTGACTGGTTCCTTAGATATTTGATTAACAAAGATAAAGATAAAGATATTTTTGCTTGAACACAATATAAGTTACACAGATGTTTTTAATATTTTGGTGTCAATCATGTTCTGCTAAGATTAGCATGCAAATGTTACAGTAACCTATAATATAGGTAACCTATTATTGTAGTTTTAGACAATGTCAAAAAATTAAAAAGTAATAATAGTAATAGGCGCAATAATAACATAAGGTGATGTTAAGATTTATCTGTCATAAAATCTTTAATATATAATAGCATTATTAATGATTTTAAAAGGACGAGTCGATAGCCAATTCTTTTGAAAACCTCAGTGGTGTAGCTGGCGACATAACACCCAGACCCGGAAAAATATTTGCAGAACATGCAAACATTTCTACCGCAGCGGGAATCGAGCCCGCGCCTCTTGCGTCTCAGCCGAGCACTCGCCCGCCATGCCACCGAGGATGTCAAGGTTGGTTGGAGATGGTAAAAGGCCTTGCTTTTTATACCAGTAATGGCGTCGTGGTGAAGTACCAGGCCCACAGCATGCCTCAAGAGGTGTAGTTCGTAAGAGTCTACGCTTTGAGCTATGACTGACAGCTGCTTCACTATCTGTTACAAACAATATTAAGAAATTTAAAAGGTTAGTAATAATTATCTGCTGGACTGGGAGTAAAGAAAAAACATAGAATGCGTCCAGCTGCTTCTCTCCCCGAGCATGTCGTAAAAGTCGACTAAGGGATAGTATCCTCCAACATGATGAGATACAATAAGCAAGTATTCCCAAGGAGGGTTGACGTCAGGTTTCCTTGACAAGTTAAAAAACAAATTTTACAAATGACATTAATATGTATTCTCTCCCTCGCGTGGTACCCGGATAAAAACAGCCTATATGTTAATCCAGTACATGTAACTATGTATATTCCAAGTTTCATTCAAATCCGTTTAGGCGTGATTGAGGCACAAACATCCAAACATCTTTACAAACTTTCGCATTTATAATAATACTAGATGGCAGCACAGGTAAAATTAGTACGCGCTATCGTTGCGTTTTGAACTTTACGCCGGTAATTTCAAGCAAACTAAAGCTTTTCTATTTTATAATTTAGGTAAGAAGTAAGATAATAAATGAATGATGAAGAACAAAGAGCACTGGAGGTCTAATGGTATTCCTTCTAAGGTATCAGCCAGACAAACCTGCAGAAACACGTGAGCTCGTCTCACATAGTACTTGAAGGCAGGTCTTGAGGAGTAGAAGCCAGTCCAGTAGGTGGAGGGGTCGCTACCGTACGGCAAATGGTCTCCCTGAAACACATGAGCTGGCTTATCGTAATAGGAAAGAGTTGAAATTTTCAGTCTGTATTTCTATTGCCGCTATAACAACAAATAATAAAATAAAATGGCCCCATACAAGAAATATTTATGTACATGTGCGATGGTAAGGAACTCTTGCACTTGACCGGCTTTCTCAACACTTATCAATCTTTGGCGTTTGTAAAATACAAAAAATCACAATAAAATATGAATAGTTAAAACACATGAAATATCAAAACAGTACTTTAATGTGTAATAGAATAGTCGGCCTTATCGCTAAAAGCAATCTCTTTCAAGCAAGTTTGGATTGACGAGAAGTAACTTCGCAAAATGAGAACTTTTGGACATGCCACTGACTACCCTCTTAAATCACATAAAATCTAAAGTGTCCTTAGTTCACAGATACTGAATCAAATATTTTTCAAGTTTTAAAAGCCCCTGGACATATAAATAAAACTATAAATTTCACACAAAAAATTGTCTTTGTTGAGAAACGAACCTACTACCCATAGCGCAGAAGTCAGAGCTACACCAACTAAGCTGTAAGGCCAGTCAGTAATTACCTTTTCAGTATAGATAGCTTTATCCCTTCTCCCGTACAAATATATGGCTTTTAAGTAACAAGATGGCGTAGAGTAGAATATATTAATATCTGACATGTTGGCTGGGTGGGTGTTTACGTGGCTGTAAGAAAAAAAACCATATTAATATTAAACTTACTGTACAAAAACTTGAAACAGCTCCATCTAGCGACAACTCTCTGTAACGTTTTTTTATAAATTCTATTTAAACAGTAGGTACTTAAGTAGATAACACAAAAAGAGCAAGAAAATGTTTGGCGCTAATATAAAATAGCGACGACTATCGGCAACTTTTACTGAAACCAATGTCAACTTACTTTTATATGTTACGATAAATAAATTTGTGTTTCTTTAACATAATAATTTATGTTTCCTGCGAACCAGAAAAAAGGAAACCAGATTTGTGTAATTAAAAACAGCGCCAGCTAGTACTGACCTAAGGCAACTCTCAGCAATTTAACTGATAGCCATTGTTCTTAAACAAACTTAAACATCGACCGCGGAATTTGGAATCAGTCTTTCACTTAAATTTTTTCTATGACAAAAACCAACCATCTGTCCTTTAGTTTTAAAACAGCGCCACCTGTCATACATTTTATACAACTCTCAGGTGTGTTTAAAAAAGTGCCATCTAGTGGTAAACAGCCGTAACTATTTCACTTACTTGATAATTTTATCCATATTACTAAACCAGTTGGCCGCGCTCTGGTATGTAAAGTCACCTCCCATAGTAATCAATATGTTATCATGGTCGTAGTATTTAGCTTGGCGCTCTATTTGGGCTATAAAATCGTACACCTGAAAACAAAACATGAATAAATGGGATAACATTTGGAATATATTCACTAGGCACATAACTCTGCACTG
Source organism: Scotopteryx bipunctaria (assembly GCA_949320045.1). NCBI lineage: Eukaryota > Metazoa > Arthropoda > Insecta > Lepidoptera > Geometridae > Scotopteryx > Scotopteryx bipunctaria. The sequence goes on from OX439470.1 coordinate 1,366,240, forward strand.
AACTATTAAAGTCAAATTCTTTATTCATTAAAATCACCGGGATCACTTGGACACGTCTTAAATCTACGTTGCATTTACACGGTAAGAAACCACGCTTGGCTATTTTTTTGAAAATGATTCCTTTACAATCATGTTTTTAAAAGGAGTTGGAGCATTATTCAGTCCCAAGCATATTTGTCTTCTATATAATCGGATATTTTATAGTAAGCTTTTTTAAATAACTTTCGTTATATTAGAGTTTTGAATTTAATAACTGACAAATTTGTCATCTCACTTGGGACTTTGTTATTATTATTTGTTACTATTACTTGTGTTGCAAGTTTTTCGAACATCGTAACTATTCACTACATTACCTACTTTGCTTACTGTGCTTCGCTTTCTGATCTCGTTCGCTCATTGATCTCGCTTACCGTTTATTTGTGGACAATTTGGTGTCGAGTCGTCAACTAACAGCCAGCCACATCTCGTGTCACTGGTTTTTAAAGTCATCCTGTTTCCTCGCTTCGCTCGCCGTTCTGCCTTTGCTCAATAATTTCGCTTAGCTCGTGTATTCTTACCCGTTTATCTGCGTTGTACATTTTAGAGTCGGGGTCGTCAACCAAAGGTTCATCGCTGCAGAGGAAGTCAAAGCAGAATCCGTCGGGCGCGTTATAGAGGTTGAAGAGAGTGTGTGTCATAATGTCTGACATTTTACCTGGAAAGACAATATCACATTTTGTAATGTTTCATCTTGACGTGCAAGATGATATAAGAAGAAAGAAAGAAAAAAATCTATGTTACCTGGTTCCCTGGTATCATTTATAGGTAAACCACTTAATTCAGGCCACTTCCTATGCGTTTGCTGAGCGCTGAGTGAGAGAACAGACTGGGCAGGGTTTATTTAAGATCAGCCCTTTGCCAGTGCCTCTGTAGACATCGCGGATAGGGCCTGAGTTAAATTATTTGAACCAAGAGTAGAAGTAATAATGACAGGAGTAGGTAGTTCCTGTAGAAGTTACCAAGAACGTCACTTCCTCTCCACATGAACTCCATCCGATCTTCCTCCATCATAGCCTCTCTTTCTCTATGGTCTACTCGCCCTGCGAGAAGGTAAAATTGATCAGAAGAACATTACCTATACTATGGCTAGAGGGGTTTATGTTTATTTAAGCACTAGCTGTTACCTGCGACTTCGTACGCGTGTAGTACATTATTTTGTTCTATAATTATAGTTTTCGCAGCGCACGCCAAAACTATTTTGGGTTTTCTATCTTGGGTTACAATATTGCAATTTTCTTACAGATCCCTAGTTTTTTATACTGGTCCCTGATAATGTAGTTTTCTATATAAGAGATATCCAAGAAGCTAATAGATATGACCAATGACCAAAGGGCTGGCGCTTACCTCGGACAAAGGATAAGTATAGCTATCCAACGAGGTAACGTCGCCAGCCTTTTGGGGACCTTACCTGCGGTCGGTGATCTGAGCTCTGTTTTCTATCTGTAGGCGAACTCAGATAAAACTGAGCTCATTTTCATTTCTTATTATTATACTGATTACCTTAAAGTTTTTAATGTTATTATAGTTTGTCTTTGTAACTGTGTTCTTAATAAAGACGCTTTCTATTGGTGAAAGGATTTTTGAAATCGGTTCAGTAGTTTCGGAGCCTATTTTGTTACAAACAAAAACTCTTTCCTCTAAATAATATTAGTACCTACCTATGATTACTTTCGAGTCATTAATCCAATGTGAATGAAATTTGAAGAGTTCAAAGGATTAGGTATACTATTAAGATTGGCTAGTAGCATAATTGTATATTACTAGCTGCCGCCCGCGGCTTCACTCGCGTGGCACACGGATGAAAAATAGCCTATATGTTAATTCAGCACACGTACTATGTATATTCCAAGTTTCATTCAAATCCGTTGAGCCGTTTAGGCGTGATTGAGGCACAAACATCCAAACATCCTCACAAACTTTCGCATTTATAATATAAGTAAGATGAAGGTAATTTCTGAAATTTAACGAAAAGTATTTTATTACACATAGAAAAAAAAACATTCTGATGTCTCTAGTGCGCAGGCTACGTGGTAGCTTACCTAGAAAGAGACCATCAAAGCCCATCTGAGCGAGCAGTGAGATCTGCTCCCTCGTGTGTCCGTACGTATCGATCTGCCACGCTGCTTTTGGCTTACCACACGGTCCTAGCGTATCGTTCAGTTTCCTGAAACATAGCGTAAAAGGGGCTGTACTATATAAATAAATAAATAAATAACAGCCACCAGTCACATACATAGTCCTGACCCCACACTAGAATTCCCTGTGTCGTGGGTATCAGAAACTACGAGTACCATGGTGCCACAACACTCAGACCCGGAAGAAATATTTACAGAACATACAAACATTTCTTCCGCAGCGGGAATCGAACCCGCGCCTCTTGCGTCTCTGCCGAGCAATCGCCCGCCACGCCACTGAGGCCGTCTATATACTAACTAAATGATTAATACAGCATCACACATTCAGCTGCTTCTTTCCCCGAGAATGTTGTAAAAAAAGTCGACTAAGTATAGTATCCACTCCAACATGATGGACCATCTATATGTGCGATGGGCTGATCACCTGTCACCATTGTGCACCATATCCATCTTAAAATGGAATTAAATAGTTCGAATTAAATGAAATGAATTTTGGAACTTTGAATCGGGAGTGGCTGAAACTTTTCTTATGATTACTTGTGGCTCTGCCCACCCTGTTAGGGATACGAGCGTGATTATGTAGGTATGTATGTATTTTCCTAAGGACGTGGGTTCAAATCCGGTCGTGTACCAATAGATTTTTCCGTGTGAAAAATTTACTGGCAGTACTCTCAAACGGTGAAGGAAAACATCGTGAGGAAACCCGCGGCTTGTCAGCTCCGCACGTATTGACCATGGTCTTTCCCGTGGACAAGGCCGACTAAGCTGAGAGGATGGTATAGCTGGGCAAGCCTACTCCATCATAATTCGTCCCGGGCACTACAGCGTCCCGTTTGTGAAGGTAAAAAGTTGCCTCCATCATCTTCTATAGATGGTTAAAGGCCTTGTTTTTTTATTTTGTTTGTAGTTACTAACCTGAGTCCCCAGGTCCACATATCCAGCACTTGCAGATAGTTCACGGTCGCAGAGTCCGCGTGGGTCCAGCCCCCCCCCGCGAACTCAGCTCTCCCCTCCTGCACCAGGGTTCTGGAAGTAAAGCAACATACCAGATCACTATACATGTAAGTAAGATGATAAAGAGTAACCCCAGAATACTCAAAAGCATCTCAGAGCTGAGCATGTCTCAAGTGACGAGTTTTTGACAGATTTTCATCAAAAACTGTCAAAAAACCGTGACTTGAGACGTGCTCAACTCTGAGTCGCGTTTGAGTATTCGGTGGTAAGTCTTTGATCAAGTGGTGGCCTAGACAAAGAAATAAGGATCATCCAACGTCAATGACATCAAAAAGGGCCACAGTTTTAAAATGCTTCATGCATTTTAAAACTGTGGCCCATTTTGATGTGGATAGAATGATGGAAATAAAACGAAGCCTACTCACACTATCGGCCCTTTTTATCTTACTTTTTATTTTATATCCGCATTGATCTGCTATAGGCTGATGGCCTTTACTTTTCGGAGTAAGTACCTGAATGTAGCCCTTGTGTTGGGACGCTGTTCCTTCCACCAGCGCCAGAAGTATGCAGTCTCTGAGAACGTGAACCTGAGGAAAAGAGGTTAGCTTAAGTATTATATCAGCCATCTGATTCCCATAGTACGAGTAGGTACAAGCTTTACTTAGTTTGGAGATAGATGGCGATATGTGAAATCATCATCATCATCATCTTCCTGCCCTTATCTCACTCTATGTGGGGTCGGCACAGCATGATCCTCGGATCATGCTGTAAGAGTTTTGGCTAAGGTGTTTTATGACCGGCCGCCTGCCTGACGTCAACCCTCCTTGGGAATACTTGCTTATTGTATCTCATCATGTTGGAGGATACTATCCCTTAGTCGACTTTTACGACATGCTCGGGGAGAGAAGCAGCTGGACGCATGGCAATGTGTGAAATGTCGCCAAATCTTTATTATTTATTTTAAAAAATGGTTCTATCTATCGTTATCTGACTTACTTCCTCCGCTTATCATGCAGCAGCTCAGATAGCACCGAGTGGAAGATCAGCTGGACATTCGCTGTGCTGACAGAAGCTCTCGCTGTGAAAGGAGTTACGAAGATGAAGATGAAGAGTATCTACTAAGGAACACGTCCAATAACAAACTGTATTCCTAAATCTTGACAGCCTCGGTGGCGTGGCGGGCGATTGCTCGGCAGAGACGCAAGAGGCGCGGGTTCGACTCCCGCTGCGGAGGAAATGTTTGCATAATCTGTAAATATTTCTTCCGGGTCTGGGTGTTGTGGTACCATGGTACTCGTAGTTTCTGATATCCACGACAGGGAATCCTAGTGTGGATTATTAGCAATTGCCTAGGGCATCACGTCTGAGGGGGCACCAGAAGAAGCACAAAAAAATCCGTCCTTAGGACATCACGCCTCTCTCACGTTACATCTCATCATCTTATTTTACAAAAAACTAATGTTTTTAGGCGGTAAAGGTTTAAAGACCGATTCTAGTTGACATGCGGATAGGGGGGCCCACAGGCATGGATTGCTTAGGGCATCAAGTAGTCTTAGTCCGTCACTGCATCTCTCCCTGTTAGCAGACTGTCTGGCACAGTCAGATATTCAGAAATAAGTCTTACTTCCGTAATAATATTCGTCGAAGGTTTTCACCCAACCTGCGTCCATGTGTGAGTGGGCTATGAGGTGGACATTTAATGCCCCATCCCTGGTCGGGGGACATTGCTGAAAGAATACATAATTATTTATTTATTATCGGAAAACCAACAGCTATAATAAATGTCGTTTAAATCTATGATAGAAACAGAGAGCCAATTACAGGTTTTCACTGATAGTACTAGAATTCAATGTGAACAATAATTCAACAAGCTTTTCTATCACTATGCTAAACAGTAAATAAAAAAATTATATTGTACAAGCTGCCGCTCGCGGCTTCGCTCGCGTGTTACCCGGATGAAAAATAGCCTATCTGTTAATCCAGCACATATACTATGTATATTCCAATTTTTATTCAAATCCGTTCAGCCGTTACGGCGTTATTGAGGCACAAACATACATCGTCACATTCACACATCCTTACAAACTTTTGCATTCATAATTATTACATAGATAGATACATATTATCACGCGCGTATTCCTAACGGGGTGCGCTACAAGTAATCATAAGAAAACTTGCAGCCACTCCTGATTCAAAGTCCAATGATGGATACGGTGAAATATGATGACAGGTAATCAGCCCATCGCCCATATAGATGGTCCATCATGTTGGAGAAGATACTATCCCTTAGTCGACATTTACGACATGCTCTGGAGAAGCAGCTGGACGCATTCTATGCTTTTTCTTTACCCCCAGTCCAGCAGAGAAGTTAGAGACGCGTCACATAGAGTGGGAGAAGTGCAAGATGATCAGTAAGAAAAGCAAGAGTAAGATCTTACCTTGTATCCACATTCTATTTTGGTTTTCACACATAAATGAGGTAAAAAGTTAGAACTAAAAACGAATAATGTCCAAAGTAACTTCACCATATTTTTAACCAATTTTTACCATATTAATTTAACATTATAAAATCGTTAATATTAGTTAATTCTACTTGAAAATCACTCTTTTAATTAAATATCTAAGTCCAAAATATGTATAGATAAGTAGATTATAATTAAAAATGGAATTTACAGTTTTATAAGAAGTTATTCAATTGACTATTACACTGAAATATCTGAAAGTAGATTAAATACTGAAATGAACTCTGTTGAATTAGGTAAGGTAAACTTAAAACCATAGGAAGTGTTCACATTGATTAATTTCGTATTTTCATAATTGTTTCATGCTCTTAGCAAGCATGAAAATGGTGAAGGAAAACATCGTGAGGAAACCCAAGGCAGCTCTGTGCGTATTGACCATGTCTTTCTTATGGATAAGCTAAGATGTTGGTATGAGCGATGGGCTCCATATAAAATTGTTTCAGCCTCTACAGCGTCCGGTTTTGTAGGCAAAAGTTACCTCCTGACGATGTATAAATTATAGTACGGACCATAAAAGCCTGTTTTAACTTTTTTTAACTAAAGTATTGAAACCTGCTTCACCAAAAAAAGACCCAACGCCTTTTTAGAAATAAATAACAAAATATATAACAGATCGATGTTCAATTTGTTTTGCCAAGTGAGGTTTTCAATGCAAACTAAATTTACAACCTAAAATTTTACAACCTCGGTGGCGTGGCGGACGAGTGCTCAGCAGAGACGCAAGAGGCGAGGGTTCGATTCCCGCTACGGGAGAAATGTTTGTATAATCTGCAAATATTTGTTCCGGGTCTGGGTGTTGTAGTATTAAGTATGTATTATAAGTATAAGTATGTATTTACAATAAAGGAGGGTTCCCATAATTACAGGCTGTGCTTAGTTTGGGGCTAGATGGCGCTGTGTAAAATGTCCACAAATATTTATTATTAAGATTAAGATTTTCTATAAAACATTAATACTATGGTATTTACGTGTCATTAGTTGTTTAGAACCAGTGTCATCATAGGATTCAAAGTCTCCTTTCGTTCACTAAACACTTGATTTCGAACACAGCTTCAAACTTGTTTTTGAAGCGCTCGTGGCGTAGCTTGCTTAGACGTTCTTGATTGATCGTTAAAGTTAAGCAACGTTGTGCGCGGTCACAATTAGGATGGATAACCGCAAGTGGTATTACTAGCTGAGCGCTTCCGTGCTTCGGAGGGCACGTTAAACAGTCAGTCCCGGCTTTTAAGTTAAGTCATGACGGAGGCCTTTAGGCGGCCTAAAAACTCCGTCACTAGAGTTGGCCACTAGCTCATACGAACATACATTGTGATTTCGCCCTAACATTCTCACAAACACCTGCTCAAGTGGATAGTTCCACAGACGCTCATATTTACGTAAACATTCAACAACGAAACCTTAGCCATTATTAGGATAACATTATCAGAGAGTACTGACCTACAATAGGTAAACATCATTATGAAACTTTATTTTGTATTACGAGTTAAGTTTTTTTATGTTATATAAAGGTAATATATACAGGGTGTCCGGTAATTAATGGATAACCCCGCAGATACTCGAAAAGGCGCCACGGCGGGTCCGAAAAAAAAATTCCAGCTGTTCTGGAAAATGCAACACTTTGAAAAAAATATTGGCGCCAGCCCAGCGGTCATTGGTCATTATAAGAAAACTATAAAATGAATCAAAAACTGATCAAAATGTTACTCTTATCGTGTTTTCACTTTGAGGAACCAAAGAAAAAATGTTAAAATTTCATTTTCTTTGTTGAATAAAACATTTCATTATCCAACACTATCACAGAACACTTTGGTTCTGTGATCCAACAACAGAGTTCGCTATTGCACAATCTTAAGCCAAATATAACCAGAGTCATTTGAGAATAGTAAAAGATGAATTAAGACGAAAATAGCTGAATATCTTAACACAAATTTAAATTTATAGTGACTTTTAGGATCATTAAGCCGCGCAATAAATTCGGAAGTGAATTTATTTCGCAATAAAAGAACTCAGCCTTGTAAAGTTTAACACCGGACATAGAAAATTAAATCAACTGCCTAAATTAGCTTTCCGCTTCCTGATTTATTTTATTGTACTTATAATTAAATTGTATTGGACGTGCCTCAGACTACCCGTTTGGATACGGTCACACCATTTTGTTATTTAATATAATAATATGTACTTATGTAATCATAGTAAACTTACAACTAATAATTATAAACGCGAAAGTTTGTATGCATGGATATTTGTTACTCTTTCACGCCAAAACGGCTGAACGGATTTGAATGAAACTTTGAATATACATAGTACATGTACTGGATTAACATATAGGCTATTTTTTATCCGGATACCACGCGAGCAAAGCCGCAGCTAGTAAATAAATAAAAAATGGATGTAGATTATACTTAATATTCTTATTATAGTGGATTATATTATAAATTTTAGGTTACTTGGAACACAAAGCCTCAAAACCTTCGACACACACATAGATAAAAAGGTGGCTTCACTATTGTTGTACGCGACGCGCTGTCTTTTCTTTTATTTGTTCTGAGGAGCCAAACTAGAAAATATAATAAACTTCAAGGTCCACTTTTGAACACAGACTTTTCAAAATGATTAAAATCAAGTATCCTGAGACAATTTGTAAGTCTAGCGCCGTTCACTTTCGTCAAGGCAATGTGAATGTGCCGAACACATGTTTTATTGACAGTAAATTCGAAGGTCGCGGGTTCGAATCCCGGCATACAAGTGGGTATAACGAAAAAATCAAAACTAGAAAGATGGGTGTGTGAAAGATGGTGAGTGAGAAAGAAGAAGGTAATCTGTTTGGGGTGTATGAATGACGACCTCGGTGGCGTGGTGGAGTGCTCGGCTGAGACGCAAGAGTCGCGATTCGATTCCCGTTACGGGAGAATTGTTGAATATGGTATGCATATATGGATGTTTGTTTCACGCAAAAACTACTGAACGGATTTGAATGAAACTTGGAATATACATAGTACATGTGCTGGATTAACATATAGGCTAATTTTTATCCGGATACCACGCGCGCGAAGCCGCGGGCGGCAGCTAGTAAATAAATGCGAAAGTTTGTGAGGATGTTTTTGTATGTTTGAATGTTTGTGCTTCAATCACGCCGTAACGGCTGAACAGATTTGGCTAAAACTTGGAATAAACATAATACGTGTGCTGGAATAACATTATTAGCTACATTTTACTAGTTTAATTATTTGTTTGTTGTATTATTCGTTTACGTAAACGGCGTAGGTATTTATTTCCTATTTTGGTTCAAGTTGTGACTCATTTGAAAGTTGTACTTGTGAAATAAAAATAATGAATGAAATTAAAGGATCATGAATATTTCCCGGTTCCAATAATCTACTTAATAACGGAAAACGGATAGTTTACCATAACAATAATATACCTAACACAATAACTAAAGCCTTTTACCATCTAAATTGTTTGATTGATTTATCCTTTTCTCCTGGATTGGGAATAAAGAAAAAGCATAGAATGCGTCCAGCTACTTCTCTCCCCGAGCATGTCGTAAAAGTCGACTAAGGGATAGTATCCTCCAACATGATGGACCATCTATATGGGCGATGGGCTGATCACCTGTCACCATGGTTCACCATATCCATCTTAGGACTAAATCAGAAGTGGCTGCAAGTTTTCTTATGATTACTCGTGACATTGCTCACACAGTTAGGGATACGGGCGTGATAATTATGTATGTAACGTTACGCCCTAATGCCCGGGACAAATTACGACAATATGAGTTTCCTCACGATGTTTTCCTTCACCGTCAAAACAATGTTACTATAATAGTCTCCTATATCAGTTACTCTTTAGTGGAGTATAGGAATTCTGTATAAAGATTTCTTGAGCACATAGAAAAAGTTATTAGTACACGACCGGATTTGAACCTATGATCTGCGGCTCGATAGTCAAGGTTCCTCCCACTAGGCATATTTTGTAAAATAATTATTATTCATTGACAAGTTATACATAAACAAATACACTAATAAAAAGAAAATCGGTCAAGTGCGAGTCAAATTCGCGCACGAAGGGATCCGTACATGTACATAAGTGATTTTTATATGGGGCTCCTTTTATTTTATTTTATTTTTATTATTTGTTGTTAAAGCGTTGTTAAATTTTTTTTCTCTGCTGGACTGGGAGTAAAGAAAAAGCATAGAATGCATCCAGCCGCTTCTCTCCCCGAGCATGTCGTAAAAGTCGACTAAGGGATAGTATCCTCCAACATGATGAGATACAATGAGCAAGTATTCCCAACGAGCGTTGACGTCAGGCAGGCGGCCGGTCATAAAACACCTTAACCAAAACACTTACAGCGTGATCCGAGGAACATGCTGTGCCGACCCCACATAGAGTGGGATAGGGGCATGATGATGATGATGATGATGTTATAGCGGCAATAGAAATACACCCTCTGTGAAAATTTCAACTCTCTACCTACGGCTAATGAGATACAGCCCGCTGACAGACGGACGGACGGCGAAGGCTTAGAATAGGGTCCCGTTGACACCCTTCGGGTACGGAACCCTAAAAATTACAGTTGAGTTTGTATAAAGCAGAAATATCCGGTAGGCAACTTTTCGAAGGTTATGTACGCAAAAAGACAAGGCCATATACCTTAGGGCTGTATAAACATGTGGGTAGATAGGTATTTGTATATAATATCTATATACAAAACTTACGATACTAGCTGGCAGACTGGTCGCACCTGGTCACGTTACGAACAGGGGGATATTCTCGGTCCTCCGATTGGTAGGAGCGGGAATATTTTTTCCCATTCCTCCGATTGACGACCTCGGTGGCGTTGCGGGCGAGCGCTCGGCTGAGACGCAAGAGGCGCGGGTTCGATTCCCGCTACGGGAGAAATGTTTGTATGTTCTGCAAATATTTCTTCCGGGTCTGGGTGTTGTATTATGTATTATAAGTATGTATTTACAAAAAAAAAGTATATAAGTATTCTATCAGCCATCTGGTGCCCATAGTACTAGCTTTGCTTAGTTTGGGACTAGATGGCGCTGTGTGAAATGTCCACAAATATTTATTTTATTTAATGGTTTTAGTTTTTATCACTTAGTTTGTTCCGCCAAGCCATTCAAGCCATAATGTACTGTATTTTTGACTGATTTCCCGCGTCGATATTAACAAGACGTGTCCAAATGATCCCAGTGATTTTAAGGAATAAAAAATTTTGACTTTGACTTTGACTGACTGATTGACTGATTGACTGACTAGCACAAGTCCTAGAAGCATGAAGCCTGGGTATATTCCTCTTATGGTTGTGGGGTGCACTAAGAAAGAAATACCTGTAATTCAAATACTAGAAGGAAGGCTGTCTTTAAACTATTGGAGGCCTTGGGCATATTAGGATAATGGGGGCCCCTATGACTTTGACAGAGCACTATTTTGTTAGAATAAACAAAGATAGTAGGTATATAAGCAAGCTTCTACATTGATTTTTATTGACAGTCACATTAAATGAATAGATAATGTAATAGAATTCACAAAGGTAACTCTTGGCATTCACAGGTTAGTACTTAAGAATATATTGAGGAACCCTTCTAGATTTGAGATGGGCAAAATCGTTAATCACTCCTTCAAAATCGATGTTTCTGAGCACATCACATTCTATGGACATAGTGATCTGGCAGGAACTAGGGGGCCCTATCAATCACGGGGACCTTTCCCAGAGTGCCCAGCGGGAAAGAGGGGTCTGCCTAGAAGACGCAGCGGGAAAATGAATGTTTGTATGAAAAAACTTAATTGGACAATGTCGCGAGGCATACCTAACTTCTTATATCAGTAATCAGTAGGCATAATTTTTATATCCGTTTCCTTTTTGAATTTTGAAATATGTACAAGCTGTCAAATGTTATAATTAGTGGATGGCCTTAAACTTATTTGGTGAGAATTTCAAAAAATTATATTGGATTAATGGATTTGACGATTTGAGTGATAAGACACCTTTTGATGCAATTCTTTAGACTGGTTACTAAGGCCTTTTAACATCTATAGTAGATGATTTATACAGCGTCAGGAGGCAACTTTTACCTTCACAAACGGGACGCTGTAGTGCCCGAGACGAATTAAGATGGAGTAGGCTTGCCCAGCACCTATTCCATCCTCTCAGCTTAGTCGGCCTTAACTTAGACTGGTTAACATATCTACATACAAACATTATCAGGTCCGTATCCCTAATGGGGTGGGCAGAGCAACAAGTAAACCTAAGATGCAACCACGTCCCAGGATGCATATAACAAATTATGGTGACAGGTCATTGCCCATATAGATGGTCCATCATGATGGAGAGGATACTATCCCTTAGTCGACTTTTACGACATGCTCGGGGAGAGAAGCAGCTGGACGCATTCTATGCTTTTTCTTCACTTCCAGTACAGCAGAGAAGTCACCATATCCATCTTGGGAATTTGAATCAGGAGTGGCTGCAAGTTTTTTTATGATTATTTGTGGCTTTGCCCACCCCGTTAGGGATACGGGCGTGATAATAAATAAATAACACCCAACAGTCACATACATAGTCCTGACCCCACACTAGGATACCCTGTGTCGTGGGTATCAGAAACTACGAGTACCATGCTACCACAACACCCAGACCCGGAACAAATATTTACAGATCATGCAAACATTTCTTCCGCAGCGGGAATCGAAATCGCGCCTCTTGCGTCGCTGCCGAGCAATCGCCCGCCACGCCACCGAGGCCGTCAAATGATAATAATTATGTATGTTGTGTTTAGATATTTCTGATTTACATCTTAGAAATGAAGGCAAATGTGAACTCAGTAAAGGTAATTTTGGTGTCGGATGATATTTAAGGAAATATTATGATATAGAATTGATGATATTTAGTGAGGTCAGCTGTGTATATATTTAAAACTATTTTTATATTTAAATTATGCACTGGTTGATTATAGTTCGTCTCTGTAAATAAATAAATCATTTAAATCTTATAAATAAATATTATTTCCATCTAAAATGAAGCGCTCGTGGCGTAGCTTGCTTAGACGTTCTTGATTGATCGTTGAAGTTAGGCAACGTTGTATGCGATCACAAATTGGATGGGTGACCGCAAGTGGCATTACGAGCTGAGCGCTTCCGTGCTTCGGAAGGCACGTTAAAATTGTCGATCCCGGCTTTTAAGTCGTTAAGACCTCCGTCATGGACGGAGGCCTTTAGGCGGCCTAAAAACTCCGTCACTAGAGTTGGCCACTAGCTCATACGAACTTACTTACTCTTTAACTATTCGAACGAATTCGGTTTTCATACAAAACACGAAGTTTGCCGAGGTGCACAATATTTGTGGTACTACTGTATGTTTAAGTAACATAAAAGGAGTGGGTTGCTCAGCTATTTTGACAAGTCAATGTACATTTAAAAAGCAGTAAATAAGTAACAATAATTGCCATCAAAAATATATTAACAATGTGTTTAATAAAAATGAAGTGATTTTTATATAATTGCAATTTTATGGATATGTTTGGCCCTGATATAGTTTCATTCTTCATACCAGTCGTGTCAATTGTTATTTTATACCAGTGTGGTGAAAAGATTAAAAATGAGGTTTATTTTCATACACTTTCGACATTGTTTTTTGAACTTTTTGGATTCTTCTTACGCCTTGTGGGTTTCCTAACGATGTTTTTTCTTCATCACCTAGTATCATCAACCTGGGAAAACGGGCTCAGTGGCGTGGCGGGCGATTGTCCGGCTGAGACGCGAGAAGTGCGAGTTCATTCCCGCACCGTGAAAAATCTTTGCATGATCTAAATATTAGTATTTCGTCCGTGTCTGGGTATTTTGGTACCATTGTACTCGAATTAAATAATTATTTCAAACCTACGATATTATAATCGGAAGGCAGGGTCACTACCACTACACTGCCAGTGCTTTTATTGTCAGTCACGTAATGTTTTTTATTGTATTTGTAAGTTATAGTTTATTCTGTGGTTTGGTTCGTGATGACAAAAATTAACCATGGTCAGTTCCTTTCAATGAATAGGGTGATAATGAAGTTATCATTTTAGACTGATTTTGATTTTGTTTACTTCTCTGCTGGACTGGGAGTAAAGACAACAGAATCAAACATACATATCTCTAACAGGGTGGGCTGAGCTACGAGTAATAATAAGAAAACTTGCAGTCACTCTTGATTCAAGTGTCCCAAGATGGATATGGTGACAGGTGATCAACCCATCGCCCATATGGTCCATCATGTTGAAGAGGATACTATCCCTTAGTCGACTTTTATAACGTGCTCGGGGAGAGATGCAGCTGGACGCATTCTTTGTTTTTTATTACCACCAGTCCAGCAAAATTATATAAGCTATAAAAATGCCACTTGAGGACACCAAAGCGCTAAAATCTGTACCATTAAAGTCCATTGTCGAAAAATACGTGCTAAGACAATGATATTGGAACTACAGAGGTATCCCCTGATGAATTTTCGTACACAAAGTACTCAAAAGTAGAGTAAACATACGGCTGTAAGTTTTTAAAATAAAAAAAATATTCGTCCATACAAATCACAAGAACACGGTCACCCCACAAATCTTCATTACTCATAATAATCGAACTCGTCGACCTCACTTGATGTTATTGGATCAATAAGTGTTTAACACCTTATATGGTTAAAATGGTCATCTATTAATGACAGTATTATATACTCTAAATGCTCTCAAATAAGAAGTTAAACCAAAATAAACATTACTTAATTTGCAAATTACAAACTAATAAGTAAAAGTAAGTTCGTATGAGCTAGTGGCCAACTCTTGTGACGGAGTTTTTAGGCCGCCTAAAGGCCTCCGTCGTGGCTTAACGACTTAAAAGCCGTGACCGACAATAACGTACCCTCCGAAGCACGGTAGCGCTCAGCTCGTAATGCCACTTGCAGTCACCCATCCCAATTGTGACCACGCGCAACGTTGCTTAACTTCAACGATCAATCAAGAACGCCTAGCAATTGCCTACCACGCCACCGAGACGTCGTCAAATGTTTCACACGACTGTTTAGTTTTCGTCAAAAAATGTCAGCTTACTGAATATATCGAAGTAGTATCCGTTACCAGTATTACTTATAAAAATCGAACTCGACAACCTCACTTAATGTAATTGGATCAATGAGTGCTTAACACCTTGTATGGTCATCTATTAATGAAATTAACGTGTAGGTAGCTATTTATTATGAAATGGTACTTTGTGTGGGTTCAAAGTTTTGATGGTCAATGTTAGTATTTTTTACTCGACTTCGTGATAAGCAAAAGGAAGGTTATGTCCTATGTGTTAACAGTGCGATAGCGGATTTTCTCACCAAAATCGATGTACATAGACCTCTGTTGTTAGTTAATGAAATGTGTTTATTCAAAAATAAAATGAAACTTTATTATTTTTTCTTTGGTTCCTCAATGATAATAGAAAAAAAAACACAATTAAAAAATCTTGAAAAATCCATTTTGACTATGTTTTTATCCAGATCTCGTAAACCCTACCATATTTTCAGCTGATTCATACTTTGATAGGTAGGTAATAACTATTTCTTTAGTTGTTGAAACCAGCTTTTTGATTCATTTTGTAGTTTTCTTGTAATTAGCAATTATTTGATTTGGCGGGTTATTTGATTTCAATATTTTTTTTCTCTGCTGGACTGGGAGTAAAGAAAAAACATAGAATGCGTCCAGCTGCTTTTCTCCCCGAGCATGTCGTAAAAGGCGACCAACGGATAGTATCTTCTCCAAAATGATTGACCACTTATATGGGAAATGGGCTGATCACCTGTCACCATGGTTCACCATATCCATCTTAGGACTAAATCAGAAGTGGCTGCAAGTTTTCTTATGTTTACTTGTGGCTCTGCCCAACCCATTAGGGATACAGCGTGATAATAATTGTATGTAGTTAGAGTAACTCGCACTTGACTTTTTTTTGTCATACAAATGTCACCTTCCCGCTGCGCCCTCCAGGAGTCGAATTTGCGCAATTCCTTTCTAAGTGCACCACTACGCCATAAGAGGAATATACCCTCCAAGTTCCATGCCTCTAGCACCTGTACCTGTGTGTTGACTGTCAGTCGGTGACATAAGTTTTATATATATCTAGACAACTTTTACCTTCATGTAAATTAGCTCTTGTAACTTGTCAAATAAATAATCAAATTATAGTAACTACACACGGGCGTAGCCAGGGGGAGGGTTTTGGGGGTTCAAACCCCCCCTGAAAAGTTCCGATATTAACATTCATAGAATTAAAATAAGAACAGGCATGCGGCATATCTCATTGATTATTACCTATTACCTACATTAAAATATACGGTGGTTTGGATTTCTCCACCACCGTCGATTATCGGATCGCATTCGTTCTTATGGGTTATTTTATGTACTTTTAGTCGTTTTATTTTCTTGAACTCCCCCCGAAACTAAAACCTGGCTACGCCCATGTAACTACATATATTGAATAAGCTGCCTACTAAAAACATTACTAGATATTAGTTAAAGAACCTTGCTCTACATTGAGAACTCATTATATCTACATAATAAAAAATCTCGTAATCAAAATCAATTTTATTTTAGTCCTTATAATCACGGGGATCTTTTGGACATGTTTTAAATCTACGTTGCATTTACACCAAAGTAACGCGACCAAACGTGGAAGATACAGGTAAGAAACCACGCTTGGCTATTTTTTGGAAAAAGTAGCCCTTTTTATAATAATTGTGTGTGTAAACCAGTGTGGTGAAAGTGACTTCGTTCAAAGTTTGCGAACTTTTTCATTCACCGTTTGAGAGTAGGTACAATATCTTTACTACTATATCTTGACGACTTCCTTACTACTTTTGACGACCTCGGTGGTGTGGTGGGTGAGTGCTCGGCTGAGCTGCAAGAGCGGGTTCGATTCTCGCTGCGGGAGAAATGTTTGCATGTTCTGCAAATATTTCTTCAGGGTCTGGGTGCTGTAATATTATATAGTATAAGTATATATTTACAAAATACAATACAATACAATACAATATAACTTTATTGTAAACACAAATTATAGAAATAAACAAAAAAATAAATTAAAATAAGTATGAATATGCGTCATACAATGGGCGGCCTTATCGCTGACAGCGATCTCTTCCAGGCAACCTTTGGATGGACAGGACAAAACTTTAAAAAGAGAAGGACGGCAGATACATATTGGAAAATTTTTTTTGAGAAATACCTACAATAAATATTATACATACAAATGATAAATCTACATATAAATATTATATTATATATATATATATAATGTATAGTAAATAAAATAATATACTAAATATACTAATGAATAAAAACATGATAAATGAAAGAATAAAGTTACGATGATGTTGACAATGAAAGGAAATGTTGGACAACTAAGTTTTTAAAGATGGGAAGGGATTTCGCATGTCGGATTGATGCGGGCAGTGCATTCCACAGCTTAACAGCTTGCAGCGTGAACGACTTTCCGTAAAAATCCGACGTGTGTATGGGAGTTTTTAACTGGAGGGATTCAGAAGAGCGGAGGGTACGGGGATTGGATAGGTGAAGGAACTCAAAGCGTTCCTTGAGATAGGAAGGAGTGGAGCGAAGAAAGAGGATATTGTATAGGAGAGAAAGGATATGCAAATTACGGCGAGAACGGATAGGTAACCATTTAAGTCTGGTACGAAACTCAGATACGTGATCGTACTTGCGCAAGCCAAATATAAATCTAATAGAAAAGTTCTGAAGACGTTCCAACTTATTAAGTTGGTCTTCAGTAAGGTCAAGGTAGCAAGAGTCAGCATAGTCGAGAATAGGAAGCAACAAAGATTGTGCAAGCGCAATTTTGGTGGAAGTAGGAAGGAAATTACGCAGACGTCTGAGGGAGGCACCTGCAGCAAAAGTCTTTCTACTCACTGCGGCAAGCTGAGACCCCCAAGATAAACGCCTATCCATCAAAAAACAAGTATAAAGTATTCTATTAGCCATCTGGTTCCCATAGTACAAGCTTTGCTCAGTTTGTGGCTAGATGGCGCTGTGTGAAAATGTCCACTAATATTTATTTACTATTTACAAACTACCGGATTCCAAACAAAGCATCGCTGCATCGATGATTTCGAACCAACACCACAGGACCGAAGGCCGTGGCACCACTAACTAACTAACAAAGGCCTTTTACCATCTATAGTAGAGATTTATACAGCATCAGGAGGCAACTTTTACCTTCACAAACGGGACGCTGTAGTGCCCGGGACGAATTGAGATGGAGTAGGCTTGCCCAGCACCCATTCCATCCTCTCAGCTTAGTCGGCCTTGTCCACAGGAAAGTCATGGTCAATACATACGGAGCTGACTAAGCCGCGGATTTCCTCACGATATTTTCCTTCACCGTTTGAGAGTACTGGTATAGCGCACATAAATTTATCGCACAAAATCCATTGGTACACGACCGGGCTTGAACCCACGACCTTAGGATCGGAAGGCGGGGTCACTAGCAACAAGACCTCTACTCTATCCATTGTTAATCTACTTATGACCGTGTACAAACAGATGATCGTCGATGCAAGTAATTGAACACGTATCACACGCTTCAATGAACAAGATCGCGTTACCATCGTATCAATTATTTATGCTCTGAATAAAGCATTTTGTATGTATGAGAATTACTCAGAATATTGAAAAAAATATCAGAAAATAAAAAAGTCTTATAAATTTTGACGACCTCGGTGGCGTGGCGGGCTAGTGCTCGGCTGAGACGCAAGAGGCGCGGGTTCGATTCGGCAGAAATGTTTGTATGTTCTGCAAATATTGCTTCCGGGTCTGGGTGTTGTAGTATTATGTATTAAAAGTACTTATGTGTTTACAAAAAAACGTCTATAAGAGTGTTAATATGAATGTTATAAATGGGTATCAAGAGAAGTCAAAATATGCAGTAAACGTAAGAGACAACTTCTTTGGCAATATAGAATTAACCCGACTGACATAAATAAAAATAAATTAAAATCCTATTCAGAATTGTTCAAAAAAATTATTAGATTAACAAAAAAATCCCAAAATGACTACTTCATAAAATCATCACATAATAAGTCTAAAGCTACATGGCAAATAATCAATAAAAATAAAAATGTAATTAAAGAATATATTTATAAATTATCTCATGACAATCAAACTCATTCTAACCCAACTGACATTTCAAATATTTTTAATAATTATTTCATTGACCATATACAATCAAATATAAATGTAACCCATAATAACTATAAATACACGTATAAAATGCATGGGCGATGCTCTTCAATGTTTCTCGCACCAACATCTGCGCTAGACATAGCTAAGAGTATACGTAGCCTAAATAATACAAAGAGCGTTGGAATTGATGAAATATCAACATCAATAATTAAATACGTAGCAGATATAATCTGTTACCCTATCAGTTTTATTTTTAACTTGTGTATTGAGTGCGGTATTTTTCCAACAGCGCTCAAAACTTCTATAATTAAGCCTTTGTTTAAAAGTGGAGACAAAGACATAGTGTCAAATTATAGGCCAGTAGCACTCATTCCAATTATGTCCAAGATATTTGAGAAAATTATTTACGATGGTCTTTATGGCTACTTGGAAAAAGAAGGTATCCTAAATAATGAACAGAAAGGGTTTAGAAAGGGAAAATCGATTAACCTTGCAATTTTTGATTTTTTAAACAAAGTAGTAGAAAATGTTGACCTAAGAGTTCCTGTTTGTGCCATATATATGGACATGTCTAAAGCGTTTGACTGTGTTGATCATAAATTACTTATTTATAAATTAGGACAATATGGAATAAGAGGTAATGTTCTAAATTTAATAGAATCATATTTATCAAATAGAATTCAATGCACCGAAATAACTCGAATAAATCTTAATACACGATCAGAAGATAAATATAGGTCTTCTTTACGAAATAATATGTATGGTGTGCCACAGGGAAGCATACTAGGACCATTATTGTTTTTGTGTTACATTAACGATTTACCTAACCATGTGAGCCACCCAATGGTACTCTTTGCAGATGACAGCACCGTTATAATAAAAAAAGAAGACTCAAACTATGAAAATATCATTAACAACACTATAAAGGAAATCGTAGATTGGTTAAATGCTAACAATCTTCGAGTAAATTTAAATAAAACGAAAATAATGCACTTTAGCCAACGTATAATTAATTCAAAATTTAATGTAAATTATCAAAATCAAATAATAAATGACACTGACGTAACAAAATTCTTAGGACTTCATATAGATAAAGGTTTGACATGGAAAATTCACACGGACAATTTGATTAAAAGAATTAATAGTTTTGCTTATGCGCTACGTCACCTGTCAAGAGTAGCAAGTATCCAAACAACATTAACTGCGTACCACGGCTCAGTTGCCTCTATATTGAGATATGGTCTTATATTCTGGGGTAACAGTACAAATAAACAGGATGTATTTATAGCGCAAAAAAAATGTATAAGAGCCATATTTAATCTAAAAAATACTGACAGCTGTGTGCCATATTTTAAATCTACAAAAATTTTGACTTTACCAAGTTTATATATACTTGAAATAGCGTTATTTGCAAAAAATAACATGAATTATTTTAAAAAATTCTCGGACATAAATAATCTAAATACCCGTCATAGAAATAAATTTTGCTTAGTGAAATCAAACACAACACTAATGCACAATAGTGTTTTTTGCATGATACCTAAAATTTACAAGAAGGTACCAGAGAACATAAAAGAAAATCAACTGTTGAGTTTTAAAAATCAGCTTAAGGCACTTCTTGTAGAAAAATGTTATTACAGTGTTACCGACTTCTTGAACGATGACCTCAGCAATTATTTGTAGACCACCCATTTGACCTTTTGTATTTAATACGTAGTATTTAATTCTGACATGTAATATTAATTTCTCCAATTACCTACTCTAATATTAAGAAAAAATATTTGCATGCCTATATAAGGTAAGACAGTACTGGAACATTATTTAATATCTAATTTATACTTGTATAACCTACTTTCTGACAAATAAATGAATTGAATTGAATTGTTATATCATTTGGTTTCCCATTGTACAAGCTTTGCTTAATTTGGGGCTAGATGGCGCTGTGTGAAATGTCCACAAATATTTATATTTTTGAATCCTTTTACCGCACTGGTTTAAAAGAACTAGTGTCATAATAATCATAGGTTCGAATCCAAGTTGTGCTCTAAAAATGCAATTAAAATTAAGTTATACTGAATTTGTCATTGACATTTTGAAACGAAATGACCGTCATCAAGATTCGAATGATTTTCAAAAATAGATACATTTATATTATAATTAAAAGAGTACTTCTACTAGTGTATGGATGTATGTCTGTGTGAATTTTCTTAAATCCTTACAAGTTATCATTATCTTCTAATGTTCTTGACGGTGATGCAGCTCTTTTCACTTGTTTCTGTCCAGCACAGCCTCCTTGACCTCCTTATAAGACCCGACAGTTATCTTCTCCTTTACTTGGCTCATGTAGCTAATTCGTGGCCTTCCTCTTCCTCTCCTTCCTTCTACTTTTCCTTCTATGATGGTATTAATAAAACTGTTGTGTCTTATAAGGTGGCCAATCATCTTTCCTCTTCTTTTTCAATCGTTCTTAACAGGGTTCTTCTTTCTTTGACTCTATTCAGCACTTCAACCTTTGTTATCATTATCAACAGATCCTAAACCATTTTAAATTTATTCAAACAACAAGCTGACTGACTGATAAGAAATAGTCTATAGGTATGTTAATCCAGCACATGTACTATGTATCCATGTATCTATGTAGAGCACTGGTGGTCTAGTTGGTAGTGACCCCGCCTTCCGATCCTAAGGTGGCGGGTTCAAATCCAATCGTGTAGGTCAAAGGGATTTTTCTGTGCGAAAAATTTATGTACGCTATACCAGTACTCTCAAACGGTGACGGAAAACATCGTGAGGAAACCCGCGGCTTAGTCAGCTCCGCACGTATTGACCATGTCTTTCCTGTGGACAAGGCCGACTAAGCTGAGAGGATGGAATAGTTGCTGGGCAAGCCTACTCCATATTAATTCGTACCGGGCACTACAGCGTCCCGGTAGTAAAGGTAAAAATTGCCTCCTGACGCTGTATTAATCATCTACTAGATGGTAAAAGGCCTTATTTTATGTACTATGTATCTTCCAAGTTTCATTCGAATCCGTTCAGCCGTTTAGGCGCACTTGAGGCACAAACATACAAACATCCTCACAAACTTTCACATTTATAATTCAAACAATAATAACACAGCATTACAGTACTACACCAATGCGCCATGAATTATAAACAATCACAAAATCATTAAGACAAAAAATCAACAATAGGTACCTAACAATTTGAACAGATTGAACTATTTATTTAGGAGTATGAGGCGAGTGAGAATGGTACCGTTGGAAGGGGAAGACCTCGGCGCACGTACCTGGACCAAATCGGCGACGTTTTGGAAAAGGGCTAGGTCAAGAGTACCCTTAACTGACGAGCATGCATGAGGGATGTAATGAGAGTGAATGAAGCAAAAGAATATGTCGGGATCTTAGCAAATGGAGATCCGTGATCTCTGTCCACCTCTACGGGAAACAGGCGTGATTTTATTTATGTATGAACTATTTACAACACTGTCAATCACCTCAGACATTCTCTTCACATATTCAACCTAAGCAAACAGGTCACACGATGGTGTTAATGCCAGAAGCGCATTTAGTCGTGGAAGCATGAAACTTTAGAGGGATATAATCCTCTTACGATGTAAGAATTCCTGAATTCAACTTCTATAGGACATAGCGGGAAGATAGCACGAAAAAAAAAATCGAATAAAGGCGGATGCGTTTTACTAGTCAGCACAATAATTTTATTAAAAATGTGTTTTTTCGAAAATCGCAATAATTTCATCATCTTTATTCACATAAAAATTGTAGGTAGGTATCTATTATAGCTTTATTTGACAAAAAACGAATTGAATCTTCTCTTAACTTGTTTTAATTTACAATGTACAAAAACCTCTTCCTGTAACAATTAGATAATGCAAAAACTGTGCTGTACTGTTACAGTACGCGGCATTTTAGCTGGCACTATCGATCTATCTAGTTGTGTCATTCTTTCGAACGAGTTTGGTACAAGTATTTGAGGACTTATTAGTCACACAGCGCCATCTAGCCCCAAACCAAGCAAAGCTTGTACTATGGGAACCAGATGGCAGAACCAGAATGATAAGAGTATACTTATAGGTATACTTTTTTGTAAATACAAACATTTTCAGAGCATGCAAACATTTCGACATGGAATCGAACCCGCGCTTCTTGCGTCTCAGCCGAGCACTCGCCCGCCACGCCACAGAGGTCGTCTAAGGGTTTAAAGTGCACCTCTAAGGCTCCTTTTGTGCCCTTGACACATATTCTCTAGTGGTAGTGCTCCGCCTTCTGTTTGTAAGTATATTTCTTCCCACTGTATATACATTAAACATAAACCCCAAACACATTACCCTCCTTCGCAGTCGGGTAAAAAGGGGTAAAATGGGTTGTCTAGAGGGTAAACTGGAACAAAATAAAATTGAATACCGATCGATTCATTTCTTGTTTGGATTATTTTATTGTATTAGCAATAAGACTTCTTTCTTTTGTGCCTTTTGAAGCGCTCGTGGCGTAGCGTAGCTTGCTTGATTGTTAAGGTTAAGCAACGTTGCGCACGGTCACAATTGGGATGGGTGACCGCAAGTGGCATTACGAGCTAAGCGCTTCCGTACTTCGTAGGGCACGTCAGTCCCGGCTTCTAAATCGTTAAGCCAGGACTGAGGCCTTAAGACAGCCTAAAAACTCCGTCACTAGAGTTGGCCACTAGCTCATACGAACTTACTTACCTTTGATGTTTCTGTGACCGTTAGTATAGATTTTATCTAAAATACAAGGTTTATTTGCCATAGTATTGAACTTAACTGTAAAATATAAACTTAAGTATTTTTTGTTCTACCACCCAGCGAAGCTTAACTTTACGCTAGACGCTGGGAGACAGAGTATTAAAACAAGACGCTAGTTATATAGGTACGTAAGCAACACACAGTTCATACTGATATAACGCTATGCAACATCGTCATCATCATCTTCCTGCCCTTATCCCACTCTATGTGAGGTCGGCACATCGGATCATGCTGTAAAAGTTTTAGCTAAGGGGTTTTATGACCGGCTGCCTGTATGACGTCAACCCTCCTTGGGAATACTTGCTTATTGTATCTCATGTTGGAGGATACTATCCCTTAGTCGACTTTTACGACATGCTCGGGGAGAGAAGCAGATGGACGCATTCTATGTATTTTCTTTACTCCCAGTCCAGCAGAGAAGTTATATATTATATGACGCTATGCAACAATAAACATTATTCAAATACCGGTCAGGTGCGAGTCGAATTCGTACGCGAAGGGTTCCGTACTATGGTATATTAAAAAATATTTCTTGTATGAGGCCCAAACAATTTTAAATGATACATTTTTGTTACATTACATTTATGAATTGTTGGCATTAGGGTAATGCAATCCGTAAGTAAATTTCAATCAATTTATTTTTATTTGCGTCACTGGACATTCGAAATTTCACAGTATGTAGGATTACTAGATGGTCAGTAAGACTTCGAAAATAAATTATGAACGAGTTTGAAGGAATATTAATTAAAATGTTTAATATTTCAAGGACAATAAATTATCGCTTCGTCATAGCCCGCCAATCTAGCACATTCAATATACGACCAAATTAAGAGTACCGATAGTGACCTCGCCTTCCGATCCTAAGGTCGTAGATTCAAATCCAGCGCAAAGTCCAAAGTGGGTGCTAAATCAATGGATTTTTCTGTTTGAAAAACTTCTGCGCTATACCAGTACTCTCAAACAGTGAAGGAAAACAGCGTGAGGAAACCCGCGGCTTAGTCAGCTCCGCACGTATTGACCATGTCTATCCTGTGGACAAGGCCGGTTAAACTGAGAGGATGGAATAGGTGCTGGGCAAGCCTACTCCATCTTAATTCGTCCCGGGCACTATAGCGTCCCGTTTGTGAAGGTAAAAGTTGCCTCATGACGCTGTATAATATAAATCATCTACTATAGATGGTAAGGCCTTATTTTATTCCTGTAAATTGCAAGTGGAATTCCGGTATTGCATTCCCTAGTTGGGATTACTTGATACGCAATCCGCGATCTGTCCTAGCTGAGATCTATAGCCAGCTGGTTAGCACTCTGATAGTCTAACCCAGTTTTTGACGTTTTTGCTATATTTATCCAAAAGTTATGTCCTTTTAATTGGGTTAGGTCTTAATTATCTTGGCCTTGGTTTGTGACGTAATTTTACAATTATAAGAATTATTTAAACATACATAATTATCACGCCAGTATCTTTAACGGGGTGGACAGACAAGTAATCATAATAAAACCTGCGGACACTCCCGATTTAAAGTCCCAAGATGGATATGGTGAACCATGGTGATAGGTGATTGATCGCCCATGAAGATGGTGCATCATGTTGGAGGATACTATCCCTTAGTCGACTTTTACGACATGCTCAGGGAGAGAAGCAGCTGGACGCATTCTATGTTTTTTCTTAACTCTCAGTCCTCTAGACATTATAGAATTTTCAACTTATGTCCGGTTCCAGTATTATATTAACGAACCACGGATCGTTTCAACCTTGTTGTCTATCGAAAAGTGCTATATTTTTTTACAGAACAACATTTCTATGGTAACAATCCGAAGTCTATTTGTGGAATATTGGAACCAGGCATTAAGTAAGTATGTGTCGTTAGAAAGGGCACTGGTGGTCTAGTGGTAGTGATCCCGCTTTTCGATCCTAAGGTCCGAGGTTCCAATTTGGTTGTTCAGTAATGGATTTTTCGAGCCTCATTCAGGCGCACTTTAAACGTATCATTGGTTCTTAGAACTATTGAAGCTGTAGTAGTGAAGGGATTCACCCTTGACCAATCTAAAAAAGTCCTACGTCAAAATTACGTCATACTAGCCTAACTGTCAAAGGAACTTAGGCAACCAATCATAGAAGACCTCTAATACTGAATCTATTTGTCCCAAACACGTACCAATCAATTTTGGACATAACGAAAACCGACCAATATACCTAGACCTATAATTTTGAACAAGAGCTCGTTTACCGCAGTCCTCTGTTTTTCGGTCAATAGGACTTAGCTGGTTAAACAAGCCAGCATAAGCTGAGCTCGATATTCGTTTATCTCGGTAGGGAATAGGGGTCTAGTGATTCCAGTGGTTTTCTTTCAATGTTATAGTAAGTAGGTATTATAAGCTAAGGTCGGGTGTTTTATTCTACCAGTTACGGTAGGCGCAGCGTAGACTGCGTTTGCCTCGCGATTTAAAAAAAACAAGTAATTTTACGTATAGTTTAGTACTTGTGATTTAAAATAATTTGTGAAGTGATTAATTTTTGGTTCCAGTTTTCGAAGGTTTCATTGAAAAGGGAACTGAAGGTAAGGATTTTTGACTAAACATTGTATTAATGTATAATTTACTAATTAATATATTTTTTTCACTAAAATTATAACCTCTGTAAGTTATAATCTAATAATCTAAAAATATGTATGGATGATGTCTAAAGGGGTAGTCAGAGGCGCGTAGAAACTTACGTCACATACCCACTTATCTAAAATATTGTGTAAAATTTATCATTATTAATAAAATTATTTTTTTCTACATTTGAGTAGCTTATTATTACTCCCGTATGGGATAGTATTGAGATTGGGACAACTAAAAGTAAGCATAAAAACTTACAGCAGACCCTTTTTTAAGATGTTATTTAGAAGAAAAACGTTATAATAGTATAATTACAAGGTGTTATTTTTTCACATTTGGTAGGTTCGATTTCCGGTTCAGACAGACGATAATTGAAAATTCTTTGAATGAAGTTCGAATTGCCTTCAAAATCAAAAGGAAGTCTTCTTTCAGTAAAATTTTCTATCTGCTTTATTTAAGGTACTTTCCCTCTTTGGCATAGCTGAGAGTCGCCCTGTACCTAGATACAATGCTATATATAAATAAAGTATATATATATATATATATATACCATATACATTCCTCTATTGAAGCTCACTTTAAATCTTTTCACCACATTTGTTCGAACTAATTACACGATTAATAGCGTGTATTAAAATTAAAAATATGTATAAAATTAAAGTACTTTGCATAATTCTTTTGTTATTATTTAATTTAAATATGTAGTAGGTCACTTATCTGCATATCAAATGTAAATAATTAAAATTGAGGGTATATTCCACATACATATATTATTATCACGTCCTAATGGGGTCTAATGGGGTGCGCAGAGATACAAGTAAACATAATAAAACTTGCAGCCACTTCCGATTTAGTCCTAAGATGGATATGGTACCTAAACCATGGTGACAGGTGATCAGCCCATCGCAAGACATGAAGTCATACATATATCGCATCTAAATAAAATAAATGTATGTGTAAAATATGTACGGAATCCTTCGTCTTCGAATTTTACTCTCAGTTGACCGATTTTTATAAATTCGGATTTTTCAATCATTTTGAAAAGTCTTAAATTATTGAAAAAAGAAACTTACGTACATACATTATTATCACGCCCGTATCCCTAATAGGGTGGGCAGAGCCACAAGTAAACATAAGAAAACTTGCAGCCATAAGTCCCAAGATGGATGTGAACCATGGTGACAGGTGATCAGCCCATCGTCCATATAGGTCCATCATCAGAGAGGTCCGTCTGCCTGACGTGAACCCTCCTTGGGAATACTTGCTTATTGTATCTCATCATGTTGGAGGATACTATCCCTTAGTCGACTTTTACTTTAAAAAAAACTTCCTACGAGCAAAAGACATAAACGCGCACTCTCTGACTTTCTGTAATTCTGACATGTCGTAAAAGTCGACTAAGGGATAGTATTCTCCAACATGATGAGATACAATAAGCAAGTATTCCCAAGGAGGGTTGACGTCAGGCAGGCGACCGGTCATAAAACACCTTAGCAAAAACGGATTGGAATGAAACTTGGAATATACATAGTGCATGTACTGGATTAACATATAGGCTATTTTTTATCCGGGTACCACGCGAGCGAAGCCGCGGGCGGCAGCTAGTACACACTTCAGCCAAACTGGAGATACAATTTATGTAAACAACCCGTCGCGTATTTCTCGTTATTACGATGAAATCTCTTTAGTTTCAGGTAAATAAACCTCGCAACATAAATTCTCACACTTTAATTCAACTATTTAGTACTACTTAAATGTTCCATAAACATGTAATGAAACAGTAAGTTTAAGGTTAGGTACTGACGGTTTGTTTATATAAATTGTATTTCAGAGAAATTCCATGCTAAATATTTTGTAAGAAACTAAGAACTTTGTTATTAAAGAAATGCTACTAGGTACTCTGTTGACGAATTTGTAGTAGACAAAAAATTGATATTTTTTAATTCAGACGCCCTCGGTGGCGTGGCGGGCGATTGCTCGGCAGAGACGCAAGAGGCGCAGTTCGATTCGCGCTGTGGAAGAAATGTTTGCATGATCTGTAATATTTCTTCCGGGTCTGGGTGTTGTGGTACCATGGTACTCGTAGTTTCTGATACCCACGACACAGGGAATCCTAGTGTGGGGTGAGGACTATGTATGTGACTGTTGGGTGTTTATTATATTTATTATTATAATTAAAATTTTGACATTGTACAAATAATAAGTTGCATGCCTTAAAACTAAACAGAGTACGTGATAATAAAACATTATGCTCCCCAATATCTTTTACACATGTATTTCTGCTATAAATATACTTTGACTTTGACTTCTGTATCTCCAGTTTGGCTGAAATATAGTAGTGATAGTAATGACGTTGAGGGGTATTCTGAGTCACGTCCTTGGATGCCTACTTCAAAAAACATATCTATTTAAACATACTTAAGTGATTGTAGTATGACGAGTCTTATAAATAGATTAACTGCTTTTATGAGGAAGTAAAGTATCAAGAAATCCGCAATGTATATTTAAATATTTTTTACACACCTCGTTATTTTGTACGCTATTGGTTTTCTTCATCTAGGAGTTGAATTTCGGGAATTCATTTCTTAGTGCACCCACAACCGTAAGAGGAATATACCCTCCAAGTTGCTCGCGTAGTACCCGGATAAAAAGTAGCCTGTATGTTATTCCAGCACACGTATTATGTATATTCAAAGTTTCGTTCAAAACCATTCAGCCGTTTAGGCGCGACTGAGGCACAAACATCCAAACATCCTCACAAACTTAAGAAGTAAAATATAAAATATCTCCCGTAGCGGGACTCGAACCCGCACCTTTTGCCTCTCAGCACGATCTTTGAACCCGCGTTTGAAATAGGTGTATTTTGTCCCTGATATGGCTAACAAATATTACATTAGGTATGTTACAAAAAATTACAAATTGTAGCCGCTAACGGAAGCTGAAGTCCACAGTAGAACACCTCGTTGTCTCAAGCGTCGGCAAAGTCTAACAAAGCGGCGTTTTAATTGATCGCGCCGACAACCTCGAGCCAAGGTGCAATGTTAGTGGCGCAAAAATATGGATGCGGCATTATGAACCTCAACGAAAACCATTTGTATTTTGTAGATTATTAATAAATAAACAATATTTGTGGACACAAAAAAACCTAGAATGCGTCCAGCTGCTTCTCTCTCCGAGCATGTCGTTACGACTAAGGGATAGTATCCTCCAACACGATGAGATACAATAAGCAAGTATTCCCAAGGAGGGTTGACGTCAGGCAGGCGGCCGGTCATAAAACACCTTAGCCAAAACTCTTACACCATTATCCAAGGATCATGCTGTGCCGACCCCGCGTAGAGTGGGATAAGGGCAGTCGGGCTATCTACCGACCATGGCAAACGATCCATAGATAGAAATCCAGAAACAACAATTACAACTAATACAAATATGACGACCTCGGTCGCGTGGTGGGCGAGTGCTCGGCTGAGACGCAAGAGGCGCGGGTTCGATTCCCGCTACGGGAAAAATGTTTGTATGTTCTGCAAATATTTCTTCCTGGTCTGGGTGTTGTAATATTATGTATTTACAGCGACTCAAAGACTCCTTTCGTGCAGTCTTAATACCGCATCCAAAAATTCACACACAATGACCAGTCGTGTTCATAATCAGTTGCCATCGAGGTCATTGTCATCTGTGAACTCCGTGATAACCGCACCTTATCACAACGGCATAAGGTAGCTTTTTACTTGGCAAAAATCCGAATGGAGTGCCAAATTCAAAATTGTACTGGATTGAAGCAGGAAACAAGCCATTAGAAAAAAATCTATGATTTCTTATTAAAATTGTAGTCCTATGATAATATAATTAGTAGTATTTTAGGTTTCCCTGGTACAAACATAAAGGCCGTCACATACGTAGCTATAATATATATTATAGCAAGGCATATTACGATATATCACGGTATATTTTCTATAGTAATAGCAGCCTCATGTGATCGGCGAATGCCCCTTAAACTTAAGGGGAAAATCTACAAAACGATCATAAGACCTGTCGCACTGTATGGATCTGAGTGTTGGGCAACCAAAGCGGCGGATGAAAGAAAAGTGCATGCTACGGAGATGCGAATGCTGAGATGGATGTGTGGAGTTACTAGAATGGATAGGATACGGAATGAGTACATTAGAGGAAGTTTGAAAGTAGCGCCAGTGACAGAGAAGATGAGGAGTAATAGGCTAGCGTGGTATGGGCATGTTATGCGGAGAGAAGTAAGTCATGTTACAAGGCGAGTGATGAATATGAATGTGGATGGATTTACTGCTAGAGGAAGGCCAAGGAAAAGATGGATGGATTGTGTGAAAGAGGATATGCGTGTGAAAGGAGTAAGTGCAGAGATGACGAGTGATAGGAGAAAATGGAAGAGGGAGACATGGTGTGCCGACCCCACCTAGTGGGATAAGGGCAGGAAAATGATGATGATGATGAATAGCAGCCTCTGTGGCGTGACGAGCGTGAGCTCGGCTGAGACGCAAGAGGCGCGGGTTCGATCCCCGCTATGGGAGAAATGTTTGTATGTTCTGCAAATATTTCTTCTCAGCTGCTTCTCTCTCCGAGCACGTCGTAAAAGTCGACTAAGGAGTACCTAGTATCCTCTCAAACTTGATGGACCTATATGGGCGATGGGCTGATCACCTGTCACCATGGTTCACCATATCCATCTTAGGAGTCTTGGATCAGAAGTGTCTGCAAGTTTTCTTATGAAAACTTGTGGTTCTGCCCACCCCGCGGGATAATATGTATAACGTAAGTTTTATATTAATAAGATGTCTATTGCAAAAATAAAATAACCAAGTCCTTATGTGTACCAAAAATAATAATTTTGTCATTAGCCAAACATTTTAAATAAAACGCATTTACCCTACTTAGCCTAA
The DNA here is from genome assembly GCA_949320045.1 of Scotopteryx bipunctaria. Lineage (NCBI taxonomy): Eukaryota > Metazoa > Arthropoda > Insecta > Lepidoptera > Geometridae > Scotopteryx > Scotopteryx bipunctaria. Next base: position 1,397,398 of record OX439470.1, read on the forward strand.
AAGGGTTAGCAAATTATGTTGCAATTATTTGTTTTTTAAAATTCCTTTCACTTCATTATTATCTTTATTACGTGTTAATAAGTACTTACTAAGTACATGTTTTTACTAAAGTAGGCACTTATACACAGAGCACTGGTGGTCTAGTTGGTAGTGACCCCGCCTTCTGATCCTAAGGTCGTGGGTTCAAATCCGGTTGTGTACCAATGGATTTTACTGTGTGAAAATTTATGTGCGCTATACCAGTACTCTCAAACGGTGAAGGAAAACATCGTGAGGAAACCCGCGGCTTAGTCAGCTCCGCACGTATTGACCATGTCTTTCCTGTGGACAAGGCCGACTAAGCTGAGAGGATGGAATAGGTGATGGGCAAGCCTGCTCCATCTTAATTCGTCCCGGGCACTACAGCGCCCCGTCTATAAAGGTAAATGTTGCCTCCTGACGCTGTATAAATCATCTACTATATATGGTAAAAGGCCTTATTAGGCACTTATACAATGCATTGAAATATTGCAATTCCCGATTCCCGCTACGGGAGATATGTTTGTATATCCTGCAATTATTTCTTTCGGGTCTGGGTGTTGTAGTATTATAAGTATGTATTTACAAAAAAAGTTTATAAATGTTCTATCAGAAATCTGGTGCTCATAGTACAAGCTTTGCTTAGTTTGGGGCTAGATGGCGCTGTGTGAAATGTCCACAAATATTTATTTATTACTAACTAACCGCCAAACAGATTTTGATAAAATTTGGCAAGCAGATAGAGAAAGAAAGAACATGGGCTACTTTTTTCAAAAATAGAAATAAGGAATGCAAGATTGTATGGGGAACCGAGCTAAGCCACGGTCAGTACTTGGATGGGTGACCGCACTTTTTGCATTGCTCAATTTTTTTTATCAAGTTTATATTTTGAAAATCACATTCAATACGAACGAAGTCACGAGCAACAGCTAGTTTATAATAAACTCGTTTATTGATAGATGGTACTATTAAATCCTTGAATAGACGAAGCGAAATGAACGTCAAGTGACCATACGTTTACAAGTTATGTGGGAATGTTTTAAAAATAAATAAATATAAAAATAAATATTTGAGGACATAATCACACAGACACAGCATCATCTAGCCCCAAACTAAGCAAAGCTTGTGTTATGGGAACCAGATGTCTGATAGAATACATATATACTTTTTTTGTAAATACATACATACTTACAATATCACCCGGACCCGGAAGAAATATTTGCAGAACATGCAAACATTTCTCCCGAGCAATCGCCCGCTACGCCACAGAGATCGTCAAAACCGTCGTTTTAACACGTGATAATTTTAGAGGTTTCTAATGTGATGTCGTAAATAAACATATTTTTGCGCTTACATTGCAAACGCTGGCTGAACCCTACGAGATAGATCAAAATAATGTACTACAGTATTGTACAACTTAAAAAGGTCTACAAAAAAGTCCGCGATTAGCATATTTAGTATCAGCATTGCACCTGTGCGAAGCCGGGGCTGGTCGCTAGTATAGGATAAATACCATTTTTAGGGTGCCAACGGGACCCTATTACTAAGCCACCGCTGTCCGTCCGTCCGTCTGTCAGCGGGCTGTATCTCATGAACCGTAATAGGTAGAGAGTTGAAATTTTCAGTGTGTATTTCTATTGCCGCTAAAACAAAGGGGGGGTCCCATACAAAAAACATATATGTACATGTACGATGGTACGCAATCCTTCGTGGCACAAATCCAAACATTCAAATTTGTGAGAATGTTTGGATTAATCATAGAAGTATGATCACCCTAGTCCTAGCTTAGTGACCTAAATACTTCTAGACTGCTTGTCTAACTAACGTAGTCTGTTACTTGACGTTTTGTAATTACCAAATACAATTAGTGATAAATAAACTGAATAACAGAAAGAAACTTACAACTACTTAATACAAATATAATTTACCTACAAAATACAAAAGAAACAGTCGGGCTATCTAAAGGCCGTTGCAAACGGTCTATAGATAGCTCACCTGATCGAGCTCATCAGACGGTGGAAGCGTGCCCAAAAATAAATAAATATATTTGGACATTTCACACAGCGCCATCTAGCCCCAAACTAAGCAAAGCTTGTACTATGGGCACCAGATGACTGATACAATACTTAAATTACATAATACTATAACACCCAGACCCGGAAGAAATATTTTCAGAACATACAAACATTTCTCCCGTAGCGGGAATCGAACCCGCACCTCTTGCGTCTCAGCCGAGCACTCGCCCGCCACGTAGTATTATTGTATATAGGTATTTATTTACAAAAACTTTCATTTTTATTTACAAAGACAAACTATAATAACATCAAAAGCTTTAAGGTAGGTAATCGGTTAATAATAAGAAATGAAAATGAGCTCAGTTTTCTATCCAAGTTCGCGTACAGATAGAAAAAAAAGCTCAGAAAGTTAAATAAAAAGAATATCAGAATTGGTTTTGGTTCTATTTGCGATTGTAAGTCTAAGGATTGTAAGCAAAGGCGTAGCAAGGTTGTATTTTGCAATAGTTACCCAGCTATTTCCCTAATACTGTAATCGACTATTGACGTCCGTAAACATTTACAGTAGAAAGAAACTTGCAATTAATACAAATATAATCTACAAATACAAAAATAAGTATTTATTTAAACTGTGTACAATCAGACATTTTGATAGATACAAGTAAAATTCCCACCTCAAAACCATCATCATCATCATCTTCCTGTCCTCATCCCACTCCATGTGGGGTCGGCACAGCATACTCCTTGGATCATGCTGCAAGAGTTTTGGCTAAGGTGTTTTATGACCGGCCGCCTGCCTGACGTCAACCCTCCTTGGGAATACTTACTCCCACCTCAAAACCATTCATTATAAAATTGTTTAACAATTCAATAATAAAAACAAAAAAAACGGAAAAAATACAGTCTCATTTCTCTTTTTTTATCGTGTTGTGTAAATAAAAGACAAACATACATACGTACATATTATCACGCCCTTATCCCTAATGGGGGGCAAAGCCACTAGTAATCATGAGAAAACTTGCAGCCACTACTGATTCAAAGTCCCAAAATATAGGTACTCGTGTATAAAAACGTTTACGCCATCTGTGTACACCAGTGGCGGTCCGGGGGGGGGGGTCACAGGGTACATGACCCCCCAAAATCGTACACGTCAAATAGTAAAATCTTCTAAAAATTTACAAAATATAAAAAAGGCTATTTTCTGCTCCTAGCCGCGATGCCAATAAAAATAGAAGACTTCCATTTGTTTTATAATGTGTGTATAATGTGTGCACATTATCTGATTCTGATCTGACACAAATCTAATTTACCTACTCGACATATTCTATTATTAGTGACCCCCTCCAAAATTACAGGCTTCGACCGCGCCTGGTTTATACGCCGTACCTAATTATTCTTTAGGCACAAGGTGTGGTCATTTAGAATGGTCTAGATTTAGACTTATCTAAGTATAGTTGTTTAGTTACTTCGTTATAAGTTGCCTGTGTCCAATGTTTAAAGTTTTACTAATATATTTGGGAACTAACTGTCTAATATCTTTGAAGAATGGATTTAGAGGCCTTTGCCCTAATAATATTATTTCTCGTTCACACAATTGGGTTTTGTTTTTTTTTATGAACTCACAAGTTTTTTCTTTTGTTCCAGATACATAATACAAAAATCAGTCATAGATTAACTAAAAAATGGCGCCGCAAGAGAGAACTACTTACGAGCAGGAGGATGACTCCCACCAAAACTCAAGCAACCTGTCAAACATAGACTTAGCATTCGTCAACAAGGGCTATCAGAATGACAATGACATTGACAGTTCTATAACCAACAGAAATGTCAAAAAAGAAGAGAAAAAAGCCACTGATTTTGACGATCTCTTACCGTATATTGGAGAATTTGGACTGTACCAGAAGATTTTGTTTTTAATGATGATTCCTTTTGCATTTTTCGTTGCATTTGTTTATTTCTCTCAAATATTTATGACGATCGCACCGGAGCAGCATTGGTGCTGGGTGCCGGAGTTGGCGAATCTGACAGTTGAAGAAAGGTAAGTCCTCTTTTACTATGAATCTCTCAATATCCTGTTCTTTAACCGAACTGTCACTGTCAAAAATGCCAAGCTAAGTTCTGTCAAAAATATAAACAATTTCTTTATTTTTTTACTGCGGAGACAATGATGGTCCGTTTAGGGAACTGGGTCATCTGCGAAGGCCCTATTACTAGGTTGTTAGCATTTAGACGATTTCAGTTCGATGAAATATTCATTTTGGTTTATTTTGTATTGAAATATGATTTTAAAATTAATTATAATACTTAATCTTTAAGGAAAAAAATGTACTGTAAGGTTCTGTAAATCAATAACCTGATTTTGATGTTAGTTAAATTAATGTAAAAGTCAATTTATGATTTTCATGTAAGTCACTGAACGACTACCGATACGACATCGCCACCATCTTGTTGTTTACAAAAGATTGTTATAAAAGCGCTTAGCAGGTCGTATCGGGAGGCTTTTAGTGGTTCGGCCGTTGAGCCGATAACTTGTGTTTAGAGGAAGTAATTAGAGAGAAGTTAATATCTATGGTTTAATAAACCTCTTTTATACCTTTGAACTATTAGTACGGAGTTTTTCTTATAAGGTGTAACTAACTATAATTATGTTTTATGGAACTGGGTCATCTGTGAAGGCCCTATTACTCTAGGTACCTATATGTTTTACTAATGTGCTGAGTGTTAACTTTTTCGATGCCTAATTTTATTGGTAATGATTTAAATCGCGTGATTTAAATTATGACACCCCATTTTACTCCTTTGTGAGGTTAATTTTTAAAATCTCTGAAATACGTGTCCATTTTTTGCATTTATAGTATCCAAACCGAATTTTAAACAAATCGCACAACGCGATAAAAAGTTCCATACAAACGTTCATTGTTTCACTCTTTTATTGGTTGAATTTCGAAAAATCCCTCCTTAGTTAGTGGTTTTGCTTTAAATAGAAGCAACCTTCAAATATTCAACTTTCTAACTTCAGTAGTTCAGTCTGTGCACTATGTTTTATTCTGAGTCTGTGCGTTGATTGCAGAAAAAATCTTATTGCTTCATTATAATAGACTTAGCTGCCACTCGAGGCTTCGCTCGCGTTGTATCCGGATAAAAAGTAGCCTATATGTTATTCCAGCACACGTGTTATGTATATTCCAAAAGTTTCATTCAAATCCGTTCAGCCGTTTAGGCGTGATTGAGGCACAAACATCCAAACATCCTCACAAACTTTCGCATTTATAATATACTAGCTGTCGCCCACAGCTTCGCTCGCATGGTACCTGGATGAACAATAGCCTATTAGGTATATTAATCCAGCACAATGTACTATGTATATTCCAAGTTTCACCCCCATTTGTAACGCAGTCACGCCGTGATTGAGGTACAAACAAACATTCATGCAATGATTAGGATTTACGCTATTAGTAGGATTATTAATGATTAAACACGTAAGTCGTGGGAAGTTTATGTTAAAACAATAACTGAAGGATTATATAATTGTGTTATTATGGTAGATTTTGAATAGATAGGGATTGTAAGTAGTAGGTATTATATAACTAAGCAAAAACTTTAGGTATCGTCAACTCAAAGAAAAACAAATACTACAACACTCCATACAAGTAACATTTATGTACGACTAGCTGCCTCCTACAGCTTCGTTTGCGTGGTGCTCGGATAAAAAGTAGCCTATATGTTAATCCAGCACACGTACTATGTATATTCCAAGTTTCATTCAAATCCGTTCAGCCGTTACGGCGTGATTGAGGCACAAACATACATCGTCAAATCCACACATCTTCACAAACTTTCGCATTTATAATATTAGTAGGATGGTACGGAACCCTACGTGTACGAATTCAACTCGCACATGTCCGGTTTTTATTTTACCTGTTATGCGCTCAACACTAGCCCCTAACCCAAAAACATCATAATTTATCTTACTTCTTACTTCACTACATAGTATAAAACAAAGTCGCTGTCTGTCCCTATGTATGCTTAAAACTACGCGACGGATTTTGATGCGGTTTCTTTTAATAGATAGAGTGATTCAAGAGGAAGGTTTATATGTATAATACATGCATAATATAGTAGAAAAACACTGTTAATTTTAGAGGTGTGATGTAATGTGATGTCGTAAATAAACACATTTTTTTGCGCTTACAGCATTGCACCTGTGCACCGCCACCGGTGCGAAGCCGGGGCGGGTCGCTGATCTTACTTATATTATAAATGCGAAAGTTTGTGAGGATGTTTGGATGTTTGGGCCTCAATCACGCCTAAACGGCTGAACGGATTTGAGTGAAACTTGGAATATACATAGTACATGTGCTGGATTAACGTATAGACTATTTTTTATCCGGGTACCACGCGAGCTAAGCCGCAGGCGGCAGCATTTATATAATATTTGACAAATAGGCAGATCGTGTCGTTGCAAAAACTCTAAAGACATAAGTAACATCGTGTGGCAAAAACAAGAGAGAATTATTATTTGATTATCGTGATCGACAATGACCAAGGATATATTTTTTTAAGCATTCATCAGTCGTTTCTGAAAATATTAGGAGGAAAACGCAATGAAATAACAGCTTCAATGGACGTGCTCAAATCAATTTTTTCTGATGTTAAAAATAAAACTAGCCCCCGAATACTAAACTATAATAAAATTTAAATAAATCAAATTAAATAGGAGGTAATTTACTTTATTAACAGAAAGAAACTTAAAACTATTACAAATATAATTTACAAAATACAAAAGAATAAGTCGGGCTATCTAAAGGCCGTTGCAAACGGTCTATAGATAGCTCACCTGATCCAGCTCATCGTGGTGGAAGCGTGCCCAAGACGCTGGCCGCATTGCCACGCTGAATGGCAATACTGATCCGTTGAGCCAAATAAGAACCAGCTCTTGGATCGCGCATCGCTTCGCCCAGAGGCATTGAAAGAATTTTGAAAACGCGGTGGGCACCCGTGCCCCACGGACCTAGGGTCTCGACCCCAAAAGGCTCAAATATATAAGCCCCGTCGAGGCTTGCATATTTGCGCCTTTTGAGATCCTCGGTCGAATCTGCAGCCGCGCCGGCCCTAACTGAAGTCCCCGGCAAATGAGAACGCGCAAGGGTATCTACGCATGTGGCGTCCCACACCAAAGGTTTTCCCCTCTCCCAAGGAACTAAAGTCATACCGTCGGGTCTTTTTAACCATCATCACGAAACATTAAATTAAATTAACATTATATAATGAATATTGTATGCGTATTACTCTGAATATGGCTGTTCTAAAATTGTCTCGCAAAACATCTATACAAACCTATATTACGCAATAAATGATTTATGATCACTCACACGCTACATACAACCCTACATTCTTTTGCGCATGTTTAGCTTAAATTAGTTTTCTAACTTAGTTTTCAATAATTATTATCTAGATTTGGTTATATCGTGTCTTGAGGAGGGCGTTACTGGCTGCGACAGTTCAATACTTTTGCCGTCAGTATCGTTATTACATGTTTTAGTTTTAATTTTGTTTCTGTACCAAATATATATATTTGTATTTGTATTTGATTATGATTATGAAAAAAATACTCAAACGCGACTCTTTTTCGAAGTTTTTGATGAAAATCTGTCAAAAAATCGTCACTTGAGACATGCTCAACTCTGAGATGCGTTTGAGTATTTGGGGGTCAGTCACACAAAATACACTAAATTCATTGACACGCTCGTGGCGTAGCTTGCTTAGACGTTCTTGATTAATCATTGAAGTAAAGCAACGTTGTGCGCGGTCACAATTGGGATGGGTCGCAAGTGGCATTACGAGCTGAGCGCTTCCGTGCTTCGGAGGGCACGTTAAATTGTCGGTCCCGGCTTTTAAGTCGTTAAGCCATGACGGAGGTCTTTAGGCGGCCTTAAAACTCCGTCTCAAGAGTTGGCCACTAACTAGCTCATACGAACTTACTTAGTTTAATGTACTGACATTCCAAATAATCTATTAAAAATGCTTAAAAATATCTATATTTGCGCGTACCTATAAAAAGAAACAGTTACTTACCTAATATTTTTTGCATTTGATTGGCAATAATTCTTACTCTTTTTTGTTTAAATGGTTATGTAAGGATGATATCTAGGTACCTAAATAAATAGTGACATGAAAACCATGACTTTTTAAACAATATTTTTTACCTAAAAAACTTATATCACTTATTAAATAGTAAAATTATACAAAACCTGACCTAAATTAGTTGAAAAATGTTAATTAATGGAAAATTAACATTAATTTAACCCATTTTCAATGAATTGTACCTACCTAAATTATAAAACCTTGAATGCGATCTCCATTTTAAATAAGTAAAAAAATAAGTTACTTACTGTTTAAAGTGATGACCTCGTTGGCGTGGTGGGCAAGTGCTCGGCTGAGACGCAAGAGGTGCAGATTCGAAAGCCGCTGCGCGACAACTTGTACCTATGTTCTATTAATATTATTCTTACTTGAAGTTTCTGATACCCACGACACAGGAAATCCTAGTATGCGGTCAGAACTATGTAAGGTACCTATGTGAAGTTGATTTGCTGTTCTGAATATGTTAAAGTTGGGTGTTATGATAATGACTAAAGTTATGTCTAATGTTTTGACAGAATGACGGAAACCTATATAACTAGAGCTAAAACTTACAATCAACGTGTAACCGACAGATTTTTCAAAACACGCCATCGATGTCGTCAAATTAAACGGTACTTGATCAGTTTTAACCCTTAATCTGAGAATTATTCTTTGGTTGCAAATATCATGTGTGTTTTGATCAACTCGTGTTTGATCTTTCTAGTCGTATCACTAGTTCTTTTGAACCAGTGTGGTGATAGGATTTAAAGCGCGCATCGAAGGCTCCTCGAGCTTGGCTGAAGTTTCGTGTCAATTCGAATTCGGCTACAGCAGAAAGGTCATAAGATTTTTTAATAATTTAAAACCTCAAACGAGAATGCGTTTGTCCCTGACTTCACACGCGAACTAAACGATTTTGACGTACAGACGGACATCCGGCCTCAGAAGGTTAGATACGCTGTCATACTATACATAAAATAGATTAAAATTTTTTAATAGTAGTAACTCGACTAGTCGGCTAAGGAATAGTATCCTCCAACATGACGACAATAAGCAAGAAGTATTCCCGAGGAGGGTTGACGTCAGGCAGGCGGCCGGTCATAAAACACCTTAGCCACCAGGCGTGGTCCGAAGGGGGGGTCACAGGGGACATGACACCCCTCCCCCCCAGCACCTAAGGACCTAACCTACAGGCCAGTAGGCTTGCGCAGCACCTATTCCATCCTCTCAGCTTAGTCGGCCTTGTCCACAAAAGACATGGTCAATACGTGCGGAGCTGACTAAACCGTGGGTTTCCTCACGATGTTTTCAGAAAAATCCATTGGTACGCGACCGGATTTGAACCCTCCAACTTAGTGCTCTCATTCGACCATTTAGCACACTAGCTAAACGACACGAACACGCTGGATTCCCTATAATATCTTCAGGGTCCTTTATAATGAGGAGAGTGTGGTCGAGGTTGTCACTCCTGTATGCCTCTTTAGCCATGAACGAAAATGTTCTAGTTCAATTCCAAACTGTATTATAATCTGTGTCACCTAAATCATCTGTAATAGACGTAAAAGGCCAATGATGACTAATAAATTATGTTATCCGTGAGGACCTCTAAGTTGATATCTTTGTTTTTCGATTTAGGTCACCATATTATTTCCAATGTAAGCTATTGGACTTCCAAATTAGAAAAGAAACTGTTGGAATTAGTAATAAGAACTCATTTTAAAGGGGAAGTAGAATTTTATTGGCAAGTGACTCAGAAAAAACGGCGCACTACGAAGTATTAAGAATAAATACGAAATAAATTACATTAACTAACAAATTATGGATCTTGTAGTCCGAAATAAAATCTTTTTATTTTATTTTATTTTATTAACGCAAGTCGACGAAGTAAGGTCTTTGTCTCCATCGCCTTCTTCAAAGGGAAAATAATTATTTAACAACTAGATGACCCCGCGAACTTCGTACTTACGAGGATATTCCTGTACCTAGTACTACGAGTTAGTACCTAAAGGAATTCCATGGTATTGGCAGTACCTTATCTTGCAAAAACATCTGATGTAACCTCAAAGTTCAATAGCAATAAGGATAAATCGTATAGTAGTTTCTGCCTGTGGTTTTGGTCCCAAAATCAAGCCATAGACCAGGTATCTATAACACAGTGTGTGTTATAGATCCTTACTACTTATCCTTATTCTTACTAATAGTATAAACGAGAAAGTTTGTATGTATGGATGGATGGATGTTTGTTACTCTTTCACACAAAAACTACTGAACGGGTTTGAATGAAACTTTGAATATACATAGTACATTTGCTGAAAACGTTATAGGCTATTTTTTATCGGAGTACCACGCGAGCAAAGCCGGGTATGGCATTTTTTAAACACATACTTATAATACAACACTCAGACCCGAACAATACCGACAAACAAACTATGCCAACATTTTATTGTGATCAATAATCGCATACAAGGAATGAATCCGTGCTTTGTGGTTCTATAATGACTGTAATTTACGCTACAAATTCTGTGATGCTAAAAACCACACAATGGGATTATAAGAATTGATATAAGCTATTGTTAAACCACTAAACGGATATAGGAAGATCATGTTTTATGGAAATCTCATCACATATAAAATGATTAGATCTTTTTTATGGGAGTAAAGAAAAACATAGAATGCGTCCAGCTGCTTCTCTCCCTGAGCATGTCGTAAAAGTCAACTAAGGGATAGTATCCTCCAACATGATGAGATACAATAAGCAAGTATTCCCAAGGAGGGTTGACGTCAGGCAGGCGGCCGGTCATAAAACACCTTAGCCAAAACTTACTGCATGATCCAAGGAACATGCTGTGCCGACCCCACATAGAGTGGGATGAGGGCAGGAAGATGATGATGATCTTTTTTATCAGGTAAATACTTATTATCTCGCCCGTATCTCTAACGGGGTGGGCAGAGCCATAAGTAATCATAAGAAAACTTGCAGCCCCTCCTGATACAAAGTATCATTCATTCATATAGTTGATTCATCTTGAAGAAAATGATGAAAAATAAATATGCTTAGTTTGGCTACATTTACCAGAATAAAAAGTAGCCTATATGTTATTCCAGCACACATACTATGTATGTTCCAAGTTTCATTCAAATCCGTTCAGTCGTTACAGTTACAAACATCGTCTCATCCTCACAAACTTTCACATTAGTACGATTGAAGAATTTTTGAATCCACACAAAGTCGTGTCAACAATTTGTTGTAAATCCAATAATGGAACTATAAGAATGATACGCCTACTAGTCATGTCACTAGTTCTTTCGAACCAGTGTGGTGAAAGGATTTAAAGTGCGCCTTAAAGACTCCATACACCTCCGTGCACTTGACACATTATGTTTTCGAACTTTTATTTTTACGACAAGCCGGATTCCTCACAATGTTTTTCTTCATCGTTTCCGTGCTTCGAGGACACGTTAATTTGTCGATCCCGGCTTTTAAGTCGTTAAGCCATGACGGAGGCCTTTAGGCGGCCTAAAAAATCCGTCACAAGAGTTGGCCACTAGCTCATACGAACTCACTTTTTTTTTTCACCGTTTGAAGGTACTAGTAATAGCGTACGTAAGTTTTTCGAACAGAAAAATCCATTAGTGCGCGACCGGATTTAAACCCACGACCTTAGGATCGGAAAGCTATCACTACATCACCAATACTCTCTCAATGATGACTGATATCATTTATGGAAATAATTGTACAGAATGTGATGCCACGTGATAAATAATTATAAGTAATAAGTATCGACATTTATACGTAAGTATAAATTATTTATAAGGTTTTTTTAAAATAGTTTTATAACGAAGTAAAAGAATTTATTAATTAGTGGCGTCTTTACTTAAGGTAAAACATAATTATTATTATAAAAAACCCGGTAAAGTGCTGATCGAATTCGCTCACTAAGGGTTCCTTACCATCGTAATGTACTTTTTAATTATGACTTTTACCTTTTACTCGTATACAATGTGCTTTAGAAAAAAATGTTTCTTGTAGGGACCCCCCTATTTTGTTATTTGTTGTTAGCGTCAATAGAAATACACACTCTGTAAAAATTTGAACTCTACCTATTACGGTTCATGAGATACAGAATGCTCCCGCAAGATCCCGTTTGCACCCCTTGAGTACGGAACCCTAAAAACATAGAATGCGTACAGCTTCTCTCCCCGAGCATGTCTTAAAAGTCGAGTAAGGGATAGTATCCTCTCCAACATGATGCACCATGTTTCACCATATACAGCTTTGAATCAGTGGCTGCAAGTTTTCTTATGAATACTTGTGGCTCTGCCTACCCCATTAGGGATAGGGGCGCGATAATAATTATATCGATAATGATAATTATGTATGTACTAGCTAGGATGTAAGGATGTGTGGATGTGACGATGAATCTATGTTTGTGCCTCAATCACGCCGTAACGACTGAACGGATTTGAATGAAACTTAGTATATACATAGTATGTGTGCTGGAATCACATACAGGCTACTTTTTGTCCGGATACCACGCGAGCGAAGCCGCGGGCGAAAGCTAGTGACTTATAATACTTAAATATCCTCAGAAATCTAAATCTATTTTTTGTTTAAAAGAATTCTGACCGTCAAACTATCGCGTGCATTTTAAATTGCACAATTATAAGCAATTTCAGATGAATCAATTATGTAGGTACAGTCAGCTTGAGAAGTAATTGATGTCTAAACAACTTCTGTGCGATTTTGTATCACATTAGGCGTCGCAGTCACCTACATCATCCGATCGTTTCACACTTTGTAGCAAACCCTAATCGATTCCTGTAATTTTCGTAAAATGTTCCGAATCGTGGATGAATTGTACGCGATCCGATTCAGTAGCAGATTCATTTTTGGTTGTTAAATGGTCGGAATATTAGTAAATCGTACGCAATTCAATTCAGCAGCACATGTGAAAAAGTGGCCTTTTTAACTAACAAAAAACTACAACGTGAGATGATCTGCGTACGGAAGCTAGCTAAACATTTTTTTCACGTGTCGGGGATAATTTATCATATTTTTAAGACGAATTTTACATTATGGAAAAGTCTTCAACTTATTTTGCTGACAGTACTTAATTTTGCTACCTAGATCTTTGTGCCCAGTTCTCATTACTACCTTGTTTCTTTATGGACTCAATACCATTGGTACTATACATTTATTAACAGAAAGAAACTTACAACTAGTACAAATATGATTTACAAAATACAAAAGAAACAGTCGGGCTATCTAAAGGCCGTTGCAAACCGTCTATAGATAGCTCACGTGATCCAGCTCATCAGACGGTGGAAGCGTGCCCAAGACGCTGGCCGCATTGCCACGCTGAATGGCAATAATGATCCGTTGAGCCCATTAAGAACCAGCTCTTGGATCGCGCATCGCTTCGCCCAGAGGCATTGAAAGAATTTGGTACTTAAGTAAGCCACCTAGACATGCTTTTTACTAGAGTTCCGTACGCGAAGAGTGCCATCGGAACCCTATACTAAGCCTCCGCTGTCAGTCCGTCTATCTGTCCGTCCGTATCTATAGTGTATTGTGCAATAAAATCTGACTTACTCGACTTATTCTGTTATTAGTGACCCCCTCCAAAATTTCAGGCTGCAACGGCGCCTGGATACGGGCGTGATAATATGTGTATATTTTTTAGTTGCTAGTGAGTACGTCTGTTGGAAAACCCGTATAGTAGATAATATCTACATGATTTACGTGTTCAAATCTTTTCGTAGGTTCGAATTCCGGATGTCCGGACATCGTGGTGATAAGGTTCGCATGGCTTTCTACGGATATCCTCATTCCGCCTCTGCCCGCTTGATTAACCCGACCTTAGAATTGCACGAATCTAACGACCTCTAATCGATGACCTTACCGTGAGGTCGACGATCGTGGCTTTTCAGGGTTCTGTGACCAAAGGGTGCCAATGGGAGCCTATTACTAAGCCTTCGCTGTCCGTCCGTCTGTCAGCGGGCTGTATCTCATGAACCGTAATGGGTAGATAAAAGAAATTTTCACAGATTGTGTATCTGTTACCCTATGTACAAGAAACATTTTTTAATTTACGATGATACGGAAACCTTCGTGGGCTAATTCGACTCGGACTTGACCGATTTTTTATATTCTCAGCTCAGCAATTTTTCTTGCCTGAAAATAAATTTTTAGGATGTTATTCCATTGTCTGTTCTGGCCTTACGGTCTGTCTCAAGTAAACCTTTCAACTTTTTTGACGGCTTCCAATATTCTGCTGACGGACGACGGCTCGTTCACGAACATGTGTTTGTTCACCACAGAACAAACAAATAGGCATGCCGAGGCGTCCTTAGGCATACCCGAGGCGTCTTTAGGCATGCCCGAGGCGTCTTCAGGCATGCCAAAGCGTCTTTAGGCATGCCGAGGCATCCTTAGGCCTCCCAAAGTGTCCTTAGGCGTGCCGATAGTAGGCACCGGGCTTAAAGGCAGAACTACTAACAACTGAGCTATGAGGCCTGCTAATAAAATAGATATAGAAATAATATTAAGTGAACAAAAAGTGTTTATTAAAATGGTCCCTTGGCTATGGCCCAAAATGTTGATTTTTTAGGTTCTTCGACATTGTATTGTCACGATGTTTTACCTTCAGCGTCAGGTATAGTGTAGTCATTTGGTGCTGATTCATCATCTTCTTGCCCTTATCCCACTGTATGTGTGGTCGGCACAGCATAATCCAAGGATCATGCTATAAGAGTTTTGGCTAAGGTGTTTTATGAACGGCCGCCTGCCATTAGGTGTTGATTAATTTATAATATACTAGCGGTCGCCCGCGGCTCCGCCCGCGTGGATGTCGGTTACCGCTGCAAAAAGCCTACCCAGGAAAGACACGGTCAGTCGCGAGGTCGGCTCCCTACGCAGCGGTCGTGCAGCAGAAATCGTAATATTTTAATTTCGCCATAACTTCAAAACCAAACGTCCAATTTTAATCATTCAAAGACCAAATATTATCTCCATAAACTGTTCTTAGTGATGAAATCATTTATTTTGATAAGGATTAATAGCATGAGTAAAATAAACGCGTTTAAATGTAGTCCAAAAAAAATTCAAGATTTTTAAATAAAAAAATGGTTGCTGTGCCTCACTCGACATAGATGGGTATAGTGTGTCGCGGACTTTTTTGTAGATATTTATAAGATCTACAATTAATTAGAACATTTTATGGTTCTATCTTTTATAGTTTAGGCAGCGTACGCAAAATAAGTAACTTTTCTGGTTGATTTTTTACACCTTGTGTCCGAAAAACCCAAATATCTTACGGAACCCTATTTTTTTCCAAAATAAAATATAGCCTATGTTACTCGTGGATAATGTAGCTTTCGAATGGTGAAAGAATTTTTAAAATCGGTCCAGTAGTTTTTGAGCCTATTCAGTACAAACAAACAAACAAACAAACAAAGTTTTCCTCTTTATAATATTAGTGTAGATTTATCTCATTCCAGACGCGCCCTGGCCATCCCTCCCAAGACCGACGGGCCCTACCCCCACGAGCGATGCAGGATGTACGCTGGAGACTGGTCTAAAGCATTAGCTGAGGGTCGCACCACCCCTGATGATGAGTGGCCTGTGATCCCCTGCACCCATGGCTGGGAGTACAATAAAAGTGATGTGCCTTATGACACCATAGCTTCTGAAGTAAGTTTAACCATAGAATACATAGGTATATTTAAAGTAGTGCCACACATACAGTGCGCTTCGGCAAACTTCGTGCTTTTTATAAAACCCGAATTTGTCAGAATATGCAACTAATATCAACATAACCAACTGTTTAAAAAAATAAGCATCTACGTTATTATTGTAACACCTCTATCATACTATAATAATATTATAAAGAGGAAAGTTTTTTTGTTTGTTTGTAACGAATAAAAAAAATTAGGGATCTATAAGAAAATTGCAATGTATTAAACCCAATAAAATAAACCTAAGGTAGAAAACCCAAAATAGTTTTTGGAACAAAATAATGTACTACGCGCGTACGAAGTCGCAGGCAACAGCTAGTATTACATAATCATTGGCGTTAGTTCGTATTTCAGAAGCTAGACCAAAATTGCCGAAGCGCACAATATTTGTGGTACTACTGTATGTATACATATATGTTATATTCATATTCGTTTATTCATTGGTATTGGTAGGTTCAAACAGGCCGGAACCAATGGTTTTTTTCTATTCGGAAAATTATGTGCGCTATACAAGTACTGTAAAACGGTGAAGGAAAACAGTGGGGAAACCGGCATGTCGTAGAACCTAGAAAGTTCTAAACATGTGTCAAGTACACGAAAGGATCCCTTGAGTCG
Source organism: Scotopteryx bipunctaria (assembly GCA_949320045.1). Classification (NCBI taxonomy): domain Eukaryota; kingdom Metazoa; phylum Arthropoda; class Insecta; order Lepidoptera; family Geometridae; genus Scotopteryx; species Scotopteryx bipunctaria. The sequence goes on from OX439470.1 coordinate 1,413,906, forward strand.
TCCTTCAAATCCTTTCACCACACTTGTTCCTCTAGTGACACGACTGGTAGAAGAACATACAATAGTACTTAAAAATGGCTAATAGGTTAGGTATGTACTGCTTGAAATCTTCTTTTGTTTTTTGTTCGCGGTTCCTTTTGTGTATAAGTATTCATATTCTTTTGTTTATTATTTCATGCTGGTTATAGTTGGTAACATATGGTTAAAGTTTTGGGGCACCACTATGTTTTATTCTATTGATTTGATCTGGGGCACGACAGTAACGCAAATATTTAAATGTTGAAATCTATTTCTATAATAATAAACTAATTCTACATAAATTTGAGCAAGGTAGATAGTAGATACTATGTCAAACAAAGTGTTTATAATCGTCCTTTACGTTGGTCAAAACCGTTTCAAAATCCGTGAAGAAAAACTTAAGTTAAAAGTGTTTAAAATTTGGTATGAGCAAAGGAGTAACTCAGGGATCCCGGTTGGGTCTTCTTTTGTTTACTCTTTACACCGATAAAAATTATGTAATTGGTGCATAGGCTATTTCTAGTACCTACATAACTAGCTTCCTTCCTCGGCTTTGCCCATTTTATCCGGATATAAGGTGGGCTATTATGTTAAATCAGGTCATGATCTTTTTGTTTCATTCAAATCCTATGCTCGTATATTCTACTAAAGGATGATGTACATTACCGAAACAATATTGATTTTTTGTAAAAAAAATACGGCGCTTTTCAACAGATACCTAGCAATGTTGCTATATATACATTTTAAAATATTTATTCTCATAAAGGATTTACATTCTATCAAATAATGAGAACCTAAAAATACATTTATAATAGCGATTATTTACAGGGAGCGTAGGTTTTTTGAGGCTGGTAGTTTTGTAACATTATTCAAAACCACACTGTTAATCTAAGTAGACTGAAATAGTGAATTTACAGTGTCATTGGAAACTTGGTTATTACATCCATCTCTCTCCCTCTTACAGCTTGACTGGGTGTGCGAGAAGGACAACCTAGCGGCCACAGCTCAGTCCATCTTCTTCTGCGGTGCCATCGTCGGTGGTCTTGTCTTCGGGTGGATAGCTGATAAATACGGAAGAATACCAGCTTTAGTTGGTAAGTTTTGTTGGGCTGTTTAAAGTCCAACATTCCTTTCCGTTAGCTAAAACCTTTTTTTTTCTTTATTTAAGGGTTTTGTCGCTATGCGACCACATCACACATATAAAAGCAAAAATGAATAAAAACTTATGTAACAAAGCTAAAAACTCAACTTCTTTACATAAAGGGTAATTTAGCTTAAACCTAAGAGGGTTGCTTTTAACTGATAAAATAATACTGGTACATACATACGTGTTCTTATAACACCTTTTTATTTTAAAAACATAAAAGCACAAAACATTTATGACTGATGCCTGTACTATCTATGTAGGTTATATGTTTTAATTTCGATTGTGACGAGTTCTCTTATTCCAGGCACAAACCTGGTGGGCTTCGCAGCTGGTATCGGAACAGCGTTCTGCAACAGTTTCTGGAGCTTCGCGCTATGTCGGTTCCTCGTGGGTTTGGCCTTTGACAACTGCTTCACCATGATGTACATCCTCGGTGAGTTCATCAGAACTAACAAAAAGTCGTCATTTTCCTGCCCCTATCCCATGTGGGGTCGGCACAGCATGTTCCTCGGATGCTGTAAGTTTTGGCTAAGGAGTTTTAAGACCGGCCGCCTGCCTGACGTCAACCCTCCTTGGGAATACTTGTTTATTGTATCCTTGGACGAATAAACGTTCAAGATTGTATCTCATCATGTTGGAGAGGATACTATCACTTAGTCGACTTTTACGACATGCTCGGGAGAGAAGCAGCTAACAAAAAGTACCCTGAGTTATTTCAGGTCACGAACCATGTGAACTGGTCACTTCTCTGCATGACTCGGAGTAAAGAAAAACATAGAATAAGCCTCTAACGTTACAGGTGTCCGTGGGTGTTGAAGCTTTAAGACTACATCTTGATCTGAGAGATATTCATCACCTTCTAGCAAAGCACTCGTGACGTAGCTTGCTTAGACGTTCTTGATTGATCGTTGAAGTTAAGCAACGTTGTGCGCGGTCATAATTGAGATGGGTGATCGCAACTGACATTACGAGCTGAGAGCTTCTGTGCTTTGGGCACGTTAACGGCTTTTCGGAGACCTTTAAGCGGCCTAAAAACGCCGTCACAAGAGTTGGCCACTAGCTCATACGAACTTACTTACTTTACTTTCTAAATAACAAAAAAAACTAGTAGCTGGTAATGCCTTCGTGCTACATGCGTCACAGTCACAGTAAAGGTCTTATTTATAACAACATTCAACCACGTAACCTGACTCAGCCAAGGATAGTGCGAGCGTGATCTGGTTGAAACTACATAGCTCACGTCATTTGTAGTGTTAATGACCAGTTAAGTTCTCTGAGCTGAATTTGAAGGTACTTCATGGCATAAGTTGAGGTCAAAACAGGGACATATAAATACTAAATTAATTACTTCTTGTGTTACTGACTGATTGACAGTCGACGCACGGTCTAAAACATAATGAATGAATGAATGAAAACACTTTATTGCACATCTTACAAATTAGATAACTAGAATTAACAAAAGTTAAATCAGACGTTTTGTTTTGGGAATTCTTTCCGTATTTCTGTCAATTCCTTTCTTTACAAATTTTCAGAATTTTAATAGTAGAATTTCCTACTTGTTTTTGTTCTGAGATTGGTATTTTAGTTTTTATTTTTCATCCAGTTAAAAACAAAACAAAAACTGTATCAGACAATCTTTTTACCGAACATTGCTAAGTTTTTTTGTGCAGGAACTAATTCTTATTTTTTTCCAGTTCTTGAATACGTGGGACCCAAATGGCGTACGTTTGTAGCGAACATGTCCATCGCCCTGTTCTTCACTTGTGCTGCTTCTCTGCTGCCCTGGATAGCACTCTGGGCTGATGACTGGAGGATATTCACTCTTTGGACCAGTGCCCCGTTCATCCTGGCTGCGCTTACCCCCTGGGTTGTCCCGGAGAGTGCCAGGTACATTATATGAAACTTACGTTAATGACTGTCTGACTCACTGACCGACAATGTACACCATGTAAAGAAAAACATTTATTTGTAACAACAACACACAGGAACTAATAAAAACCATTAAAGATACACACACTCAACACAAAAACAGATATGTTAAAAAAAAACCTACTTTAAAAATATAGTGTCTCGCAATAATAATAATAGTACAACCTTCGCTTAGTTTCAAGCTAGTTGGCGCTGTGTGAAATGTTTACAAATCTAGATTTATTTATTTAATCCTGGGGTGTTTCGCTAACCGAATATTGACAAATCTGCTGATGATTGGAGAACATTTACTCTGTGGGCATGTCTGTATGTTGTGTTAACAAAACAAAGGCCTTTTACTATCTATAGTAGATGATTTATACAGCGTCAGGAGGCAACTTTTACCTTCACAAACGGGACGCTGTAATGCCCGGGACGAATTAAGATCGAGTAGGCTTGCCCAGCACCTATTCCACCCTCTCAGCTTAGTCGGCCTTGTCCACAGGAAAGACATGGGTCAATACGTGCGGAGCTAACTAAGCCACGGGTTTCCTCATGTTGTGTTAGTTACTCGCCTCAGGACTATGTATGTGACTGTTGGCTGTTATTTAGGTATTGATTGTTTTCCAGATGGCTTCTGTCCCAAGGTAAAGTGGACAAAGCTCTCTGCATCATGAAGAAGTTCGAGAGGATCAACAAGACTAAGATACCGGATAAAGTCCTCAGCGAGTTTACTGTAAGAATCTTACTTATATTATAAATGCGAAAGTTTGTGAGTTTGGATGTTTGTGCCTCAATCACGCCTAAACGGCTAAACGGATTAGAATTAAACTTGGAATATACATAGTACATGTGCTGGATTAACATATAGGCTATTTTTTATCCGGGTACCAAGCGAGTGAAGCCGCGGGCGGCAGTCACACAATATTTCCGCAAATAGTAGTTTAAAAAAATACTTCCCCAGGAATCAACTTTGAAGTCCATCAAGGAGTCTGAAGCTGAGTCCCGCACCTACTCCGTCCTGGATCTCTTCCGCACCCCCCGACTCCGCCGCAACACGATCCTCCTCATCATCATCTGGATGGCGATATCGCTGGTCTTTGACGGACACGTCAGGAACGTTGGATCCTTGGGGCTGGATATATTCCTCACGTTTACCATTGCTTCGGCCACGGAGTTGCCTGCTGATACCTTCCTCACAGTTGTCCTAGACAGGTAAGATGACTGATGAATCGATAATGGGTGACTGATGAACTGACGGACTGACGGTCTGACGGTCTGACGGTCTGACGGACTACGACTGATGTTTGATGACTAGCTGACTCACGCTGTCGTCCTCATAATGCTGAATGACTGATGACCAAATAATGATAATAGGAAATTCTTTATTAACAAAAATAAAATACAAATATAATTTACAAAATAAAAAAGCACATATGCAACAAAACTCATCTAATCCAGCTCATCATACGGTGGAAGCGTTCTCAAGACGCTGGCCGCATTGAATGTCAATACTGATCCATTGAGCCAAATAAGAACCAGCTCTTGGATCGCGCATCGCTTCGACAAGACGCCCTGAAATTATTTTGAAAACGTGGTGGGCCCCTCGGACCTAGGGTCTCGATCCTAAACTTAAATAATAGATGACGAAGGATGAGAAGGTCTTGGGGCTGACCTTCATCTGGCTGGCATTTGATAATAATAACGTTTATTTTATTGATACAACAACAGAGCTTCTTATTCTTACATTAGTGGTCACATCCAAACTAGAGTAACCTGTATTTTGGAGACCTCCTTCCTTAATGATAGAAAAACAATCACATTATGATTTAGGTAAACGTTAAACATGCAAAAATGACCACGTCATTACTGACGTATTGTATAATGTGATGTGTGTGATGTGTTACAGATGGGGTAGGAGATGGCTGGCATGTGGTTCTATGGTGGTCAGCGGGATCTTCAGTCTCCTCGCTACTGCTGTGCCTGTTGGTAAGTAGAAGAGTATACTTACTGATGCTTACATTTCTTTGGCCCTATCATGAGTGTTCCCACTCTGAAAGAAGATTAATGAAACGGTGTAAGGAGAGTGTGAACGGCCGTTGGAAGGCGTAAGCAAGGCATTCGTAACTGGACTGAAGAGTTTTAGAGAAAAGCCTGGTCAAGTTCCTTAAACCGATGAGCGTGCATGAAAAATGGACACGTGGTATCTGCCTACCTCTATGGGAAAAGACGTAGTATTGTATATGTTGCATGTATGTCTGATTTGATAACTGAATACGTCAAGCCTAAGGGAAGCCTGTGTGCAACAGTGGATTGTTGTAGGCTTACATAATGATGTGAAATGTGGGTTCAGTATTTTTCCAAGGCTTTTTACTTCTCTGTTGAACTAGGAGTAAAGAATAAACATAGATTGCATCCAGCTGCTCTCGCCCCGAGCATGTCGTAAAAGTCGACTAAGGGAGAGCATTCTCCTCAATATGGACCATCTATATGTATGGACGATGGGCTGATCACCTGTCACCATGTTTCACCATATACATCTTTGAATCAGTGGCTGCAAGTTTTCTTATGACTACTTGTGTCTCCGCCCACCCAGTTAGGGATACGGGCGTGATAATATGTGTGTATTTTCGCTGTATGTTTGTTTATTTCATTTCAGGGGGTCCATCAGCATCCCTTGCTATCATGGGCCGGTTTGCAGTCAACATTTCATACAACATCGGTCTACAATACGCCGCCGAGTTACTGCCGACCGTGGTGCGAGCGCAGGGCGTGGCTTTGATACACATCATGGGATATGTTGCTAGTATCCTGGCACCTTTCGTTGTATACCTGGTAAGTGTACTCACAGACAGTGTCTATCAGCAGTCAGTCCATCAGTTGGTCATAAATCTGTCAGTCAGTCAACAGTCATCAGTCATCAGTCATCAATCACCAGTCATCAGTTATCAGTGCAAATGGGGAATGAGGGACTTATCCATGATTGACTGCAACTAAGGCGCCCCAATTCAGTCCATGACCCACCTACTCAGCTGTCCCTTGTGCCCGACCACAACGCTGTGGAAGTGGCTAAGGTCTTCTCCAAGATAGTGTAAACCATTGACACGATAGAAGAAGCTATCAGTCATCACTAAAATGCCTTAACTCAAGCTGTGGTGGCATATTGTAATTGAAGGAACATATTGTCCTGTGATTTCTTTGTTGGATGTACATAATACATAAATAAATATAAGGCGATGAGAGAGGTTAGGCTATTATTCATTCTATTTTTTTTCCAGGCTAACGTATCTCCCGACCTGCCACTCATAATTCTCGGAGCCCTCGGCATCGCCGGCGGGATGCTGTGTCTCCTGCTGCCCGAGACTATGGACACGGAAATGCCTCAAACCCTCCAAGACGCAGAGAACTTTGGTCTTGATCAGCGCTTCAGCGACATACCCTGCTTCCCCAGGTACATCCTATTTTTAGGCAAACTATTCCTCCTAGGCAGCACTAAATCGTTCATCCTGAAAGTCGGAGACTGTTGGAGAGGTCTATGTCTAACATTGGACTATAACTTACGCTATTGCTAATTAGCTTGATGCTTGACTTATGGTAACTGGAAAAACCAGTGACACGAGACTTATTTATGTGTTGAATTAAGGTTAAGTTTATTGCATCGCAAAGATATAATAATAAATATAATTATTTGTGGACATTTCACACAGCACCATCTAGCCCCAAACTAAGCAAAGCTTGTACTATGTTATAACCCACGCCTAAGGACAACCACATTTGACACCTCGACTTTTTAGAAATTACGGCTTGTTCATACATATAACACACTACAATAATGATGAACACATACTGTTTAATACTATTATTCCCAAGGTAAGACGATGCCTAACACTCAATTTCTTTAACCAAGCTTTAGGGTAAAGAATTTCAGTGTTAGTAAAACTTCTCGTTTAGCTGTGTTCTGCTGTGTTATGTGTGTGTTTTTTGTGAAAAAATAGGTTGTACAGATAGTGTTCAATAAGTTAATACAATACCAGCAAGCATACACTAAAATACTCTTCAATTCTTTACAGAAAGCGGCCACAAGTCACCGACGACAGTGAAAACCCAGAAAAATACACCAAACGGCCTTCCATAGCGAAGGAGGAAGAACACTTCATCAGAGCCCTTCCTTCCATCAGCTCGCGAGCTTCCATCCGCGCTTCCATCAGGGCTTCCACCAAGGAGTCCAGGAAACGAAGGCAGAACGTTGTTTGAACGATGACTTAGTTCAGCTTGTGGCGTGATGGTATTGTTTGTGAAAGTTTGGCACGTTTTGTGGCATTATATATTTCTGGCCACGAAATTTCACTTTCTGCCAGTATGGTACGGTTTGTGGCAGGCACAATATATGACATGTGATGTCAGATTGTGGCCGAGAGTATGATTATTTTGCTGGTAAAGTTCGTGTCGTATTGTGGCATTGCCAGATACAATTTGTGGCGTTGTGGTCGAGAGTATGGTTATTTTGCTGGTAAAGTTTGTGTCGTATTGTGGCATTGCCAGATGCAATTTCTGGCGTTGTGGCCGAGAGTATGGTAATTTTGATGGGTTTTAAACCGTTTGTAATGCTGGTATTGTTTTTGGCACTATGTAAAACATGTGATAATGGTACAAATGCTATATTTTGGTACAATTCATGGCATTTTGGTATGATTTGATTGTCGAATAATTCAATTAAAATAATTGTTCCTTAAGCCAGTTCTACTGAAAATAGCATCACTTTCATATCAACTTCTATTTACCTAATTTACCGACTAAGCCTTAATTTGACTGTTTTAATTCTTGCCTTTGTATTGTGATAAGTGTGACGTTACCTTGAAACTTAAATATCCAGTATTTATAAATATGAATTCGTGAATATTAAATTTAAGAGCTCTTGTTAGTGCACGATGCAGTTTCCTGTATCCCCTTTTCCCTCTTCAAAACAGTCTTTTTACTTCTTTATACTTTGTAGTCAATTCTTCATCTTCCTTGCTTTCCTTGTACCTTTCCTTCTATGATCTTCTTTAAGAAGCTGGCATGTATAAGATCTCCAATCATTTTTCCTCTTTTGTTTTGTCCTATTCCTATTCTAAATCGTTATTTATTTGGTTACTAACTGGACTCTACCAAGACCAAACCGACCAAAACATATAACGGAATAGCTGAATAAGTATATTTATTGTCTTTGGTTAGGTTAGGTTATAAAACATAAAATGTTTGACAGATTGAATTAGTTTTGTAATATAGTCCTATTGCTCGATTAAGTTAAGTTATACAGACATATTTTTTTATTATATATACATAAATATTCCGACTATATAAGTGGGTACCTTACTTGTAGACTGTTTAAATTTTTGTAATAATTTCGAGTTTTTGCCTTTTTGTCTTCAAATCGGTGCTACATTATCTCATTATCATCATTAGCCTGTAGAGGTCCACTTCTGTGGAGCAATCTCGCTATTCTGAAGTAATTACTAAAAGAAATTGTTTTTTCACACTTCTTGACCATCTGCCAAAACGGAAACAAAAGAAAGCAACGTGCGTTCCAATGTTCATAATTCATTCATAATTACTTCACAATTATATTTTGTACGTAAATACTCGAAAATTATTATGGATTCTTTAGACTATTGAATCTTCTTGAATCTCTCAATTTTAAAATTACAGGTAATGTCTAGTTCCAAGGTTCTAATGGACAATGGAACTGGGGATAAGGCGAAGTCTATTTGAAACAAAAAAAAACTAAATTATTTTGCCATTGATTAAGAAATTGTGTTTGAAAGGGACATCGCCTTTAATTTTAAAGAATTTTTGTGTAATTTTTGTAAATTGTTGCCATTTAATTCGGTGAGAAACTGTTAATTCTGTGATATTCATGGTGAAATAAAATCGAAATATTATAGAAATAACATATTTTATTTTTGAAAAAAAGAAATAAATAAAAATTGTTTTGTATTACGTACACTTAGTACAATGTACATACATACTTATTATCACGCCCGTATCCCTAACGTGGTGGGCAGAGCCACAAGTAAACATAAGAAAATTTGTAGCCACTCCTGATTCAAAGCCTCAGGTTAGATATGGTGAACCATGGTGACAGGTGATCAGCCCATCTCCCATATAGATGGTCCATCATGTTGGAGAGAATACCATCCCTTAATCAACTTTTACGACATGCTCGGGGAGAGAAGCAGCTGGACGCATTCTGTTTTTTATTTACTCCCAATCCAGCAGATAAGTTATATAAATAATAATGTATTTACAAAAAAAAAATATAGGTACCTAAGTATTCAATTAGCCATCTGGTTCTCATAGTACAAACTCTGAATTTGAAATATCCATCAACATTAATTCTCTGATTCGAAAGAACTAAAGACACGTGCATTTGTAATAAATGTGACTATGCTGTTATACAACGCACTTTAACCACCATAAAATCTAAAATAGACAAACAATTACTTGAATTGAAGGGTAGAACCCAACGCCATGACTTACATTAGTTGTACACATAGACACAAGAATAACCAGAGATGTTAAATACAAACAGTGTCACATTTACAATAACACATGTTCATCTAAAGTTAACGCTACAGGTAGATGCAAGCGTTTATCAGTTTATCAGCGTGAGTGACGCCGCGTTAATGACGGGATAGTAGCAAACAGTGTCACATTTACGATAGCACATGAGTGACGCCGCGTTTATGACGGCGTAGTAGCTTTGTCGCGGCGTCAGCTGTAACAGAAATCAGGATATTAGGTACTAAGATGCAATACGCAACGTTGTCTGTGCAACAAAAACATATATAGCACAAGCTAGAGGGCCTTACCCACAGCCCTGCAAGAAAAAGAGAGCTGCTGACGACCCGATAGATATGAATGACATTGTCAATTATCAAAATTGTATAAATGTCAAATTAACTGGCTTGTCATAAATTAAAAAATAAATGTCTAAGAAGGATTTATGCGTTATTTTGTTTATTCTTTTACATTTTGGGATCGTTTTATAGGATAAAAAGTAGCCTATGTCCTTCCCCGGGATGGAATCTATCTCCTCGCCAAATTTTATCAAAATCTGTTCTGTAGTTTAGGCGTTAAAATGTAACAGACAGACAGAGTTACTTTCGCATTTATAATATTATTATGGATGTAGTTACAGATCTGAACTAATTAACTAGGTAAAATAACTAAATTAAAATTCGGTACTTATTTTAAAAACAAAACACAGATGGCGTTGTGTTCAACAGCTTGCCTAGCAAACAAAAAGCAAAGTTTTGACAAAAGATTGCCTGTCAACTGTCCAATATTTTTCCTCAGTGACGACCTCGATGGCGTGGCGGGCGATTGCTCGGCTGAGATGCAAGTAACACGGGTTCGATTCCCGCTGCGGCAGAAATATTTGCATGTTCTCCTAATATTAGTTCCGGGTCTGTGTTGCGTTAGTACATACAGAAGAGCCTAGTGTGGACTCAGAACTGTATCGTCATTGTTGACTGTTTATTACCATATTTGCAATTGACTGTGTATCCTTGTTGTTTCTATACAAGGTGTTCACACCTTATTATTATTATCTCGCTAAATCACCCATAATGAGGTATGTCAATTCTAAATATTAGAATCGCTACACATACATAGTTACAAAAAGTAGCCTCGTAGACTTGGTTTATAACGTCGCATAAACATAAACATAATTTATTTGATAAAAATAATACAAAGAAACAATTGGAACACGTTGAAAAACTGCCTTAGTTAACTTCCTTCTTCTTTTCCTTCCATCTAGCCCCAGACTAAGCAAAGCTTGTACCATGGACACCAGATGGCTGATAAAATACTTATATAGATACTTTTTTTTGTAAATACACACTTACAATAATTGTATTATTACAACATCCAGACCCGGAAGAAATATTTGCAGAACATACAAACATTTCTCCCGTAGCGGGAATTGAACCCGCGCCTCTTGCATCTCAGCCTAGCACTCGCCTGCCACGCAACCGAGGTCGACAATGGTGTTAACGTTTCTGTCTACCTATTCTAACCTATTAGTATAACGTCATTGCTATTCAGTTTTTTCCTTCAAACACCTGCCAGTTCTATCATTTATTATATCTATGGTCATTTAATAGCGGACCGTTCATCAATTTAGCCACTTGCTGATGTACTCCAAATAAATAGTAATAATCACGCGATGTTCAAACGGTGATGGAAAACATCGTTAAAGAAACGTCTTTAAAGAAAAGTCTCTGAACAGAGAGATCTGTAAATATTTCTTCCGGGTCTGGGTGTTGTGGTAGCATGGTACTCGTAGTTTCTGATACCCACGACACAGGGAATCCTAGTGTGGGCTCAGGACTATGTATGTGACTGTTGGGTGTTATTATTATTATTGTAGAGGACCCAAGGGCGTCGCCAAGGGGGGGCAGGGAGGGGCAGCTGCCCCCCCCTAGAGATTCTAAAAAAGTTGCCAATTCATACTTTTCTCATTCATAGAGAATGAGAAAAGTATGAATTGTAGTAGGTAAAGTCAACTTGCCCCCCCCCCCCCTGCGCCATCGGCTGGCGACGCCCTTGAGAGGACCCCCTTTTTGTATAAATAACTATACGCGGACGAAGACTCTAGGGGTTCCATTAGTACAATATTATTTTCTTAAATGTTTTCATGTATAGTTTTCAAGTCGTTAACGAATAGGTATGGTCTGGGAAACATAGAGTCATCTGTATGACATCATTCAATTGGTTTACAAATCAAGTTTAAAACCAATTAAAACTGAAACAGTCTGCAACAAAAACATTGATTGTACAGAAGAAACAACAAAATGCAGTTATAAATTTCTAATACAACATAGATACATACATAATTGTCAGTCCCGTATGAATAACGAGGTAGCCAGAGCCACAAATAACCTTAAAAAAACTTGCGGCCACTCCTTTGTTTAAATAATACATTTTATTAACAGAAATAAACTTACAACTAATACAAATAAAATTTACAAACTCAGACCAAATAAAAAGAGAAGACGCCGCGCTGCGAACAACAAACGTGAAGCCACACAAAACCGTGCTCCTGCAAGTAAACATATACGCTCACGCACACACCTACACTAAAACCGCTCTTAGTACGTCACGAGTCTTAAAAATAGAATTATGCCTTCCTGTGTAGTGAAAACTTGTAAAAATAGCAGCAAATCACATAAAAAGTCTCACGGAATCACTTTTCACTAGTAAGTACTTCAAATAGCATCGTTTCTTAATTATTATACTATGAATTTAGGTTACTTGGAACACACAACCTTAAAACCTACGACACACACATAGATCAAAAGGTGGCTTCACTTTTGTTGTTCGCGGCGCGGTGTCTTTTCTTTTTATTTGGTCTGAGTTTACAAAATACAAAAGAAACAGTCGGGTTATTTGTAGGCCGTTGCAAACGGCTCACCTGATCCCACTCATCATACGGTGGAAGCATGCCTAAAACGCTGCCCACTTCTGATTCAAACTCCCAATATATATATGGTGAATCATGGTGACGGGTGACCAGCCCATCGCCCATATAGCTGGTCCACCATGTTGGAGAGGATACCATCCCTTAGTTGACTTTTACGACATGCTCGGGGAGAGAAGCAGCTGGACGTATACTATGTTTTGTACCTAAGGTTTGTACCTTAGGTAGGTACCTATTTGTCGACTAACAAAGAAAATCTCATTAAATAGTAATTGAATTCTTAATGATCTTTTACGGTTATGATGTTAATCTGTTTACAAAAGGAAACTCTTTGAAACGATTAAAACTTTCAACACACTGGTTCAAAAGTTACTTCTCTGCTGGACTGGGAGTAAAGGAAAAACATAGAATGCGTCCAGCTGCTTCTCTCCCCGAGCATGTCGTAAAAGTCGACTAAGGGATAGTATCCTCCAACATGATGAGATACAATAAGCAAGTATTCCCAAGGAGGGTTGACGTGAGGCGGGCGGCCGGTCGTAGAATACTATATGCTTAGATCTTTAAAACTACGCAACGGATTTTGATGCGGTTTTTTTAGTAGATAGAGTGATTCAAGAGGAAGGTTTATATGTATAATATACCTATACATAATATAGTAGAGAAACACTGATAATTTTAGAGGTTTCTAATGTGATATCGTAAATAAACACATTTTTTTGCGCTTACATTGCAAACGCTGGCTGAACCCTACGAGATAGATCAAAATAATGTACTACAGTATTGTACAACTTAAAAAGGTCTACAAAAAAGCCCGCGATGGTATATATCTATCCCCGAGCGAAGCCAAGGCGGGTCGCTAGTAGCCTATATGTTAATCCAGCACATGTACTTATGTATTTTAATTTTCATTCAAATCCGTTCAGCCGTTTGGCGTGATTATGGCACAAACATCCAAACATCCTCAAAACTTTCGCATTTATAATATAAGCAAGATTATAAGTACCTATGTATTTAAAAAAATCATAAGTATTGGAAACAGAAAAGATTTATAATCACCACGGAGCCCTGATCTTCGCTCTAGTACCCCCCCTTGTCCATTCCCCACTCCCAGCGATAAAGCATTGACTGAAACGTCAGTCCATCAGTTCAGTAACAGCTGTCCGAAGCTCCGCCTCGCAAGGCTATTCTGTGTGAATATATTATATTCTTACTTATATTAATTAATATCTTAGATAGTGTCTTTAGTGGAAAAAAAACTGAAAAAAAGCTGGTGAGTTTTGCAAAATTTCATTTATCTACTAGCTGCCGCCTGCGGCTTCGCTCGCGTGGTACCCAAATAAAAAATAGCCTATATGTTAATCCAGTACATGTATTATGTATATTCCAAGTTTCATTCAAATCCGTTCAGCCGTTTAGGCGTGATTGAGGCACAAACATCCAAACTCACAAACTTTCACATTTATAATATAAGTAAGAAGTAACATAAGATAATTTAAAAATAAAAAAATTGTTAGAAAACAAACCGAGCCCTCCCAAAAATGTCGTTATTTTTTTAATAACACTTGTAAAATCTATGTATTTATTTAGGTTTTAATAATGTAAGTACGTAGAATCTATAATTTTATTGAATGACTAGCTGCTGCCCGCGGCTTCGCTCGCGTGGTACCTGGATAAAAAATAGCCTATATGTTAATCCAGTACATGTACTATGTATATTCCAAGTTTGAAACTTGGAAACTTGGAAGAATGAAACTTGGAATATACATAGTACATGTACTGGATTAACATATAGGATATTTTTTATCCGGGTACCATGCGAGCGAAGCCGCGGGCGGCAGCTAGTGTTTCCATAAACGGCCTAGGTAATCAAATATAGAATTATAAGTTATTCACCAAATGATCTATCTATTACACTACTAAGCACTTATAATAATTACTAGCTGCCGCCCGCGGCTTCGCTCGCGTGGTATCCGGATAAAAAATAGCCTATGTCTATGTATATTCCAAGTTTTATTCAAATCCGTTCAGCCGTTTAGGCGTGATTGAGGTACAAACATCCAAACATCCAAACTCACAAACTTTCGCATTTATAATATAAGTAAGATATTTTACCATGATTACGACGGTTTTAAAACCAACGTAGCTCAAAGAATTATCAACCTGAAGTGTTATGTCATGTGACGAGAAGAGTGTTTTAAGAACACGGAAGGATAATGTGGGTAGGCCAAAGAAAAGATGGATGGACTGTGTGAAAGATGACGTGACCGTGAGTAACATGAGTTCTGACAAAAGGAAATGGAGGATAAATACATGCTGTGCCAACCCCACATAAAGTGGAATAAGGGCAGGTAAATGATGATGATGATAGAAGGTAAAGTCAGGCTATGTATAATGATGATACAATATAAATAATGGAAAAACAAATAAGCTTCAATGAGACAAGCTCACATCAAACAAATTTAATCCTAAAAATAAAGGCTGTAACTGGTTATCACTGGATGACGCACAATTATGCAAATATATAAGCAGCTAAGTATTAAGAGCACTGGTGGTCTAGTGGTAGCATCCGATCCTAAGAACGTAGGTTCAAAACCAGTCGTGCACGAATGAGTTTTTCTGTTCGATGTGCGCTACAGCACTCTCAAACGGTGAAGGAATACATCGTGGGGAAACCGGTGTGTCGTAGAACCGAGGAAAGTTCGAAAACATGAGTCAAGTACACGAAAGGAGCCTTTGAAGCGCACTTCAAATCCTTTTCCCACACTGGTTCGAAAGAACTAGTGACACGACTTGTTTGGTCATAGTGAATAAGGCCCCAGGATCGGGGTTGGATGACATAAGACCTGCTGGGCCTACGCCCAGTAGTGGGCAAAGATGGGCATAGATGTTGATGATGAAGAAATTATACCATAAATAAAACATTATAACACTCCAGAGACAGAACAAATAACGGTAAAATATTATAAAACTTTAATATATTAAGTTCTGAACAAATAGGCAATCTAACTTTCCTCTCCTTTTGTTATCTCTCATACAAACAGTCAAACTATAAAACATTTTGTACATACACACATAATTATCACGTTCATATCTCTAATAGGCTGGGCAAAGCCAAAAGTAATCATAAAAAAACTTGCAGCCACTCCTGATTCAGAGTCCCAAGATGGATAGTGAACCATGGTGACAGGTGATCAGCCCATCGCCCATATAGATGGTCCATCATGTTGGAGAGGATACTATCCCTTAGTCGACTTTTACGACATGCTCGGGAAGAGAAACAGCCGGACGCATTCTATGTTTTTTTTTATATACAACAAAAGATAGGTAACCTGAAGATAAACCTGAAAAACGCTTCCATAAGGTATTTTATCGAAAAAACTGAAGAAAAAGTCCTAATTTTCGCAATATCTCGAACAGCACAGGGTTTTTAATGTTGCAAATTTAGGTATAAACTAAACTATACTTTATAAACTCTCAATAAAATATTATTTTATTTCAGTCCAGCGATCCCCACTTCAGTTTTTAAGCCCAGAAACCACGTCGCGTAAAGTGTCTTTTAAGGCTAAAACCCTCTTCGAAGATGGAATCACATGAGAAGATGGCAAATGGCGCGGGAACCGAACCCGCATTCCGCGCCGCTGAGAACGACTTTATCGAGATGCGAGAACAAGGTAAGTTCTTTACTTGTGGTCTCCGCCCACTACAACTATCTCAGACTCTCGAGTCTAGTTTGGGCCTCGCTGGAAAATTATTTTAGGATACCAAGTTTACTTGTGCATTGTATCACTTTAAATTGTAACCTTGTGTTTATGTTTTTGGCAATAAACTTTCTTTATCTTTAAAAAAAATATATATCATTTTAACCGGATTTTTATTGTCCCACTACATGCGTGACGGCCTCGATTGCGTGGCGAGCGAGTGCTTGGCTGAGACGCAAGAGGCGCGGGTTCGAGTCCCGCTACGGGAGAAATGTTTGTACGTTCTGCAAATATTTCTTCCGGGTCTGTGTGTTGTTGTAATGTATTATAAGTATATGTATATATTTACAAACAAAAAAGTATATAAGTATTCCATCAGCCATCTGGTTCCCATAGTACAAGCTTTGTAAGTTTGGGACTAGATGGCGCTGTGTGAAATGTCCACAAATACTTATTTATTCGCCTTAGATGTACAGTCGTCTTTTGTTTCAGCTATCGGCACACCTCGCCTGAAAGACCTAGATGACCTTTTCCCCTACGTAGGCGACTTCGGCTGGTACCAACGTATCCTGTTCCTCCTAATGATCCCGTACGCGTTCTTCTTCGCATTCGTCTACTTCGGGCAGATCTTCATGACCGTGGTGCCAGCTCAACACTGGTGCTTTGTGGAAGAGCTTGGCAACTTGACTCTTGAAGAACGGTGAGCTAACTAATACCTATTCTGCCCTCCTAGTGAAGAACGCAATTAAATAAATAAATAACACCCAACAGTCACATACATAGTCCTGACCCCACACTAGGATTCCCTGTGTCGTGGGTATCAGAAACTACGAGTACCATGGTACCACAACACCCAAACCCGGAAGAAATATTTACAGATCATGCAAACATTTCTTCCGCAGCGGGAATCGAACCCGCGCCTCTTGCGTCTCTGCCGAGCAATCGCCCGCCACGCCACCGAGGCTCGTAACATTTTTGTCAAAAATCTGTTAGATATTCGCAATCGCCTAGCAAAATATAATATTCTCTTCTCACTCATGTATCAAAACATATTTGAAATAGTTACTGCGTTCTTCACTAGGGGGCAGTATTGACGACTTCGGCGGCGTGGTGGGTGAGTGCTTAGCAGAGACGCAAGGGGCGCGGGTTCGATTCCCACTACGGGAGAAATGTTTGTATGTTCTGCAAATATTTCTTCCGGGTCTGGGTGTTGTAGTATTGTGTATTATAAGTATGTATTTACAAAAAAAAAGTGAATATATATTTTTGCACAAAATAGAGTAGAATATAATCAGAGAGATCCTTCTATTTGAAGTTTAACTTTGTAAGCAACGCTCAAATAAATTGTTCCAAATTATCATTATTTTTTGAAATTTGTGGATACTTTGTACATCTTAAGATTTTTTCCTAAAAACTTAGGGTAGTTAGTTTAGAATGAAGTCTACGGCCATTATCCACGCAATCTGTGTCGCGACCTATGAAATAAAACAATTTGGAAGTCGAAACTATACTATAAAGTGCGTTTTGGTGTTATTAAACATCATCCTTCATCATCTACAAACTTGTTTCAGACGATACCTCTCAATACCATTAGCTAAAGAATCCGACTTCATTTACGACAAATGCCGAGTCTACGACGTAAACTGGACCCAGCTTTTACAAGATGGCGTCCGCGAGCCGAACACAAAATGGCCGACCAAGAAATGTCAGAATAAATGGGATTTTAATTACACAGACGTGCCGTATGAGACTATTGCTACACAAGTGAGTTATTTATTTATTTATTTACTAGTAGTTTGCCCATAACTGAGGTCTCGCGTGCTTATTACAGCGTGAGGATCCAGACTAACCTGATCTACGAAGACATTGAAACTATTTCAAAGGGAAACTCACGTTACAACGATTTATTAAATTTTACTTTTTTTCGTTTGATTTCAAAAACTATAGATATATCCCTTTCATAATGATACCCCACTCGACACATTTGTGTCATCTACAATAGGTTATACCCAGTGACGGATTAACCCTTAATCAAATTAAGCAATTGCCTAGGGCATCACGTCTGAGGGGGCACCAGAAGAAGCACAAAAAAATCCGTCCTTAGGGCATCACGTCTCACTCTCACGTCACCAAAAACCACACCAAAAAAAGCATGGATTGCTTTTGGCATCAAGTAGTCTTAATCCGTCACTGATTATTACCTATAACTAAAATGTACCTACTAATATTGCATTCTCTTGACGCATTGTCATATATTATGTAATAGTTACTTCACTATTCTCATAATACCGCCTCTTTGGTAGAATGCCTAACTAAAGCCTCCTCGGTATGTTCCAATTTCAAACTGTCAGAAAAACAAAAGAATGTCAGGAGTTCATTGTTCATGTTTAAATCTTTCAGGAGTGATTAACTTGCATTGTATAACTTTTTCTAAATTTGTAATCTTGTGTTTTCTTTTTGGCAATAAACTTTATTCTTATTCTTTAGTTATTGAAAAGATATGAAAATGGAAAGATGCTAATATTATAATTTTCTGTATTCTGATGTATTAAAGTCGTCGTCGTCGTCGTCGTCGTAAAGTATTGAATCTTATTGTCCATCTCTTTCTACCCAACAGCAAGGCTGGGTGTGCGACAGAGACAGCTACCCGGCCACAGCTCAGTCTGTGTTCTTCTGCGGCGCCATTGTTGGAGGTTTCATTTTTGGATGGATCGCTGATAAATATGGAAGGATTCCGGCTTTAGTTGGTAAGAAATTTGTAACTCTACTTTTAATCATTATCCATGGTTCACCATATCCATCTTGGAACTTTGAATCAAGAATTAGAGGACGGCCTCGATGGCGTGGCAGGCGAGTGCTTGGCTGAGATGCAAGAGGCGCGGTTTCGATTCCCGCTACGGGAGAAATGTTTGTATGTTCGGCTAATATTTCTTCCGGGTCTAGGTGTTGTAGTCCTACTTCCTACTAATATTATAAACGCGAAAGTTTTGTAAGTATGGATGTTTGTTACTCTTTCACGCCTAAACGGCTGAACGGATTTGAATGAAACTTGGAATATACATAATACATGTGCTGGATTAACATTATAGGCTACTTTTTATCCGGGTACCACGCAAGTGAATCCGCGGGCTGCAGCTAGTATTATATAAGTATGTATTTACAAAAAAGTATATAAGTATTCTATCAGCCATCTGGTGCCCATAGTACAAGCTTTGCTTAGTTTGGGGCTAGATGGCGCTGTGTGAAATGTCTACAAAAACTTTTCTTTTTCAGGAGCAAATCTAGTCGGTTTCCTGGGAGGAGTTGGAACTGTATTCACTGATTCCTTTTGGTCATTCTGTCTATGTCGATTTGTGGTTGGACTTGCGTATGATAACTGCTTCATAATTATGTATATTGTGGGTGAGTTCAAAATAGAATACATAGAATGCGTCCAGCTGCTTCTCTCACCGAGCATGTCGTTACGACTAAGGGATAGTATCCTCCAACATGATGAGATACAATAAGCAAGTATTCCCAAGGAGGGTTGACGTCAGGCAGGCGGCCGGTCATAAAACACCTTAGCCAAAACTCTTACAGCATGATCCAAGGATCATGCTGTGCCGAACCCACATAGAGTGGGATAAGGGCAGGAATATGATGATATACCAGTTCTCTCAAACGGTGAAGGAAAACATCGTGAGGAAACCCGCGGCTTAGTCAGCTCCGCACGTATAGACAATGTCTTTCCTGTGGACAAGGCCGACTAAGCTGAGAGGATGGAATAGGTGCTGGGCAAACCTACTCCATCTTAATTCGTCCCGGGCACTACAGCGTCCCGTTTGTGAAGGTAAAAGTTGAATCCCGACTAAATCATCTAGTATAGATGGTAAAAGGCCTTTTACAGTTACGTAGATACATAGAACACAAGTGGCCTAGTGGTAGCGGCCTCGTCTCCCAATCCTAAGGTCGTTGGTTCTCGGTACCTTTTTCTCAGTTTTTGTAACGCGAAATTTAACTATCGCAAAATCTAGCGATTGCTACAGGAAGGTTTATTTCTGGCCTTCATCAAAGTTTTGGTTCTGAAACGCAATTATAATTTCAGTCGTTGAATATGTGGGTCCGAAGTGGCGAACATTCGTTGCGAATATGTCCATCGCGGCGTACTTCACGTTCGCCGCGTGCATGCTGCCCTGGTTGGCGCTGGCGGCCAAAGACTGGCGGGTCTACACGCTGGCCATCAGCGTACCGCTCGTGCTGGCCGTGCTGACGCCCTGCGTGGTGCCAGAGAGTGCCAGGTGAGGAGACTGTTCCACTAGTAACAAGGACTGGCGGGTCTACACGCTGGCCATCAGCGTGCCGCTCGTGCTGGCCGTGGTGACGCCCTGCGTGGTGCCAGAGAGTGCCAGGTGAGGAGACTGTTCCACTAGTAACAAGGACTGGCGGGTCTACACGCTGGCCATCAGCGTGCCGCTCGTGCTGGCCGTGCTGACGCCCTGCGTGGTGCCAGAGAGTGCCAGGTGAGGAGACTCTTCTTTGAAACTGAATGGCGACAGAGAACTGGTTAAAACCGTTCCACACGATACGGTGCTACGGAAATGTCCTACCTATCCATGATACACACGGTGCATACGACCGCATACGACCAGCTTAGCGATGTTCGTTGAACAACTCTTTCAACGCCACTCATCGAACACTTTTCTATCAACGCCGCTCTTTAAACACTATTCTGTCAACGCCGCTCATTAAACACTCTTCTGTCAACGCTGCTCGTCAATCACTCTTTTGTCAACGCCGCTCGTCGAACACTCTTCTGTCAACGCCGTTCATCGAACACTCTTCTGTCAACGTCGCTCGTCGAACACTCTTCTGTCAACGCCGCTCATCGAAAACTCATCTATCAACGCCGCTCATCGAACACTCTTCTGTCAACGCCGCTTATCGAACACTCATCTATCAACGCCGCCCGTCCAACACTCTTCTGTCAACAACGGCTACAGATATGACGTCGAACTAACTATTGATCATAAAATTGATGGTCTTTGATTTACAGATGGCTGATAGCACAGGGGAGGATCGATGAAGCTCTGAAGATCTTGAAGAGATGTGAACGAATCAATAGAAAGAAAATACCGGATGACATCATCAAGGAATTTAAAGTAAGTTTTTTAAGAACTCTGCATTCACCTACATAATACATTAGTATAGTACTGTAGTAAAATAATGTAGTTCTGACATTTTAGTTTTTATTATCTAAGTATTACTTTTTTATTTTAATACATATTATCGTACCTACCTGTATCCTTAATGGGGTCTTAGGACTAAATCAGAAGTGGCTCCAAGTTTTTTTATGTTTACTTGTGGCTCCATTAGGGATACAGGCGTGACAATATGTATCTATGTATGTATTTAATTGCAATTTTGCTTCTGTCCAAAAATAAAGAAATGTTTCCCTTGAATTAAATTTGTATTTAGAATACTTTTCTTCCAGATGGGCTTTGAAATTTCCATCCTGTATGTATTATTCTTTTCAGGAAACAGCAATAGAAATAGCCAAGGCCGAGCAGGAATGCAGAAACTACAACGTCGGAGACCTCTTCAAGACCCCCCGGATCAGGCGCAACAGCATCCTCCTGGTCGCAATCTGGATCACCATATCCATGGTGTTCGATGGCCATGTCAGAAATGTTGGCGCTTTGGGCCTGGATCTGTTCCTGACGTTCACCATCGCTACGGCCACTGAGTTCCCAGCTGACGTGATTCTGATCCTGATTCTTGATGTGTCAGTATCGTAGCTCTCTGAGAGCACTGGTGGTCTAGTTGGTAGTGACCCCGCCTTCCGATCCTAAAGACGTGGGTTCATATCCGTGTACCAATGGATTTTTCTGTGCGCTGTACCAGTTCCCTCAAACGGTGAAGGAAAACATCGGGAGGAAACCTGCGGCTTAGTCAGCTCCGCACGTATTGACCATGTCTTTTCTGTGGACAAGGCTGACTAAGCTGAGAGGATGGAATAGGTGCTGGGCAAGCCTACTCCATCTTAATTCGTCCCGGGCACTACAGCGTCCCGTCTGTGAAAGTAAAAGTTGCCTCCTGACGCTGTATAAACAGTTAAAGGCCTTAGTTTTTTTTATGTAACAAATTGACGTAACTAAGTGTTCTAAAATAAGTCCCTATTATTTGAAATAAATGAATTGAATTGAGTTGTTTTGATCGAAAATGTATTGGCTATGGTGGTGAACGATCCGTCGCCCGTTAGTAGAATATTGCATATGATATAATGTATAAGTTTTATATGTTTTCTATCTGTAGGCGAACTCAGATAAAAAACTGAGCTCATTTTTATTTCTTATTATTATTATACTGATTACCTTAAAGTTTTTAATGTTATTATAATTTGTCTTTGTAGCTGTGTTCTTAAATAAAATTCTTTATGTATAAGCGTAAGGGTTTCTGCTAACTAACGTGTTACGTTTGAAACCATCTCATTAATTTTCAGTCTCGGTCGCCGCTGGCTTGCGTTCGGCTCGATGGTAATCAGTGGTGTCTTCAGCCTCTTGGCTGCTGCTGTGCCTGTTGGTAAGCATCTTTCTACAGCTACATTAGTTCACAAGAGTGGTAAGCATGACCTATGTTGACCTCTGTGGGTGAACGAGACGCGGAAAGGAAAGAAAGAAATAAATATTTGTGGACTTCTTATCTAGACTTCTTGTCCAGCTGCTTCTCTCCCCGAGCATGTCCCTGTCGACTAAGGGATAGTATCCTCCAATATTGAGATACAATAAGCAAGTATTCCCAAGGAGGGTTGACGTCAGGCAGGCGGCCGGTCATAAAACACCTTAGCCAAAACTCTTACAGCATGATACAAGGATCATGTGCCGACCCCACATAGAGTGGGATTAGGGATTAGGGCAGGAAGATGATGATATTTTGCTAGTACCGCGTCTGTATCTTTTATTTATTACCTACTAGCTGCCGCTCGCGGCTTCGCTCGCGTGTTATCTGGATAAAAAATAGCCTATATGTTAATCCAGCACATGTACTATGTATATTCCACGTTTCATTCAAATCCGTTCAGCCGTTTAGGCGTGATTGAGGCACAAACATCCAAACATCCAAACTCACAAACTTTCGCATTTATAATATAAGTAAGATATTATACAATTTTACTGATTCTTTCGTGTTTCGAACATTTTCTGCACCCAAACACCCCTGAGAGAGACGCTTTCTTCACAAAAATTAATGAATAATTTGTTCCCAGGTATACCATCAGCCTCTTTAGCCATCGTAGGCCGTTTCGCCGTCAACATATCCTTCAACATAGGCATGCAGTACGCAGCTGAATTACTTCCGACAGTGGTGCGGGCCCAGGGTCTGGCCCTCATCCATATCACGGGATACGTTGCAACTATCCTTGTCCCTTACATCTGTTATATGGTGCGTAGTACCAGTAGACCAATAGACCAGTATATCAATAGACCAGTAGATCAATAGACCAGTAGATCAATAGACCAGTAGTCCAAAAAAGGAGACCGATAGACTAAAAGAGACCGTAAAGATAAATACCAGTAGTCCAGAAAACAAGTAGATGAGTAGACCAGTACCTAGACCAGTGGACCAGTAGACCGGTAGACCAAAAGAACACGAGTGGTCCAGAAGACGAAAAGATGAGTAGACCAGTGGACCAATAGACCAGTAGAAAAACATCTAACAAACCAGTAGTTCAGTAACAATAGACCAATAGACTAAAAAGACGATAAGCCAAAATACTCAAGGAAAAAAATTGGCAAATAGTCCAAAAATATTAACTAAAACAGAACAATCTATTATTTTCAGGCAACAATAGCGTCCTACATCCCTTTAATAATCCTGGGCATCCTCGGCATAGTGGGGGGATGTCTCTGCCTCTTCCTGCCGGAGTCCATGGGCCGGACCATGCCACAGACTATACAAGATGGGGAGAACTATGGCAGGGGGCAGACATTCTGGGACTTCCCTTGCTGCTCCAAGTAAGTATTTCCAAGGCATCATCAGGCATTTCACACAGCGTTATCTAGCCCCAAACTAAGCAAAGCTTGTACTATGGGCACCAGATGGCTGATAGAATACTTATATACCTTTTTTTTGTAAATACGTACTTATAATACATAATACTACAACACCCAGACCCGGAAGAAATATTTGCAGAACATACAAACATTTCTCCCGTAGCGGGAATCGAACCCGCAAATGGAGCAATGATGAACCGTCTGTATGGGCGATGGGCTGACCACCAGTCACCATGGTTCACCATATCCATTTTAGGACTAAATCAGAAGTGGCTGCAAGTTTTCTTATGTTTACTTGTGGCTCTGCCCACCCCATTAGGGATATGGGCGTGATAATATGTATGTATGTATAAGCCCAAGTTGGATTGTAATTATTTTATCCACCCTGTAGTTTATTTTTGTTTATTATTTTTGTTACAGAAAGATCAAAGAACCGCAGACTGAAATTCCAAGATTTTAATCATCATTGTCAGCTTATTACAACCCACTGGTGGGCATAAGCATCAAACGCCCTTATAATCAATTTTTGTCAATCATTAGTTACATAGAGCTATATTTTTATTACCCTACTTGTAATGAAACCAGTCAAGTGCGAGTCGAATTTGCACACGAAGGGTTCTGCACCATCGTACACGTACATAAATGCTTGTATGGAGGCCCCTTTTTATTTTTAAAGCCTTTTTCCATCTATAGTAGATGATTTATACAGCGTCAGGAGGTAACTATTACCTTCACAGACGGGACGCTGTAGTGCCCGGGACGAGTTAAGATGGAGTAGGCTTGCCCAGCACCTATTCCATCCTCTCAGCTTAGTCGGCCTTGTCCACAGGAAAGACATGATCAATACGTGCGGAGCTGACTAAGCCTTATTTTTAATATTTGTTGTTATAGCGGCAATAGAAAATAACACTCTGTTAAAATTCCTACCTATTACGGCTCATGACATACAGCTCGTTGACAGACGGACAGACGAACGGACAGCGGAGGCATAGTAATAGAGTCCCGATTTCATCCCGGTACGGAACCCTAAAAAGGAAATATGTTAATAAACTTAATTGCTAACAGTATTCAATAAAACTAATGAAAAAGTTGTAAACTTCTTTTATTTAGTTATATTTGTTCTCTACATAAAAAAGTTATATCTAAATTAACTTAAGAATTATTATTTTTCCTTATTCTTATAGGTAGTACTCATAACTCATTCTATTATTATAATTCTATTAACTCGACTTATCATAAACTTTTCAATTATAATTTTCTGAATTTCATTTTATTCATGATGTCTTGATTAATTCTGTAACAATACACAAAGTTTAATTTAAACCTAGGGTATGTATAAATAATTCGGATTGTAGAACGGGTTTTTATCGCGTAAAAATACCTTGTTTTTTCAGCTGGGCCGCGACAACGGCTGTTGAAAAAATAACAAGGTATTTTCACGCGATAAAAACCCGTTCTATGTATCCGATTTATGAATTTAATTAAAGTAATCCATGTGTGTATATCCCAAGTTTCGTTCAAATCCGTTCAGCCGTTTAGGTGTGATTGAGGCACAAACATCCAAACATCCTCACAAACTTTCGATAATATAAGTAGGATAATTTTTTTTTCAAGCCTCTTATGAACTGTTGAATTTGTGTAATAAGAATCATAGCTCACACGTTTTTCGAACTTGAGTATTTGTACGTCCATAGGTTTTGTCCAACTATCAAGATTATAAAAATAAATCGATCAAAGGGCATCTTTAATTCTTGAATTCAATCATTCATTCTTACCTGTTTATGTAAGCCCGGCGTTTGGACTGCAAGTCGAAAACGACAGGGTTTCTTTGGTCACGCGAGTTGCTGGCTAAGACTTCTGGCAGTACGTCCGACAATCCTTCGCTATGTACTGTAAACAAGATAAAAATATTTTTTTTCATCCCATCTACGATAAAAAAATATTTATCTACAACAAAAGCAAGTTTTTAGATAATCTAATGGAAAAAAACTGCGAAATCGGTCCAGTAGTGAGTTTCAGAGGTGCAAAAAACTATGCTAGCTACTGAAGCGCCCCCTGGTGGGCTATGGCCGTAAAACATATCTAAGAACCTTTCCTGAAATGACATCAACAAGATGCAAAAAACCGCATTGAAATCGGTTCAGTAATTTTTGAGGAAAATGGTAAAAGACAAACACATAAATAAAACATACAACCTCTTAGGCCCAACGCATACACTTTTTCCGTTCCATTGTGGGTTAAAAGAACGCCCACTTAATGCCTGTTTTAAGAAAACTGGTGGTCGAGAAATAGTGCTAGTTCAAATCTGGTTGCGCACTAATGTTTTTTTTCTGTTAGAATAATTTGTGTATGATTCGTTTGACGTGTCGCGACTCGCGAAACATGTTGAATCTAAGGCACAGAACAAGCTGTTGTGTTGCATAGAAAATTATGTTTAACTGCTCGACATCAAAGTTCAAATGGACGCGCATCAAAGTTGTTTGACAATTAATTTAACGTGTAATACAGGATAGTATGCTTTACTGAATTAAAAATAATTGAATCTTACACTAGTACAAGCGACAATCGACCTCAAGGTGACGAACCTTTTCATTCCGTGACTATATACTCTCAAAAGGAAAACATCGTGAGGAAACCGATATGTCGTAGAACCTAAAAAGTACAAAAACATGTGTCAGCTGTACCAAAGGAGTATTTTTTGGCAGATCGCTATGATAATTTAGCTGTTAAATATACGAAGCGGGCATAATTATATGACTTACTAACCAGTACGTCCAATGTCACTTAAATTTAGGCTTCCATCGTAGTAGACATTGCCCTCCGTGTCCGGTGTCAATTCTGAAAAAAATACAATAATAAAAATATTCACATTAGTTTCAGTTGAAAAGTAAACTTTTTGAATCTGGTAGTGCCCTCAGAATTAAAATGCCAAGACTAGCCAAAAGAAGCGAGGTCTTCTTTCTGGCAGCGTTTTGTCGTATTTTCGAACCGTCATAGCTTCAGTTAGAATGATGATAGAAAGCTGAAACTTTCAGGGTAAGATTTGCTCAGCAGACTAATCAAACACACCAAGTATCAATTATCTAGTTATCACGGTTAACACTTTTCTATTATAATCGTTGGACGTCCGACATAATTAGCTTCGAAGGCCGTCTGTGAGAATGTCTGTTAGATGGTGATATTACATTCATATTATCACACACGCATCCCTAATGGGGTGGGCAGAGCCACAAGTAATTATAAGAAAACTTGCAGCCACTCCTAATTTAAAGTCCCAAAATGGATATGATATTGATGATACAAAAACATACCATATTGTTTCAAATTAGATTCTAGCTCTTCGTTATCTGAAAACAAAATACAAAATCATTAAAACAGGCTGTAAAAAATGGCGCAGCCGAGAATATCTCTATTAGTTCTATCGAACCAGTGCCGTGAAATGATATTAAGTTACACAAAGAGACTCCTTTCGTATAATTGCATCGAGCATTTAACTTAAATGCTCAATGTATAATTGTCACATGTTTCAGAACTTTTTAGGTTCGACATGCCGGTCTCCTCACAATATTTTTCTTCACTGTTCGAGAGTGGTATAGCGCACTTTTTTCGATCATAAAAATTAATTCGTGCAAGACCAGATTTGAACCCTTGAACTAAGAAGGTAACTACCATTAGGAGACCAGTGTTCTTATCAAAACACGCACTTAGAAATAAAATTGAGGATGAGGATCGTCAAAAGGTCAATGAACTTGCCTGGGAAGAAGATTTCTTGTGGAGTTACAGCGTACAATGGAGCACTAACAGAATGCAGAGGTAAGCTTGTGGCTAACCAGACCGTGGGAGATGCTAAAATAATTCAAAAACACTAATTAATACCCGGTTCTTATAAAACTAACGAATTATCATAGCAACATCTATCAAAACATAAAGATTTATAGAAATCAACTTACAACTAATACAAATGTAATTTATTAAGTACAAAAGAAGCAGGTGGGCTATCTAAAGACCGTTGCAAACGGTCTATAGATAGGTCACCTGATCCAGCTCATCAGACGGTGGAAGCGTGCCCGAGATGCTGGCCGCATTGCCACGCTGAATGGCAATATGCAAACCTCGACGGCGCTTATGTATTTGAACCTATTGGAGACTAGAGACTAACCTCCGAATATTCAAACGCATCTCAGAGTTGAGCACGTCTCAAGTCACGGTTTTTTGACAGTTTTTGATGAAAATCTGTCAAAAACTCGCCACTTGAGACGTGCTCAACTCTGAGATGCTTTTGAGTATACGGGGGTAAGTCCGCGAGGCACGTGTGTCCACAGCGTTTTCAAAATTATTTCAGAGCGTCTGGTCGAAGCGATGCTCGATTCAAGAGCTGGTTCTTATATGACTCAAAGGATCAAAATATAAAATAAGTCGTTGCACATACAAGACAACTCTTATGTCTACCATATGTGGTCCTTTAGTGGAATATAGACCCGTAACTGAACTGAGTGTGGGTTCTATTCCCACCTAGCCAAACACTTGTATGAAGCACGTAGATATTTGTCCTGTGTTTGGATGTTAATTAATAAAAGTAAAGTTCATTTACAAAAATCTAATCAATTATGAGCAAAGATTCAGTCAGCCATCTGGTCCCTATAGTTAAAGTATATGCTTAGTTTGAAGATAGGTGGCGCTGTGTTAAATTCGTACCAAAAGGATAGACTGTCACTGGTGGTTTCTCCGTAGTCACTTTCTGCAGCGTCTGTGGCTTCTGCTTCTTCATGACGGTCACCGGTTGGGAGAACAGCTTTTTATCTGTGGAAATATTACATACAAAAAATTACGCCTCTTTCCCATAGGGGTAGGCAAAGATCACGGATCTCCATTTACCACGATCCTGACATATTTCTTTCGCTTCATTCACGTTCTTCATGTATGCTCGTCGGTTTGGGGACTGTTGACTCGGCCCTTATCTAAAACGTCGGCGTTTTGGTCTTGCAGCCACTCCTGATTCAAAGTCCCAAGATAGATATAGTGAACTATGGTGACAGATGATCAGCCTATCGC
Organism: Scotopteryx bipunctaria; assembly: GCA_949320045.1. Classification (NCBI taxonomy): domain Eukaryota; kingdom Metazoa; phylum Arthropoda; class Insecta; order Lepidoptera; family Geometridae; genus Scotopteryx; species Scotopteryx bipunctaria. Next base: position 1,443,219 of record OX439470.1, read on the forward strand.
CTATATAGGTGGTCCATCGTGTTGGGAGGATACTACCCCTTAGCTGACTTTTACGACATGCTCGTGAAAGTGGAGACATGGAAAGTCCATGGAGAGTCCCAGTTCAGCAGAGAAGTTCTCGTATTACTTCCGCTTACAATCAACGTCTTAGTAGAATATTGAAAACTTACCCATAAATCGTAATCTTCTCAATGCCTTTTCAATGCACCAGTTTAACGATTGCGCGTTGGAATTCTGTCCAATTTCATTGCAGAAACTATTGGCCATATTGAAGAATGGATCTCTTTTTCCATTTGCGAGTTCTGGAGTTATTTTAAGTACTTCTGCATTGTCATTTTTAGAGGCCCATCGTTTTCTGTTGCTGTTAAAACTAGCCCATCTACGTACCCGGTTTTTGCCATCTTTACTACTTATAGGTAGTAAAAGTGTGGTTTCTAGCTCGTCCCGCTTGTTTTTAGTGTTTCTCGCGATTTCTATGCTGTTTGTGTTGCTAGCGTAGTTGTTGAGTATCTTACTCTTCATTAGATTATCAATAAAAGTGTTGTTGAAGTAGTATTTGTAAACTAAATCGTCTATTGTTCTTTGATCTTTCTCTTTTATAATTAGATCGTCCTGGTTAGGTAGTTTATTTTTTGTTGGAATAGAGAATAAGCTAAGTTTGATAGATTCTGATGGTGCATTTGGAGTTTGTAAATCAACTTTAGTTTGTGTATTTTGTATAGGGATAACATTTTCTTTGTCTTCTGTATTATTAGTAAGCTTTTTGTTATCAACAAACATTTGTTTGGATTTCTTCAGAATGCGGGCGAAATAGTTCTGTTTGTGAGATATTTCACTCTGTGTTTTCGCTATTGCGTTTTGTTTAATTTGTATCTTCTCATTCTGCGCTAACATTAGTTTCTGAACTGCGTAAAACTGTTTCTGTTGATTTAAAAACTTCTTCTGCTGGTTTTCAAATTCCAAAATATTATTTTCCATTTCCTTGTGTTTAGTATTGAGGTATTTTTCTTCGTTATTCAGTTTTTCTTCAATAACCTTAACTCTGTCATTAAATTGGATCATATCTGAGTATTTAGAATCAAAATCTAAGAATTTTGAGTGCATATCATTCACTTTGTTGATAAAATCTTCATTCATTGTATTGAATTTGTTGTAAATCAGCTTTACCTCGTTGTGTTGTCTCATGATCTTTTTGAAAGTCTTTGTCAGCATCGAGATAACTCTGATCAGGCCTCTTTCAGTAACCTTAGTTTTATCTTTAGGCACAACTGTATAAGCATTTGTATCTGGAACAGGGGCGTTTTGATGCCATATTCTGTCATCTCTATCGAATATATCACGATTCGTCTTGCTACTATCATCAGTTTTATTGAAATTTTCGACTAATTCTAGCGTTTCGTTATTATTTATTTCGATATTTTGTTTTCTATTGCGTTCGTTTTTATCTACTTCGCTATTATGTTTTCTATTGCGTTTTGAAGCAGTTTTACTATTATCTGACGCAATTTCTTCCGTCTTATTCTTTTCATCTTTGTTTTCAGTTCCATTGCTTTCAATGTCTTTGTCATTTACTGTGGTAATGTTTTCCGTCTCGTTTTTATTATCATGTATAAGGCTTAGAAGTTTATTTCTGTTATTGTTTAGTAAAACTGCTACTTCATAAGGGTATTCTTGGAAAACTGAAGTTGGTCTAAGGTTAGGTTCTTTTGTTGATTCGACGGAGTACTTGAGGTTTTTGCTTTTCATACTTTTTCTAGGATGCCGCTTCCGCTTGTCTGTAAAGTTTGTGTTTTATGACCGAATATAAAATAAACTAGGTTCTAACAAATTAGGTATTAGAACTACGCTGCCACCTTATTTTGTTAAATCGGCATTTATATGCTGTTAAATATGTTATTTCACTAAAGCCCGATTCCAATATTTTACTGACGGACGACGAGTCCTTCATTACATTAGCAGCATGTCAAAAATGTATAACGCATTTCGACAGATTTCGACGTTGCCGTTGGTAATAATACCGTCGCACGTTAATAGAAATTTGGAACCTGTCATAAATTCAGTTCAAGAGGTGTAACTGCTAAAAGTTTCTAGTTAAGTTTGAACGGTGAAATAGAAAATGAAACGAATATTGTTCGTACCACTTTTTAAAAATTAGGTGAAACTCGACAAGTGCGAGTCGAATTTGAACACGAAGGGTTCCGTACCATCGTACATGTACATAAATGATTATTGTATGAGGAGGGCTCTCATACTTTCATTTTATTTTTCTTATTTGTTGTTATAGCGGCAATAGAAATTCACTGGGAAAATTTCAACTCTTTACCTTTTACGGTTCATGAGATACAGCCCGTTGACAGACGGCCGGACGGACGGCGGTGGCTTAGTAATAGGGTCCCGTTGTCACCCTTCGGGTACGGAACCCTAAAAAGGTGATATCGTGTACAAGACTGTACATGTCGTTTTGATATTAGGCCCATTTGCTACAAGGTTATGTTGCTAATAGGACGTTATGCTAATGCCGTTTTGCTTTTAGGATGTTCTTCTAATAGGGCGTTCTGCTTAAGTGTCCTTTCGATACAAAACGATAAACTACTTACAATCAGTCGACCGCCGCGTCCTCTCCACAAAAGCGGACACAAAAGGAACCTCTTCCATAACATTATCCGCAAACGCATCAAAATTTGTTTGTAAAAGTCGATCCGCATCTAGCGAACTCGGTCTGAACACAAAATTACCCAATGATGACTTCTCAAAGAGTTTCTCTCCGTTATTCCGAAGCCACACTCCCTTGTTTACGATATTATTCCTCTCCGCTTTCGGTTTGTAGTTAGCTTCAGCTTCCAAATAGTTGCAGTTGAAAAGTTGGAGTTTTGTTAATAATATCGATAAAATTATAAGAGGTGACATCACTAGTGTGTCGCATGACAGCGAGACGTCGAATGAGGGAATTCGGATTCTTGGATGTAGTTGGAATGTTATCGATGTTTGTAAATAAGGTAGTGTTGGGATAAATATAAACTCGATACTATGATTCAATTAGGTGTGAGTGTTAATTTATCGATAGGTGCTTTATTTCATTTAAGAACTAACTCTTGTCGATGCAATGATGCGGTTTAATTTATTTATTTTTATTTAGGGAAACAATTTAAAAACTAATAGCAATCATTGAATCTAAGCTAAACATAACTAAACACTAAACACAAAAATAAAAACTCCATTTTTCCCTCTCCAATGCAGTATAAAAGCTGGGACCGACAATTTAACGTGCCCTTCGAAGCACGGAAGTGCTCAGCTCGTAATGCTTGCGCGCATACTTGCGGTTGCCCATCCAAATTGTGACAGCGCACAACGTTGCTTAACTTCAACGATCAATCAAGAACGTCTAAGCAAGCTACCCCACGAGCGCTTCAAGGATTATTGGAAACTGAAAAACCTCGATAAAATATTTCATCGATAACATTACAACACTGACCGACAAACTCGATTACTACCAAGAAAAATACGAGCAAAGTTTACATTTTCACGAATTTTTTCCCTTTTTGTAAACACATGGCCATATCGATTTTGAAAAATACCATTCAAAAATACACTCAAAAAATCCAGATAAAAGAACTAAATTCGCGTGGCAAATAGAAATGGCCAAGTGTGATTGGTACTTTTTATGATTATTAAGAGAAAAGGAAGATTTTTGTTTGATACGTTTGAAAACAGCTTTTGATACTCAATTGAATAGAGGAAGTCGAATCGTACATGTCAAAACTAGGTAAGTTTATTAAAATAGACCGACATTCAGACATGACTTTTACATTGGAAAATATTATTAACTAGCGGTAACCAGTGACGGATTAAGACTACTTGATGCCCTAAGCAATCCATGCCTGTGGGCCCCCCTATCCGTATGTCAACTAGAATCGGTCTTTAAACCTTTACCGCCTAAAAACATTAGTTTTTTGTAAAATAACATGATGAGATGTAACGTGAGAGTGAGACGTGATGCTCTAAGGACATATTTTTTGTGCTTCTTCTGGTGCCCCCTCAGACGTGATGCCCTAAGGACATATTTTTTGTGCTTCTTCTGGTGCCCCCTCAGACGTGATGCCCTAGGCAATTGCTTAATTTGATTAAGGGTTAATCCGTCACTGGCTGTAACCCGCGACGTTGTCTACGTGTTAGAATATTTTTAGGGAATTATACTATCTGGGATCGCAAAAAGTCAACATCACGCGGCATTCTCAAGCAACCCATCTAAGTTATGGCCGCACACAACTTTGCTTGACCTCTATGATAGGTTTCACAAACTTTCATCCCTTATTTCACCACCTTCAGGATTATTTTTGCAAGAAAAAGTAGCTTATGTCCGTCCCCGGGATGGAAAGTAACTCCTTGCCGAATTTCATAGAAATCTGTTCGGCAGTTTATACGTGAAAAGGTAACAGACAAGCAGACAGAGTTTCGCATTTATAATATTAGTAAGGATTGGAAACTTTACGAATCGTAACGATTCACTCCTTTTTGATAGTCTACCATAAATAATAGAACTTTTATCTCTGTCTGCTTGTCACTGTCAACTTCGCAATTGTCGAATTTCACAATAGGTAGCCATAATAATAAATATTTGTGGGCATTTGACACAGCGCCATCTAGCCCCAAACTAAGCAAAGCTTGTACTATGGGAACAAGATGGCTGATAGAATACTTATATACTTTTTTTGTAAATACATAATTACAACACCCAGACCCGGAAGATGTATTTGCAGAGAGTACAAACATTTTTCCCGCTGCTGGAATCGAACCCGCACCTCTTGCATTCAGTTGAGCACTCGACCGCTAAGCCGCCGAGATCGTCAATCATACCATTAGTGTAGTTAACACAATATTGTTTACCTTTCTACCTACCATTACTTGATATATGCTTACTTGACGACCTCGGTGGCGTAGTGGGCGAGTGCTCGGCTGAGACGCAAGAGGTGATGGTTCGATTCCCGCTACATGGTAGTCGTAGTTTCTGATATCCACGACACAGGGAATCCTAGTGTGGGGTCAGACCTTGTAAACAAGTTGTTTCATGTTAGCTTTATTTCTCTTACGGATATTTACTGGAGTCTTCATTGAACTCGTTTCTTCTCAGTTTTAAAGTACTAAGACATAAGTCAAGTGCACGAAAGGAGCCTCTTCGAGGCGCACTTTAATCTTTTCAAAGATGGTTCGTAAGATCTAGTGACACTAAAGTAGCAGTAGTTTTAAAATGTATTTTGAATCGTTTTTGACAGCACCCTGTATAAATGCTGATGACACGATGGGACTACGACACGGTTTTCTACAGGGTGTTCTGCACGGCTCTGCTCGGCATCGCTTTGACATTTACAGTCATACTGACAAACGTGTTTATAGATATAGATGGACTGTTGTATAAGAAGAATAAAGGTAAGTTCTAGCATTCATTCTTTGATAATAAATAGTAATAATAATAAAGAGAGCACATAAGTTTTTTAAACGAAAATCGATTGGTACCTACTAAGCCAACACAAAACTTGAATATAAGTAGTAATACAAACAGAAGAGAGAGAGGATAGAGAAAGAGAGGCATATAAAAGCAGTGGGAGAAGTCTTGCTGATGATGATGACGACGACGACGAAGACAACGACTATGATGATGTTGATAAATAAACTTTTTCAGCTAATACAGATAAGGTCGAGACGGTGCAGGCGAATGTAGACGTTATAACAACTAATATAAAACCAGAGGACGATGCGTACGATTACAAGGACTATAGCGACTATGCAGAGCGAACTAAGAGATCTTTGGGTAAGGTTGTGAACATTTTTTAAGGTATAGTTTTCCTAGAGTCTAGTAGTATAAAAATATGTAGGAAGATATTAAAACGTATAAAACACTGCAGAAAAGAAAACAGAATTAAATCAGACCACTCCCTAACAATTTATGGTGTTGATGACGTTTGGGGTGAGTGATGACGTGCAAGGTCATCACGCGGGGAAATGATTTAGGTATGAAACAATATTCGTTAGTCAACAATCAATACGAAAATTGGAAAATTGAAAAAATACTTCTAAAATAGGGTAGGCAGAGTAAGTATCTCACAAACATAACAATTATTTACAGAAACTCAAGATTTTTCCTACCATATAAAAGATCCAAAAATGAAAAAAGTAATAACAAATCGCTTAGCTGCACTTCTTGAAGATTTAGATAAACAGAATACTGATAGAATGAATCATAAAGATAAACAAAATAAATCAAATGAAAATTACAAAAGTTTTGGCAAAAGTGAAAAATACATCGACATCAATGGTAAATATTCAGAAAAAGAAAAATTATTTACTAAAAGTTATAAAGCTGACATGGAATTGTTAGATAAAAAATCAAGAGAAGATATAGATGATAACATTGAACTTATAAATGATATCGAAAGAATCAAAAAAGAAAAGGATAAGAAACGGAAATCGAATCACACAGAGGACGAATTAAAACATCTGGCTATGCACAATATTATTTTACAAGGAATTATAAGACACATGGATTTGGGAGAGGTATATGCTAAAGTGCATGCTTTGATACACAATCTCGATGCTCCCGATGTTAATATAGGTAAATAAGATGTATAATTATAATACGTATAGCAAAAAAAGATCTAGGTGGTTACCGAATACATAAACCGCTTTTCTAACGTGTTTTTATTTGTCAATGAGTTAAATGCTATTATCGTTGATAAAACGGTTGATTTATCAATTGAACGCTACTCACTGAAATGAGTGAGTACTGAGATGACGAGTTATAAAGAGATGGAAGAGGAAAAAATGTTGTGCCCCACCTAGTAGGATAAGGGCAGGTAAATGAATGATGATCATCATAACATTGAGCTGTTCCACTTCATTGAAATTAATGACTAAAAGCTAAAGGTTACCTTTCGTGCATTTGGCACATTTGTCTCAATCTCAATCTCAATCTTGAGAAGATTCACAACACTTGTTCGAAAGCGCCAATAACAGAAGTAGTAATAATAATGAATGTTTTTGCAGAGAATTGGAATAAAATCATGCATCCATCGCAAGACAAGCAATTCTTTAATGAACTGGTAAACTGCAAGCAGCTACGAGATCAAATCATTACTGAATCAACAAAACTAGAACCGACTACACACTCTGATAAAGAGATAAAAAAAACTATGAAACCCGCAGGTAAAGTTGATACAGCTTCTGACACACAAAGACAGAAGGTTACCCCAAGCAATGTATAAACGACATAACTCCACGACAGAGGGACGTAGTTTATCTAAAAGTATCCAATCAACCAGACACGAAAATAAGAGGTGTCGCAAAAACAACCCAGCTTAAAACAAGATTTTGTCATTTTAGTGTTCCGTACCCGAAGGGCGCCAACGGGACGCTATTACTAAGCCTCTGCTGTCTGTCTCTCCGTCCATCTGTCCGTCCGTCCGTCTGTCCGTTCGTCCGTTTTGATTCGTTTGTACAGTGTAGTACTATTTCCTCATGTTCCACAGTTTCCTTATCCTCTAGAAATAGGCAAAGGCCGTTGTCCGACGCGCCTTTAGGAAATGATAGAGGAAACTAGTCTGGGATCCGAATTGTATGCAACTATTGTGTATTTTATATTCTAAATACATAAAACTCTTACGTTACTGACTGACTGACTGACATTCCATTCTAAAGTCCTAAAATCATGAAACTCGGAGGGTATATTCCTCTTACGGTTGTGGAGTGCACTAAGGGATTCTAGAGGACGCTAGAGGAGTAGGAAGATGAAATCTGAAAGAAGAAAACTCAATGCGGACAAAGCCGCGAGGCTTTCCATTAGTTATTAACTATTGCTATTGTTGCAGGTCGAAACGTAATGATCAAAACTATTATTGATATCACCTCGTTGGCTAATGACAAAACCAATCAAGATGACGGGTCTGTATAAAACACAAATATTTAATCTGTAGATGGAGATTAGATACGTACTAAAGACTTTTCCTCTCTTCTATATATAAAATACTTATGAAGCTGACTGATTAAATTAACGCACAGGTTCTAGAAAAACGAAAATTAGGGGTTTATTATGGAAATTCTACCCTAAAAAGGGATGAAAAATATGAAAAATCGTATAAAGCGAACGGAACCGCATGCATCGGGAATGTTATTATACGAGAAATAAAGGATCTGATTTATTTATTTATTTATAGGAAAACCAACAGCAAAAGATAACTTATAGGTAACATAGTGAAAGCAGAAAGCCAATTATAGGTTTTTACGAATAAGAACAACTTATAAATAAAATATCAAAGTGCAAACACATTGCCAACACGTCACACAAAAAAAATAGATAAAACTGATAAACCTGTTGTTATTTCTTTTCATTACTGTTAAAGTAACAATGGCAGAAATAGATGATAAAACCACAGGAACTATGGATAAGGAAATAGACCTAGTTTTAATAGATAGCTCTTGAATAAAGTCTTAAGCTTATTGTAATTGTAATTTAAGATATTTTTCTAACTTTCAGATCAAAAGAAAATGTGAATGGTATAATAAAGTTGATATACAATGGTAAATCATTAAAGTTTAAAAGAATTGATGACTTCACGAGCACGGCAGTACCAATGTTTTCAAGACAGATGAATGAAAAAATACAACAAGATCGTATGAATAATATTGAAAACATAAAAGAAGCGGAAGATAAAATACTTAATGACAACAGAGATCCTAACACTTATGTACCAATCATGATGAATAAGATGTTTGGCGAGTATATAAAAACCTTAACAAAGGGAGCTGAAACTTTCGATACTAAGAAGTCGACAAGTAAACGTCTTAAAAGGCACATCAAAATCAGATATGAGAATGATGAAACGAATACTTCTGAAAAACCAAAAAGCAACGGGAAAGGTGATGATGAACTGTATGTAGAAATAGAGACACATTTCGATGGCAAAGGCCTGAAAGGAGAGAAAAAAACTAAAAAGATAAAGGAACTGATAGAAAAAATACAAAAAGCATTACATTCTGACAAAGAAAAGAAAAAGAAACATAAGCATTTGCACGTGAAAAAACGAATTCAAAATCCACTAGACAGTGAAAATACCACTTCATTCGTAAACAAAGTGCTTTTCCCTATAGATAGTCTTGCACACAGACAAATAGATCCAATTAGCAAATCTGTGGCTTTACACGAAAAAATACCTTATGTCTCTAATGATAAAGGCGGTAATTGGAGGAGACATTACCACGGTCCTAGATTTCTTACAGCATCGAAAGCTATAAACTCAGCCGAGATGAGCGAACTGGACACAGACTACAATAAAATTCTGGTCAACGGCATTCCTGAAAGATTACAGAAACCACTTAACACTGAGAATGTTGAAGAAACGTTGAATTTTGATGATGTCCAAGAGAATAATGCTAAATTTATAGTCAAAAATATTGCTAACTCAGGGTTCTCAATTGGATTTAACCAGTATGTTGATGAACCGCCCGATGCAGAATCTATGAAACTGTTTACAGGTATTGAAAACATAATTCAAACATATCATCAGAAGTATGACGAAGAAGGCGCTAATGCAGATCAGGATAATAAAAAACAGAATCAAGAATATATAAATCAAGAATACCCTAAAGATCGAGAAGAGCCTGCTAACTACGAAAATCCTGCACCTGTAGGAGACGACCACATGATAGTTCGGCGTTCTATCAAAAAATTCAAACAAGACTACCATTCCAATGAATACAAAGTAATATTAAATAAAAAAATCTTAAATTACAATGATTATCAAGATGTTTTCAACGGTAAAGGTCATTATTCTACCTCTAAAAACAGAAAAACCAATCCATTAGTAATAGATGATAACATATTTAACAAAGAACTAAAACCTGCAGAAATATTTAACTTAGCAGAAATTCTAGATAGACAAAAACGGTCGGTGAATGTAAAGAAAATATCCAATATTAAAAGCAAAAAGAAACTCAATAGGTATTTAAACACAAACTCAATGGCGTCTAAGAAAATATTTCAACAGAATAAAAGGAGCAAACGTCAAATAAATAAAATAAGGATAATAGCTAAAGATATATCAAATAACCAAAAGCATAACTCCGAAGAAGATATATTCGTTTTCTCAGATGAAAAGATATTCGCGGATAGAGCTGTGGTGAAAGAAGTGGAGACGCCAGAAATGGATCCTAGAGAACTAATAAAAGAAGAACATTATGACGTTATCACTCCCCAAAAACCTTCGGAAGAGCATTTTGACTCACCTCAAAAAAATACTGAAGATCACTACGACATCATCACCCCTCAGAAAGCGATGGAGAATCATTATGACATTATTTCACCTTACGGTTTAGAAGCGTCCCCAATGGATGCGAATGTTTTTACAAGACGATCTAGACATAACTCGTTGATGTCGAAGTATCCTCACGTTTTTATGGACGAAATAGCCAGATCTAAGGAGGAAGAAATGATTTCGGATAGTCGATCGATATATGGGAAAGTGATGGAGCAATTAAATGAAATAACTACTCAAATAGCACCAGTAATCGTTCCAATACCTGAAACTCCATTTATCCCAGAACACAAATTCAAAAATTCTGATGTTCAAGAAATTGTGAACCCTCCACATAATAAAGAAAACTATAAAGTCACAGTCAAAATAATGCCGAAAAATAACACTGGCCTCAACTCTGGCTTCAAAGAAATACACACAAGTATCAACAAAAGCTACAATAAGAATGGCTTGGTTTATACATCTTTAGTGAACGTATCTGAAATCTCTAAAGTCGAGAAGATAAATAAAACGAAAGAAAAATATGGATTGGTTAATCCAAGTGCTAGTAAACTTAAAAAAGATCAACTGAGGATGAAATCATTGATACAGCAACACAAAGATAGAATAGAAGAACAACTAGCGCATTTGAATAAAGAGAAGGAAAGTCTGGATCATTTTGACATCAGGAGCGCGAATTATCTACAAGATGGATCAAAGGATGTCAATGTAGTAGGTCCCGTGAGAGGGTTACATGTAACTCAAGAAGACCTAGGTCGTTTATTCAACATGGAGGAAACAACGCTACAGCCAACAACTCCAAAACCTACAACAACAACAACAACAACAACAACAGAATACGTACCAACAACAGAAGATCAAGAGAAGCTAAAGATAATTAATACGATTGAGAGGAACGAGAATATAACAAATGAAATACTACAAAAGATTGATAAAAACACGAACATTTTGCAAACGTTTTTGAATAAACTTATTAGTAAAATGGACGCAATGGACACTCAAAAACTAGATAATAAGAAAGTAAATTTTGAAGAACAAAAGAATGAAAATATAGTCCAAATAAAAGACATATACGAAAACAATATACCAGGGCTTTTCTTCAAACAAATGCCAAGGAATAACACTGCTATCCCATTCGTGTATGCTTTCCAACAGCCATATACTATACCTAATGGTGAAAACAAAGATGTGCCTATAGCCAGCGTTGTTTATCAAGGCCATATACATGCACAAACATATAGACCACAAATGTATGCAAGAAAAAATATGAATAAAAAATCCAAAGGATGGAAAGAGGCAGTGAAAGACGAAGTAAAAAATTCTAGTAAGTTTTTCATAGACGAACTGGAGAATGAGTACAAAGTATTGCCTGTTGTGGGTAAATCAGTTTTTCCTACTAACGTTACAAATGTGTAAATGCAATATTTATGCAATTTTTTTTATAAGATACTGTAATTAAAATAAATTATTTATTTGTATTTATGTTCGTGTTTTTTATGAATATTGCAGAAAATGTGAATGTGACGATGTATGTTTGTGCCTCAATCACGCAAAAACGGCTGAACGGATTTGAATGAAACTTGGAATATACATATACATAATACTTGTGCTAGAATAACCTATAGGCTACTTTTTATCCGGGTAGGTACTACTCGAACGAAGCCGCGGGCAGCAGCTAGTCTAAAAATAAAATATAACTTTAGTGTGAAAAAAGTTAAAAACTTGACACTGTTTTAGCTTCTATGACAAGATTTCCTTCTCCATTTGAAAGTACTGATATAGCGTACCTACATAATTTTTTCGACCAGCAAAAAACATTAGTGTACGGCCAGGGTTCGAGCCTACGACTTTAGGAGACAAGTGTAGTCACTACCACTACACCACCAGTGCTCTCTCTATTGATTGTCGGACCTCACTATTTCAAATATCTATTAGTATTTAAACGTTTTTCTTACAATTTTAAGATAAAACATGGAATCAATTTTCCCACAAGAAGATAAAAGATAATGAGATAAAATAACAATTAGTTTAGTATTTATAAATAGATCGAAGTTTCCTTGTCTCAGATTATTGAGCGGACTTCTAGTGAAATTGGTTAAAAATGAAGGAATATTTGGTAAGTTATTTATTAAATATATTATATATGCATACTTACAAGTAATTTAATTAATTTAAGGCTGAATTTCAATATAAATTAAAATTGAGAATGGCAGTGCACAAAAAACGCTGTAGATGATGATTATAATCTATCTATCTAGTCGTGTCACTAGTTCTTTCGAACCAGTGTGGTGAAAGGATGTAAAGTGAGCCTCAAAGGCTCCTTTTGTGCACTTGACACATCTTTTCGAACTTTATGTACTGTTCTACGACATGCCGGTTTCCTCACGATGTTTTCCTTCACCATTTGAGAGTAGTGGTGTGGTATAGCGCACATAATTTTTTCGAATTTAAAAACCCATTGGTTTAGATTTGAACCCTCGACCTTAGGATCGGAAAGATGATAATAATAAAAAGAACAATGAATTTGTACTGACACTCATAGTTGTTGATGGCTGATGGCCAGCAGTGGGCAAAGACAAGCTGTGGATGATGAAGATGATGGTCACTTGATGATGATGGGTAAAGTTACCTAATGTTTTTTTATTTTTCAGATAACATTATTTTTTCTTCTCTTCGATTTAAATTTCATCAATGGGCACTCACTATCAAGAATCGAGGTAAGTGTTCTCTACTTCTTAGGGTTCCGTGCTCGAAGGGTGCCAACGGGACCCTATTGCTAAGCCTCCGCTGTCCGTCCTTCCGTCCGTCCGTCCGTCCGTCTGTCAGAGGGCTGTATCCCATGATTCATGGGCCATAAACCGTAATAGGTAGAAAGTTGAAATATTCAGTGTGTATTTTTATTGCCGCTATAACAACAAATAATAAAAGTAAAAGGGGCCCTATTACACAATAAATGTTTTTACAATGGTACGGAACCCTTCGTGTGCGAATTCGTCTCGCACTTGACCCGTTTTAGTTTTTGAGCTAGTGGCCAACTCTTGTGAGTTTTTAGGCCGCCTAAAAGCCTCCGTTTCTTTTACTAGTTTAAGATATTTTTCTGACGTCCAGATCAAGAGGAAGATGGAGTTTGTGTTAAGTTTTATATTTTACGACTAGTAGGTGTAAATCTTAGCTCGAGCTAAACTTAGCCTGCTTTATAAGCACAATGTCTATATTCACGTAGAAAACAGGTAAAAACCCACCAGTTACCGGTGTTTTGTGAGGGGTTTTTGTACCTGGTAGACGCCGGTAGGTAACCTGGTTTCTTCGTGAATGGGGATAGAGCTAGCTGAGCGGGTCCAAGTTCGGATGGCTTGAACAAAGGCCGTAGGTGTCGGGAATAAACTTGTTACGGACCATCGTATCCAAAACGACGTCAAATGGAGAATTTCCTGGCATTCTAAATACAATTCTTGACGGCCTCGGTGGCGTGGCGGGCGATTGCTCGGCAAAGACGCAAGAGGCGCGGGTCCGATTCCCGCTGCGGAAGAAATGTTTGCATGATCTGTAAATATTTCTTCCGGGTCTGGGTGTTGTGTGGTACCATGGTACTCGTAGTTTCTGATACCCGCGACACAGGGAATCCTAGTGTGGGGTCAGGACTATGTATGTGTTTATTTATTTATTTATTTAATTTGTTTATTATATTTTACGATATTTTCAGCTGAAGAACCTAACTGACGCATACGAAGTGAAGGAGGGCGAGTCTACACTTACAATCACGCACCCAAAAGACGGCCGGCCAACGCTGAGAGAAATAGTCTACTTTCACGTTATAGAAACACCCTACAATAGCGAATATAATAAGGTTTGTTATCTAACTACCTACTATGCAATTATAAGTTTGATTCCTACGACAAATTGTGATGAATATAAAAGCTTTTTTACCCGATTGCAAAGGAGGGTAATGTGTTTGATGTGTATGCATGTATGTGGGTATGTATGTGTGTATGCATTCCTTTGGTTAACCAAGCTGTAGTCCAAATTGGCTTTTTTACACTTTTACTTCAAAAAGTGTCATTATGCTATCCTTATGACTTTGTTGAAATCCGACAAGTCGTTTCGGCTAGAGAGGCAGCCAAATGAATAATTTGAAAATGGCCCATCACAGCCGCCATATTGCATTTTTTATACTTTGACATTCACGATAATATACAAGGTAGGTGGATACAAAAACTTATAAAGCAACTTTTGATACAGGTTAAAACGTCCAATATAGATAAAAAGCGAACTTTTACAAACGGTCATGGATATCAATTTTTAAATGAAGATGAAGTAAGTATTTTAGAAAATATAACAAATTAAATAGCGTTAGAAAATCTCATCTAAGTAAAGCAACACATCTGCAGAGTGCGGCGCTAAAAGTTCGACTAAATACACTCGCAATGTTTTTTAAGTAACCCATAAGTACCATGAATCATGACACATGAGCCGAAATGATGTGGTAAAAAAAGTACTATAGTAGTTCATAGTAGTACAACTTTTACCTTCACAAACGGTACGCTGTAGTGCCCGGGACGAATTAAGGAGTAGGCTTGCCCAGCATCTATTCCATCCCCTCAGCTTAGTCAGCCTTGTCCACAGGAAAGACATGGTCTATACGCGCGGAGCTGATTAAGCCGCGCGTTTCCTCACGATGTTTTCTTTGAAGTACTGGTATAGCGCACATAAATTTTCCACACAGAAAAATCCATTAGTACACGACCGGGTTTGAACCCAAGACCGTGCTGCATAGAAAAAAACTGCTGCATAGAAAAAAAATATATTTAACCCAACTTTCGAAGCTGTACTTTCAGCAGTGTGTACCCTGACCCTAAGACGTTACATTGAGCTCTTATATAAGCATTTGGAATTATTAACATTACAGGAAGACCCAAATGGTGGTGATTATGATATTGAACGAGACGTGAACACTGATGCTCTAGAAGCAGAAGATGATGATAAAACTATAGAAAGCGCAGATGAACCTGTTTCTGACGAAGATGATGATGAACCGATAGATGTAAATGATGAAACACCTAATCAAGAAGCTGAAAATGATTTTAATAAGACGAGTGATAATGATGAACCTGTAGTGGACTTACGATTTGATGATGTGGATAATATAACTATTAAAGGGGATTTAGATGTGAAAGAGGTAATACATATAAACTCTCGACTATACAAAGGTAGACTTTTCTCAAATCTCTAGACTCTTGAGATGTAGTATTAGATTTTGGCGAAGTAGCGTTTTGTGAAATATCTATCAATATTTATTTCTAATTTAAACTGAACGCAGATCAATCACACTAATTACTAAGTTGAATAAAAAAATAACAATAAGAAAGATAAAAAAGAATAAATAAATTGATAATATTATATTATACTTAATAGAATTTCACCATATTAATATTATATATTTTAGGAAAAGCCGGGAAGCCGCAGTAAGAGGGAATTAGATTATTCGGTGAGTACAATGATATTAACATCATATAAAAGTTCAATCGGCATTAAGAGATGTACGGTGAAAATAATAAATAAAATAAATAACACCCAACAGTCACATACATCCTGACCCCACACTAGGATTCCATGTCGTGGGTATCAGAAACTACGAGTACCATGGTACCACAACACCCAGACCCAAATGTTAATGTTAAAAACTATGATTATAGTGGAATGTTTATTACAGAATCTTCCAGAAGCGCCGTCTCTACCTGAATTCAGATTGGATATCCTACCTAATTATATAAAAGCTATTATAATGGAGGACCCTGTAAGTACTATTATGTAGCATAATCATAATATAGGTGCTTATAAAACACCTAAATTTAAATGAACACTCTTATTTTCGGTGGGATTGCAAATATTTCTTGTAAGCAACGAACATTTTAAGGCCATATGTATTCAGACCATGGTTATGACATTCAGCCGATACTAGGTATGTAAACGTTGTTTGAATTCTGAGCTTTCCTATCTATATCATTAAAAGATCCTTTTCTAAAGTTGATAAAATGAGCCGGTAACATTTTGAGTCATCAAATTAAAAATACCCTATCAAATTCATAAACTCTATCTTATCTTTCGGTAAATAAATTAGAGAAATATTTTATGTATTTTAAATATAGGACTCTCACAATAAATCGCAAAAGGCGGAGGATCTTGAAAAGGAGATAGAAAAGCAAGTAAGAGATCTAGAAAGAGCAGTCAACCATCCACCGTCTGTAGAGAAAGAGAATGATCGTAAAAACGAGAAGAAAAAAGAGAAAGTAGATGAAAAAAGAGTAGAGAAGACAAGAACAGCTGGTGAGAAAGACAATGGTCAGAAAAGAGAAGTGAGAACTTATGGGATGAGTCTAGCAGGTGATAATGGAGAAGTTTGGAATGTAAGTATCAGTAATCTTATTATACTGCTAAACTTAGGCACGGACATAGAGACGAACACTTTATATTTGACTGACCTCATAGCTCAGTAGGTAGTAGCTCTGCCTTCTGCGCTGTAGGTTCGATTCTTATCCAGTGCAAACATTTAAGTAATGAACATAGATTTTGTTCTGTGTCTGGCTTATACTTATTTATTATAAGTATGTATTAAGAATCAGTATTCTATCAGCCATGTTATTTCCTTAGCATAAATTAAGGGGCTAGATGGCGCTGTGTAAAATGCCCAGCAATGTTTATTTATTAATTATAATAGAAGTCAATCGAATGTAGGAGACATGTACCACAACTTTAAACCATTTTTTATCAAGGCACTGGTAAAAATAATACTAAATTAATGATTTTCTTCGCCATTTGAGAGATTCGGCGTTGAACACAATATATATATTAGTGACATCATGACCAAATTAGAACCCACAACGTTGAGTCACAAAGGCAGAATCGATAGTACTAGACCACATGCAGTAAATAAGGTAAATATCGTATTTTCAACAGGATGTAAATGCACATGTATCATACCACGTTGGTGAACCAGAAACTACCATCACTACATCTATAACACAAGAAGTGCCTGATACAACTACACAACCTACAGACACCTCTGAAAAACCAGATTCGAACTACGATATCGATAATGACTTGAAAGATATAGACGATTCCTTCGATGAAATAAACAAACTACTTGAAGAGCTGATAGAAGAAAGTACACGAAATACTACTGAGGTTAAAGATTCAACTGAAAAATCAGACTTTCAAACTGATATAACTGAAGCTACAACAGAAGGTTCTACTACAGAAGCAACTACAGCTACCACAGTCGAAACTACTACTACAGAAACTACAGAAACGACTGCCATAATAACTACTCAAGAAGATAAAGAAACTTCGACCACACTCAGACCTACTAACGAAAAACCTAAAGATGGAAAAAATGATGAGGACTCTAAGCAGAAACAGTTCGTAAAGGAGCTTATGAAAAATGTACGTATTCATACAATTGGTATAGCTCTCGATATATCGATTTCAAGTAAATTTAAAATATATTTGATTGTATATTCCTTTTTTCAGAAATACTTTTGGCAATGGTTGCAAGACTCATCGACCGCATATTTGGAAGTAATGATGAAGGTAAATTGAAAAGAACACCAGTTATAAATGTTAATGTAGCATACTATGTCTGATAACAATATTGTAATTTTACAGAAAGTAGACGATCTAATCAAAGCAGAAGTAGAGAAACAAGTAAAGCAATATTTTGAGGACCATAAAAACATTACCAACTGCAAGCCCGTAAGTAATAACGCCACAAATACAACTGCAGAAATATCAAATCAAAATAATAATGTTACAGAAGTTACTACACAGAAAGCAACTGTTAATAGCACTATAGAAAACCCGATTGAAAGCAATAATGTTACAGGTGTAGGACCGGTTATAAGTAAAGAATTAAATAACACTGCTGCTAACAATACTAAAGTAGATGAAAGTTTAAACAATAGCAATAAAACTGAAGAATTAGCTAAAAATCAGGATAACAGAGAATCAAACGATACAAATGATACACCAGTAAAAATCCACGCGGAAAATGTGTACGGTAACTCAGTGGGGAACGAAAAAGTTACTAATATTTTTATATTCAATATCGGTAAAGAATCCGACTTGGGTAAGGTTAAACCATTGACTAATGGAACGAATGGTGTGTTTGTGTTTGGACTTGATGACAAAAAACCGGACCAAGTTAGTGACAATGATGATAATACCAATAGTAGCAAAGTTATAAATAACCCAGGAGCAGTGACCGACGAAAAGAAACACACTGATGAGGATAATAATAAAAATAAACAAGATGAAAACAAAGTGAGCTCTGAAAAACCGAACATGATAGACCCTATTGATGAACCTAAGGAAGAAATAGAAGGCTCAACTTCCAAAACTGAAGCAACGAGTGATCAAATCACAAAAGCACCTGATGTGACTACTCATACTCCCACTACAACTACCACTACAACTACTACTAGTACTCCTACTACTAGTACTCCTACTACTAGTACTCTTACTACTAGTACTCCTACTACTACTTCTATAATACCTGATGAGAATAAAGATAAAACTGTAACTACTACAGAAAAATCTGATGCTGATGCTGATACTGAGTTACCGACCACAGACATAAGTAAAGATAAAACTTATACAGATAAACCAAAAGCTTCAGAAGATGTTACGGAAAAAACGAAAGAAACGGAAAATGAAAAAGAAAATCAAAAAACTGAAAGTTCCACTGCATCAAATAATAACGAGGATAAATCACCAGACAATAGTATAAATTCAACAAATGATGGCAAAGACAGCGATAATGGGAAAGAAGAGACACCAGAAAAGGAAATAGGTACAAGTACTACAGAGAGTATAAAAAACGAAGATGATGTAGACGTAGACAAAGATAACACAAAAGAAACGCCAGAAGAAGGAACGAATAATACAGAGGACACAAGTACTACAGAAAGCACAACAGCTACTGTTAAGAACACAACAGAACAGGACAAAGATAGTACAAATACAGCAACTACAGAAAATACAAAATCTAAAGATGATGAATCCACACCAGAAAATGAAGCCGATAAGACAGACACAAGTGTTACAGCAAGCGCAGAAGTTGAAGATAAGCAAAATACAACAGAAAAAGAACTAGATCATACAGAAAAAAGTACTACAGAGAATACAAAAGCTGATACAACTGATAAAGCCGAAACAGAAGAAAAAAGTGATGAAAATGAAATTGAAAAAGACAACTAAGCAACTATATAAAGACTTTGGTATATTTTGAAATTATTTAAGCAATACTTATCCAATTAGTTATTTAATATTAAATTAGAATTTACTTGTAAATAATTAATTTTAGAAATATAGAAAGTCCGGCACAATCTCAGCAGACAAGATAGATAGTCAAGTCTTACCCCCGAATACTCAAACGCATCTCAGAGTTGAGCACGTCTCAAATGACGAGTTTTTGACAGATTTCATCAAAAACTGTCAAAAAACCGTGATTTGAGACGTGCTCGACTCTGAGTCGCGTTTGAGTATTCGGGGGTTAGGCCTTTAATGGATAAGGCTAGTTCAGGATAGCGTTGGATAGCACAAGCAAAGAGAGGCCATTGCCCAGCAGTGAGCAAAAAGTGCTCTGGATGATGATGGATTAAACGAATTAATTTGAATGCGTTTAGTTATAAAAACTAATCTTAAATAAAAAAACAGTCGGGCTATCTAAAGGCCGTTGCAAACGGTTCTGTTTGTTTTGTATTTTGTAAATTATATTTGTATTAGTTGTAAGTTTCATTCTGTTATTAAAGATTCTTTGTAGAATAATACTATCTTAAATATGGCAAATTAAAAAAAATACTGTAAAAACAAACGCAGATTATATAGCGATTAAAGTTTATATTGAATCAAGAGTGGCTGCAAGTTTTCTTATGATATTTTTGTACTTAAGTATTTAAGTATGTCAACTTACTTATTTCTTATTTATATAAATAAAACAACGTTTATAATTATAACACATTTTATTATTTTTAAACTACTAAATAACAATTCCAGTATGACCAATAATTTATGTTTGTAGCAATCAATTTCTATCAGATATGCAACTGATAATGTAATATTTTATTTTTCTATTTAAACAGTTACAAAGATAAACTATAATAATAAGAAATGAAAATGAGCTCAGTTTTCTATCTAAGTTCGCCTACAGATAGAAAACAGAGCTCAGATCACCGACCGCAGGTAAGCTCCCCAAAATGTTTTATGGTGTGCCATCCATACTAATATTAAAAATGCGAAAGTAACTTTGTCTGTCTGTTACATTTTCACGCCTAAACTGCTGAACAGATTTCAATGAAATTTGGCAAGGAGATAGATTCCAGCCCGGGGAAGGATATAGGCTACTTTTTATCCTGTAAAGCGATCCCAAAATAATAATAACACCCAACAGTCACATACTTAATCCTGACCCCACACTAGGATTCCCTGTGTCGTGGGTATCAGAAACTACGAGTACCATGGTACCACAACACCCAGACCCGGAAGAAATATTTGCAGAACATTCAAACATTTCTTCCGCAGCGGGAATCGAACCTGCGCCTCTTGCGTCTCTGCCGAGCAATCGCCCGCCACGTCACCGAGGCCGTCAATGTATATATGTTTGCTCCATGATATCGTCATATTTGACGGTTTCAAATAGAAACTGATTGCAACAGTACATGACCACCCTAAGATTATGGCACAAAGATGTAGAAATTAACTTCAGACTTCCTATAGACTTACTAAGTAGGCTCCTATACTATTTAGGATATCTGCCCACCATTCTGTCCCATAAGTGGACCAAAGTAGTGAGTGGAGACCTTTATAAGTAAACCACATTTAACTCTACATTCATCAGACAAAAAACGAAATTATTCTTTAAACGTCGAAGCGGTCTGACTAATACCCGATTCCCATATTTAACTAACGTACGACGGACGAAAGATTATCATATTGCAATGTTGTTTTTTTGTCAAAGAATGTAATCTCTGCATGATTTCTTGACTGTATCTTCCACAGTAGGTCGCGTTACGAACAGGCATTAATTCAACTTAGATTTAAGGCGTGTTCTAGTGATCTCCAAGATAAAAAATCAATATTTGAAAACATATCACACAGCGCCATCTAGCCCCAAACTAAGCAAAGCTTGTACTATGACACCAGATGGCAGATAGAATACTTGCATACTTTGTTTTGTAAATACATACTTATAACGCATAATATTACACCCAAACCCGGAATAAATATTTGCAGAGCATGCAAAAATTTCTTCCGCAGCGGGAATCGAAACCGCGCCTCTTGCGGCTCAGCCAATCACTCGCACGCCACGCCACAGAGGTCGTCAAGCGTACGAAACAAAGTGTATTGAATTTTTAATCCTTCGTCCGTTAATTAAATACAGGAACAGGGTATTAAAATGGTTTACCGGGGGTGTATTGAGAGCCTTCGCTATTAAAATAATTTATATGACTTTTATAGTTTACCTCTGCGACTACATTATCGTGATTCGGCGAACTTGTTAAATGATATTATGTCAAAGTACATATACGAGTAGATATTATTTATTCAATACATATAAAACATAGAATGCGTCCAGCTGCTTCTCTCCCCGAGCATGTCGTAAGTCGACTAAGGGATAGTATCCTCCAACATGATGAGATACAATAAGCAAGTATTCCCAAGGAGGGTTGACGTCAGGCAGGCGGCCGGTCATAAAACACCTTAGCCAAAACTCTTACAGCATGATCCAAGGATCATGCTGTGGCGACCCCACATAGAGTTGGATAAGAGCAGGAAGATGATGTATAGATGGAGTGAGGATCTGCTGCTGGCTGCTGGTAGACTGGATGCGTCAAGCCGAAGATAGGACGCGATGCCGCTCATTAGGGGAAGCCTATGTCCAGCAGTGGGGCTAATTCAGTCTAATAGTAATAGTATAGATAAGGACGCAATACGCAAATCTTCGCCGAATGACTTATCACAGGATATAGGAACGCGAACATTCGCCGAAGCCTGGGAATGTAGCCGCAGGGTTAGTTATAATTATGAATGGCAGTTAAAGATACTTATAATTTCTATTATTTATAAAAAAATATCATAGCTTACTCTATTGCGCGGAATAAAACAAGGTTGACCAAAATGTAGGGAATTTTCGGGATACTCTATTTAATAAAATAATCTTATAAATAGCCAATAAGGTTTGATGTTCGTATCTTTCACACTTGATCACGTTACAGACAGACGTAAATTACACGTAAAAATAATATTTAATCTTTGACTGAAGTAACAAGGAAGTTGCCTCTTTATGGCTAACTTTTATCCTTTGTCCCTAATGGTCCTTTGAAGGTCACAATGTTTTTGTAAGTCCACCATACCTCGAGGTCATTGACCTAAAGCAGGGTATCTCAAAGAACCAGTGACACAAGCCGTTTATTTTATGAGGAGCAATAGAGTTTACATTTACTTATGATTTAAGTTCATATCAATACTGCTATAAAAAGCTGCGTATTTTTATGTTCTTAAAAACTAATAAAATAAGAGTAATAAACTAATTTATATTTAAATCCGCCTGCACTAACTTTAAGTTATTTAGGGCGTTATGAACTTTTAATTTAAAATCTGTCAAAAGTTGAGCAAAGTTTAAAGATTTGCCATTTTTTTTTAAGTGACAGTTAATTTCTAACAAAATGTAAGCAATGTTTATAAGTAAACCTCGAGAGATGAACATTAGCGATAGAAATTACATCGAGATAACATGAGCGACATTAGAGATAACACAGCCTTACAAACATTATTTAATTCAAACACTGTTTAAACTCTTATATAGATAAGGGAATTATTATAGAATTATAATAATTCCTTATTTTAACATATGAAAAAGAGATGACAATACTTCAAGCATAAGTTAACTTTGACAGATTTTTCAAAGGATTTATAAGTAAGACGCTAGTTGATTATGAGTCTCCTAGATATTTAGGCAAAAATTCTATTTGAGTTTAAGACATTAAATTTACACATAATACATAGTTTTTTTTTAATTAAGAAGACAATGTAACACGATTGTGACTTATATACTAAAAAGTATATAAAAATATCTATATTAAACCCTTTTCCAGCTAAAAAATATTATAAAATATTGGAACTTCATTTACATAATAAATAGTTCGTTCAATTCATTCAATAAATTTTATTAAATATAACATGATTTAGAAATTTATTAACATTATTTAATAAAAAGAAAACATACATTACAATTATGTGAATAACATCACACAATTGAGTATGTAGACATTATAATATTTATAAGTAAGCGTCTTTTATATAAAAATACAATTATAACTTACAGGAACTTACATTTGAGGGTTAAAATAAATCTATATCTAAAAGAATAAAAATATTTATGAACATCCAATCAAATTGTATGAGAAATAAATTCTGTAGATTTCAAATTCGTATTTTTGTGGCATTATTATTACTATTTAGTAAACGGTTTAAACCTTGTGTTTGTTGACAAGAACAGCTGCATTAGACATTTTTTTTAATATTTAATTAAAAAAATCCTAAATGTAGAGTCCAGTATGGACACATTACAGAAACAGAAAATATATCCACTTATTAATATTACACGAGTATTTATTTATTTTACATTTACAGAAGATATTCTTGAGTAAATAAATGTGCAACATATGTGTTAAGTGCAGCTTAAAAGGAGCCTTACCTATCGCCACACTGGTTCGGAAAAACAAGTGTCACTGTTAGCAGTAGTATATTATTTGTTTGTAGCTTTGATTTTTATGTCTATAATGACATAATACTATCAGTTCTGTTGACAGATGTTTCCGAACTTTTTGTTTTCTACGACATGCACGGTTATCTCACGACGTTTTCCTTCAATGTTTGAGAGCGCTGGTAAAGCGCACATAATTTTTTCGATCAGAAAGTTCCATTGATGGCTAACCATTATCCATCTAACCCCCGAATACTCAAACGCGACCCAGAGTTGAGCACGTCTCAAGTCACGGTTTTTTGACAGTTTTTGATGAAAATCTGTCAAAAACTCGACACTTGAGACGTGCTCAACTCTGAGATGCGTTTGAGTATTCGGGGGTTAGGATTTTAAATCTGAAGTGTCTTCAAGTTTCTGGCTTGTGGCTCTGCCCATCCCATTAGTGAAATGGGCGTGATAATATGTATGTATTATATATGTATTTATTTGTTTCTAAAGGGTTAAAACATAATAAAATTTTCAATAAACAAATACCCTTGTAAAATCAACAAGTGGACAGTAAAATTGAGATAAACGCCATCTACCGGCGGTGGCACGTACCTAGTTATCGTTGATCCTGAGCTCAGCTAATTCCTTCTCCTCGTCCACTTCGTCTTCGTCATCAGACCCGTGGACAGAAGCTGCGGGAGTCGTACCTCCTGGAATGAGTATCACATCTGTATTCTATACTCGGATTTTTCTTAAGAGACCCGTAAAAAAAGTACAAAGTGAAAAAAAAAACACAGTTGTACTATTCTGCCCTCGTAATAGCAAATGCAATACTTGCATAATGGCGGTTTCGAGAAAAACGCGGTTAATCATATTTTTAGATATCTCTGCAACATGTCCATGTTATATACCTACTTATTGTAGCTTGCTTATGGGTTCTTGATTGATCGTTAAAGTTAAGCAACGATATGCGCGGTCACAAATCGGGATGGGTGACCGCAAGTGGCATTACGAGCTGAGCGCTTCCGTGCTTCGGAAGGCACGTTAAACAGTCGGCACTAAGCCATGACGGAGGCCTTTAGGCGGCCTAAAAACTCCGTCACTAGAGTTGGCCACTACCTCATACGAACATACATACATAATTATTGTAAAAAATATAATGTTTTTTTTATGTAGGTATAGATTTAGCCCCTTGGAATACCATTTCTGCAAAAAAAAAGAAAAACCCCAAAAATGACAATTACTGCAAGTGCAATTAGTAGGGCAGTTTTCTTACGAGACCCATAAAAAAAGTACAATGTGGTTGAAAGACAAAACACAGTTGAACTATTCTAACACACAAAAAAAATCAAGATAAATCTACTACCCTAAGAAAACGTGTAAAAATGCTAAACGAAAACACACCAGTGATACTGTAAGTGACAATTCTATCACAAATAGTGAAACAAAAACATGTAGATTTTAAGAAAACTATTTGTAAATTAAAGTGTTCGTAATATTTTATTACAACCATTTTCAAATGAAGCAAAAATATTGCAGCTTTCCTAATAAATAAAAAGTGTCAACCTCAAAAATCTCTTCTTATGTAAAGTGACAAACTCGAAAGGTTTCTAACCAGTGTCAAACTCAAAATGTTTCTGATCTAAAGTGTCAAACTCTGTATGTTTCTAATACAAAGTGTCAAACTAAGTATGTTTCTAATATAAGGTGACAAATTCTATATGCTTCTTATACAAAATGTCAACTCTAGAAATCATCCGAATATAAGCCAAAGTTAGCTCCGCGTTAACCCTAGATTCAAGGCTGTAATTCAATACTTCTAAGGTTTGCGTGAAATATTACTCTTACCCCCGAATACTCAAACTCATCTCAGAGTTGAGCACGTCTCAAGTCACGGTTTTTTGAAAGTTTTTGATGAAAATCTGTCAAAAAAACCGTGAATTAAGACGTGCTCAACTCTGAGTCGCGTTTGAGTATTCGGAGGTTAAAGTGTATAGGAGTCTGATTTGACGTGTCAATCTCAGCAAGTTTGTAAACTAAAGAGAAAAACACAAATGTTTTCTAGACAAAGTGACAAATGCAAAATGTTTCTAATGAATAGTGACCATTTTCAAACACAGCGTGTTTCTAATATAAAATGTCAAACGACGTGTTTCTAATTAAAGTGTCATCAGGCGTGTTTCTTATATAAGGTGTCATCTTTCTCTACTACAAAATGTCAACCTTAGCAGAAATCGTCCGAATATAAGCCACAGTTCGCACCGCGTCAACCCTAGATTCAGGGCTGCCATCCGTTCGATATTTCCAGGGTTCTCAGATATTATTCTCAATGTTGCCATTCGCACTTCGTCAACTGTTGAATTTTTATACCATCAGATACAGTATTTGATTGGCTTTGATATTTCTTATGAGGAAGTTCTAAAAGAAAACTATTTTCCTGCTTATTTACTGATTGAAAACCGGAAATCGATCGTTTAATTTGACTAATCGAATGATCGTTTGTTTATTGCTCTCGGGTGTTCCGGTAGAACGGAAGCGTCATCAAGGTAGCGACTAGGAATCTTTTTCATTGATATTTCATTCTAATTGATCTACCACAGACTATAAATCATAGAAGATATCACATCAGTCATTTTTGAACATTACAAAATGAGACATCTCCGATTTATAATCTGTGGCTCACACACGCATTCAAATTACACACACACACTGAAACGACTTGTAATACATCAGACACGGTCTCGTATCAATGTGTGTGTAAGATGAATGCGTGAAAGCTTAATAGTTCTTGTTTTGGTTTTTGTTTGCATTTTTCTGTTTAGGTTATTTACTCTTTTAATGTTTAGCCAATCAAAAACCGTGTCTAATGGATCGTAACGTGTGGCAACCCTTTTTTAAACACCTCTAAATTACTCAGAATATTCTTTTTAATCAATAAGTAGTAACTAGTCGGAACTTCTACCCATAATCACAAACTCTAGCCCATCTAAGGATCCTATTTCTACCCAAAATCACCCACTCTAGCCCATCTAAGGATCCTATTTCTACCCAAAAATCACCCACTCTAGCCCATCTAAGAATCCTATTTCTACCCAAAAATCACCCACTCTAGCCCATCTAAGGATCCTGTTTACCCAAAATCACTCAAAAACCGAACCTATTCCTGAACGCAGTCGTTCAGCTTCGCGATCAGCTGATCAATCTGCTCCGCAACTGCCTCGTTCAAAGGTTCAAGATAATCGCTTGGGGTTCGGTAGTTCTCGTGTTCAGACTCTGTGAAGTTCGGCTTTTCAAAGCTGACTTCTAGCCCGCAATCCTCTACGTCGGTTATTTCGAGGATTTCAAGGGATTTTTGTAGGTTAAGCTTCTTTTGATCGTCCGTTTGGACTTGTTCGTCTTTCGTCGTTATTTCTGACGGTTGGCGGGAGTAGCGACCCCCTGGGTGGTAAATTGGATATATTCACACACATACCAATTAATTCTCATACGATTAAATGTAAAAATAATTGCTTGAAAAAAATCCAACCGAACCGTTCGTACAGATGTCTATAATGTTATCTTGAAGTTAATTTGGGTGGTATTTAAGTCATGAAAAAGCCTAAATCATTCGAAAATGGACTGTGGCCCAAGATATTTCAATCGATTTCATCTTAATCAAATCATATTAAGCTCCAGTACCGTTATTCGAAGCATAACAAAAATATATTTGGAGATGGCAACCTTGTTTCTTTGTCTCGTGTCGCTTTACTGGTACTGTATTTGACTAAAATCCTCCCGCCTTTTTGGTTTCCCCTTTCTACCACCAGGTGGCGCACAAGTCAACATTCTGTGCTGTGCGACTTTTATCCTCATTGGCGTTTTGTTCTTCGTCGCGTTCGGACGTGCAAAGGTTCTACAAGAACTCATTGCACATTATACTGGTATTTTTGTAATTTTGAATACATATTTAAATTAAAGATACTCTATTTTTTAACGGTAAAACCGTTTGAATTTATTAATTATTTTGTATTTTTAGAAAGAATGGCGGACTCTAGTTCAAACTCTGACTCAGATTCATCTTCGGATTCTGAGGACAGAAATCCCGTCCCGCCTGCTGCGCAATCTGCTAAGAGAAAATCTACTAAGGAGCCACATGGATCTAAACGAAAGCGGTCCCGAAATAGTGACGCAATACGACAACTTACAGAAAAGGTAGGTCAAATATCCGAATTTTTGGGCAATTTTTGCCAACCCGTATGCCACTCAAGTGAATATGGTGACGAATTAGTCAATGATGTAAGCCGTGAACTATACTCTGATGACGATCACGAACCCCCAACTACGTCTGAAAACTCGAATACGCTGAAACTGTCCCTAAACACGGTCTTAAAAGAGCCTTCAGTTCCTAAGTCCTCCAAGGCTCACGTCGATACAATTAAGGCTATTCAGCATTTCGATTCTGAGGATTGGGTTAACTTGAGATACGCGGAGGTTCAGAAACGTTACTGCTCTCGACCAGGTTTTGTAGACCTTGAAACGAATGAGGAGATAAAGCCATTTGATAGGTTTACAAATTTGAGCTTGATGGAACGTGGGTTTGCTGCACTAACACAAGCGTTAATAAAACAACAGGAAGCTGCGCAAAGTGCTTTTGATGCGTTAGTAACGTGGTCAGAGTCTGCAGCAGAATTGTCGTCCCGGTCGCTTACAGATAAGATAAAAGAACTTTTTGAGGATGGCGATTTCCAAAAAACATCGAACGATGCCCTTCAACTCGCTTGCGGTCACCGCGCTGACCTTATTCAACAACGTCGAGACTGTATACTTCGATCGTCGGTAAAGGACAAGTATTTCAAGGCTACGTTGCGAAAGATTCCTCCGAGTTCAGAATATCTTTTTCAAAAAGATGATTTTTCCTCGGCTATTGAAAAAAATGGGGGTAGTAGTAAATGTTTCTGGCCGACACGTCAGCCAAGCCAGAATAAACCCGCTGCGCAAGCTGGTACAAGCCAATCGAGTTATAGGACGCCTGCGCAAGGCTCCTTTGATCCTATGCATTTTCATGCAATCATGTCTAGATATGGGTTTCCCCTGCCTGCGCAAGGCAATCAACCCTATTTTAACCCAATGAGGTGGCGCGATATGCATCGCCCACACATGGGACAATCTAATTTTCAAAACTCCTCGCGTCAAAGAGGATCCAGATCTCGACACACGGAGGCATACCGTCAAAATACATCCAGAGGCCAGAACAGAAACTCAGGCCAGAATATCCCGCGCAGGGATTATCAACAAAAAAGAAAATTATGACTCGATGAGTTTTCAGGCAGGCAGACTAGTAGACTTTGTTCAAACATGGCAGTCGTTAGATGCCCCGCCTACCTTAATAAAAATAATTCAGGGTTTTCGAATACCGTTTTGCAGAAATCCTCCTCTTTGTGCCCCAAACCTGAAATACCAATCTCTACTTTCGAAAGAGATGGAAGTAACCATTCGATCGTTAATAAAAATGAATGTTCTGGAGCCCGCGGATTTCGGTCCCGGTTTTACGTCTCCAATGTTCCTGACTCTAAAAAAAGACGGTTCGATTCGACCGATCTTCAATTTAAAAAGACTAAACAAATACCTCAAGGTCTCAAAGTTCAGTCTAATAAACATGCAGAGGATTCCATCCTTCTTACAACCAAACGACTGGTTAATCAAGATAGACTTGTCCAATGCATATTTCCATGTACCAGTTGCAAAAGCGCACAGGCGCTTTCTTCGCCTGATTTTCAAAGACCAGGTGCTTCAAATGACCTGCCTCCCATTCGGTATTGCATGCGCTCCAAAGGTATTTGCTTCGCTAACCAATTGGATCGCGCAGATAATGAGGGACAAAGGCTTCCGTGTCGTGGTCTATTTAGACGATTTCTGTCTTGCCAACCAGGACCCTCGTCTACTGTTAAATCAGGGCCAGGAAGCTATAAGACTCCTTCAGCAGTTAGGATGGCAGGTCAATTTCGAAAAATCCATCCTAGTACCCCAAAAAGCGATCGAATTTCTGGGCATTACTTGGGATCCGCATACCAACAGCAAATTCTTACCGGTCAAAAAATGCCAAGACATAAGCCAGAAAATAAGGAAGCTATTAACCCTAAAAACCGCAAACCTGAAGCAAATTCAAAGCATAGTAGGCTCACTAAACTTTGCCAGCTTCCCGGTCACTCGTGGTCGTCTGAATCATCGAGCCCTTCTAAATCACGGTCAGAACCTTCTTCGTCATCCAACTCAACACTATCCAATTCCACAAGAGGCTCTCGACGAGCTAAAGTGGTGGTTACAGAACATTTCGAGAAACTCGATGATACATCTCCCCCCCGTGTCTCACTACCTAGTGACGGATGCATCCGAAATGGCATGGGGAGCGCAGATAGACAATGTGAAGATTTGGGGTCGGTGGCCCCCAAAGAAGTCTGTTCTGCACTCAAATCAACGAGAGATGTTAGCAGTATGGTACGGACTAAAAGATCGTTGTCGCTTCCTAGCAGATTCTTCGCTCTTGATACAAAGCGACAACAGGACAGTGGTGTCATTTTTGAGAAACGAAGGAGGTACGAGGTCTGTTCCCCTAATGAACATATGTTACAAAATTTTTCGTTTGTTAGACCATCACAATATCCACATCGACGTTCATTACTTACCGGGGAGATTCAATCCAGAAGCAGATCATTTGTCTCGCCTCTTAAGGCCGCCAGAATGGCACCTACTGCCCCAAATAATGTTGAAAATATTTCGCAAATGGGGGGTTCCGCAGATCGATTTATTTGCATCAGCGACAGCACACGTAGTCCCGACATACGCTTCTCTAGACGTAACCGACCGTCAGGCTCACCTACACGACGCGTTCAGCCAGAACTGGAATTACAGTATGGCATGGTTATTCCCACCTCCATTTCTATTACCCCGTGTTCTAGCCCACCTCAACTCAGCAACAGGTATCTACCTACTGGTTGCCCCTCGATGGCCGAAAGTATTCTGGAGACCCGATCTTCGGAATCGCACACTGGCGGCTCCCTTCACAATCCACAACCTAGAGGAAGTACTGATCGACACAGCTACGGGCCGACCCCCACCCCAAGTTCGAGACATGATCCTGGAAGTATGGAGATGTGGGGGTGGTCGAAAAACCTAGTTCACTGGTCTCAAGAACAAAAGGACTTCCTATGTTCCAGCTGGAGGAAATCTTCACTCAGAACCTATAAACCAGCGTGGGATAAGTGGACCTCCTGGGCTCGTGGTAATTCGGTTAACTTTTTAAAACCATCTGGTTCTGACTTAGCAAGATTTCTAATAGATCTATACCTAACTCATAACTTGTCTTACTCTACCATTTTAGTGTACAAGTCTGCTGTTTCTACACTCTGTGATCCTGATTCAGCTACCAGGTTAAGTTCTCATGTACTTGTAAAACATGCATTAAAAGCTATTTCCCAGAAAGTTCCTAAATCAAATAAGGCTCCAATATGGGATACTGATTGTTTAATAACGGCGCTTCAAAACACCCTGGTTAACGAAAATAGCCTCTACGAGTGTTCAAAAAGGGCGGCTATTTTGCTATTATTATGTTCAGGTCGACGAGTTCATGATTTATCTTTGTTAACAGTTGATTCTAATAGCTGCATAATTGATGAAAATTCTATTACCCTATGGCCTAAATTTGGATCAAAAACTGACTCCTCTACTAATCAACAATCTGGTTGGAAGTTACTCAAAAATAAGGACAGTCAGGCTTTAGATCCTACTTTTTGGATTAGAAAAGTTATATATTTATCCACTGAAAGGCGTATTATATGTAAATCTCATAATTTATTTTTAACAGCCTGCGGACCACCCAAAGCAGCTTCACCAACAGTTATTGCAAACTGGGTAAAGAAAGTACTGATGGATGCAGGAATCAAAGCCAGTCCTGGAAGTATACGCCCGGCCGTAGCATCTAAAAACTGGGTTCAGGATTGCCCCCTTGAAGAGATCCTGGCTCGAGGAAATTGGCGTTCACAGGACACCTTTACAAAACATTACTGTCGGGTTATCAAGCCTTCGGGACCTCTATCTAGTACAAGCCAATGTTTTATCCCTATTAACTAGTGATTGTTAAATAAAACACTAAAATGATTCTCTATTGCTATATTAATAGTTATTAAAATTAATATTGGTATTTTGTGAATTAATAAAATTTACTTGTTATAATACGATTTATTGTTTCTATACATGTACATGTACTTATGTGCTTTTGATTAATAAACCACTCCTTTACTGTTAAACTTTTATTATTTATTCATTAGATATTGATGTCAGGTTTTGATCACTTCACTTCACTTTATTTCACTTCATAATGTAAGATTCTCACTGCTCATAAGGAAATTACAATACCTACCTAACAATATCTTTCCATTACTTGGGAGACACTCTTGCACTAGATACTTACTTGTTTATATTATCATTCTATCACATTGGCGTTCTACCACCAGGCGATAACAGACAGATCTCAAATATATTTTTGTTATGCTTCGAATAACGGTACTGGAGCTTAATGACAGCGTTTTACCTACCAATAAAACGCTTATTAAGCGGAATACCTTATTCGAAGCATAAACTTCTATTCCTGCCTGGTTAATAAATTTCGAAAGTAGGAATGTACACATTTTTAATTATTAAAACTAAGAGGCAAATAAGATATCGCAAGTCAGTGTAGTACCTGTTGTTATGCTTCTACCTGCACTTGCTACACACTTGACCTAGCTGTACTTTTATAGGTTTTGACAGAAATTCTTAAACTATGGGGGAGTCTGAGTACATATTTTAGTATTACTAAACTGAATAATTATATTAAAATGACGACATAAATTGTGTACCTCCTACACATATTAATCATTAATTTATTTTGAGATCCAATGAGGATAAAAGTCGCACAGCACAGAATGTTGACTTGTGCGCCACCTGGTGGTAGAAAGGGGAAACCAAAAAGGCGGGAGGATTTTAGTCAAATACAGTACCAGTAAAGCGACACGAGACAAAGAAACAAGGTTGCCATCTCCAAATATATTTTTGTTATGCTTCGAATAAGGTATTCCGCTTAATAAGCGTTTTATTGGTAGGTAAAACGCTGTCATTAAACATAATTTCAATACAACAGATTATATTACAATGAGCGTTATTTAAACCAACTTGTAGTTTAAGATAATTTATTCCTCTTAAGAATTTAACGTTCACTTACAGATAAATCTTAATAGTAATGGTTGTATTTAATTTGGGCCTAAAAATTCCCTTTTTTTTACTTTGTATCTAAATTTTACTTCCACAGATTTTTTTATTAAAAAAGTACAAATATCAAACCACTCTGAATCGGTCGATGACATAACATGCATTTAAAATACATACAAAATGCTGTAATTCAATAAAAAAAGGAAGTAAAACGAACTAAATTTTTTAGACTGAACATTTCAAAATATCAAATGGGAAGCTCCATCTAATGAAACCACGGGCGATAGCTAGTCTATAATATTAGTAGGATAGAATTAGTGTCGCGACACATCTGCTGAAAGTACGGCGCGCAAGATCAGCGTATTCAGCGATAAATACGCTCGCAATGAGTCGACTTATATAATTCTCTGCTGGACTGGGAGTAAAGAAAAAGCACAGAATGCGTCCAGCTGCTTCTCTCCCCGAGCATGTCGTAAAAGTCGACTAAGGGATATCCTTTTCAACATGATGGACCATCTATATGGGCGATGGGCTGATCACCTGTCACCATAGTTCACCATATCTATCTTAGGACTGAATCAGAAGTGGCCGCAAGTTTTCTTATGTTTACTTGACGGCCTCAGTGGCGGCGTGGCGAGGGATGCTCGGCAGAAACGCAAGAGGCGCGGGTTCGATTCCCGCTGCGGAAGAAATGTTTGCATGTTCTGCAAATATTTCTTCCGGGTCTCGAAGTGCTCACACACGGCACAGAGGTCATCAAAAATGTATGTATGTCTGCAATGTGCCGCCGTACTTTCGGCAGATGTGCCACGACACTTACAGTTATTGTACATCGCTCTCTCATACAACTTACTAGAAGTAGACGGGCTGGGAGGCTCAGACTCCGGCTTCATAAATATGAAATGCTTTTTCATTTCCTGGGCCAAGTTTTCTACATAGAAATATCAGTGAGTCAAGTTCACACGTCCAATAGCAGACTGTGCATTCCTAAATATAATCTTAAACTTACACAACGTCATTACATGTGCATTAAAGTTTATAATAAGTTGCCAACTGACCTAAAAGATTTAAAATCTCATCTGTTTGGCAAAAAATTGAAAAATTGGCTACTTGATAAATGTTTTTACTCCATCGACGAATATTTAAATATGTAGTTCTTGACACTAAATTATGTATAATTATATTTTGACATTCTTAAAATGATTTTAGCATTAATTAGGACTTAACAATAGAATTTAATTTATTAACATTTACATTGACATATTTGCATGCCATAGACTTTGGTAGGACATTGATTGGACTGATGTATTTTTAAGACCATTATTAATTAAACACATGTGTTTGTGCAAATAAATGTAATTTATCATTTATCATTTAAGTTGCCTATGTTAACAGCTTTTTGTATAGAATCTGGTATTCATCTAGAAACTGGCATAGATCATCCCTTAGTCCAGCATTTCTGGCAATCGAAATTTTCTGGCAGTCCCAAGTTCAAGAACAGGGAGGTCTAGAAACGGGCTCTGAACCATCTCTTAGTATAATATTTTATTTTTTTAAGGTTTTTAAATGTCATTTTACTTCTTACTCTTTATTGTTTCGTCCTCTTTTGTTATTAACGTCTATGTCTATGTTTTCTAGAAATAGAATTATTAGTCTAATCAGAGTTATATTCAGTCTAGGAGAGTTTAGTTTGTCTAGCCAAAGACAAATCTGTCCAGCGATAGTCGAATCATTCTAGAAAGAGTCTGATCAGTATGAAAAAGTCTCGCCAGAGATAAACCAATTTAGGCCGAATTATATTAGTCTAGCTTGAGCAAACTCAGTCTAGCCCGCGTCTTATCTGTCTAGCCCGAATGTCATAAGTCTAATGTGAGACTAGCCTGAGTTCTAACAGTCTAGTAATCAGTCTAGCCCAGGTCTATCATCTAAATGTACATAAATAAAGGTGATAACTCACTCGAGTGGCTCGGGCTGGGCGGTTCAGAGAGCGGCCTCGGGTAGTTGAACCGCTTCTCCAACTCTTGGTCCATTTGGTCCACGTAGTCTGGATAAACTGTCTTCAAAGCTTGCGCTCTTGCTTGGCGGTAGTACTGAAATTAACAAACTTTGATTTAAAATGTATAGTTCGTAGCTACTACGTAAGCCGGCACTGGTGGGGAGCCGGTCTAATACCTCACCATCAGATATGTTGAAGCGTAGTATACCTAAGCAATCATATTATGGTAAAAATAAATAATGATGTCAAATAATATTAATTCTTTATTGCACATATAAAATCACATAAAACACAGACATAAAGTAAGGACATGTACAAAGGCGAGCTTAACCCCACAAAGAGTTCTCTTCCAGCAAACCTTTGAGGCTAGAGAGAAGTGGAATTTAAATAGCGTAATGTCAAGAAAATGATAGTCACGATGGCCTTTGGCTCTCTTCATGTACGGAACCCTAAAAAGCCAAGTTTCAATTGCTAGCCCTATCAGTGTGCGGGAGCCTAGTTAAATAAATAAATATTTGTGGACATTTGACACAGCGCCATCTAGCCCCAAACTAAGCAAAGCTTGTACTATGGACACCTGATGGCTGATAGAATGCTTATATACTCTTATTTTACATAATATTACAACACCAAGACCCGGAAGAAATATTTGCAGAGCATGCAAAAATTTCTCCCGCAACGGGAATCGAACCCGCGCTTCTCGCGTCTCAGCAGAGCACTAGCCCGCCTCGCCACAGAGGTCATCGTAGTGGTAGAGTAGAATTATACTTACAATTCCAAGATTTCTCCAGTCCATCAGATCGGAGAGTCGTTCAGTCCTGTTCCTCTGAATGATGCGCTGGCGACGGGTCAGTCTGGAATATCATTATTATTTTTGTTATTTATAGTTTTTATACTCCGTTCAGTTGATGGAAACCGGATTAACTGAAGTGCACTTGCCTAAGCCAACACATCAACATTTCCTACCTAAATAAATTGAGAGAATCCTTACTGACATTGCAGTCTGCCTGCAAGAACTTGCGGACGATTCGGCTTGTGTTAAGTATAACAGCTTTCTGCATAAGGACATAGGTGTGTTTTGGTATTATTATTATTATTAATTTATTTCAGATCATACAAATCCATAAAAAATTATAACACATTATTACACACACACTTAAAACTAAAACTAAATACACAACAACACACAGCATTTCATTTAATACAGAATAATTAAATTAAATAAATGAGTGTCATAGAAAATTTTAACATTAATATAAAATTACACAAAATGGACAACCCGAAATTAAAATATGAATTGAAATTAGATCAGATAGAGCCCATTCGCATAAAGTTGAAGAAATATTTGCAGAGCATGCAAACATTTCTCCCGAAGCGGGAATCGAACCCGCGCCTCATGCGTCTAAGCCGAGCCACCGCCAAGCCACCATATAGAAATATCCATTGATGCACAACCGAATTGAGCACATTGATTTGAACCCACAACCGAAGGATAGTCAGGGCCGCCACCACTAGGCCACCAGCGCCCTCCACTACTCCAGCACTTACTTAAATAAATAACACCCAACAGTCACATACATAGTCCTGACCCCACACTAGGATTCCCTGTGTCGTGGGTATCAGAAACTACGAGTACCATGGTACCACAACACCCAGACCCGGAGGAAATATTTACAGAACATGCAAACATTTCTTCGGAATCGAACCCGCGCCTCTTGCTTCTCTGCCGAGCAATCGCCCGCCACGCCACCGGGGCTGCCAAACTTACTTGGTAAAGTCAAACATGTACTGCGCAAGTTGCTGCACGGAACCCTCCAACGAAATGTAGCGACGGTCAACTACGTAGATTCCATAGGACATCGGATCAGCTATGTGCTCCTGCATGAAGCAGCCGAACCCTGGGGGAGAGCTAGTGTTAGCACGTACATAGATAAACAAGCATTTACACTAGTACCACTAATATTGTGTGCCTCGGCAAAATTCGCGCTTCTAACTACTAAACATCTTCCTGCCCTTATCTCACTCTATGTGGGGTCGGCACATGATCCTTGGATCATGCTGTAAGAGTTTTGGCTAAGGTGTTTTATGACCGGCCGCCTGCCTGACGTCAACCCTCCTTGGGAATACTTGCTTATTGTATCTCATCATGTTGGAGGATACTATCCCTTAGTCGACTTTTACGACATGCTCGGGGAGAGAAGCAGCTGGACGCATTCTATGTTTTTTCTTTACTCCCAGTCATCCGGCAAAAAATCGAATCATGACTCGAACTAACCCTTTATTCGAATTGATTGATGATTCGAATCGATATAATGATTCGAATCAATAGGAATCGATACGATGATTCGAACAATAGATACTTATAAATAAATAAAAAAATACTTAGATAATTTTTTGAATCATCATCATCATCAGCCTATAACAGTCCCCTGCTAGGCGTACTACTCGCGTAACAGATAAAAGAAAGAAATTGATTCGAATCAGATCGTGGATTCAAATCAACTCGACCATTCGAATCAAGTGATCATTCGAATCATTCGAATTGAGTTTTAACTGTCATCATTCGAATCATTCGAATTGACTTTTAACTGTCATCATTCGAATCATTCGAATTGAGTTTTAACTGTCATCATTGGAATCATTCGAATTGAGTTTTAACTGTCATCATTCGAATCATTCGAATTGAGTTTTAACTGTCATCATTCGAATCATTCGAATTGAGTTTTAACTGTCATCATTCGAATCATTCGAATTGAGTTTTAACTGTCATCATTCGAATCATTCGAATTGAGTTTTAACTGTCATCATTCGAATCATTCGAATTGAGTTTTAACTGTCATCATTCGAATTAAATGTCACACTCACACTACATAACACACTCAGCATTCTCACATCCTTTGCTCACATTCTCATAGTTTCAGTCATTCGCTGTATTTTTTATTTCTCTTCATTATTTTCTTTAGTAGTAACATAGTTTATAGATAGATAATTTAACTACAGAACCAACCTATGTTTAGGAGGTGGGCGTTGAGACTGCGTCACAGTTGTAAAACTTTTGCAGTCTCATCGTTTTACTTGTATTTGTCTAACTTGTTCTGTTCTGAATAAATATATACAACGTGTAACATAATGTCCCTATAAGCCCGAAACGGGGGTGTTCTATACGTCATTGCGAACAACGTTTGTTCAACGACTTTTAAAATTTCAAAGGTTTTCATTCATGAAATGTCTCTTAAACTTTGCTCCAATACGTAACTTGACACAACGTGAGGCATCCCTATTTACAGCTGTTTTTTGACCTTTAAGTGTGAACTCTAGATGAAACAGGTAACAGAACAGACACCATTAGTAAAATGCCTACCTACTTACCTAATAACGAGGTGGCTTAATAAGTAATTTCTATTTTTTTTTGAAGGCCTAGTGGTACCTTGGTATTTATTGGTAATTAAAATGTAAGGTCACATCACGACTAAAATCCCTAGGCACCATAAACATCCTTTCAGATCTCTTTGTTAAGTACCTAGTATAGGAGATAGGTACCTTACCTACTCAATTTTGTACCTACCTACTCGGGCCTTAAAGGTATCCTCAGTGGGTGCCAAGGAGTATGAGAGGATGTCTACCGTGCCTGAGGATAAAGCCGTGATACCTACTCAATTTTGTACCTACCTACTCGGGCCTCAAAAGCATCTTGAGTAGGTAACAAGAAGTATGAGAAGAGGTCTACCGTGCCTGAGGATAAAGCCGTGACCCTATTCCACTTTAGTTTTTCCAACGATGTATTATTCCAATATTCATTGGAGCATTTTTCAATGCAATTTTGTACCTACCTACTTGGGCACTAAAGTCAAAGGTTGTGACTTATCTGTCTTACTAATCTTCATTTTCATCGTGAACAGCCTATTTGTCATTGGTTGCATTGAAACAACAACAACAACTAGTGGGATGGCACCTCGCCCTAATTGGCTGTCGGTGCCTTTGCTAAATTCAAAATCCGCAACCGTCAACCGACACCGCACCGCAAGCGTTTGTTTAATAAAATCAAATTGGTTCCGTAGGTTTATTTGTTTTTTACTTTTCTTGATTGAACTACGTAATTGTTGGTAGGTTATTATGTAAGTAGGTAGGTACCTAGTAGCAAATGGGGATGGAGCACATGGTAGCATATTGGTATGAACCCCGCCTTCCCATCCTTAAGTCGTCAGTTCGAATCTATGGATTTTTCGATTCGAAATTTATGTGTGCAATATCAATGCTCTCAAACGGTGAAGGAAAACCTCGTGAGGAAACCAGGCATGTCATAGACGTGTGTCAAAGTGTACGAAAGGAACCTTCAAGGTGCACTCTAATCCTTCCACCACACTGGTTCAAAAGAGCTAGCGACACGGACACGACGACAGTAGTAGTAGTAGATGTATGGTGAAGTTTTTTTCCTTTTTTTCCCAATCGGTATTTAGTGGGTTACCCCAGACAAGGAACCCTAAAAATTCGGCTTTCGGCAATAGGTACCTACTTTTGGTCGCAAAACAGATCGGTTTTTATCAGTCGCAATTAGCATTCGTTCCTTGCAACAACTGCAACAAGCAATCTCTCGGTTCGCGTAACTAATTAACGATATGATGTCGGCTTTGTACTCAAACAGTGAGTATTATGATATGGTGTTGTGTGTGTGTGTTGGAGCAGCACCAAATAATTAATAGCTTAGTAGCGGCGCGTCAGCTCTACAGAGAGCGTTATCCAGGGCGGCCATTGCCATCTTACGGGCTCTTTTCTGGGATTGGTGAACCGTCTTCTCTCGACGGGATCTTTCCACCGGCGCACCAGTGAGGGAAGACCGGGAATTCGGTGGTGTGTTGTACCTACTTCCCTTTGATGGATACCGAGTACCTACTGTGTGTGTCAACAGTGATAAAATTCAGTGATAGGTAGGTATGATGATAGGTACCTAACCTATCACCCTACCTAGTAGGTACCCCATTAGTACCTAGCTTACTAATAAAAAATGACAAAAATAATTTTGTGATTGTGAATGTGAATGTGTACCAGTAATACCAACCTAGGTACCTACATACCTACCTAATACCTACCATGTCAATTAGCCGTGTTCCGAGCCAACCAAGAAGAAGGGAGAAAAGGTATAACTTAACTTTTCCTGTACCTAGGTCCTTAGGTAACTACCTAGGTTGATGTAGGTAGGTAGTTGTTTTTTTATGTGTGAAAGATATCGTGATTTTAATCTTCGACTTTAATTTCTACGTAGAATTAAAAAAATTGCAAATTCTTACGAAAACTTTGGTGATTACTCCTAGGTACTTTTTGAAACTTGCCGCGCGTTCAATTGTCTGCGTATGTGTGGGTCCGACGCGATAGGAGGGTGCGCGTGTGTTTGTTACCTACGCAAATGGTAAACAAACACATAGGGTTGTCACAAATTTCTCATGAAATAATTTGTTTTTAATTGTATTGGAATTTCAAATATGATGTATTGAACTTTTGCACACGTCAATGTATTCAAGTGCTCGGTCTGAATACACCCCTTTCGGGCTTATAGGGACATTATGTTACACGTTGTATATCTTACTTGTATTATAAATGCGAAAGTTTGTGAGTTTGGATGTTTGGATGTTTGTGTCTCAATCACGCCTAAACGGCTGAACGGATTTGAATGAAACTTGGAATGTACAAAGTACATGTACTGGATTAACATATAGGCTATTTTTTATCCGGATACCACGCGAGCGAAGCCGCGGGCGGCAGCTAGTATATATTTCTTTTTATTTAAATTAAAATGTGACTCGAATCAAATGCGATTCGAGTCCCATCACTAATCTGTCCTTATAGTGAAGAACGCAGTAACTATGTCAAACATGATTTGATACGTGAGTGAGAACAGAATGTTGTATTTTGTTAGGCGATTCCGAATATGTATGAAACTATTTTTTGTCAAAAATGCTAGTTACTGCGGTCTTCACTAGGAGGGCAGTAATATAGGCGTGTGTACCTGACAGGTTGGTAGTGACGCTGGGAATGCCCATCACGGTACATTCAGCCGGCGTGTATCCCCAGGGTTCGTAGTAGGATGGGAACACCCCCAAGTGACATCCCCTTACAAACTCCTCGTAGTCCAAGCCGAAGAGAGGGTTGGT
This sequence comes from Scotopteryx bipunctaria, assembly GCA_949320045.1. Classification (NCBI taxonomy): domain Eukaryota; kingdom Metazoa; phylum Arthropoda; class Insecta; order Lepidoptera; family Geometridae; genus Scotopteryx; species Scotopteryx bipunctaria. Next base: position 1,484,631 of record OX439470.1, read on the forward strand.
GGACGTCAAGAACTCCGGGTGGAAGATTACCTGTAAGAAAAACACATAATCTTACTTATATTATAAATGCGAAAGTTGGTGAGTTTGGATGTTTGAGCCTCAATCACGCCTAAACGGCTGAACGGATTTGAATGAAACTTGGAATATACATAGTATATGTACTGGATTAACATATAGGCTATTTTTTATGTGAATACCACGCGAGCGAAGCCGCGTGCGGCAGCTAGTATTTAATATATTTCACGAGCATAATAATTAGCGTAAGTTATGTACACCGCAATTCTGCTTTCCTAATGAAGAAAGCAGTAACTATGTCGATCATGTTTTGATACGTGAGTGAGAACAGAATGTTGTACTTTGTTAGGCGATTCCGAATATGTATCTAACAAATTTTTGACAAAAATGCTAGTTACTGCGTTGTTCACTAGGAGGGCAGAATTGTCCTATACATCGGAAATGTACCTTCCATGATTGTGTTTTTTAAATATTAAAATGTATATGATGTGTGTGTAATTGAATAAATAAATAAATAATAGGTAATCTCAAACCGTAACTTTTAACTAATTTCTTAATTATTAAATTTTTTATTAAATATGTATGTATGTTTGTATGACCCATGACTTTTACAACATGGATTCAAGTATAAATATGATTGGCGACCCACGAGTGATAGGAGAAGATGGAAGAGGAAAACATGTTGTGTCGACCCCACCTAGTGGGATGAGGGCAGGAAAATGATGAATGATGATGTTTGTATGAGCTAGTGGCCAACTCTAGTGACGGAGTTTTTAGTCCGCCTAAAGGCCGCCATCATGGCTTAACGACTTTATTTTTTAAATAAATATTTGTGGACATTTCAAACAGCGCCATCTAGCCCCAAACTAAGCAAAGCCTGTAATGGACACCAGATGGCTGATAGAATACTTATATACTTTTTTTTTGTAAATACATACTTATAATACATAATACTACAACACCCAGACCCGGAAGAAATATTTGTAGAACATACAATTCTCCTGTAGCGGGTATCGAACCCGCACCTCTTGCGTATCAGCCGAGCACTCGCCCGTCACGCCACCTAGTTCGTCAAATTACATATCATCATCGTTCGTTCGTATTTCTGTAGCTAGACGAAAATTGGCGAGGCGCACAATATATGTGGTGCAACTGTACTTACTTTGACTTTATCATTGACTGTGTTGAAGAGTTCGCATCTCCTTACGCCGTTCAACACCGGGTCGCTCCAATCATCTACCTGCACAACACATTAATACAATTAAATAAATATTTGTGGACATTTCACACAGCGCCATCTAGCACCAAACTAAGCAAAGCTTGTACTATGGGAACCAGATGGCTGATTGAATACTTATATAATACAATATAATGTATTATAAATGCGAAAGTTTGCGAGTTTGGATGTTTGTGCCTCAATCACGCCTAAACGGCTGAACAGATTTGAATGAAACTTGGAATATAAATAGTACATATAATGGATTAACATATAGGCTATTTTTTTCCGGATACCACGTGAGCGAAGCCGCGGACGGCAGCTAGTAATATATAATTTATTTAACTTATCAGAAAAAAAAGTATGCAAAAATGTCAACATTCATAGTATGTCACAATATACCATAAATATTGTTGACCAGTCATTTTAACTTATAAACTTTCTTCCCAGTCCAGCGAAATACGAACGTACACACATACATTTGTTGAATTGTTCATACATGCTCGAATACTCACTATGTTGTGGGTAGTGACGGGCGGCAAGCCGTCACGCTGGAGCGAGTAGATACATCTCTTCAGACGTACGGTATCTTCTTTTTCTAGCAGATCTGACGCGTCGGGTAGATGACCCCTGGGAAATAATAAATAATAATAAATAAATAACACCCAACAGTCACATACATAGTCCTGACCCCACACTAGTAAAGATGTGTCCGCTATAGCAAAACGTAACTGAAAACGGTTGCCAAGCCAATAACTACCGTATCAATACTATCATTGTTAACAACGGTTAGCTACTGAGCTACCAAGTATAACAAGACAGCGGACGACAGTGACGACTGACCGATAGCCGGTGCGTGCGGCGAGTTGCGTTAGTTTGGTTCTCAGTTGGCAGTTTGGCGCTGATAAGAATAATAATAAATATTTGTGGACATTTCACATAGCGTCATCTAGCCCCAAACTAAGCAAAGCTTGTACTATGGGAACCAGATAGCTGATAGAATACTTATATACTTTTTTTTTAAATACTTTCTTATAATACATAATACTACAACACCCAGACCCGGAAGAAATATTTGCAGAACATACAAACATTTCTCCCGTAGCTTAAATCGAACCCGCGCCTCTTGCGTCCCAGCCAAGCAGTCGCCCGCCACGCCACCGAGGTCGTCGAATATGCTGATAGGCCGCCCGTTGTACTGTTTTTGTATTTTATTTACTTTTCTGTGTTTTTTATTGTTTGCAATAAAGTGTTTATCAATCAATCTTTATTTTCTTACCTCAAACAGATGTCGTACATACGCCTGCCGACCTTCTGCTGTATTTCGTGTATGGTATCCCTCAGTGCCTTGGTGACGGCGTGGCCCCTCAGACTCTCAACATTGAAATTGTTAGTCTTCGCCGGGAAGATCAGGAAGGCGACAACTGTCATCTCAGAGCCGGAAGACTGGAAAAGAACACAAATAAATCGTCTTGGGCACGCTTCCACCGTCTGATGAGCTGGATCAGGTGAGCTATCTATAGACCGTTTGCAACTGCCTTTAGATAGCCCGACTGTATCTATTGTATATATCATTATATTTGTATTAGTTGCAAGTTTCTTTCTGTTAATAAGATTATTACAAGGTACCTAAGTACATAAAAAAGAAACATAAATAAATATGGCTTTTCACACAGCGCCATCTAGCCCCAAACTAAGTAAAACTTGTACTATGAGAACCAGTTGACTGATAGAATTCTTATTTACTTTTTTTTGTAAACACATATTTATCCTACCATTTTATAAATGTGAAAGTTTGTGAGGATGTTTATATGTTTGTGTAAACGAATGAACGGATTTGAATAAAACTTGGAATATAAATAGAACATGTGCTGGATTAACATATTGACTATTTTTCATCCGGGTACCACGCGAGCGGCAGCTAGTAATACATAATACCACAACACCCAGACCCGGAAGAAATATTTGCAGAACATACAAACATTTCTCCCGTAGCGGGCATCAAACCGGCGCCTTCCACAGTTATTTTTTACATTAAATAAAGAATTACCTTCAAGTAATGGTTCAATCTGGCCAAAGCCTCGATGAAGATATCTGCTCCCTTGTTCCCGTATTCATATCGACCAGCGATGAAGAAATAGAGTGTTTTGTCCAAATCGAAGTTGAAGTGGCTGAAAAGATATTGCAATGTTAGAAAAATAAATAACACCCAACAGTCACATACATAGTCCTGACCCCACACTAGGATTCCCTGTGTCGTGGGTATCAGAAACTACGAGTACCATGCTACCACAACACCCAGACCCGGATGAAATATTTGCAGAACATGCAAACATTTCTTCCGCAGCGGGAATCAAAGCCGCGCCTCTTGCGTCTCAGCCGAGCACTCGCCCGCCACGCCACCGAGGCAGTCATAAAAAATATATATATTTGTTATAGCGGCAATAGAAATACACGCTATGAAATTCAACTCTATCTTGGCCCATGAGATACAGCCCGCTGACAGACGGACGGACAGCGGAGGCTTAGCAATAGGGTCCAATTCATCATCATCATCATCTTCCTGCCCTTATCCCACTCTATGTGGGGTCGGCACATGATCCTTGGATCATGCTGTAAGAGTTTTGGCTAAGGTGTTTTATGACCGGCCGCCTGCCTGACGTCAATCCTCCTTGGGAATACTTGCTTATTGTATCTCATCGTGTTGGAGGATACTATCCCTTAGTCGACAATAGGGTCCAATTGTCACAATAAAAACAAGTTACCCATAAAAATGTCCCCTGGAGAATTCGTTGATCTTCTCCTTGGCCAAAGCATGGAGGTTTTGGAACTCGTGTAATGCTGAAAACTTCTTCACGTTTAGTCCGTTCGGCGTGATGATGTCGGGTTTGCGACGCAAGAGGTGTTCCGCCTCGTAACCTGTTCAAAATATATTTAAATACATATTTGTGAACATTTCACACAGCGCCATCTAGCCTCAAACTAAGCAAAGCTTGTACTATGGGAACCAGATGGCTGATACAATACTTATATACTTGCTTTTTTTTTTGTAAATACATACTTATAATACACTAGCAGCCCGCACCGACTTCGCACGGGTATTTAACAAATTAGGATTTTTAAGGTCAATTTTTTACACCTCGGTTACATTATTTGACGGCCTCGGTGGCGTGGCGGGCGTTTGCTCGGCGGAGACGCAAGAGGCGCGGTTTCGATTCCCGCTGCGGAAGAAATGTTCGTATGTTCTGCAAATATTTCTTCCAGGTCTAGGTGTTGTGGTAGCATGGTACTCGTAGTTTCTGATACCCACGACACAGGGAATCCTAGTGTGGGGTCAGGACTATGTATGTGACTGTTGGCTGTTATTTATTTATTTATTACTAGCTGCCGCCCGCGGCTTCGCTCGTTTGGCACCCGAACAAAAAATAGCCTATATGTTAATCCAGCACATTTACTATGTATATTCCAAGTTTCATTCAAATCCGTTCAGCCGTTTATGCGTGATTGAGGCACAAACATCCAAACTCACAAACTTTCACATTTATAATATAGTAGGATAGTAGGATTATTGGAGTTTTAGTAAGGATCCCTAATTTTTATGCAAATAAATATATCGTCACTGGAAAGGCAAAATTACGTAAGCGCCAAAATGGCGCCAAAATAGGCATATTGAGTTATTATCCTAAAATAGCAGTCCAAATACAATAATAATGAATTGCTGGACATAGAAAATGAAAAATAAAATCTTATGTTGACGTCATCAAAATTCGATAATTAGGTAGAAAGTTATGATTAAAAAACGAAAAAAATGAACCTTAAACGGCTTTTTCTCGATTGACGCTTACGTAAATTTGCCTTTCCAGTGACGATATATAGCCTATGTTATTCCATCAGGAGGAGAGGGGGAAGGGTGAGGGGTAGGGGGGAAGGGTAGGGGAGGGGGGGAGGGTGCTTAAAACTTTGAATCATACCGGTAATATCAGAGACGGTTGTGAATATGTGCGTCATATGGGCGGCGGCTCGCTCCATGCAGTAGCGGTGGTAGATCTGCCGCTTGCCAGCCTCCTCGTCTACTGAGAACTGAAAACACATAAAATTATATATGTCATGTATCTTGATTTAGCAGATATTGATTTAGATATTGATCTATTTAACACCTCGGCAGACAAGCTCAAATGTTTGTTAGCTAACAATTTTTTTTCTTTATAAGTAAACTTGTTTATGTTAAAATTTCTTATATATTTAATAGCATTTTTTTTCTCACTAAATTATTGTTATGTTTATTTATGTTAATTAATAGTGTCGTCCACGTAAACTGTTTTTTATAAATCTATTCACTTACATTATATCTATGGAAACTTTTAATTGGCCTTCAGCATACATGTCTTTGTGCTTGTAAATTTTACATCAATTATTTTTATTGTTGTACCTAGCTGTAAGTTTTCTTAAAATTTAAAAATAAAATAAAGTAAAAATGTCTAAGTTTGTTTAAATAGGTCAAATACTGTTGGTAGAATGAGTCTGTCACAATCGCCTTCACAAAAAAAAATGGACTGAACAGAGCAACTAACTGTCACTGTCAGTTGCTGATGTTAATCAAAATGTTCTACCGGCCAGTGTGTTGTCTTTGGTTGGAATCGAATTATAAAAGAAATCATTATGATCTGTGGTATAAGAAAAATATGGCGGCAGAAAGATTTTGGGAACATCCCGCGTCGTAGTGTTCAAAATGTTTGCAAATTGAAATAAAATGAAGAAATCAGTTAGAAATTACGGTTCGAAATCACATATATATAATGTCGGATCCGGTCAGATCATAATATCAGGCTTATATGACTTAAAACTTGATTGTCGATAAGCAAAAAAAAATTGTGGACATATCACACAGCGCCATCTAGCCCCACACTAAGCAAAGCTTGTACTATGGGAACCAGATGGCTGATAGAATACTTATATACTTTTTTTTTGTAAATACATACTCATAATACATAATACTACAACACCCAGACCCGGAAGAAATATTTGTAGAACATGCAAACATTTCCCCCGCAGCGGGAATCGAACCCGCGCCTCTTACGTCTCGGTCGAGCACTGTCTCGACTCGGTTGTCAAAAAGCCGCGTCGAATGGTCTATGCCTCGTCTTTCTACGATGAAAAATTTTATGATAAGCCCTGGATTTTTTCCTAGTTTTTTTTACTGTTCACACGACTAATTGCTGTAAATAAAGGTTTTTTGGTTCTAGTGTAAAATTGAACATTTTGAGATTCGACAAAATCTCTTTCTTCCGTCGATATTGTATTTTTGCTGTCTGATTTATAAAAAAAATATATATGATCATTTTGAAAGTGAAACTAGTTTGTTGTTTTGTGTGTTTTTTATTCATTTTGGATCAAATACATAAGAATACATTTACCTTATCGAGGTTATTGTAGAAATCAGTGTTGCCAGCGCACAGATACCTGCCCAGAAGCGTCGCGTGAGTCGTGAACACTGTAGCTACGTCCACATGGCGCACTCTGAAATATAACATATTTACTCAGTACATACGGGGTGGGCAGATCCACAAGTAATCATAAGAAAACCTGCAGACACTCTTGATTCAAAGTCCCATGGATAGTGAACCATGGTGACAGGTGACCAGCCCATCGCTTATATAGATGGTCCATCATGTTGGAGAGGATACTATCCCTTACTATCTATACTATTCTATAGAATGCGTCTAGCTGCTTCTCTCCCCGAGCACGTCGTAAAAGTCGACTAAGGGATAGTATCCTCCAACATGATGAGATACAATAAGCAAGTATTCCCAAGGAGGGTTGACGTCAGGCAGGCGGCCGGTCATAAAACACCTTAGCCAAAACTCTTACAGCGTGATCCTTGGATCATGTGCCGACCCCACATAGAGTGGGATAAGGGCAGGAAGATGATGATGATATACCAGTTCTCTTAAACGGTGAAGAAACATCGTGAACATCGTGAGGAAACCCACGGCTTCGCACGTATTGACCATGTCTTTCCTGCGGACAAGGCCGACTAAGCTGAGAGGATGGAATAGGTGCTGGGCAAGCCTACTCCATCTTAATTCGTCCCGGGCACTACAGCGTCCCGTTTGTGAAGGTAAAAGTTGCCTCCTGACGCTGTATAAATCATCTACTAGATGGTAAAAGGCCTCTATCAAAAAGGGCAGGTATGTTACCTCAGTACAATAAGCCCGACTCCGGCCTGCCACTCGTGGAAGTGGGCGACAACCCGGGGAGGAGTGTCCGCGTAGCTTTCAGCAGCTTTACGGAACTGAAAAATAAAGTTACACTTAAAAAAAATCATCAGTCTAACCCCCGAATACTCAAACGCATCTCAGAGTTGAGCACGTCTCAAGTGACGAGTTTTTGACAGATTTTCATCAAAAACTCTAAAAAAATAGTGACTTGAGACGTGCTCAACTCTGAGTCGCGTTTGAGTATTCGGGAGTTAGTTAAATTAATATTAAATGTCAAAATTAATTATTCAGGTAGTCGGTAACACTGTAATAACATTTTTCTACAAGTTCCTTAAGCTGATTTTTAAAACTCGAGGCAATAGACTCAAGGTCAAAGACACTTATGAAAGCCGTATAGATCGAAAACACTTGGCGCAGCCAGCGGGATTACCTCAGCAATAAACTGCGCAACCATGAAGCCAAGTATAACAGCATCATTGGCTTCAGCGTCGAGATGCGGGATCCCGATAGAGGTGGTATCCCACAACTCCTGCTTGTACCCGTCCAGCTGCCACGCCGCTGAGCCGATGTCGAAGAGAATGATCTGAGGATTGCCGTCAACCAACCAGGTTCCCACATGGAGCTATAAGAAAGTTAAGACAAGCTAATGTTATTCTTCAACTAATGTTTGGACGTATCTCTAGTAAACAGTAATGAGATAAACTATTCCTAGACATTCAATTCGAAAGCACTTCTAATTAGCCCCTAATAAGATTAAGCTTGTCATTGACATAAAATTAGCTTGAGATGTTGGAGATTTAAGGAGGATTCTAAAAAACCAGTATTTATACTGGCTATTAACATTTTTTTAAATTCGCAGTCATAAGTTTCGCAAATATGATATTAGACCTGTCGTATTAGGGATCTGAGTGTTGGGCAACTAAAAGGGCGGATGAGATGCGAATGTTGAAATGGATGTGGGGGTCTGAAAGTAGCGCCAGTGACGGATAAGATGAGGAGCAATAGATTAGCGTGATATGGACATGTCAATCGAAGTTTCGAAAATATGATAGGTTCAAAATCTACCTTGTATCCCTGGCTTCTCATAGCATTAACCGCGGCCGTCAAAGGGGAGCTAGGGGGAAACTCAGCCTCCTCGACTTCAGTGCGAGCGCATTGTTCCTTGTACGGTCCTGAAATAGATAAATAGCGAACAGTTACACAGATAGTCCATACAATACAACAAAAACTCAAATAAATTAATATTTGTGGAAATTTCACACAGCACCATCTAACCTCAAACTACGCAACGCTATGGACACCAGATGGCTGATAGAATACTTATATATTTTTTTTGTAAACACATACTTACCCAGACCCGGAAGAAATATTTGCAGAACATACAAACATTTCTCCCGTAGCGGGAATCGAACACGCGCCTCTTGCGTCTCAGCCGAACACTCGCCCGCACATAATATTAGTATGAATAGATGTATTCGACTGTATAATGTGTTGATCAGTTTTCACTCACCGAGCAAGCAGTAATTTTCCCCCATCTCCTCAGTAGATACATAAGCCTTGGACCTAATGACCGTGTAAATTCCACCAACTGGAAAAAAAAGTATTTTTATAAACGACAGAAAGGAAAACTATTTAATCATAGTAAAAAAACAAATGACAACTGAAAAACCAAAACAAGAATTATCTTGACTAAAGTAGTGACCCGGTTTGAACCCACTATCTCAGGATGAGAAGGCGGGGGTACTACCACTAGACCACAAGTGCTCTCTGAGATAACTCATAATACATATTCTGCTTCTCTCCCCGAGCATGTCAGAAAAGTCGACTAAGGGATAGTATCCTCTCCAATATGGCTGATCATCTGTCACCATGGTTCACCATATCCCCCTTGGGACTTTGAATCAGGTGTGGCTGCAAGTTTTTTTAGGATTACTTGTGGCTCTGCCCACCCCATTGGGGATACAGGCGTGATAATAAGTATGAGTTAAGACCTACTAGAAGTAGACAGTAAAGTCTAGAATCTTGGCGCCAAGACAAGGTAGCTGAAATAGTACACCATTGTGTTTGTTTGAAATGCGTTGCTCGGACAACTTGAAATACTGGTTCTTATCCTTTGTGAATACGGCTGCCTTGTAAATAGGTCGGCTAAATCAAGTAGATGAAGATTAAGTTTGTTTTCCAGTACTGTAGATTCACGCGGTTTCGCTCGGTACTTGAATAAGTCAAAGTCATAAAATTGTATTCCTTGAAATCACAGGGATAATTTGGACACGTCTTAAAGCTAAGTTGTATTTACACCTGTTCGTAACGCGACCAAGCGTGGAAGATACAGGTAAGAAACCACGCTTGGCTATTTTTTTGAAAAAAGATCCTTTTAGAATCATGTTTATTAAAGGAGTTGGAGCATTACTGAGACCGGACCTGTTTGTCCCACACGACACAGGGGACTAATTAGCACGAATTTAAACCAATTTTGTTATTTCATGTATTTCATCTTTGTTCTTCTGTCTTACCCTATTTTTATATATTTTTTTGTGTGTCTAGTGTTTTGTATTCTGTGTATTGTGTGTCAAATAAACAATTTCTATTTCTATTTCTATTACATGCTTTTTCCAACTAATATATTAAACTCTGACGAATAAAAGAGATATTATAAGTTTGTAGCATTAATTGTCGTTGTCTACCCTTGAGAGCACTGGTGGTCTAGTTTGTGGTCTGGTTGGTGACCCCGCCTTCCGATCCTAAGGTCGTGGGTTCAAATCGGGTCGTGTACCAATGGATTTGTCTGTGTGAAAAATTTATGTGCGCTATACCAGTACTCTCAAACGGTGAAGGAAAACGTCGTGAGGAAACCCGCGGCTTTGTCAGCTCCGCACGTATTGACCATGTCTTTCCTGTGGACAAGGCCGACTAAGCTGAGAAGATGGAATAGGTGCTGGGCAAGCCTACTCCATCTTAATTCGTCCCAGGCACTACAGCGCAGCGTCCCGTCTGTGAAGGTAAAAGTTGCCTCCTGACGCTGTATCATCTACTATAGATGGTAAAAGGCCTACCCTTAAATGTCGTCTGTCATCAATCATCTGTCATTTGTTTACCTTTGTTAGCTGCTTCCCAGGCAGTCTCGAAAGTCCATCTGTTCTCATCGCTGGCCGCCTGCCCCTTATCCATGAACGAGAGAAGATCATGAGTGGAGTCAGCTCGGTAGAAGCGTCTCGAGGATCTATCTCGCGACATTGTGCTCTGTAAGAGGGGGTTAAGGTTTAGAATTGGATTACAGTGATTCTGTGACATACAGAGGACGTATGCCCAAAAGTTTGGATGTTTGGCGGCCTCTTTATAGCGTACTAGCTGCTGCCCGCGGCATCGCTCGCGTGGCACCCGGATAAAAAATCACTACATAGTATAAAACAAAGTCGCTTCCCGCTGCCTGTCCCTATGTATGTGCTTAGATCTTTAAAACCACGCAACGGATTTTGATGCGGTTTTTTTTAATAGATACGAGTGATTCAAGAGGAACGTTTATATGTATAATACATGCATAATATAGTAGAGAAACACTGATAATTTTAGAGGTTTCTAATGTGATGTCGTAAATAAACACATTTTTTTGCGCGTACGTTGCAAACGCTGGCTGAACCCTACGAGATAGATCAAAATAATGTACTACAGTATTGTACACCTTAAAAAGGTCTACAAAAAAGGTACACGACCGGATTTGAACCCACGTCCTTAGGATTGGAAGGCGGGGTCAATACCAACTAGACCAGTGCTCTCAAAGTAGTAGTAGGAAGTAGAATATAAATTATTTGGCAATCAGTCCCAGTACACACCCCTAACAATACGTACGTAATATTCAACGGGTATTGGACGATGTCCAATGTTTTTATTAGATTAGCAACACTTTTATGTGTATTATTGTTTACAGTTTAATATACAACGTGTAACATAATGTCCCTATAAGCCCGAAAGGGGTGTATTCAGACCGAGCACTTGAATACATTGACGTGTGCAAAAGTTCAATACATCATATTTGAAATTCCAATACAATTAAAAACAAATTATTTCATGAGAAATTTTTGACAACCCTATGTGTTTGTTTACCATTTGCGTAGGTAACAAACACACGCGCACCCTCCTATCGCGTCGGACCCACACATACGCAGACAATTGAACGCGCGGCAAGTTTCAAAAAGTACCTAGGTGTAATCACCAAAGTTTTCGTATAAATTTGCAATTTTTTTAATTCTACGTAGAAATTAAAGTCGAAGATTAAAATCACGATATCTTTCACACATAAAAAAACAACTACCTACCTACATCTACCTAGGTAGTTACCTAAGGACCTAGGTACAGGAAAAGTTAAGTTATACCTTTTCTCCCTTCTTCTTGGTTGGCTCGGAACACGGCTAATTGACATGGTAGGTATTAGGTAGGTATGTAGGTACCTAGGTTGGTATTACTGGTACACATTCACATTCACAATCACAAAATTATTTTTGTCATTTTTTATTAGTAAGCTAGGTACTAATGGGGTACCTACTAGGTAGGGTGATAGGTTAGGTACCTATCATCATACCTACCTATCACTGAATTTTATCACTGTTGACACACACAGTAGGTACTCGGTATCCATCAAAGGGAAGTAGGTACAACACACCACCGAATTCCCGGTCTTCCCTCACTGGTGCGCCGGTGGAAAGATCCCGTCGAGAGAAGACGGTTCACCAATCCCAGAAAATAGCCCGTAAGATGGCAATGGCCGCCCTGGATAACGCTCTCTGTAGAGCTGACGCGCCGCTACTAAGCTATTAATTATTTGGTGCTGCTCCAACACACACACACAACACCATATCATAATACTCACTGTTTGAGTACAAAGCCGACATCATATCGTTAATTAGTTACGCGAACCGAGAGATTGCTTGTTGCAGTTGTTGCAAGGAACGAATGCTAATTGCGACTGATAAAAACCGATCTGTTTTGCGACCAAAAGTAGGTACCTATTGCCGAAAGCCGAATTTTTAGGGTTCCTTGTCTGGGGTAACCCACTAAATACCGATTGGGAAAAAAAAGGAAAAAAACTTCACCATACATCTACTACTACTACTGTCGTCGTGTCCGTGTCGCTAGCACTTTTGAACCAGTGTGGTGGAAGGATTAGAGTGCACCTTGAAGGTTCCTTTCGTACACTTTGACACACGTCTATGACATGCCTGGTTTCCTCACGAGGTTTTCCTTCACCGTTTGAGAGCATTGATATTGCACACATAAATTTCAAATCGAAAAATCCATAGATTCGAACTCACGACTTAAGGATGGGAAGGCGGGGTTCATACCAATATGCTACCATGTGCTCCATCCCCATTTGCTACTAGGTACCTACCTACTTACATAATAACCTACCAACAATTACGTAGTTCAATCAAGAAAAGTAAAAAACAAATAAACCTACGGAACCAATTTGATTTTATTAAACAAACGCTTGCGGTGCGGTGTCGGTTGACGGTTGCGGATTTTGAATTTAGCAAAGGCACCGACAGCCAATTAGGGCGAGGTGCCATCCCACTAGTTGTTGTTGTTGTTTCAATGCAACCAATGACAAATAGGCTGTTCACGATGAAAATGAAGATTAGTAAGACAGATAAGTCACAACCTTTGACTTTAGTGCCCAAGTAGGTAGGTACAAAATTGCATTGAAAAATGCTCCAATGAATATTGGAATAATACATCGTTGGAAAAACTAAAGTGGAATAGGGTCACGGCTTTATCCTCAGGCACGGTAGACCTCTTCTCATACTTCTTGTTACCTACTCAAGATGCTTTTAAGGCCCGAGTAGGTAGGTACAAAATTGAGTAGGTATCACGGCTTTATCCTCAGGCACGGTAGACATCCTCTCATACTCCTTGACACCCACTGAGGATACCTTTAAGGCCCGAGTAGGTAGGTACAAAATTGAGTAGGTAAGGTACCTATCTCCTATACTAGGTACTTAACAAAGAGATCTGAAAGGATGTTTACGGTGCCTAGGGATTTTAGTCGTGATGTGACCTTACATTTTAATTACCAATAAATACCAAGGTACCACTAGGCCTTCAAAAAAAATAGAAATTACTTATTAAGCCACCTCGTTATTAGGTAAGTAGGTAGGCATTTTACTAATGGTGTCTGTTCTGTTACCTGTTTCATCTAGAGTTCACACTTAAAGGTCAAAAAACAGCTGTAAATAGGGATGCCTCACGTTGTGTCAAGTTACGTATTGGAGCAAAGTTTAAGAGACATTTCATGAATGAAAACCTTTGAAATTTTAAAAGTCGTTGAACAAACGTTGTTCGCAATGACGTATAGAACACCCCCGTTTCGGGCTTATAGGGACATTATGTTACACGTTGTATACATAAATCACGGCTGTTCCATAGGGGTAGGCAGAGATCACGGATCTCTATTTGCTACGGTCCTGACATATTCGGTGACGACTTCGGTGGCGTGGCGGGCGAGTGCTCGTCTTAAGACACAGAGGCGCGGTTTCGATTCCCGCTGCGGGAGAAGTGTTTGCAAGTTCTGCAAATATTTCTCTGTCTGGGTGTTGTAATATTAAATATAAGCATTTATTTACTAAAAAAAGAACATAAGTATTCTGTCAGCCATCAGGTTCCCATAGTACAAGCGTTGCTTAGTTTGGGGCTAGATGGTGCTTTGTAAAATGATCACAAATGTTTATTTATTTTCACTTATTTCGCTTCATTCACTCTCATTGCATTATTTATGCATGCTCGTCGGTTTAGGGTACCTACTCTTGACCTGGCTTGAGCAACGGCTAGTCATACTAATACTAATAATTTAAAGAGGAAAGATTTTTTGTTTGTTTGTAACGAATAGGCTCCGAAACTACTAGACCGATTTCAAAAATTCTTTCACCTATAGAAAGCTACGTTAACAGGGACCAGTATAGGCTATAATATATTTTCAAAAAAAAAAAGGATCTGTAAGAAAATTGCAATATTGTAACCCAAGGTAGAAAATCCAAAATAGTATTTGGCGTGCGCTGCGAAAACTATTGATTATAAAACAAAATAATTTACTACACGCGTACGAAATCGCGGGCAACAGCTAGTCTCAAATAAAATATGAATTAGCCTCGCAATGTTTGCATTTTGTGACTAAAATGTCCGGACTTTTATTGAAGTATCAGGCTTTTTACCAGGACTTTTCATCATCATCATCATCATCTTTCTGCCCTTATCCCACTCAATGTGGGGTCAGCACAGCATGAAATTTCCAAAAGATAACCTCACTCATGAGGTCGCAAACTAAATGTTAGGATGATGTTATCAGCATGCCAACTGATTAAAATGAATGTTTTAAACCCTAAGCTGTCGATATTCTTATGATAATATTTATCAGTCGAATATTTAGGTAAGAAGTTTGTTCCAGTCGACACTTTTATATGCTTCCTCAGACCAAATAAAAAGAAAAGACGCCGCGCCGCCAACAACAAAAGTGAAGCCACACAAAACCGTGCTCCTGCAAGTAAACATACACGCTCACGTACACACCTACACTAAAACCATGCTCACCGCTCTTAGTACGTCAGGAGTCTTAAATTATAATAATTATGCCTTTCCTGAGTAGTGAAAACTTGTAAATACAGCAGCAAATCACAGAAAAAGTATCACGGAATTACTTTTCAAAAACGTGGCTTCACTTTTGTTGTTCGCGGCGCGCCGTTTTTTCTTTTTTTTTAGTCCGAGACCCTACAATATTAAATTAATATTTTTTACAACCCCCGACCCCCAAATATAATCCCAATTGCAAATGAATCGGACCTGTGAAAGTTAGGCTACAAGTTTTCTTATGATTACTTATGGCTCTGCCCACCCCATTAGGGATACAGGCGTGATATACTTATATGTTATCTTTCATGGCGTGATCTAGTGTCGCTTTTTCACGTAGCAATCGTTTTTTGTTTGATTACTCTATGTCATACAAGTCTTGAACTTATGTTATTGATAATATTATCACGCTTACAGAAAACAATATTCTGTCAAGATCGTGCTCTAATGAGATGATAACATATTATGACCGATTAATGAAGGGTAGGTTAGTTCATAGACCTAAATCTATATATAGCATGATTATACATACATACAAAAGCCATGACGGAGGCCTTTAGGCGGCCTAAAAACTCCGTCACTAGAATTGGCCACTAGCTTATACGAACATACACACATACATAAAAAAAACCCAAGACCTTTCTCATCTTACAGACGTCTGACGACTTCGGTGGCGTGGCAGGCGACTCGGCTGAGACGCAAGAGGCGCGGGTTCGATTCCCGCTACGAAAGTTATGTTTTGAAAATATTTCTTGCAGATCTGGGTGTTGTAGTATTGTATGTGTTTACAAAAAAAAGTATTTAGGTATTCTATCAGCCACTTGGTTTCCATAGAACAGGCTTTGTTTGGGGCTAGATGGTGCTATGTAAAAATGTCCACAAATATTTATATTACAATATATTATATTTACATACATACATATTATCACGCACATATCCCTAACAGGGTGGACAGAGCCACAAGTAATCATAAAAAATCTTACAGACTCCTGAACCAAGAGTCCCATGATGGATATTGTGAACCATGAACAGCCCATCCATCGCCCATGTAGATGGTCCACCATGTTGGAGAGGATACTATCCCTTAGCCAACTCTTAAGACATGCTCGGGGTGAGAAGCAGCTGGACACATTTTGTTTTTTCTTTACTCCCAGTCTAGCAGAAAAGTACTAGTGGAGTTTGCATCACACCAATATTTTAAATCTGAACTGTTTGTGTGTGCAATTAAAACATTGTTTAAAGACGTTTATATTTATCGTTTTTTAACATAAGTACTTGAGTCTTGGATGAATAAACACATGAGACACTTCACTCGGCCGATCTCGCCTTTTACCCCTCTAGCCACTAACAAAGCCTTTTAGAAACCTTGGTAAACGAAATTGTCTTGTCAGCGTCAGTTCGACTTGGGTTCTTGAAGACAACATAACATAGAAACTTGAGTATACTACATGACTCGCCTCTCACTACACCATTAGGCATCTTCAAGGATTGTAGCAAATAAATTCTTTAGAGACATTCTCTGTTTATTTTATACTAGCTACTGCCTAATTTACTTGGCTTGTATCTGTATAAAATTAGAATTTTATGTCATTCCAGGTAATGACATCCCAAGTTTCAATCAAATTCAAGACTAACCTAAATTGACGAGCATGTATGAAGTGATGAAAGCGAATGAAACAAGAGTCAGGAACTTTTTTTTTCTCTTTTTTAAGGAACTTTGCGTCGACTGACAACGAAGTCTGTTCCGTCATATCTTCTTACTTCTACTTCAACTAAGACTGTCCATTGCCTGATAAAGCATTTTAGACGCTACATTTTAGCCGTGTAGTCAGGTCCTTAGGATCCAAGCTCTCTGCCTACTCCTATAGCAAAACAGGTGTGATATTAATGTATGCACGTTAATTCAAATCCATTCAGCCATTACACCATGATTTCTAGTTAAAAAAGTAAGTTCGTATGATCTAGTTAGTGGCTGACTCTTGTGATGGAGTTTTAGGACGCCTAAAGGCCTCCGACATGGTCTCCTGAGGACGATGGTTACAGATTATATTTGTGGGGCATACCTACAGAGGCCTATAATTTAAATTTATCCTTACATGGAATACTATAGGTACATAATATTATTGCAGAAAAATGGTAAGTACCTACCAATAATTAAAACTATTTGCAGCTTTACCTGTACCGATTTAATATTTATTTTAAAATATTTACATCATCAATTTAAAATTATATGAATATTAAAACAAAATGTTCGGAGCTCTTGAACTCATCAAGGGTGACCGCGAACTCATATTTACTATTCTACAACTGGCGATAAACTATTTTTATCCACGGCGAAACTGAATGGAAGCGTGTGCGCATATAAATCCAACTTACCGAAAATTATCACTTTCAGCCCGCCGAAAAATTGATTTTCAAACTTATTTACACGATATAACACAGTTTTATCACTGCAAAATCATGTAGCAACGTGGCCGGTGGCTTTTTTATTCACAAAATACGATTTACGGAGTAATTTCGGCTATTATTTAGTGGAAAACATGTATACGCGGGTAGGAATTTCAAATAGATTTGATTTTTCTTTGACAACACGTCTGTCAGTCAAACTCGTTTGGCGCGAAGGTCACCTTGAAGTGACATTTCTAGTGATGGGGTGTGTTTGACTACTTGACTACGTACCAATGGATATTTCTGTGCCAATTTATGTGCGATATACCAGTACTCTCAAACGGTGAAGGAAAACATCGTGAGGAAACCCGCGGCTTAATTAGCTCCGCATGTATTGACCATGTCTTTCCTGTGGACAAGGCCGACTGAGCTGAGAGGATGGAATAGGTGCTGGGCAAGCTTACTCCATCTTAATTTGTCCCGGGCACTACAGCGTATCGGTAGTAAGGGTAAAAGTTGCCTCCTGACGCTGCATAAATCATCTACTATAGATTGTAAAAGGCCTTAATTTTTTAGTTTTGACTGCGTACTTAATCGATAAAATGAACAAGTGAACTCTGCTTGTAAGATAAAGATTTCAGATTTTAAATTTTTTAGAGCATTTCGTATTGTAAAATGGCGTAGCATAATATTATAGCTTTTTTGTTGAATAGCCATCTAAAATAATAAAATTTTCATAATCACCAATGAGTACAAGCCCACTGCTGGACATAGGCCTTTAATTCTAAGTCAGAGTTTCACTCTTGATGTATTATTAGGTACATAATTGTATTTTTTTGCTTCACAAAAGCATTCGTGACTCACGCTTGAGTGGACACAAAGTATGAATAACGACTAAAGCCGACTTATTTTCATTAAATTCATCAAAGAATGACATCTATAACAGGCTTTGGCGAGAAGTGTGAGCGACTCCTCAAACATATTTTTGAGCTCACTAACGCTTTGAGCTTTGCCGAAATAATAAAAGATCTGACGGCTATGGCTAGTTGAATAGGATATTAAGTGCTATCTGAGACGAACGGCGCTATAATGTATAACCCCCGAATACTCAAATGCATCTCAGAGTTGAGCACGTCTCAAGTGACGAGTTTTCGACAGATTTTGCTGAAAAAGTGTCAAAAAACCGTGACTTGAGACGTGCTCAACTCTCGAGTTGCGTTTGAATATTCGGGGGTTTGTCATGTATTTATCAGGGCGATTAAAATGAAAATCAATTTATTTCAAAACAATATAATAATTTTTTTAATTTTAAGTTGCCTTACATTTTCACAAATTAATACATTTAAAAAACAACAACGATTTTGCTTTGCAAAATTCTATCAAAATACTAATCTAAACTTAAGGGTGGACTACCATCAAACTCTTCGGCAAAATGGTCTACTGCATCATTTTTACTTTCATTTGCAAAATTCAGTTTCACTGGTACACTTCTTTTGACAAACTCTCTTTTTATTGAAAACACTGGGCTGCTTTCTCTACAATCTCTTGTTACTAGACTTTCTTCGGGTAATTTGTTAGCAACACTAGTTCGTGGTAAAGGCGTGGCAGCACTTGCCAGCGGGCTTTTGTACGAATTTTTGGCATTTTCTGATTTGTTTATTATACTGATAGGACTCAAGGGAGGGGGTTCCCCGTACATTTTCAATTTCGCAATCTTTTCATTAACTTTCTTCTTACGTTGTATTGTTTTCGGAGATAGCTCTGTATCTTGTTTGAACGTCGACTCAAAGTCTAGTCCCGTAAGGTTCAGATTAATATCCTCTTTTTTATATGGTTTTATACCTAATGGTGTATCTATAAACATTTGATTACGTCCGAAACTATAATCTCCTTTGTTTAATCTGTAAGGTGATTCATTCTCACTATTATTTAGGCATCTTTTAGCTGTATAACTATTTTTAATGGCAACACAATCTTCACAGAATTTTCTCCTATCCAAACCAAACAATTTCCTATTTAGTCCCTCAACCATATCTCTAGCGTGCGCGTTTTTAGGCATTTTGGTAAAATGAGAGAAATCAGTTACCCGAAACTGGGGTATGTTTTTCCTGGTATTGCCAGCACGTTTTTGTAAATTAGCACACGCGACTATCTGACCTGTATCTAGAATATTTTCAAATCCGAATTTTTTTATTCCACCCCAAAAGTTCACACTTATAATATTTTTGTCGGCGTCAGCTAAGTAGACATTTTGAAAGTTTCTGTTTGATTCGAACTCTCGATTACTAGGTTCGATTAGGAATATCAATCCAACAGTATCGATTTCGTTATAATCGGTAGTCATTGTAGGGTTTTGGGTCACATCACTAATTTTATAACAAGTTCTTCGAAGTGATTGTAGATGGCGCGATTCTCCGTTTTTCGTCGGTCGAAATATCGACTGTCTTCCTGCAGTTATTTGAATTTCTGAATATCTGTAATAAAAAAAATAAGTTAGGAAATGGAATAGTTGTAGATAAACTATTGTACCAATAATCCACCTCCCTTCCCGATACAAGCGGGAATGGGAAATAAAGAATGTTTTGTAAATAAAAATGTTTCTTATATGGGGCTTCCGCTTATTTTTATTATAGCGGCACACAGAAACACACCGTGAAAATTTCAACTCTACCTATTACGGTTCATGAGATACAGCCCGGATAGGATTCCCTGTGTCGTGGGTATCAGAAACTACGAGTACCATGCTACCACAACACCCAGACCCGGAGGAAATATTTACAGATCATGCAAACATTTCTTCCGCAGCGGGAATCGAGCCCGCGCCTCTTGCGCCTCTGCCGAGCAATCGCCCGCCACGCCACCAAGCCCGTCAAATAACATGAAGGTATATTTTAATCAGGGTTCAATATGAGCGGAGGCGCGATGAAACTTGTATTGCAATACTTGCCTCACAGCCGTGGGTACTGTATTCATAATTTCAATCCATGATCCTTCTTTCAACATTTCTAATATTGCTTCATTTGGCTTCCATATTGACAGCATTCCTGTAACAATCAGAATATACTTACAATTCAATTGAATTCAATTCAATTCAATTCATTTTATTCGTGATACACAGGTAATAAATAACAGATGGTACATATTATATTGAATTGGGGTTCACTGTGACCTGCCTATATAGGCGTACAAATAATAATTACAAAACATACTTTATAAAACTGAAATAATAAAATTGAAATAAAAATGAAAACAATGTCAAATTAGTCCTTATTATAAAAAAAAATCGTCAATTGTGTAAAATGTCTTGTCTATTAAATAAGAGAATAGCTTAGTCTTGAAAAGGATGAAGTCGTTACATTTTCTAATGTCATTCGGTAATTTATTATAAATTTTGGGTGCCATTACAAAAACACTGTTATCAAAGAGGGCTGTTGTTACGTTAGTCCTGAGTAGCAAGTAATCACGAATCCTATCATTACATAAGATCACGCCTGTTTTCCGGCGGGGTAGGCATAGAGAACGGATCTCCTTTTGCTACAGTCCTGACATACTACGCTCACTCGCTTCAAGCCGTGGGCCAAAGCTAGTATACATATAGGTTTCTCATACAAACTCTCATCCCTTATTTCACCCCCGTTAGGATTATTATTGTAACAAAAAGTATTTCACCCCGTTAGGATTATTTTTGTAACAAAAAATATTTCAGACAGATTTACTTTCATATACACACATACATATTATCACGTCCGTATCCCTAATGGGGTGGGCAGAGCCACAAGTAAACATAAGAAAACTTGCAGCCCCTTCTGATTTAAAGTCCTAAGATGGATATGGTGAACCATGGTGACAGGTAATCAGCCCATCGCCCATATAGATGGTCCATCATTTGGAGTCTTCCCTTAGTAGACTTTTACGACATGCTCAGGGAGAGAAGCAGACGGACGCATTCTATTACATTATTATTACAGTTACTTTCGCATTTATAATATTAGTATGGATTAGTAGGGTACCTTTGGTAATAGTTTTGTTTCCATCTTCAGTAGCAATCCTACTTCTTGCAAGCGCCACAACATTTCTATTGATCAGTCTTTCTTGAGCCCTGCTCTGGATAGCTTGGAAGACACTCTCCCTGTATTTAGATGTGTGGTCTTGGAGAATTTGTATTTGAGATGAGGTTAGTTGTGCCTGAAATGAAATTGGGTTTTAAGAATCCACCATGCAATCGCATTTGGACAGATTAAAAATCGAATTAAAAGACATAGCTCTACGGATTTTGTGCAGGACGACGTTAATTAGATACTAAATTATGTAATTAGGAAGATAGATGATGGTGATGGCGAAGCCTTAATTTAAGGTCAAAATAAATAAATAACACCCTACACTAGGATTCCCTGTGTCGTGGGTATCAGAAACTACGAGTACCATGGTACCACAACACCCAGACCCGGAAGAAATATTTACAGAACATGCAATTTTTTTTTTTTTTTTTTCATTTATTCCGCAGCGGGACTCGAACCCGCGCCCTCTTGGGTCTCTGCCGAGCCATCGTCCGCCACGCCACCGAGGCTGTCATAAATTTCATTTTTATGTTTTCGTTCTATCATAATTTTTTTTTTTACCCTGAACTCCATAGGATCTTTACTCCGTTTCATCATCTTTGCAATCTGAGAGCCGCTGTCGACACATAGCCTCTTGCCTGACTCTGACAACTCTGAGTCTTGGGATTCCTGGAAACGCATAATAAAATAGAACAGAATAGAATAAAGTACTTCTCTACTGGACTGGGAGTAAAGAAAAAGCATAGAATGCGTCCAGCTGCTTCTCCCGAGCATGTTGTAAAAGTCGACCAAGGGATAGTATCCTACCCAACATGATGGAACATCTATATGGGCGATGGGCTGATCACCTGTCACTATGGTTCAACATATCCATCTTGGGATTCTTGACTCTTCCAAGGGAACTCTTAGTTTCTGATACCACACAGGGAAGCCTAGTGTGGACTCAGGACTTTATATGACTGTTGGCTGTTTATTTCTTTACTACCTGCTCAATGAACTCCTTTTGCACTTCTTCATAGATCCTCTCCATCATCAGATCCCGCTCAGCTTCATACTTCATCTGGTGTAGATGTTCCAGTCTCTCTGAACGCGTTACTGCAATTATAAAATACTAAATAAATATATTTAGGGTTTCATACCCGAAGGGTGCCAACGGGAGAAAATAAGAAATAAATAATAATAAATAAAAGAGTGATGTGGAGTGAAAGAAGTAGTGATGAGGATTGAGAAAGGTATGAATAAAGATGGTTTGGTCATGTAGAGAGGACGAATGAAAGAAGATTAACGAAACAGGTGTATGAGGCGAGTGTGAATGGTACCGTTGGAAGGGGAAGACCTCGGCGAACGTACCTGGACCAAATCGGCGACGTTTTGTAAAAGGGCCAGGTCAAGAATACCCTAAAGGGACGAGCATACATGACGAATGTAATGAGAGTGAATGAAGCAAAAGTATGTCAGGATCTTAGTAAATGGCGATCCGTGATCTCTGCCTGCCCATATGTTAAACAGGCGTGATTTTATGTATGTCGAAGAATATCATTGATGTATGACCTACCTACCTCATTAGCAAAACTTACCAGTGCTGCCATCTTCAAACTTCTCCACATAGAGCAGCGGGTAAACTCTAGTGACGAACGCTCTCAGCCGACTTATTTTCCCGCCGTCAACTTTGACAGATGACAGCTGAGACAAGATGGCGGCGCGGGCATAGCCTAGCCTTGTGTCCCATGGCGCCGGTCGAGTAGAGTTGCCTGATAGTTTGAGACGAACTGACGATGTGTCCTGCAGGAATCAAATAAATTCTTTGCTTGATGATCACTATCATCATGTCTGAGTCAGCCATCAGTCACTGCTGTGTATGGGTCTCTTATCGATTTTACCAGCCTCCTTGGTCCTGTCTACCTATCTCACAGAATTTGCCCGCGATTTTTTTGAGGTCATCGGCCCAACGCGCTGCCTTATCTGACGTCCAGGATTCCTATACTAAATGCCTAGTTAGGTTAAAAACTATTTTCTATTCTCTTTCTACTCCTCTACGGACTTTCCCTCCCCGAGCATGTCGTAAAAGTCGACTAAGGGATAGTATCCTCTTCAACACGATCAACCATCTATAGGGACGATGGGCTGATCACCTGTCACCATGATTCACCATATCTATCTTGGGACTTTGAATCAGGAGTGGTTGCAAGTTTTCTTATGATTACTTGTGGCTCTGCCCACCCCGTTAGGGATACGGGCGTGTTAATATGTATATGTATGTATCTAAAGAGGCCTATTACTCAGAGGCTTACTACAATATATCCGATTATATAGAAGACAAAAATGCTTTGGACTGAATAATGCTTCAACTTGTTTTATAATGATTGTGGAGGGATCATTTTACAAAAAAATAGCCAAGCGTGGTTTCTTGCCTGTATCTTCCACGCTTGGTCACATTATGAAAAGGTGTCAAATTCAACGGTAACACTTTTTCAAAATGATCCCACAGATTTTACGGAATTTGAAATGTACCAACCTCCCAAGGTGCCATCCCTTGGTCACAATTCACCAGCTCAGCGCCACAAGTGATAATCTTAGAGCCAACAACAATCCTGCCTTCAGAGACGAGTCTGCACAGCATCTTGTCCATGACAGCCTTTACGAAATACCACCCATCTGTTAGCAGTAGCTCGATGTCTTTTGAGCTGCTAACACTGAAAAAAAACACAGATTTTAAATACTATATGTTACTGATTGTCCAATTAGCGCATAGCCCTGAGTTCTAGCAGCATAAAACTTGAGGGTATATTCCTCTTTTGCTTGTGGGATGCACTAAGAAACGAATTCCCGAAATTAAAATTATAGAGGACGCAGCGGGAAGATGAACTTTGATGAAAAAAACTTAAGGCGAAGGCGACAAGACAGTTTGTTAAGATTCGAATGAAACTTGGATTGCACATAGTCAAGGACCTGGAATAACACATACTTTTAATGATGCCTGTATCCCTAATGGGGTGGACAGTACCAAATGTAATCATAAGAAAACATGCACTGATCCAAGAGTCCCAAAATGGATATGGTCAACCATGGTGACAGGTGATCAGCCCATCGCCTGTATAGATGGTTCATCATATTGGATACTACTCCTTAGTCGACTTTTTACGACATGCTCAGGAGAGAAGCAGCTGGACGCATTCTGTTTTTTCTTTACTCCCAGTCCAGCAGAGAAGTAAAGCTAATAACTATTCGTTAATAAGAAATACTTCTCCCGCAGAGGAAATCGAAACCTCTCGCAACTCAGCCGGCTATTCGCCCACCACACCACCGAGGTCGTCTCGTCAGTCGTGATGGAGCATTTGCCAGTCCAAAAGGCATACGACATAATCCATACATACCTGCTAACACTAACGCCATCTATATAGATCCCAGCAACACACAACACCATACATTTAGTAGGTATATCATCTCTTTCCAAAATCTTTCTTAGAACTGGTCTCTCTGTATTATAGAGTTCTTTGTCATATCTGTATTTCAACTGATCTATAACGTTTTGGACTGTACATACGAAATCTTTGGAAAATACCTCGTAAGATAGTAACTTCCATAGTATTAGTTTTAAATGGTTATCTAACCAACCTTCTGGAACCAAATTTATATTAACAGCACTAAGGAATATCGTTTTTAGTTCTGCTATGTTCATTTTTGTGTTTGTAATTTCATTTCTTTGAGAATCAAACTCAAAGTTCAGGATGTTATCTAAATTGAAGTTTGTTATGTATTTATCTATATTTTTACTGTATTGTTTAGTTAAATCTTTAAGTTTATATATTTTATTTTTCTTGTAACTTTCACTGAATTTAACCTTTACAGTGCAAGTCATTTCAATTTCTTTAGTTGCTTCTAAAACTACAGTTTTCTTGTCATTTTCATCTTTATATGGAGTCTCAAACCTTTTCCTTTTTTTAGCTCTTGGACAAGAAAGTATAGGGCTGCCAGATCTTTTGTTTTTTCTTGGTGTGACTTTAAAATCATCTGAGCAAAGTTCTTCTTCGAAATGATTTAATACTTGAGTATTTATTATATTGTCTAGATTTTTAGTAGTATCTATTTTAAGACCTTCTTTGTTTTTATCATTAGTTAAATCATTTTCATTTAATTTAGGTTCATTATTTTTTTCTTCAAAAAGCTTCCTAGATTTTTTCAAAGCGTCTTTAGAAACATCACTGTTTTGTTTATTGGCTGTCTGAAAGACAAATTTATTTTTCTCATGTACTTTTATTTCATTTTTGTATGTATCTCCATTTTCTCTATTATTACTCATTTGTAAATCAGCATCTATATCTTGAAATATTACTTTAGATTTAGCCAATGCCTGCTCCGACACATTGACTTTTTTCTTACTAGCAGTTTGAAAACCTTTAAAAAGCTTGTCAACTTTAGGTATATCAATATCATTGAAAAAACCGTTAGTTTTTTGCAGAGCATCCTCTGAAACTTCCACTTTTTTCTTACTAGCTCTTTGGAACCCTTTAAAAGGTACTAATTCTTCTATTTCCATGTCAAGGTCATTGAAAATAGCTTTAGTCTTCTCTATAGCTTCTTTCGACACTTCAACATTCTTGTTACTAGCTGTTTGGAAACCTTTAAAAGTGTGTTCTTCAGCTTTAAGTATATCATTAAAAATAGTTTTAGTCTTTTCAATAGCGTCTTCTGAAATTTCAACTTGTTCATTATTCACTGTTTGAAACACGAACTGCTTTTTTTGTATTTCATCATGTTCAGTAGGTAAATCATCGATATCATCAAAAAAATTCCTACATTTAGCCATAGCTTCATCAGAAACGTTAACATTTTTATTGCTGGCAGTTTTGAAGCCAGCAAAAGAACTTGATTTCGTATTAAAGTCATCAGAACCTTTCTTACTAGCTTCTATCACACCTTTTGTAACTTCAACTCTTTGATTACTTGCCGATTTGAAACCTATAAAATTACTTGATGTAGCAATATCGACTTTATCATTATCATCAATATCTTGAAATATTCTTTTGCTTCTCTCTATTGCTTCTGCCGATATCCTCACTGGTTTTCTGCTTGCTGTTTGAAAGCCTTTGAAAACGTTAACATTATCCTTAGGCATAACAACATTAAGACGATTATCACTTGTATTTTGAGTTACTTCAGTATCCAAATCTTGAAATAGTTTCTTACTTTTCGCTATACTTTCTTGAGATACTACCACAGCTTTGTTACTTGCTTTTTCGAAATCACAAAAACTTGTATCACTGTACATTTTAGTAAGATTTGTATCTGTCTCGTTATTTCTTCCTACATCTCCAAGTATGTTGCTTTCAATAAAATCTTGTTCAGGTTTATTTGAATTTTCTTTGTCAAGGTCTTTAAATATTTTTATAGATTTTAACAATGCTACTTCTGATATTTCGATTTCTTTATCATTCGCTGTTTTGAAGCCTATAAAATCTTTTCTGCTTATAGATGGCTGATGTTGATAATTTAAAGATTTCATCTTATCATTTTTCACTTCCACATTAGCTATTCTATCAATTTCTTTATCAATATCCTGAAATATATTCTTGGTTTTTGCTAAAGCTTGTGCTGAGATTTCAATATTTGTATTATTGGCTGTTTCAATCAAATCAATATTTTTTGTTCTTTTACTTAGTAGTTTTTGTGTTTTTGTTAAAACGTCAACTTCTTTTGTTTTCCCATTTATTTCTCCAAGATTGATATCTTGAAATACGTCTTTGATTTTAGACTTTGCTGCATCTGATACCTCGATATCTCTGTTACTAGCTGTTTTGAAACCCAGAAAAAGAATTGTTTTATTTTCATCACCTTTTTCTTTTAGAGACATTTCAATGTTCTCGAACTCTTGTATTATCATATCGTCGTTTATTTTACCAATGTCATCTTCTTGTTCGTTTTTAGGGTCTGTTACGACATTCTCTTTAGCTATTACCTTTGTTTCTTTGTCATTAGCACCTACGTTATTCCGATCAACCAAATCTTTCTCATCAAAATCAATATCTTTGAAGACTTTCTTGCTAAGGTCCAATGCTTTATCTGACAGATTGATCTTTTTGTTACTAGCTGTTTTAAATCCAATGAAATTTTGTTTCTCTGGAGGCTTCTTGATCGTATCATCATAATCTCTGATTGTAGTCACTTTTATTTTAGGTTCGATCATTTCTTTGTCTTTATTGAGATAGTCATTGATTTGAGTAATGTCACTGTCCTTCACAACCATCATTGAATCTTCAGCTTCTAATTTAGAGTTAAATTTTCCTTGTACTCTTACATCAGAGCTATTCAAACTTTTCTCATCACAAATCTCTACTAGCTCGGCTAAACTGAAATCTTTACCATTAATATTATCATTTTCACTTAGTATGAACTGGGCTCTTTGAAATGAATCTGTATTTATTTGTATGGACTTGTTGCTAGCTGTCTGAAAGCCAACAAACATAGTTTCTTCTAAAACATTAGAATGATCATAGAATGATGTTTCTAGAGCAGCTGTTAGTGGTATATCTTGAAATTCTCTGTATATGAAATCATTTTCTTCATCACTACTAAAAATTATTTCGTCTTCTAAACTATCACTTCGTTTTTCTCTTGAATCTAAGTTTTCTAATTCAGCAACTTTAGCTATGTTTATGTCTTTGACATCATCTTGCGTGATTTCATGACTCTTTTCTAAAATAGGACTCAATTTACCATTGTCATCAAACACAGCCGTATTTAAACATAACTCTCTTCCCAATATTTGTGAGTTTATTAAATATTTGCAAGTATCAAAATCATTATAACTGTCTATTAAAGGTATCGCAACTCTTTCAAATTTCTCAAAAGATTCTAAGGAGACAACTAAAGGTTCCTTTATTTTTATTTTTGCTGTAATTTTTAAAACAGGGCTTGGTGGTCTTTCTATATCATGAATTTCCATTGCATTGTTGAGTATTTTTAGATTGATAGCTTCTATCTTGTAATTTGTTTTAGCTTCATTTTCATTCACTGTTTCAATAGGATCATTTTTAGTATGATTTTTATTTTTAAGTGCATTAGAAACTTCTTTATTTTCATCTATAACTTTGCCACATATCTCTTTTAAAGTGTCAACATTTTTTAAAGTGAATTCTTTTGTCTTTGTTTTTTTCTCGTCTAGAAGATGATCAGTGTTAACACAAGGAATATTGGCATCCCTCTCATTCATATCATGTGAGAATGAGACAGTATCATCAACATTGGTTTGACTGAATGTAGTTTCAAACTCTTGTGTCTCTATCATCTTATCTCTCTCTACTCTATCATGTGTGAATTTCACTGCAATATTTGTTTCTATGTTAGTGTGAGTAAAATCTGTATCAAATTCTTGTGTCATTCCTTTGTTTATGTCGAGAAGGGCTTCAGCATCTTTGATAACGTTTATCAGTTGTGTATCGGAGACACATTGAGTTTCAAAGGTCTGTTTAGGTACCTGGAAAAGTATGATAAAACTTTATGTATTCAGCAAATACACTCATCATCAAATATAAAGCCTAAACATGACACCCTGAAATCAAGAAATATTTAAGGTATGTTATACTATAAGATAGAAGGGAGAAGGGAACACTAATAATTTGGTATTACAAGCTGCTGAGTTAAGACCTTTTAGGTCCTTTTAGACATTTGGATTAGCTGGGTCCACATTCGCCTATTACCTTTGCAATGTTGTCAGACTATTAGGCCAGTGGTCTGCCTCCTGAATGAGGGACATCGACACATCCATATCTCTAATAGTGTATGCAGAACCACAAGTAATCAGAAGAGAACTTGCAGCTGCTCCTTCAATGTCCTAATATGGATATGGTGATAGCTGATCAGCCAATTGTCCATATAGATCAGGGATGCACAGACTTATTATGACTAGGGGCCACTCGGGCAAATCATGAACTGATGGCGGGCCGCCAGAAGTATAGGTAATTAAAGACAATAAAGAATTGATAATAATGTATTTAAATTGAATAGCGCGCGCGCGAGATTCAAATTACTTTTTGAACATATTTTTTTTTGTTATATTCTGGAATAGAATTCAATATTTTTGGAAAGTATGAGAGTATTATTTTTGCTGTCGGCGTGCCACCAGTATTCGACCGGCGGGCCGCGGTCTGTGCATCCATAATATAGATCATCATCATTTGAAGCGCTCGTGGTATAGCTTGCTTTAACGTTCTTGGTTGATCGTTGAAGTTAAGCAACATTGTGCGTGGTCACAATTTAGATGGGTGATCAATCGCAAATGGCATTATAAGCTGAGCGCTTCCGTTCTTTGAGGCCAAGTCGTTAAGCCATGACAGAGGCCTTTAGGCGGCATATTAACTCCGTCGTATTAACTTAATTACTATTATTATTATTATTATAAGAATTGGCAACTAGCTCATACGAACTTCCTTATCATCATTTGGGAGATGCAATTTAATTTGATAATGATAAAAGTAAGAGAGCTTACCTCATTATACACGGGCAACTTGTTCACAGCCAAAAAACAGGACGTCGTCACTTTCAAATCCCTACTTCCAATCTTTGAGTTTTTTCTATCAGCCATTTGTATCGTCTTGATTTGAGTATACACACTATCCAACACATCTTGAGGTCTTAATGTAGGTTTTGAATGTGTAGTTGTATTGTAGAGAGCTGAAGGTCTTTTATCACTGTTTTTCTTCAATAATATCTCAAAGTCTTCGAGGTTCTTTGAATCGTCCATTGCGTACGAACGAAATAAAATATCCGACTTACAGAAACTACAGCATTATGTAGTAAAGTAATATATTTTATACACAATACTGTAATTTGTTACAATTCCGCCACAAATAACCAGACCGGTTTTGTGGAGATCTCAGAACAATTTATTGTTCTGAGGTGGAGATAAACAAAAAATAGCGAGCGGCCGAAGAGCATGAATAGAATACCTAATCCTCAGAACAATAAATACCTAATCCGAGAAATTACTAATTCTTTGAAATGTTTTGAAACTTGACTTTGATTGACTATATTTTGACGGTTTGTGATTCGTGTACGCACTGCTTGTATTGTTTTTTTCAATTGCTCGGTTTTAATGAATCGATTATTTCTCGAACGATTCTTTTGGAAATCTCCCCTTAATATTTTTTAGGATTGGCGACATTTAGAATCTGTCAATGTCATGTCATCTAATCAGTGATAGCAACTACTGAAAACTAATTTTTCTAATTTCGGAACATAATAATATATTTAAGGCTCGAAAAAAAAAGATTTTCTCAGTGAAAATTAAAGAAAATGTATACAGAAGTAGATGTTTTTGTCAGTAATTTCACACTTATAGATCCAGAGATCTATCAGCTATGGATAGAAGGTTGCTCATGTGAGTAAACTTGTCGTATCCGCACCAAAAGTGATCATAATTTCTTCACTCAGAAACTCAGATCTTTTTTATTTGGCCTGAGCTCGGAAATAAATAAAATCTAACTGCTTGCTGATAGGATTCAACTAATGACTAACAATTCATGTAATGTAATAGGATTCAACTAAATGCTTCTTTGATATAATTGGTTTATCTCTGGTTATTTTGAATGATATGTAGAGACTAAGATTTTCATAGACTTTATAAAATACATAGAAAATTCCTACATTTTTGACAATAATGTTGCTACCTATAACATTTAAGCAAGCGAAGCAGTGTCTACTCTGCATCAGAGAAGCATCCAGAAGCAGATGGCGGCTCCAGTGGATCTCATTGCTAGCGATGTACTGGATCACTATCGGTAATACTTCACATGTAAAAAATAATTTTTTGTACTAAGATTACCAGTCTGCTATTTTCAAACTTTTCATGCTGTTTATAGAAAGGCCATCAAATTATAATTTGTCATTATTGTACAAAGGTGGTTCCAGAATAAGATAGCATTTAATACAGACAAACATTTACACATTGAAGGTTTCAAATAGAAGCAAATTACAACAAAAGTTACATAATCTGTGTATGTACAATGCCCTACTAATATTTAAACTTGCCTTGCAGAACATTTGCCCTGTTGGAGAGACTGCTGACTGTGCCCTCTAAGCTGTCAGAACAGATGATCTTCCAAATAGACGAACCCACCAAACAGATGCTCATTGAGAAGTAAGTATGCATATAAGAAATACATAAAAAAAAATTTGGACATTAGACACAATGCCATCTAGCCTCAAACTAAGCAAAGCTTGTACTATGGGCACCAGATGGCTGATAGAATATACTTTAATTGAATATAAGTAGATAAGTATACAAGCAGATAAGTATTATAAACCGCGTATACACACCGCAAGTTAAGATTTACATATTCCTAACTAAAATAAATGACTATGAGTATATAAAGGTCTAATTTTATTTTACGGTTAATGATGATGATTTCTATTAATATCAGTCATAATAGTACATGTAGGTATTTTACTTTCTTCTTGTACCTACCGAATGTTCGGCATTTAAACCGAATTTCGGCCGAATGCCGAAGTTCAGCTCGAGCTGCCGAAATTCGGTCAAACCGAATGTAAAACGAATTTCGGCCCATCACTAGTAAATACATACTTAAATAATACATACTACAACACCCAGACTCGGAAGAAATAATTGCAGAACGTAGAAACATTTCTCCCGTAGCGGATATCGAATCCGCGCCTCTTGCACCTCAGCCGAGCACTCGCCCGCCACGCCACCGACACAACATCGTTGACTTGACTATTCTGTGGATAAATTTTAGATATCTATGTGTTTTTCCAGATATTACGACCTTGATGATGCAGTTATAAGGGAGCTGCTCGGAAAGAAGCTATCTTCAAGACATAGAAAGGATTTAGATGAGGTACCTTACTTCATCATCATCATCATCTTCCTGCCCTTATCCCACTCTATGTGGGGTCGGAACATGATCCAAGGATCATGCTGTAAGAGTTTTGGCTAAGGTGTTTTATGACCGGCCGCCTGCCTGACGTCAACCCTCCTTGGGAATACTTGCTTATTGTATCTCATCATGTTGGAGGATACTATCCCTTAGTCGACTTTTACGACATGCTCGGGGAGAGAAGCAGCTATGACGAGGTACCTTACATAGTTTAATATTTTTTTACATTTTAAGCTCTAGTAAAATTCCAGCTGTATGTAGAAAACATTTTTCACCTGACTGCAAAGGAGGATAATGTTTTGGAGTGTATGTGTGTGTGTGTTTGTATGAAGTATTTAGCCTAAGTGTAAGGCGGCTGTAAGGAGACATTTTTTATTTGCTATAAAAAAAGCATCAAGGACTAATTTAATTTGGACAAATAATCTTTATTAACAGAAAGAAATAACTAATACAAATATAATTTACAAAATACTAAAGAAACAGTCGGGCTATCTAAAGGCCGCCGTTGCAAATGGTATTTAGATAATAAAAAAATATATAATATTAATATTATTTGGACAAATAATGTATTATAAGTATTTGTCTGGAACATTAAGTTGGTAAAAAATGTTAAAAATCCAATATGGTGACCGACGGTCAGGTTTTTTTTTATGTTTCGTCATCGAACGTTATAGGTTTCGGAGCGGTCCGGCGCGCCGCTACGCTGCTGCCGGCGTCAGTTCGATAACGTACGCCGAGTATTCAAAGCGGTGGAAGAGATGCCGGGAAATGTCGTCGCAAACATTAGGAGCACTTTCCTACTGTCTGAGAATCTTGCCAAGTGAGCTATCCATATTACGACCTCAGTGGCGTGGCGGGCGAGTGCTCTGCTGAGACGCAAGAGGCGCAGATTCGATTCCCGCTACGGGAGAAATGTTTGCGTGTTCTGCAAATATTTCTTTCTAATAAAAAAAAAACTTAGGTATATAAGTATTATTTATATTTATAATCCTCACAAACTTACGCATTTATAATATTAGTAGGATGTATTGTAAATGTGTTTACAAAAAAGTATATAAGTATTGTATCAGCCATCTGGTTCCCATAGTACAAGCTTTGCTTAGTTTGCAGCTAGATGACGCTGTGTGAAATGTCCACAAATATTTATTTATTTATTAAGAACCCTGAACACAGCTCTTAAATTAGAAGAAGTAGAAGATTAAGCTCAGTTTTATGATTTATCTCGTTTCAGAAAGTATGGAGCGGTGGTGTTCATAGCTTGCATGCGTTTCGAGACGGGCAAGAGGAAACTACAGTACCTTACATTCAGTGACTTCTACCATTGTGCACAGGTAAATACTATTTAAGATAGATAGATAAATTATTTATTTGGCACACAAGACACAGCACAGACAGTTGACAAATTCAAAACTCTAATAAAACGAAAGTTGTTTAAAAAAGCTTACTATTAAATATCCGGTTATACCTATAGAAGACAAACATGCTTGGGACTGAATAATGCTCCAACTCCTTTTATAAACATGATTGTAAAGGGATCATTTTCCAAAGAAACATCCAAGCGTGGTTTCTTACCTGTATCTTCCACGCTTGGTCGCGTTACGAA
This sequence comes from Scotopteryx bipunctaria, assembly GCA_949320045.1. Taxonomy (NCBI): domain Eukaryota; kingdom Metazoa; phylum Arthropoda; class Insecta; order Lepidoptera; family Geometridae; genus Scotopteryx; species Scotopteryx bipunctaria. Next base: position 1,518,632 of record OX439470.1, read on the forward strand.
CAGGTGTAATTACAACGTAGATTTAAGACGTGTCCATGATCCCAGTGATTTTAAGGAATAAAAAATTTCGACTTTGACTTTAATTAGGTAACTTGTGAATTTAATTTAATTCTGTCTTCAGGCTATAATGGGAAACTGGACGTATAGTTGCTCCGGACCGGAGTACTACGACACGGAAATGGACAGAGAACTGTTGTTGGAGCTCAGAGACCTGCGGATACTGCTAGATAAGGAAAAAGAACATAAGCAGTTAGTATACCTTCTCTCCCCGAGCATGTCGTAAAAGTCGACTAAGGGATAGTATCCTCTCCAACATGATGGACCATCTATATGGGCGATGGGCTGATAATCTGTCACCATGGTTCACCATATCCACCTTGGGACAAAATCAGAAGTGGCTGCAAGTTTTCTTATGTTTACTTGTGGCTCTGCCTACCTCATTAGGGATACAGGCGTGATAATATGGTGACTGATGATCAGCCTATCACCCGTATATAGGTCCATCATGTGGGTGAGGAAAAAAGGAATTATATATAAGTATTTAATTCTATCAGCCATGTGGTGTCCATAGTACAAGCTTTGCTTAGTTTGTGGGCTAGATGGCGCTGTGTGAAATGTCCACAAATATTTATATTACTTTCGTTCGAACCAGTGGATTAGAGTGCGCACCAAAGAAGCTCCTTTTGTGCACTAAACAATGCCTTCGAAATAATTTCACAACATGCCAGTTCCCTCACGAAGTATTAGTATTCTGCACATAATATTTTCGAACGAGAAAATCAGTTGGTGCACGACCGGATTTGAACCCACTGCCACCACGCCATCACTCTAAGGGAGCTGCGGGAGGTTGCTAATGTAGCTTAATTTGTTCCAGTCTGGTGTGCATGAGATTGAAACCAAAACTACTGGAGAAGTCATACCAAGAACTGGAGTTAAATTTCAGGTACCCATCTACTTACTATAATTATCACGCTGCGTCCCTAATGTACTTCTCTGCTGGACTGGGAGTAAAGAAAAAAAACCTAGAATGCGTCCAGCTGCTTCTCTCCCCGAGCATGTCGTAAAAGTCGACTAAGGGATAGTATCCTCCAACATGATGGGATACAATAAGCAAGTATTCCTAAGGAGGGTTGACGTCAGGCAGGCGGCCGGTCATAAAACACCTTAGCCAAAACTCTTACAGCATGATCCAAGGATCATGCTGTGCCGACCCCACATAGAGAATAAGGGAGATGATGATGATGATGTAAGGTACCTCATCTAAATCCTTTCTATGTCTTGAAGATAGCAACACCTTAGCCAAAACTGCCGACCTCACATTGAGGATGAGGGATGAGGGATGAGGGCAAAAAGATGTTGACAATGTTATTTATTTCAGACTATACACTCGCGCGCTGGTCGGCCTGGCTTGCAACCTGCACAGAGGGAGGGAACTACGATCCTTGTTCATAGACTTACTCGAAAGGTAAAGTTTTAATCTCCGTTTGAACCCACGACCTTAGGGTCGAAAGGCGGGGCCGCTACCGCTAGACCACCAGTGAATATATGTGCGGTTAGAATCAGAACATAACAAATATTGTTTTGAGTGCTCGGCTGAGACGAAAGAGGCGCTGGTTTGATTCCCGCTGCGGAAGAAATGTTTGCATGCTCTACAAATATTTCTTCCGGGTCGGGGTGTTGTAGTATTATGTATTACTAGCTGCCGCTCGCGGCTTCGCTCGCGTGGTACCCGGATAAAAAATAGCCTATATGTTAATCCAGTACATGTACTATGTATATTCCAAGTTTCATTCAAATCCGTTCAGCCGTTTAGGCGTGATTGAGGCACAAACATCCAAACATCCAAACTCACAAACTTTCGCATTTATAATATAAGTAAGAAGTAAGATGAGTATGTATTTACAAAAAAAAAGTATATTATGTATTCTATCAGCTATCTGGTTCCCATAATACAAGCTTTGCTTAGTTTGGGGCTAGATGGTACTGTGTGATGTGTCCTCAAATATTTATTATTATTTTATTTATTTCAGATGTATAGAGCCACTGAGACTTGGCTCGTGGCCTAAAACTGATCTAGCTCAGTTCCTAAGCGCGTACGAGCAGTGCGCACTTCAAATGGACGTTTTAAGGTAACTTACGTATTATTAACGCCTGTAATGGGGTAGGCATAGCCACAAGTAATCATAAATCTTGCAGCCACTCCTGATTCAAAGCCCCAAGATAGATATCTTGAACCATGGTGACAGGTGTAGTTGCTAGTGGGTGTAGTTGAAGTAGGAAGCAGAAGAAAACAATCTGAATGTTCACACGTATAATTGTCCACCAAACAGCACTACAGTCAAAGATTTAAATCGTTAGATACGCCCTCACGGTAAAGAGACCGCGCCGTTTTGTTGCCAAACGAAATGAGATAGCTCGCTCATTTGGCATCAGTGTACATCTGAACACAGTGATAGTCGGACGTCTTATAACTTCGCAATTTTTTGATGAAAAGTGTCGCAAAATGCCATCCTGTGCATTTCGCAAGTGTAATAACAATTCAAAGAATACAAATAAAGCCAAAGGTGTAACATTTCACTCGTAAGTATTGCTATTTTGTTAATTATCTAAGATTATCTATTATTTATTCTTCCCGTGAAAATAAATAAATTAAATTATGGCGAGTGCACGAAAGAGATGGCAGTGTTTGCAACTACCTGGGAAGAAAAAGAGATGACACTATTTTTCTCGGTAAGCGTTGCTCATCGTGCAGTACGCAACCTCTCGGTAGGTAGCGTCAACAGATTCAATAGAACATGTTAATGATTATTGAAGTCTGGATAATCTTACTTATAATATAAATGCGAAAGTTTATGACGATGTTTGGATTTTTTTGCCTCAATCACGCCTAAACGGCTGAACGGATTTGTATGAAACTTGGAATATACATGTGCTGGATTAACATTTATAGGCTATTTTTAACTGGGTACCACGCGAGCGAAGCCGCGGGCGGCAGCTAGTTTCATTTATAAATCTATAATATAAAAATGAATCGCAAAATGTGTTGGTAAGCGCATAACTCAACAACGCCTGGACCAATTTGGCCAAATCTTTTTTTAAAATGTTCGTTGAAGTTCAAGGATGGTTTTTACGGCGAGAAAAATTAGAATTATTGCTGGAAAAACCCTAAAAATATTTTTCAACCGGGTACCACGCGAGCGAAGCCGCGGGTGGCAGCAGCTAGTTTTAAAATATTTTAGTAGGTAGTATCTATACTTAATATTATAAAGAGGAAAGATTTTTGTTTTTTGTTTGTAATGTTTGTAATAGGCTCCGAAACTACTGGACCGATTTCAAAAATTCTTTCACCAATAGAAAGCTACATTATCAGGGTCCAGTATAGGCTATAATAAATTTTCAAAAAAAATTAGGGATCCGTAAGAAAATTGCAATATTGTAACCCAAGGTAGTAAACCCATACAAGGGAGGCCTATACCCAGCAGTGGGTAAAGTCGGGTTGCGGATGATGATGATGATGAAATAGTTATTCTTTGTATATCATATTGTTTTGTTTTACTCACCCAAGCCTTTACTTACATATACAATAGGTAGTAAGTAGGTACCTACCTACGTACGTACTTAGTACTTTAGTAATCTGATGAGTTTGCTGACCGTACCTCCCAGATTGCACACTTTTAGACACATACATAATTTTCGATTTCAGGGCATATTAGGACCTTTATTTTTTTACAAAAAGTTGTGCAATATGATTGCACAATAAATGATAATAATTACAATTAAGGTTATTGACAATAACACTATTTTTAAGTACTCCGTAGGTAAGTTGCGTGCGTAGGTATTTTGAGCCACACACATTATATTTTCAATTTCAGGGTATTTATATAATAAAGTGCTTATTTTTTTTTCACGAAAGTTCGTGCAATATAATTGCACAATAAATGGTGAAATAACAGTTTGGTTCATTGGCAAATTTACTATTTTTTAACTAATCACTAGCTGACCCGACAGACTTCGTCCTGTCAAGCTTAGACAACAGTGAGTGCTTATAATTTAATATGAACTTTATACCATAGCAATAAAGCTCAAATTGACTACGTTTTAGTTACAAATCATTTGTATGGGAAAAAGAAAAGGGCTATTTTTAGGGTTTTTCCAGCAATAATTCTAATTTTTCTCGCCGTAAAAACCATCCTTGAACTTCAACGAACATTTTAAAAAAAGATTTGGCCAAATTGGTCCAGGCGTTGTTGAGTTATGCGCTTACCAACACATTTTGCGATTCATTTTTATATTATAGATTAGTGTGCGTGCGTCGGCATTTTGTGAGATAACACACATGTAAAGACAATGCCACAGTTTTGGCCGTCCGGGCACATCTAACGATTTAAATCTTTGACTACAGTTATAAAGTTCAGAAGGAGAAGGCACAGTATAGATAGTTTATAGTAGGTACAAGCACAGGAGGCGATAGAAAGTTCACAGATAAGCGCGTAGGTAAAAGGTATTTTACAAAAGAAAGTCGGAGATGCGGAGCGAGTAAATGATTCCATCCAACTGACTTGCGGCGGTAGGCGCGATCGGCTTGCGTTCGAGTTCTCAACGGCCAGCCGCGGCCGGTGAGTCACACAGGCGCTCGGCGGTCTCGAGGAGAAAATATTTGTTTGTTGGCTGGCAAGTTTCGTCCGTTATCCGCGTGATAGATATTTAAATAAATACGAATATAATAGGTATGTGTTTGTATGCAAGTGTATGGGTTGTGAAAGGCTATAGATAAATAATTAAAAGTAGTATTATAAATGTAAGTATCAAATAAAATATAAACCTAATGATTATGTGGGAAGGTCCCCACAACAGGTGATTAGCCCATCGCCCTCAAAGATGGTCCATCATGTTGGAGAGGATACTATCCCTTAGTCGACTTTTATATGCTCGGGGAGAGAAGCAGCTGGACGCATTATGCTTTTTCTTTACTCCCAGTCCAGCGAAGATGTAGTTAATTGATAATGATGATGATAGATGATTATTTTTCTTTCAGAGAGGCAGATCTAAAGAGTGTTTGGGAAAGGTACATGCGTGTTATAAGCAAATGTCTGATTACTATGTATCATATTTAGTGTTTTTTGTATACCTTATTATCAGAGATCGGAATAGGTAGAGTATAATTACCTAAAGGTCGCGCGTGGAAGTAACACAGAGTTGATAATACCTCCTCTACAATCCCGGGATGATTAAAATCATGTTTTAATTCCGGGACTTCAAAAACATGAAATTGACTTAACCTATATAAAACTACTGTTATGAAAAATCATTTTTGGGGTTCCGAAGGGAATCCGGGTTATTTAAAAAAAATTACATATTATCTCTAAGGTCTAAGGTTGTAGATTTTATTTTATTTAAATTCGATTTGAAGTAAGATTTCAGAGTATTAGTTGTTTGTTATTAATAAATGTTTTATAAAATATTTCAGTTTTATTTTTTTGTCTAATGTATTTTTCTGTAGCTCAGTTGATACTTTGGTAGTAGGAAACTTGTTTGTACTATATATTAATTAACATATATTTAATTTTTATCACACTGTGAGTTAAGATTTACATGTTCCTAACTAAAATAAATGATTATGAGTATAAAAAGGTCTAATTTTATTTTACGGTTAATGATGATGCGATTTCTATTAATATCAGTCATAATAGTGCATGTAGGTATTTTACTTTTTTCTTGTACCGACTTCGGCTCAAGCTGCCGAAATTCGGTCAACAGAATGTAAAACGAATTTCGGCCCATCACTAATAGGTATTCAATGTAATAAAATAAAAATACTAAATATAATTAGAAAAATCTTTATTTCTATACTTAATTTTAACTTAAACCTCTAACAATCAACAGTTAGACAATGAAAAAGGTGAACAAAATTAACTTTACTTTCTTACACTTATGATCTAAAAGGGTTTTCTCTAGATTTGTAGACTAAGCCGCCGGTTTCCTCACGATCTTTCCCTTCACCGTTCGAGAGTACTGGTAAAGCGCACATAATTTTTTAACCCGCGACCTTAGGATCAGAAGGCGGGGTCACTACCAACTAGACCACCAGTGCTCTGGTATTTATAAAACTCTCTAGTTAAGGCTGTATTTAGTGAGCATTATCCTAGCTGCACAATTATAATCTAGTATAGAAACTTAATGTTTCCTATGTGTATTGCTTCCGCTGATATACACAAAAATAGTCCTACTGAGGACTATCAATACAGGCATTTCAGTTTGATCATACCTACACACTGATCATCAGAATAATACTAAATATTAGAGATGCAACTTACATGGTTAAATTCTAATTATAATCAGATGGGAGTCTGTGTTCTGTGATTGCGAAGGGAGCAAAGTGTATTTTTCACATTACTCCTTAAAAGTTGATTCACATAATGTAATTGTTGTTCTTTTTAAACAACCATATTAATTCAACCGATCATAGATTTAATGCAATATTATATAGGAAAAAAAAAAACAGCTAGATCGGCCTGATACCCAATACAAGTAGTACTGATACCCAATAGTACTGATACTCAATAGTACTGATACCCAATAGTACTGATACTCAATAGTACTGATACTCAATAGTACCGATACCCAATAGTACTGATACTCAATAGTAACCGGATATTTGTTGCATCTCTACTAAATATAGCCTTATGCCAAGTTTCCACACATTAATTTATGAAATATATTCTTTCTCACAACATGAACACAGTGTCATCAGTGTCTACAGAAGATTTGACAAAGTTATGGTGTTTGTGGAGTTAACGCAAATAGAAAGGATTTAAGAAAAACATAAACTGTACACTGCTAATACGATGCCCCCTGAATTAAGACAGCTCAATTTGGAGCATTTCATTTATACCATACAAGGAGAGCAATATACTGCCGTCCAATTTCTAAAAGGCCACTAAGTGACAAACCCAAAATTTTGGCTACAAGCAAAAACATAAGAAATTTTGTTTTCTAGACTTTTTGAAGACTTACAGTTTTTATTGAAATACCAAAATGTTTTGTATTTTATAAACTTGAAGTGTATACATTGCATTAGAATACAAGTTTATCTTGTGATTTTTTATGTTTTGTGTTTCAGTAATGTAAAATGAGTTAACCATATTTTAGAATTGGAAAAGTCCAAAACGGATGTAGATAGTGGTGTACGTGCGGCTCCAAATCTCAGTACTTATAAATGATAGAAAAATATGACACATACTGGTTGATAGAGAAAATAAAGCGCTTTCACCCAGTACATAAGTCAAATTTGAACAAATGTCACTTAACAGTCTTTTAGTAATTGCATGGCAGGATAGTAAATCAGTTTTCTAGCTAGGGTGTTCCGATAACTCTTGAAATAAAATACCTTGACAGTTATGAATCCACTTACACTAGTTTAACACATCTTAAGTTTACTAGTCGTTGTGTCCCGCTGCTTGACGAAGTAGAACATAGATTTTTTCTTTAATCCAGTCCTTATTGTATGGTGCATATGTGTTGGTTGATTTTTGGTATACAAGACAACTGAGATCGGCTAGCTGTAAAAAAATGTGAAACAGTTTTTTTCGTAATCATACAAAACAAGAGTTTAGAAAATTATTACTTAGGTATATAATAGATAAATAAATATTTGTGGATATTTCACACAGCACCGTCTAGCCCCAAACTAAACAAAGCTTTTACTATGGGAAATAGATGGCTGATAGAATACTTATATACTTTTTTTTTAAACACTTAAAATAGGTACATATTACTACCATACAATCATTTCTCCTGTAGCGGGGATCGAACCCGCGCCTCTTGTCTCTTAGATGAGCACACACCCACCACGCCACAGAGGTCGTCGAGGTATTAGCAGGGCGAGATATGTCAAAGCGCTGGTCAAAAAAATTATACAAACAATATCATCTCTTTTTTATAGGGGTAGGCAGAGACCACAGATCTCCATACGCTCCTGACATACTTTTAAGACAAGAGAAATAATAAATACGAACCTGATCCACGAAATCAAATAGCTGAGATATATCGTAAGTTATCGTCGGTGTATTGGGATTCCGTCTTTTCAAATGCTCCTCGTAAATCTTGCAGACTCCCTCCATACAGTCATTCACGCTCTCGTAGTCCGAATATGTTCGGGTTTCCGGCCTGTGGCCAGGTTGGACCAACAAAATTGTGTGGGACTGAAAATAATTTCATAACCTCTTTACCGCCATTTTATGACGCAAACATTGTTTTTACAATTCAATGTTCAGTGAACTTACCATTCTGATGTATAGAAAGTAATGGCAAACGATTAGGTAGGAGTTAGAAGAGTTTTTTCTAGTAAATAAGAGGTAATTCAATGTTTTCTAGAAACTGTTGATCGACCCGTACCCGTGCTAAAGTGCCAAACGCTTTCTTTCGTTCTGAAACAGAAACGGCGCCTTTGATATTGATACAGCAAATATGGACGCGTGATGATGACATAGACATGACATTGACAGAGCTTATACATTTATAAATATAAGAAAAGGGATGACGGAGGGATGTTAAAGTTTTGGCAACCCATGAATTTTACCTTTATCTAAGGTAAGCAAGCACTGCTCGTTGGTCATTAGTTTATAAATAGATACCTAGATAAAGAAAGAATCGGAAGGAATGCTACGTTAGGATTTAGGACATACTTTTTATAATTTCTGAACGAAATACTAGCTATACTACCGCCATCTATAGGGGCTCTTATTCGATCATTGTACAAATTAATTTGCACGCACTGTATGTAGGAAACGCGTCGTTTTTTTTTATTGAAGTAATATCTGCTAAAATAAAACATAACTTGCCCACTTTAATGAAATTTTCTTTTGTTGAAGACTCGCTAATAAAATTTTATTGTACAGTATTGAGTAAGTACCTTTTTAGTAGTTAGATAGAACCAGTAAGATTCTAACATAGAAAGGTTTCCGAACGTGTTCTGAACAGATTAAATTCCTACAAAGAAACTGACATTCGTAATTTAGCTTTTCTTAAAAAAGTACTCTGTGGTTTAGCTTGGTGGGTGGAGCTGGGCTAGGTTAAACATCCAATTACCATCAACAAACACGATAGGTTAAGTGCATAGATGGTCCATTAATAAATCTTTTGTATTGTTACAACAATAATAAATAATGCCCGATCATAACTAAGTTTTATTTTTAATTTTGTGTTATCAGGATTTTTTAAAACCACATCATCTCAAAGTAAGTCTAATGAAAAAATAATTCTCTATTAGGTAAATTTTATCATTTTGTTTTGATAAAGAACAAAATTTAAAATCTTGCAGATGTCGGACGATCAACCTGAGCCATCGCCGGCTAAAGATGATGAAAATGCTGATAAAAATGCTGATTTTGATGAGTGCAGTGATAATATGAACTTATTTGCTAGCGTTTGGGTCAAGATAGAAGTAAATGAAGAAGATCAGGTTCAGATAAAGAGTGAACCAGCAGAAGCAACAACATCGGCTTTAACGGAACAGGAATCGTAAGTTAAAATCTCAATTACAAACTCTACTCATCATACAATAATGATTAATGATATTGAAATAAATAACAATAATAGGTATACAACCTATAGTTAGGTACCTACTACCATTCTTCGTTCCGGACCCATGGCACCCCTGAAAGATACTCCTGAGGGTGCTATGGGAACTAAGATCTAGACCCGTGGCACCCCCAGGTTTATTAGTGCAGCACTGGTGGTCATTCCAATTTTTATATAGCTATGACAAATCTCTCAGGAAACGCTGAGCAAACCTACTTTATCCAAGATCGTCCTTTGGAAATGTATCATGCAAGAATCTATACTTCAGCTAAACTGGAGATACAATTTATGTAAACAAACTGGTCGTTTTTTTTCATTATTACGAAGAAATCACTTTAGTTTTAGATAAATAAACCTTGCAACATAAGTGTTTGCCCCATAATTTAACTATTAGTACCTACTAAGTGCTAAAAAGTTCCATAAACATGTAATGAAAAAGTAAGTTTTAAGTTAAGTTTGAGCGCTTTGTTTACATAACTTGTGTTTCCAGTTTGGCTGAAGTATAGCGTGAAATTAAATAATAATATCTTTCAAAGGTGTCTGTCTAATATTTTTTATTTAAATTTTCAGAAGGAGAGGACCGTACAAGAAGAACAATACTAAAGAAAAGAATCTGAAGTGCGAGCAATGTGACTACAGAACTAGTCACAAAAACTGCTTGGCTTTTCACACTTTAAGCCATTCTAATACGAAACCTTTTGCTTGCGCACAATGTGATTACAAAACAAAGTATCCCATGTCTCTAAAACGCCATATTATTGTGAAACACGAAGATTTAGTTACTGCTAAGGAAAAACTGCCGGTTCTTCGTTGTGGCTTGTGCTCATACGAAACCCATTTTAAGTGGAATTTAAATTCCCATGAACGAAAACACGACCTCTCAAAGCAACACAAATGCCCGGAGTGTAATTATACTACAGCTTATAAGCACAGTCTTAAAAAACACAGTCGAACACATAATAAAAAGCCTGTAGGAATAACATATTTCTGTGATAAATGTCCATTCACCACCAAACACGAAGGGCATATATCCAGGCACATGGCACAAGTGCATTTCGAAGTTTCTGAAAAGGCAAGCCAATGCGAGCATTGCAATTTCTCTACTAAAACCGGGTGGAGACTTAATACACACAGAAAACGAAGTCGTCAAGAAAACCCTATCAAGTGTGTTCATTGCGACTACCAATCCTTATATCGATGTGCTTTCAAAGAACATATAAGACTGAATCATACTGATGCCAATCAGCAGTGGTTAGACTCACTGTTCGCAGCCGATACATGTTTACAAAACCAAAAAGAAGATACGACGGAGGGCCAAGCTTCAGACATTATGAAAATGTGTGAAATCAGATCAAAACTAGAGGCTAATGCTGGCACAAGTGATAATCTGAGTTTGAAGATTTATAACGAACTTAAAAGTAAAGTTAACAAAGACCCTACTTACTACACCATACAAAACAGTTTGCAGAATCTCCCGCAACAGACCAATTCCAATGACAAAAACGAAAATCTACAAGATACAAATTTACAAATGTCTGAACATGGAAAGAACAATCATTACCTTCTCGATCCCAACTGTGAAGTGGCATGGAGTAACATACAAGTTATAGAATCTCCGAACCAAGACCGCCCTTTTAAGTGTATCATTTGCAATTACACTTCAAAGTTCAAAGCTTCGGTCCAAAGACATTATCAGCGGCACCACAACAGCCAAAATCGTCCCTATAAATGCGCAAACTGTGACTTTTCAACCAAAACTAAAGATCAAATCGCGTTGCATAACAGAAGGAGCAAATCCGACGATGTGCTTACTTGCAAAATTTGTGGTTACAACTCTGTTTTTCGTTGTCAATTTGCTATGCACGAGAAAGAGCACAATCCCTTCAAATGCGTGTCATGTAGGTACACGTGTAAGAAAAAACCAGATATGCAGAAGCATTTCACGATAGTCCATTTGGGTAAAGGGTTGAAATGCAGTCACTGTGATTTTAAGGCATTAAGAAAAGAAAGTTTGCTTGTCCATGAAGTGATACATACCGGGAATAAACCATTTAAATGCCAGCTTTGCGATTATTCCTCCGTAAGAAGGTTTCTACTCGAAAACCACATAAATAGATTTCACAAAATGGAGATAGCTGACAAAAAAACCAGTTCTAATACTGAGTTTGCGAGTGATGATGTGAATAATGAAAAACTTGAACAAAATATAGTTTAAGAGTAATTAATAAAACGACATTGTTTGTGTGTTTCGGTTAGGTACTGTGTCTTGTTGCCTCATGTCTTCCTCATCTCTACTATATGTAGGTAAGTTTTATAGAATCATGATCTAAAAAGTCTGTTATCATTTTGTAAATATTATTTAATTGCGAGAAAAAATAAATAAGTGCCAATTATACCAAAAATATTTTCATTTATACATAGGTACTAGTTGCCGCCTGCGGCTTCGCTAGCGTGGTACCCGGATAAAAATAGCCTATTATGTTAGTCCAGTACAATGTACTATGTAGGTATATTCCAAGTTTCAGTCAAATCCGTTCAGCCGTTTAGGCGTGAAAGAGTAACAAACATCCACAGAATCCACACACAAACTTTCGCGTTTATAATATTAGTGGGATGTAGTGATTGGATCATAATTTATTTGACGTTTATTTTGCCAAAACATTCTGATTTGCATTTGAAAAAATACTATACAAGAGCAGTTCAAGTAGAGTGCTTGCTCCTGTTTTATTGTTGTTTCAAATAAGTAAAATGTTCATTCGCTAGATGTCGCTAGCCTATAAGTGTGTATGGTGTACGCACTATCAAAAAACCGCACGTTTTCTTTTGTACAATCTTGTTTAATACGAAATCATTTAAACTTGTTTTAAATTAAAAATTTCATAATAAAACAGTATTTGACAACAATTTACGTTCCAAATACTATTTTATTAATTTAGATAGGGTTCAAATCAAAGTTGTTTAGATTTTTCTTCACTAGCTCGGAGTCTCTGAAGATGCTTTCTGTGTTCAGTCAGTTCACTCTCCGAACGCATGTTGTCAAAAGACATTGATTTTTTTGTTTCAGTGTGTTTTTATTCATTTTGGTTAATTTCTCAAATCGATTAAAATATGTAGCTAAGATCCTAAGACTGCCTATATATATTGAATTGTCCATCAAATCTAATGTGCTTAGATTCTTACCGAGAAACTTCCAAAAATCAGTTTCTTCCTTCATAAAATTTTCAGGATTCAGAATGTCGGAAGAACAGCAAGAGCAAATAACCCCAGCTAACAATGATCCCAAAACGTCTGCAGGCAATATTGCACAAGATGAGAGTTTGAATCTTTTTGCGAGCGTTTGGGTCAAGATTGAGGTTAATGATGATGATGAGGTACAAATGAGGAATGATGAAGCTACTGAAGACTCCTTGAGGGCACCATTGACGAATAATGCAAAGTATGTACCTGCCTACGTACTATTATAAGACCATGGATTAAATCCTACAACCTACTAATATTATAAATCGACACGTCCTACGTAGACCAGTGTATGTGCCTGATACACCAAAGTGTTTTTATTGCATTTTTGAGCGCTACGTACCCAGATCTACAATACCAATTTTTTTTTCCTATCACAACACACTTTTTTCTTCTCAAACGTATAAGTATTTATCTGCATTGACGGTTCAAAACGCACCGAAAACGAGAGGGTTTAGAAGAAAAAAAATCACATTAAAATAAACTGCTATCAGAACAAAAGCCTTTTGCCAATTTTCAAAGCTATAGATCTGCACAAGACTGAGTAGGTAATAACGAAATAAAGAAATTGAAATCTTAAAACCGCTCTCCTGTAAAATTTGCTTTTGCAGATACTTAGTTTAACGTAGGACGTGTCGAAATGCAAAAGTTTATGAGGATGTGTGGATGTGAGGATGTATGTTTGTGCATGTTACATTGCTTGACACCTGTGTAATCGATTGAAACAGTTACCGTTTACACGCGGCTGAAATGCTTTATCAGGCAACGGACGGTCTGAGTTGAAGTAGGAGTTAGAAGACACGATGGAACAGACTTTGTCGTCAGTCGACGCAAAGTTCCTTAAAAAAAAACTTATTACGGCAATACAAACTTTTGCATTTATAATATTAATATGATTTTATTTACCTTTATCAATAATTTAATAAATAACTACTTCGGTGGCGTGCAAGTGCCCGGCTGAGGTTTGATTCTTGCTGTGTGAGAAACATTTCCCAAGTCTTACATATATTAGTTCGGGGTCTGGGTTGGTACTTGTAGATTCTGAAACAGACCACACAGAGGAGATTTCTGCCAACATCCCAAAGTCCTTATCCGATACTTCAAGGAGTTAGATTAGCAAGGGGATAATGCACAATACTGGATGTCAGTGCAGTTCTTTGTTCCCCTAACTATAATTAGCTTAGCATTAGGTGAGACTAGTGTGGGCTCAGAAGTATGTATGACTATTCTGCCGTCATAAGAAAAAAGGACGTTTCTACATAAATTCCGAAATGGAGAAAAAAATACTGGTAGATGCGTCTTTTTTTACTGATTCCTGTGATGTATATAACTCAATTATGAAAAAAATTTCAGATACGTCTTTTTTCCTTATGACGGCAGTATTGGCTGTTATATGTTTATTTATTTTTCAGAAAAAGAAAACGAGATAGGAGACGACGCTCAAAACTCAAGAACTTAAAATGTGACCAGTGCGATTATAAAACAAGCTATAAAAACTGTCTTGCAATACACATGTTAGGACACACCGACCTAAAACCCTTAAGGTGCACTAAATGTGACTACAAAACTAGATACCAAGTATCCTTAAAACGCCATATTTATGTGAAACATGAACTCAAGGAATCAGCTGTAGTACCAAAATACAAATGCACAGTTTGTCCTTACGAGACCCGGTTTAAATGGAACTTAAGCTCGCATCAAAGGAAACATGATCTCGATAAGCAGTTTAAATGCCCTCATTGCAGTTACTTCACCGCTTATAAGCATAATATCATAAAACACAGTCAAACACACAAGAAAACTGAAGATACAATGTATTATTGTGACAAATGTCCATTCTCTACTAAATATGAAGGTCATATAACCAGGCACTTGGCCAAGGTACATTTTGAGATATCGGAAAAGGCTAGTCGATGTGAATATTGCACTTTTACAACCAAAACCGGGTGGAGGTTGAATATACACAAGAAACGCAGTCGTCAAGACAAACCGGTCAAATGCTCTCATTGTGATTTCGAAACTATGTATCGTTGTGCGTTCAAAGAACACAAGTTGACACATATCGGAGTCAATCAATCAAATATACAATGGTTGGATTCTCTCTTCGCTACAGATCGGTTGAACATACAAAATTCAAGAGAAATTGAGACTAAGAGTGAAATCAGATTGAAAGATCTTGCCGATACAAAAGTACTCAAAAGTAAAGATAACGAAGAGTCTTACTATTATAAGAAGCCACAGTCTGCACATGAGATAAATAATCACTACTCTGTCGATCCCAACTGTGAGATAGCACTGAGTAACATACAAGTTATTGAAACCCCAAGCCTGGATCGTCCGTTCAAATGCATAACTTGTACCTACAGTGCTAAGTTTAAAGCTTCGGTCCAACGTCATTACCAAAGACATCATACAAGTCAGAACCGACCATACAAATGCCTTAACTGTGACTTCTCGACCAAAACTAAGGACCAGATTGCTTTGCACAACAAAAGAAGTTGTTCCGATGAGATTCTTAACTGCAAAATATGTGGTTTTACCTCTGTGTTTAAGTGTCAATTTGTTATGCACGAAAAAGAGCACTATCCCTTCAAATGTATTCAGTGTGATTATACATGTAAGAAGAAACATGAAATGGAAAAACATTTCACAGTAATTCATTTAGGGAACGGCCTGAAATGTAAATATTGTGACTTCAAAGCCACGAGAAAGGAAAGTCTGCTCTGCCACGAAGTAATCCACACAGGGAAAAAGCCTTTTCAATGCCAGCTCTGTGAATATTCTTCGGTCAGACGACAGTTGTTAGAGAATCATATTAATAGATTTCATAAAAGCAACATGGTGGAAAAAATTATTGATGATTCTAAAATTGAGTCTTTGAAGAAAACAATTGTAATATCTGAGAAATCTAGTGAGTCTGGAAAAACAGAGGATTTTTACTACACAAATACGGAGCCAGTGCCAAACTAAAATATATAGAAGCTAGTGGAAGTTTTTTTCGGGCATGCCTAAGGACCCCTCTCCATGCCTAAGGACGCCTCGGCATGCCTAAGGACGCCTCTCCATGCCTAAGGACGCCTTGTCATGCCTAATGTTATATAATTTAGATATTGATCTCTTATTATTATTACATAAAAATGTACGACGAAGGATAGGGTATGAACAGTAACTAGTAAGCAAACGGGAGTATGAAAACCTATGTGCAATATTAGTATGTAAGTTTTTTAGATGATATATTAAGATACAATTTGTATGTAAATATTACTAAATATGTTAAGAACTAGGAACAGCATGTATAACAAATTATTTTAGGTCTTTTCTTCCATTCGGATCTCTTCCATTTGTATAAATAAAAGTCGAGACATTAATTAAATCCTCTTTTATTTTAGTTTAAGGGACATTCGTCTTGGGACATCTTTGAACCAGGAGTGGCTGCAAGTTTCCTTAAGATTACCTGTGACTCTGCTAACCACATTACGGATAGGGGTGTGACAATTATGTATTCATCAATACTGCCCTACTAATTGCACTTGCAGTAATCGTAATTTATGGGTTTTTCACTTTTTTGCAGAAATGGTATTAGGGTCTAATTTATATCTAGGTACTTAAAAATAATTTTCATTATATTTTTTACAATAAGTATATAACATGGACATGTTGCAGAGATATCTAAAAATATGATTACCGCGTTTTTCTCGAAACCGCCATTTTGCAAGTACTGCATTGGCTATTACGAGGGCAGAATAATCTAAAGGTTTTCATAATGACAAATGCTACTATGACTTCCTTTACCGTTTGAACTGGTCTGTCTGGTAAATCGCACTATACATTTTTAGTGCAGGGAAAATCCATTGATGAGCTTCAGTATCGATTTAGTAGCTTAGTGCAGACTTTCGCAGCAGTAGAACAACAGAATAAATAAACTAGCATAGAAAGCTGTGAAAGTGTGAAAAATATTTGAATTACCTACCTACGTTATCAGTATTTTTTATTTGTTTTTGTGTTATTTTGTTTTGAATGTTTTTTTTATTGTGCTATGGACTAGGTTGTGTGAAAATAAAGATTTATTATTATTATAATATCACGCTCGTATCTCCCCTAATGGGATAGGCAGACCAGTGATTTCTTTTTAAGTATATTACTTGTCATAATCTACTGTCAAAATATACCTACACTTAATCATAGGTACCTACATAATATAACGCTCGTAATCCCCCTAATAGTAGGTAATCATAAAACTTGCAGCCACTCCTGATTCAAAGTCCTAAGCTGGATATTGTGAACCTGTGACAGGTGATCAGCCCATTCATTGCCCATATAGTGGTCAATCATGTTGGAGGATACTATCCCTTAGTCCACTTTTACGACATGCTCGGAGCAGCTAGACTCATTCTGTTTTTTCTTTACTCCTAGTCCAGCAGAGAAGTATTTTATATAAGTCTCCAACTGAGTAGGTAGGTACCTATATAACAAAAGGAAATGAATAAAAAGGTCAAATAGGTAATGAATAAAAATATTTATTTTTCTATATCACATTAATTACTATCACACTCTGTGATGCATTAACACTTATTATCGCGACTAACAATAACAAGATAATATATTTATTATACATATAATAATCAATTGACATAATATTGCCTAAAGTAAAAATTCGAAGAAGCACCTCATAGGGTTAAACTTTAGAATAAATTAGGAACGAAATTCTAGTTCCATAAGGCATCGTAGATGGCGCTAGGTTGTTATAGGCACTGACTATAAGCCAGATCTTTATGTATCTGAATGGATAATTTTAGAAAGGGCACTTGTAACATTTTTTTCTCATGTTTTTTTGTGTTTAACCGGTCGCCAACATAGCTTGAATGATCAGTTGAAATAGATAGCTAATCTTATCTATAATAATAATAACATATATTAAAATCAATAAAAAGGTATGTGTGGTTTAAAATATACATACATTATACACACACATTTTCCCCTCTCCTGTAAATATTTGACCATACAATTTTAATGTGACCATGTGCCCTTTCTGCAATAAATTAGCCATTCATTCACCTGTGGTATAAGCATCGGACCAATCAGATGATCGTGTTTTCCGGTAAGACGCCATCTATGAAGCGACGGGGAAGCTTCATTTGTACCTCATTCCAACCCTTTCTTACTATATTAATAAGTACATAACTATGAAGAAAAACATAAAGATTTTCTAACTTAATAGAATGGCAAGCACCGTTTTTAAATTACAAGTCCGTGCTGCCTACCCCTACGGACAGTGTGAAGTTACTAAACTAGAGAGGGTAGAACTGGAAACAGTAACTCTGCAATATTGTCCGCGTTGATTCATCTTCCCGCTGCGTCCCCTCTAGGAGTTGAATTCCGGAAATTCATTTCTCAGTGCACCCCACAACCATAAGAGGAATATACCCTCCTAGTTTCATTCTTCTAGCATTTAAGGATTTGGCAGTGCGTTGATTGTCAGCTTGGACGAATAAGTGTGTTTATTCGTCCAAGATTGTCAGTCAATAACGGTAAGAGTTTTATATTTCTGTAAGTACCAAGTTTAAGTACATATCTTTCAAGGGATTTTACAGTAGGATACTGCTATTATATAAAAAAAATCAAAATATTATTTTTTAACTACACATTTTGCTATATTATGGACTAAATACTATCCATTAGTTTTTTGATCCTGGGTGAAGAACCTCAGGGTATCCATCAAAAAAAAAATAAGCAATCTTATATTTTTTTTAAGTAACAATGTCCCGTGTAGACAAAAGTTGCCTTCTGAATATACAATCTAAAAATGTTTTCAGCAAGGTAAATGCTTTTTAGCACCAAATTGTTATTGTAAATTTCACCTAATGAAGTAGCACAAATTAGTGAATCCGCAGGAAGAAGAATAAACGTGGACATTTTTACTCACAAGTGTTGCCAATAGTTTTAGGTATTTCTTTATCATTTTTCATTAACAGTATCCACGCTTAAACTTTTTTTCCGTGGATTCGTGTTACGTGGCGCGAATGGGGAATATGCATGTATTTTTTATATTTTTATTCGATAGTTTTTATCTCTATAATAATGGTCAAAAAATATTCAAAGCCAAAAAAGTAATAAAAAAAAAGTTGAATATAGTCTATTATCACGGGCATATTAAACGCCTGCCATTTTGGCGCGCGTGCTGTGACGTCATGGTCAAAAACAAACACTGCAGGCAAGTTGTCAAATTATGTTATCAGAACGTATATTCCTACTGTTCTGTGATTCCTGTATATTCCGACCACTGACGTCACAGAAATAAACTGGGAAATTCTAATATTTGAATTTGAATTTCGAAGCTTTTTCGCACTTTTAAAACAATAATTGCTGAAGAAAAGAAAATATTGATGGAGTTATAATTTTGATGCTATAGAATTGATTATAAAAATGTTTGACCCTCATTTGAACCACATGCATATTCCCTATTATACAACACATAGATACATACAATAAAACGAAAATTCTTAAATAAAGTGAGTTTTCAAACTGGTAACAATAAATTACAAATGTTATATCACAATCATATTTAACTATCTAGCACATAAAATAAAATTAAATAATATTCGAATTTTTCAAAATCAAAAACTTGTTTTATTATTGTTATATGGGCCAACAGCCTTTTAATGTTTTTGCTTATATTCTTTTGTAAATAGTTTGAAATAAATATATGTGAAAACACACATTTTACATTACACCATTTGATTTTTATTCCTGTTAAAATCTACAAGGTTCTTGATATAAAATTGTATACAAAAAGATTTATGAATAAGAAAGAAAATGAGGTATAAAATACACTTAATTCGGGTGTCTATAGCAGCTGCTAAAGGAAATATTTATAAATAAATTGTTCTCTCTATAAGAGCACTTCATTTTTTTAAGAATATGTAATATATGAATACAGCGGGATTTGTACCCACGTCTTCGCCTACGTTCAGACCATCTTAACCATTATCTGAATATCCTCTGGCTAAAAATCCCGGTTAAGGTAGGCCAAAGAAAAGATGGATGGATTATGCGAAAGATGATATCGTCACTGGAAAGGCAAATTTACGTAAGCGCCAAAAGGCCATTTCGAGAAAAAGCAGTTTAAAGTTTATTTTTCGTTTTTTAATCATAACTTTTACCTAATTATCGAACTTTGATGACGTCAACGTAAGATTTCATTCTTTTTTCATTTTCTATGTCCGCAGCAATTCATATTATGAATTGAAAAAAAAATCTTTAAACGGCTTTTTCTCGAAGTGGCCTTTTGGCGCTTACGTAAATTTGCCTTTCCAGTAGTGAGTGTTGAGATGACTTCCGACAGGAAATTGGAAGAAGAATACATGTTGCGCCAACCCCACATAAAGTGGGAAAAATGCAGGGAGTACTAGGGAACGTACTAGTACAGGGTAGTAGGGGGGTCACCCGTATAATTTTTAAATATATTTATCATTAGTTAGAGGGTAAGGAGGGTTGACGTCAGGCAGGCGGCCGGTCATAAAACACCTTAGCCAAAACTCTTACACCATGATCCTTGGATCATGCTGTGCCGACCCCACATAGAGTGGGAAGATGATGATGATTTATCATTAGTTAACGTATTTATCGTTTCAACACCACTCCAATTGAACTAAATATAATTTTGTCTAAATATTATATACATTTATCAAATAAATGCAAAATTAAGGCATTTAATTGACATAACGTAATACTGACGCTTGAAAATCATGTGGAATGTTTTGATTTTCAGAACTGGTTTTCTTTAATTCATTTTCAAGAGTTCTTCTTTTCCATCATTTTCTTGTAGCTCTGAAAATAAATTTAAACAATCATATACTTCTGGGTATTCTACTAATATCATACATACGTGCATACAAATTATCACGCCCGTATCCCTAACGGGGTGGGCAAAGCTACAAGTGATCATAAGAAAACTTGCAGCCACTTCTGATTCAAAGATGATAAAAAATTTAACAAAATCTATTTATTTATGATTTATTTTATAACTAGCTGCCGCCCGCGGCTTCGCTCGCGTGGTATCCGGATAAAAAATAGCCTATATGTTAATCCAGTACATGTACTATGTATATTTCAAGTTTCATTCAAATCCGTTCAGCCGTTTAGGCGTGATTGAGGCACAAACATCAAAACTCACAAACTTTCGCATTTGTAATATAAGTAAGATAATTACCTCCTCTGCCATATGATAGAGCATAGCAGCCGTCTCTGTGCCTGTCTGTTCCACCAGAGACTTGAAAACAGCGCCCTCTCCCGCTTCCGACCTGCAAACATTAGTTTATTGTACAAAGACCAGATGGCGCCTCTAGCTCCTACTAATTCGACAAATAACAGGGTAGTTGACACTTTTATTACTTTTGGTAGTGACCCCGCCTTCCATTCCTAAGGTCGTGGGTACAAATCCGGTCGCAATGGATTTTTCTGTGTGAAAAATTTATGTGCGTCCCAGTACTCTCAAACGGTGAAGGAAAACATTGCGAGGAAACCCGCGACTTAGTCAGCTCCGCACGTATGACCATGTCTTTCCTGTGGATAAGACTGACAAAGCCGAGAGGATGGAATAGGTGCTGGGCAAGCCTACACCATCTTAATTCGTCCAGCACTACAGCGTCCCGTTTATGAAGGTAAAAGTTGCCTCCTGACGCTGTATAAATCATCTACTATAGATGGTAAAAGGCCTTAGTTTTTTTCGACACTTATCAAATGAAAGAACTGTTGAATGTTATGTACGGTCATTATTGTTCATACCTGTAATATGTTCATACCTGTTGGAATATGTTCGTACGCGGTCTCTAGACAGGACCACAGTCTCGTGTGCCTCTGTCCTCTCACCAGTTGTCGCGTCGAATGTGAAGTTCTCAGGGATCGCTAAAGGCGCCTGGAAAAAGTAAGTTAGTATGAGCTAGTGGCCAGCTGTAATCGTGGTATCTGGGCAAGTGTGAGTGTTTTTGTTCCGTGGACTTGGCTCGCGATATACCCGGTTAATACGTAGTACCTAAGTATGTGGTTCGCAAAATGCGGCAGTGACTGGATGCGTCAAGCCGAAGATAGGGAGGCCTATGTCCATGGACTGCTGTATGGATGATCGTAAAAGTAAGTTCGTATGAGCTAGTGGCCAACTCTTGTGACGGAGTTTTTAGGCCGCCTGAAGGCCTACGTCATAACTTAACGACTTAAAAGCCGGGACCGACAATTTAAGCACGCCCTCCAAAGCACGGAAGCGCTCAGCTCGTAATGATAGATAGATATATTTATTTCATTGAATTTTGTCAAACATTGGTTAGTAGTGTTTGTAAGCCTATGTTAGGTTTGTCTAAACACTATGTTCTCGTTTACAAAATTATTAATAAAAAGTTCGAGTAAAAAACACGTCTAAAATAACAATAACAAGGGATACCTACCTAATCAGGAGCGACCGCGCACTGCGGTAACAATAGGGTAGCACACATTCAAACTTGCCACAAAAAATGCCACTTGCCAATTGTGACCGCGCACAACGTTGCTTTACTTCAACGATCTTAAGTACATTTACCATTATAGTTTAATAAGTACCTATTATTTAGTACCTGCGGTCGGTGATCTGAGCTCTGTTTTCTATCTGTAGGCGAACTCAGATAAAAAACTGAGCTCATTTTTATTTCTTATTATTATACCGATTACCTTAAAGTTTTTAATGTTATTATAGTTTGTCTTTGTAACTGTGTTTAATAAGTTATATCTGGTAGATTACCTGGCTCTTGGAAAGCAGTGACTTCCTGGGCAGAATGTCGCTCCTGTTCTGTGGAGGAGACTGCTGGGTCAGCAGCTCGAATGGATGACCCATCTCCACAACTCGCCCTCTGAAAACACAACAATATGTCGAGTCGAGTTACAGATACTGATGGCAACACCAAATATACATACATAATATGACGCCTGTTTTCCAGCGGGGCAGGCAGAGCACTGGTGGTCTAGTTGGTGTGAGCCTGCTTTCCGAGCCTAAGGTCGTGGGTTTAAATCCGGTCGTGTACCAACGGTTTTTTCTACGTTTCTTCTGTCACGCTATACAAATTCTCTGAGACCCGATAATGTAGCAGAAGCGATATCAAGTGATATACCAATTCCGTAATCGGACTTGTCTGTGCCTATCCCTAAATACTTACTTGTCCATTACAATGATCTTGTCATAGTCCATGACAGTGTTCAGGCGATGCGCTATCGTGAGGACGGTGGAGTTGCCGAATTTGTTTCGTATCGTTTCTTGTATGTGCTTATCGGTCCTGTAAATAATAAATAAATTACGCCTAACATACATAGTCCTGAGCCCGAACTAGGATTCCCTGTATCGTGTGTATCAGAAACTACGAGTACCAACACCACAACACCCAGAACTAATATTTGCAGAACATGACAACATTTCTCTCACTTCTCCAGCATAAAGAATAATAAGCATTTTTAGTCATGTTTGGAAGTGACAGATTTATTCATCAAAAAATACTGAGATGGTACAATTACTAAGTAGTAGTGTTTCTAATCAAGGAATCATCAACAGTGACCCCACATAAAGTGGGATAAGGGCAAAAAGATGATGATGAGTGTTTCTAAACTTAAGTGTGGTTTGTTCACACTAGGTTCTCGATAATTAATCAACATTTAAATTAAGAAACAGGTCAGCGGGCGGAGACCTTAAGACAAAGCTTCAAACTTACTCAATATCAACGTTAGCTGTAGCCTCATCCAGCACCAGTACATTGGAATTGGCGAGCGCAGCACGAGCCAGACACACGAGTTGCCTCTGCCCAATCGACAGGTTGCCTCCCCCATCGCCGACCTTCGTGCTGAGCCCGGCCGGCATTTTGCCTACCATGTCTCGAAGCTCAACCTATAAACAAGTATAAAAATTAAAATCAATACGTAAAAGCTTCGTTACCTAAGCTATGTTTCTAAATGATACATTTATTTGCACGAACACATGTGTTTAAATAATAATGGTCTTAAAAGTACATCAGTCCAATCTATGTCCTACCAAAGTCTATGGCATGCAAATAATGTTAATAAATTAAATTCTATTGTTAAGTCCTAATTAAATGTAATGCTAAAATCATTTTAAGCATGTCAAAATATAATTAATAAATACATCATTTAGTGTCAAGAACTATTTAAATATTTGTCGATGGAGTAAAAACATTTATCAAGTAGCCAATTTTTCAATTTTTTGCCAAACAAATGAGATTTTAAATCTTTTAGGTCAGTTGGCAACTTATTATAAACTTTAATGCACATGTAATAGGCTTGACGTTGTGTAAGTTAAGATTATATTTAGGAATGCACAGTCTGCTATTGGACGTGTTCCTTAGCACTCTTGCTCGGAAATCTTGATGCGTATCGAAACCGACGCCTGTTGTTTTACAAACTCTGCTGCTTGTTTTCTGCTGTTTGTAAAGACAGGGTAGAGGAAAAATTTGAATTTTTTTTAAATAGTGGCCTACAGGGCTCTAGAAAATGGACGCCACATAGTGAGAGAATGCATCGTTTTTGAGCTCTGAACTCTTTGTCAGTGTCGACACTATTTCCCCACAATAAAAGGAATGCTCCAACGCAACAGGACATTATGAATTCTTCGACATGCCTTTTGGGCTCGGGAATGCTCCAATACAACATCAACAAAATACAGATCTGTGAGACACATCGTTACACTAACTGACCTGTTCCAAAGCCCTGTATATCTCCGCGTCAGTATATTTAGCCGCCGGGTCGAGGTTGTCTCTAAGCGTGGCTGCGAAGAGCGACGACTTAGACAGCATTCATGATCCATTTCGGACATTATGAATTCTTCGACATGCCTTTTGGGCTCAGGAATGCTCCAATACAACATCAACAAAATACAGATCTGTGCGACATATCGTTACACTAACTGACCTGTTCCAAAGCCCTGTATATCTCCGCGTCAGTATATTTAGCCGCCGGGTCGAGGTTGTCTCTAAGCGTGGCTGCGAAGAGCGCGGCACGCTGGGGCAGCGCGCACAGCTTCCCGCGCCAACACCGGAGGCCCGCCTCTTCGCTGGTCACGCCGTCCACTGTTATACTCCCCGACGTGTTGCTTAGTCTGGGGGTAAATACATACATATTATCAGTAAGTATTATCACGCCTGGATACCTAATGAGGTGGGCAGAGCCACAAGTAAAATAAGAAAGCTTGCAGCCACTTCTAACTTAGTTCTAAGATGGATATGGTGAACCATGGTGACAGGTGATCAGTCCGTCGCCCATATAGATCATGTTGGGGAGGATACTATCCCTTAGTTGACTTTTACGACAAGCTTGGGGAGAGAAGCAGCTAGCTGGACGCATTCTATGCTTTTTCTTTACTCCCAGTCCAGTAGAAAAGTAAATGGGGTAAATCCTACTATTATAAATGCTAAAGTTTGTGTGTAAGTGTGTGTGTTTTTTCCAATTATCTTTGTAACGGCTGGAGCCACGAGTAGAAGCTTGTAATATAATTCATAGACAACAAGGTATAGTAAAAAAATTCAATCGAAGTCGACAATTAGTTCACCTATAACTTTTAGAAAATTACAGATCTTATGAATTCAACCAACGGTCCACAGAAATATATAATTATGTACCTTAAAACTAACATACATATTAAATATACAAGGATAAATCATGCTAATTTACACGATTTTTAGATGCCAGATCTACGAGAAGATATATAGGATAAAGCAGAAAACAATGTGTACAACAGCCAGATTGGAAAAGAGAGAGAGAAGAAGTGTAATCGCGCTAAAACAAATTGCTTATGAACGGTTTTTAACAAAGACAAAACACGTTCGTAAATGTCTAAGAAATTCGTATTGAAGAACATTTCAATTTTTTATTATTAGTTAGTTTTTAGTTTTAGATTTAGTTCGTTTTAGTTAAGTTTTAGTTGTATTTTATTTTATGTATTTATATATGGATTTATTTTTCTGAAATAAAATATTTTAATTTTAATAAATTTTATAACGCTTAGGACGTTGAAATTTGCCAAAACAAAACGAAATAATTTAAATATTGCCCTCTTGCGGAGGAAAATAATGCTTCGAACACTGACCTGAAGAGTGCATTGACCAGAGAACTCTTGCCAGCTCCAGTCCTGCCAACCACAGCCACCTTCTCCGAGGATCTGATGACGAAGCTGACGTTTCTGATGGCGAACGCCGGTTCCTCCTTTATCTCCGTCAAGTCCTTCTTTGGTGGTCTTTCGTACTCCAAAGACACATCTTGGAAGACTATTTCGCCTGGAAAGTAATTCATTGTTAAAATTTATTAAATAAGGGCTATTTTACACGGGATTTCTTTCTTACCTAGCGAGAATCCGCTTGCAAACTAACAGACACATATAACATACAATTAACTTTTTATATCTAATACGTTAAACAGTATGTATGTATGTATGTTCGTATGAGCTAGTGACCAACTCTAGTAACGGAGTTTTTAGGCCGCCTAAAGGCCTCCGTCATGGCTTAACGACTTAAAAGCCGGGCCTGATTGTTTAACGTGCCCTCCGAAGCACGGAAGCGCTCAGCTCGTACGTCACCCATCCCAATTGTGACAGCGCACATGGTTGTTTAACTTTAACGATCAATAAAGAACGCCTAAGCGAGCTACGCCACGAGCGCTTCAGTTAACGTTAAACAGTCAAATAATATAAAGCTCAAACGGATACCCACAGCGGGTTCCGTACCACCGTACATGCCCCTTTCATTTTTTACTTTATTTTTATTGCATTTTAATATTATTGTTACCTTTAGTGGGCCACTTGTCGAAGTCTAAGGAAGGGTGGTTGGCAATCAAAGCCTTTTCGTTGGGTTCTACTGGCTGTTCGGGTGGTAAGTTTGTATACTCCAATATCCTTTCAACCTGGAAAATTTAATATGCATAAACACGAGACAGTTTTATTCAGACTTGGCACACAAGACAAACCACAGATCATCATCATCTTCCTGCCCTTATCCCACTCTATGGGGGGGGGGGGGGGTCGGCACAGCATGTTCCTTGGACCATGCTGTAAGAGTTTTGGCTAAGGTGTTTTATGACCGGCCGCCTGCCTGACGTCAACCCTCCTTGGGAATACTTGCTTATTGTATCTCATCATGTTGGAGGATACTATCCATTAGTCGACTTTTACGACATGATCGAGGAGAGAAGCAGCTGGACGCATTCTATGTTATTTCTTTACTCCCAGTCCAATGTGTACTTACTGATGTCATCTGGTTTTCCACTTCAGCAGTTTGCCTCATGCCGTACTGGCACATCCCCACCAAACCTATGACCTGGGTTATAGCTAGACCAACACTACCCCCGATCGTATCTGAAAACGGAGAAGACTTTAACTTATACTTTAACTTTAAGTTATTGTTGTTATTTCTATGTTTTTATGTGAGCACGTCCTCTGTAATGTTTGTAATAATAGTCACTCGCACTACTTGATCTACCCAAACACATATTTGCCTTATTACAAAAAGCAGTAATTCTGAATACTTGTAGAATTGTCCGCAAATTTCTGCAAACGGATCTATCAACTGATGTATAGATACCAAGTTCTGGGGCTCAAAATCAAACAGCCATCCTTAACGATGCGCACTTGGCTTAGGCCCGTGCCCATTGTTTATAATGCCGGCTCTCATAGAAGCCGAGATTGAAAAAATATACCTAAAAATAAAAATAATAATAAATCTTTATTCTCAGACAACTTAGTCCATAGCACAATAACAAAAAACCAACACATTCAAAAACAAATTACAAATACAAAATAAAAATATAAAAAGTACTAAAAAGAAAAAGAAAATTAAGAAATAGCATTACAGAGTTTTGTTGTAAAACTTTTGCAGTCTCATCGTTATATTTGTATTTGTCCAACTTGTTCTGTTCTGAATAAATAAATTTTAATTTTAATTTTTTTATTCGGTTCTCATCCACTGATTCCCGGGAATCACTGGATGAGATTCGCGCGGGATCGAAGAGAATGGCGTAATAAAGAGGAGGCCTATGCCCAGCAGTGGGCGGAGACGGGCTAAAATGATGATGAATGATGATTAGGTTCTCAAAGGCCCCAACGGAAGACCAGCGTGGGTTGTTTCAACCTGCACATGCTGAGTTGGGACCAATTTGCAACTGTTCCATATTTATATTATCGTACATAAGTTAGTTTAGCTTTAGCCTGTTGTTGGTTGGAAATAAATAATTCTGATTCTGATATCTTATATGTCACAACGAGCATGTATGAAGAATGTTATGAGAGTGAATGAAGCGAAAGAAGTATGTCAGAATCGTAGCAAATGGAGATCCGTGATCTCTGCCTAACCCTATTCTTTCTTCCTTTCCTCTCCATCCCAAGGTTGTCTGGAAGAAATTGCTTTAAGCAATAAGACCGCCGTTTATGTATTTCTTTTTTTGTTTTGGCTGCGACCGCGTACTGGTTTGATAAATAAATGTATTTGATTGTATATAAGTTACCTTCACTTGCAAATAAGAAGAAGCTGAATGTGACAAATGCGAGGTACACACAGCAAATCATATCCATCCAGAAACCGAAAGCTCTGTAAACAAAAATTATAAAATATTATTTAACAAAGTAATAATAATCATTTATTTCATTAAATAGATAACACGTCAAGGTTCGTTACATAAGTAAGTAACTTACAGTATTAAAATTAATTACATTCATGCATTTCATACAAATTATATAATAAATCATTAAAATCAATATTTAATATTTACAAAGTAATAAAAGAGCAAAATACCCGACTGCGTAGAGCTTAGGTAGCTTAGGACATCTGCCATATTCGATTTTTAGCCATATGATGATGATTATGATGAATTTGTACCATTTTATTCTATGATAGATCTATATGAATCCAACGACACCTCATTTGTCAAAATCCGTCCAGGCGAATGGGCTCCAGAGGCAGCCAAAGGAATAAATTGAAAATGGTTTCTTACAGTCGCCATAATGGATTTTTTTACTATCTATATAACCTATGACACTCTCATCATCCAGAAGAATCCAACGACACCTCATTTGTCAAAATCCGTTCAGCCGTTTTGACACATACATGCACATATGCATACATACATAGACATACACTCCAAACACAATTACCGCCCTTCTTCGCAGTTGGGTAAAAAAATGACAGATCAAGTTTTTATCTATATACTACTTCAGCCAAACTGGAGATACAATTTATGTAAACAAACCGCCTATACTTAACTTTCAAGTAGTACTAATAGTTATTAGGATGTAAAAACCTATGTTGTAAGGTTTATTCTTAAAACTAAAGTGATTTCGTCGTAACAACGATAAATATAATAGCGGTTTGTTTAAATTTTATCTCCAGTTTGGCTGATGTGTTGTACTAGCTTCCACCCGCGGCTTCGCTCGCGTGGTACCAGGATAAAAAGTAGCCTATATGTTATTCCAGCACACATACTATGTATGTTCCAAGTTTCATTCAAATCCGTGCAGCCGTTACGGCGTGATTGAGGCACAAACGTCGTCACATCCTCACAAACTTTCGCATTTATAATATTAGTAGGATACTGCTTTAACTGCCGACCCCACATAGAGTGGGATGAGGGCAGGAAGATGATGATGATGATGATGATGACTGCTTTAACCGTTGTTGAGAGGCGGCTCACCTGTTAGTATTGATAAGTAGAGACCAGGAAGAACTGTGCAGGTCTTGCAGCTTATCGAACTCTTGGGCCAGCAGTCGCTGGTGGCGTGAAGAACGGATGGTGGTCAGTCCACCGACAGTAGACGACAGATGGTTCAGAGACTGACTCCTGGCTAGAAGATGAATAATAATAACACCCAGCAGTCACATACATAGTCCTGAATTTTGAAATCGGTCCAGTAGTTTCGGAGCCTATTCGTTACAAACAAACAAAAGATATCATTCCTCTTTATAATATTACTAGCTGCCGCCCGCAGCTTCGCTCGCGTGGTATTCGGATAAAAAATAGCCTATATGTTAATCCAGTACCATCGAGCATTTAACTGAATAGAGCAGTAATGTTATTCGTTTTGTTCGAAAACGAATTCCACCAAAACAGTGGGCCCGCCCCTGCGCTCTGATTGGCCGACTCAATGTCAAGTATTGAACTAGAGCTGTGCAATAAAATATTCATATCGATATCGATAGCAATGTTTGTTAAGTGGAATACAAATAAAGTTTAATATGTATTATGTTTACGTGTATGTTTGCGCGCGTGTGTACGAAATAATAACTATAAACTTTATAAAATGGAACTTCCATACTTAAAAAAATATAGTAAAATAGCTTTCTATTGGTGAAAGAATTTTTGAAATCGGTCCAGTAGTTTCGGAGCCGCACGCCAAAAACTATTTTTGGTGTTCTACCTTGGGTTACAATATTGCAATTTTCTTACGGATCCCTAATTTTTTGAAAATATTTATTATAGTCTATACTAGACCTTGATAAAGGGGCTTTCTATTGTTGAAAGAATTTTTGAAATCGGTCCAGTAACTTCGGAGCCACACGCCAAAAACTGTTTTGGATTTTCTACCTTGGGTTACAATATTGCAATTTTCTTACGGATCCCGGATTTCGTTACAAACAAAAAAACAAAAAATCTTAATTCCTATTTATAATATTAGTATAGATATAAACTAGAGGACGCCCCGTTCTTCAAATGTACTTATTCAATTTATTATATCTAGGTACTTATTTGTTTGTCATAAATAACCTTTTCTGATAAATATCGATACTAATTTTGATTATGACAGTGCAGCATCACTAGTAACACGTGTAATGAATAAAAAGGATGGCATAATATAGGTTACACCTAGGTAAGAGCAAGACGCATAGACAAGCGTCCATTGTTTCGTTTTATTTGACCAGTTTAACTTGAGCCGTGATAAATGGTTGTAAATTGAAATAAAATTATAGTTTATTGATGCTTACCGATGAAACGTGATTCCGTCTGTTTTAAAATTCGATGTCCTGTTGTTTTTTTCACACCAACGAATAGAACAATACGGCATTATGGGTTATAAAACCAAACTTTGAATATTTTCGAGTATCGGGAGACGGACACACACACAGATCACTTGTTGGTTTGGTACTGATTCAGTGCGAGCGTGAATTGTTATTATACAGGTGCATATCATCATATCAGTTAAGGAATTGGATGGCTCATTTTACTACTCTATTAGTTAAATGCTCGATGTCCAGTACATATACTATGTATATTCCAAGTTTCGTTCAGATCCGTTCAGCTGTTTAGGCGTGATTGAGGCACAAACATCCAAACATCCAAACATCGTTACAAACTTTCGCACTAGATGGCAGCACAGGTAAAGTTAGTACGCGCTATCGTTGCGTTTTGAGCTTTACGCCGGTAATTTCAAGCAAACTAAGACTTTTCAATTTTATAATATAAGAAAGATAAGATTAGTAAGATTTGTATGAAAATCTCGATACGCGCAATTCGTTCTCATTTACGTTGTTATTTATGGTTTCATAAACGCGAATAATACTGAAATAAATCTTAACAAAATTGTACACCAAACATTGTGTCTTCCTCCAGAATAGTTTACTATAAACCGACCTACGAGATTTTCACTATACGCCGACGATATGGTGAACCATGGTGACAGGTGATCAGCCCATCGGCCAAATAAATGGTCCATCATGTTGGAGGATACTATCCCTTAGTCGACTTACACGAGATGCTCGGGGAGAGAAGCAGCTGGACGCATTCTATGCTTTTTCTTTACTCCCAGTCCAGCAGAGAAGTATATAAGTCGACTCATTGCGAGCGTATTTATCGCTGAATACGCTGATCTTTCGGCGCCGTACTTTCAGCAGATGTGTCGCGACACTAATTCTATCCTACTAATGTTTTAGACTAGCTATCGCCCGCGGTTTCGCTAGATGGAGCTTCCCATTTGATATTTTGAAATGTTCAGTCTAAAAATTTAGTTTATTCGCATTTTTTATTATGTCCCAGTCCAGCAGGGAAGTGGAACTTACCGATAGCTTCGATTCTCTTGAGCTCGCGACTGGTCCACAGGAATAAGGCTCTAAGTGCGAAGAGCATCGCCGCCACGAAGGCCGTGGGCAGAAGTAGCCACCAGTTGACTAAGCAGACCACGGCTAAGATGGCCACCACTTCTAGGAAGAACTAGAAATAAAATCACACTGATATAAATCTACCCTCGTAATAGCAAATGCAGTACTTGCAAAATGGCGGTTTCGAGAAAAACACGGTAATCATATTTTTAGATATCTCTGCATGTCCATGTTATATACTTATAGTAAAATATATAATGAAAATTATTTTTTTATGTAGTTGTTGATTTAGCCCCTTGGAAATACCATTTCTGCAAAAAAGTGAAAAACCCAAAAATGACGATTACTGCAAGTGCAATTAGCAGGGCAGAAATACACAGTTTAATTTTACACACACACACTGCAAACACTCATTATCCTCATACATACATACACAAAATGACGCCTGTTTCCCGTAGGGGTAGACAGATCACGGATCTCCATTTGCTACGATCCTGACATACTTCTTTCGCTTCACTCGTTCTCATAACATTCCTCATGCATGCTCGTCGGTTTAGGGTACTCTTGACCTGGCCATTTTCCAGAACGTCGCCAGTTTGGTCCAAGCACGCGCACAGTGGTCTTCCCCTTCCAACGGTACCATTCACATTCTACTCATATTCTATATTGGCAGCTGGACGTATTCTATTCTTTTTCTTCCAGCCCTGCAGAGAAGTACTTCGTAGTTTTACACTGATGTATGATATCATCATTTTCATTTTTTATTGCATGCTGTTACAAGATTGTTAGAAGATCACCCGATTACGTTGGTAACCAGATACTGAGACAATTTATCTCTGGCAAAAGACCAAGAGGGAGACCAAAGACCACCTGGACAGCTGTAGTAAACCGCGACATGGCAGAATGCAATGTTTCCGAAGACGACGTCATGGATAAGGCGAAGTGGCGGAGGAGTGTGAGGAAGGCTGACCCCACCACCATGTGGGATATATAGTCAGGAAGAGAGAGAGAGATTGCATAGTGTTACAATGTTCCAATTTGGGGGTACAATTTTGGGGTTCCCTGTGTCAGGGAATTGTGTTCTAAATCTTGTGATTCTAGCATCGATAGCGAGGCAAAACCCAAGGGCGGATAGGTAAGACGGTAGGTACCAAGCTTCTTGTCTTCTGGATAATCAGATATTTTGTGTTGTCAGTTATCTGTGTTGAAGTTAAGCAACGTTGTGCGCGGTCACAATTGGGATGGGTGACCGCAAATGGCATTACGAGCTGAGCGCTTCCGTGCTTCGGAGGGCACGTTAAATTGTCGGTCCCGGCTTTTAAGTCGTTAAGCCATGACGGAGGCCTTTAGGCGGCCTAAAAACTCCGTCACAAGAGTTGGCCACTAGCTCATACGAACTTACTTTTTAGTTATCTGTGTCTGTTGTGTTCTGAATAAATAAATATCTTATCAAACTCACCCCGAGACAGTCAACAAGTGCGACGGGCAGCAGGGTGTCCACCTGCCCCATGTCCTTGGAGAAACGGTTCAGGATGCGGCCAGATGGGTTATGGTGGAAGAACCACATGGGAGCGTTTGTCACCCCCCTGGTAACAACAATGATTAGCAACTGTTATTATTTCATTAATTTGAATTGTTCTTTTAATATGTCCGATTATAAATTTCAACGCAAGTATTTTATGTGTTTTGTAAATAATTTTATGAATATTTATTCATGTCTTTTGACTTTGATGGTTTTACTCCTTTTGTACAACATTTTTATGAAATCTTTTATCTTAACGTATTTTTGAAAATTATGATTTGTATACCTCTTATTGACGTTGACTGTGCAAGCTTTGCTTAGTTTGGGGCTAGATGGCGCTGTGTAAAATGTTCACAAATATTTATTTATTTATTTTTTGACAAAGCCTAGACTCACCTGAACATAAAGACAGTGCCAGAGTCAAAGAAACTATACTCACCTACATACAGTTTAAAGACTGACCTGTCCGATCAACATTATGTTACAAAACTTGACTCACCTGAACATAATGTCATGTAGATTGGAAATTAATACTTTTTACATTTACTTTTCAAATTAGAATTATTTTCACGGTGACAGAGGATCTTTGACGACCTCGGTGGCGTGGCGAGCGAGTGCTCGGCTGAGACGCAAGAGGCGCTGGTTCGATTCCCACTACAGGAGAAATGTTTGTATTTTCTGCAAATATTTCTTCCGTGTTTGGGTGTTGTAGTATTATGTATTATGAGTATAAGTATGTATTTACAAAAAAATAAGTATATAAGTATTCTATCAGCCATCTGGTTCCCATAGTAGATAGATAGAGACAAGCTTTGCTTAGTTTGGGACTAGATGGCGCTGTGTGAAATGTCCACAAATATTATTATTTATAAACGTATTTGAACATTATTTAGTTTATGTACTCATTTGAACATAGTGTGAACATATCATGTCAGTGTACAAGACATTTTGTAACATAGTGTGACTCACCTGAACATAGTGTCATGCAGAGACACGGAGGCTCTAATACAAGTGTTGTAGAACACCACAAGTTTGTTCCACGTGAAGAATATACATATGGCGATAAGTCCCGCGTAAACATACAAACATTGCTCCCGGGTTAGACTGAAGCGGTTCGATGGTATGTCTTCGAATGGTATTCCTGAAACAAAATGTATTTTAATATTAAATGTTTAATAGGAAGTTTAATTGGAAGAAATGTTTGCATGATCTGTAAATATTTCTTCCGGGTCTGGGTGTTGTGGTAGCAGTAACAGAAACTACCAGTACCATACTGGTAGTGTCTGTTACCCACGACACAGGGAATCCTAGTGTGGGGTCAGGACTATGTATGTGACTGTTGGCTGTTATTTATTTATTTATTTATTAACAGCATCTTCCTGCCCTTAACCCACTCTATGTGAGGTCGACACAGCATATCTCTTCCACTCCTCACTCACTCCTTTCATAACCATGCCCTCTTTCACACAATCCATCCATTCTTTGGCCTACCCCTACCTAGATTCATCCACATTCATATTCATTACTCTCTTGTTTTGAAGAGAGTAATGAATATGAATGTGGACTTTCATCCCTCCTATAATTTAATAAAATTAAATAAACAATTGTTACCTGGTAGGCTGGCATTTTTCATGGTTTTTTGTAACGCGCTGTTCGCTTCTTCTAAATTGACCCTGAAATAGAAAAAGAAATATTCAAACTATAATATACTCTCAAATGGTGAAGGAGAACATCGTGAGGAAATGTGTTTTTCCGATGGACAAGGCCGACTAAGCTGAGAGGATGGAATAGGTGCTGGGCAAGCCTACTCCATCTTAATTCGTCCCGGGCACTACAGCGTCCCGTTTGCGAAGGTAAAAGTTGCCTCCTGACGCTGTATAAATCAACTACCATAGATGGTGGAAGGCCTTAGTTTTATGTATGCATATCAACGGATTTGAATGAAACTTTGAATATACATAGTACGTGTCCTGGAATAACATATACGCAATTTTTTTATGTGGATACCACGCTATCGAAGCCGCAGGCGGCAGGTAGTAAACATATATTTGTGTGTACAGGACGAAATTCTTGAACTCTTGGTCAAATTCTAGAAATTTTATACCAATTTGACATTTTATCATTTGACATACATAATTTTATTTAATATAATAGAGGTATGTGAATATGACCATAACATAATGATGCGCAGAGTACGTGACAACCTCAACACCATCCTTCAAACAGTAGCCGGTAGAATCACCTCTCCCATGTGGCATAGCTTCGTGAGGAGGGTGATCTACTAAAATGTTTAGTATTTAGTCTAATAACTAACCCTAATTATAAGTGCTTGTATATATATACTAACAAATTATGGATCTTGTAGTCCGAAATAGTCTTTTTTTTATAATTCATTATTTTTTGAGGATGATTTGTTTTAGGGGTTAGTTAATATTACATGTTTGCATACCTACTAAAAAGCTGATCAAGGTTATAACTACATAATTATTTTTATAATCTATTGTTTAACCCTTGTTTCGCAAAATAAATGATTTGATTTGAAGACTTACCAATCCTTCAGCCATATATCCGTGGAGGAGTAGAATATCTGCGCGAGTATGAACAGTACAAATAACAGCATCATCGATAGTTTGGTCCCACCACTCTTTATATACGACATATATACACTATTGTCCACAGACCCTGTGTTTTGGGCTTCACCTGTGAAAAAAATAATTATATTGTACAACCTATTACATAAATAAATAACACCCAACAGTCACATACATAGTCCTGATCCCACACTAGGATTCCCTGTGTCGTGGGTATCAGAAACTACGAGTACCATGGTACACCACAACACCCAGATTCGGAAGATATATTTACAGATCATGCAAACATTTCTTCCGCAGCGGGAATCGAATCCGCGCCTCTTGCGCCTCTGCCGAGCAATCGCCCGCCACGCCACCGAGGCCATCAAATAATAAATAAATATTAGTGGACATTTCACACAGCGCCATCTAGCCCCAAACTAAACAAATGAATGAAAAAAACTTTATTGCAAGCAAACAAACAAAAACTGACAATTGCTGGCAAATGGTGGCCTTGTCGCTTGATGCGATTTCTTGCAGGCAACTAAACCAAGACTAAGAGCAAAGCTTGTACTATGGGCACAAGATGACTGATAGAATACTTAGGTATATACTTTTTTTTTGTAAATACATACTTAAAGTCGCTGTCATGTCGTATAAAGAAGTAAAAGAGACCGCGTTGGAGAGAGAGAAATGGAGGAAACTTCATCGTTACACCGACAAGAGCTAGCTCTTAAATAATATTATTATTATTATTATACTTATAATACAACATAATACTACAACATCCAGACCCGGAAGAAAAATTTGCAGAAAACACAAACATTTCTCCCGTAGCGGGAATCGAACCCGCGCCTCTTGCGTCTCAGCCGAGCACTCACCCGCCACGCCACCGAGGTCGCCAATAAAACTTGCAATCACTGATTCAAAGTCCCAAGGTGGATATGGTGGACCATGATGGCAATACTTTAGAATTTAATTACTGTATTGACTGTAAGTGTAAAGGAAAGAAAGAAAGAAACTATTTATTTGGTTCACAGATATAAAAAAATACACAACTAAAACAAAACAAAAAAAAAGGAATAATAATAATTTGTGAGCCAAAAAGGCAACCGCTCAGCGTGTGCTGCAGAGCCCGAAAGCAACTAAAGCGCTGTTCTTACGTGGCACCTTTCAGTTTGGCAGTTGATGAGTTTGGCAAGACTGAGGGGTATAATATGAGAAGGGCGGGGAGTCCCCGCTTTGTATCGACCGAGTTATCAACTGACCAATTTCATTGGTCGTTAGCCCGCATGCGTAGGGACCCCGCATTCGGGCTAACGACCGACTTATCGACCAATATAAAGTAATGTGAGTGCTGGTGAAAGAACCAGTTGACTCTAACGTACCTTCGTATTTGGGGTCTAGATTATTGTCCAAGTCCATGTTGAACGACAGTTGCGAGGCCTCCGACATTGACCGTTGCGAACGCAACTTATAGCTATGCTCCTGGTTAAAACAAAAATAAACTTCATATTAACATACAAGAACAAGATGGCACGATGGACTTATGATGAGCCAAAACTCTTACAGCATGATCCAAGGATCATGCTGTGCCGACTAGCGATGGGCGTTATTGGCTATTTCTGGTAACGGCTATTTAACCGATATTTGCTTTCAATATCGGTATTGATAACCGTTGTCGAATATCGGTATTAGTGCCATGGTGTTCCAGCTATAACTCAAGTATCTTTTGGACTAGCTAGTTACCTACTGTATCGATGCTATCTAACCAACTTAGCTATTCGAAATATTCGCCCCATCTCTTTTTTGCACTTTGCGACTTGCTTAGAAAGAGAGAGAAGGCATAATTATTGTAGTTATTCGCTATCAGCGCCAAACTGCCAACTGAGAACCAAAATAACGCAACTCGCCGCACGCACCGGCTATCAGTCAGTTGTCGTTGTCACTGTCGTCCGTTGCTTGATAAACTTGGTAGCTAGCTCAGTAGCTAATATCCGTTGCTATCAATGATAGCATCGATACGGTAGTTATTGGCTTGGCAACCGTTTTCAGTAAC
This sequence comes from Scotopteryx bipunctaria, assembly GCA_949320045.1. Taxonomy (NCBI): domain Eukaryota; kingdom Metazoa; phylum Arthropoda; class Insecta; order Lepidoptera; family Geometridae; genus Scotopteryx; species Scotopteryx bipunctaria. The sequence continues at coordinate 1,556,693 of OX439470.1, forward strand.
GTTTTGCTATAGCGGACACATCTTTAGTGCCGACCACACATAGAGTGGGATAAGGGCAGGAAGATGAAGATGAATCAATTTTTTCTAGGATAGATAAGGAACTTGAGGATGTCTAACGGTGGTAGTCAGGGGCAAGTGTAAGCTACTAAAGACGAAGTGCAAGTCAACTAACGCTTCTTCTTGTATCCGGCCTGTCCGTTTTCACAGACACATTATATACCTTGAACAGAATTAGAAATACCTTTAAGATCTAAATATATATATAAAACTCTTACTGACTGACTAGCTAGTCGTGTACTGGATACATATTTTCTTAGGTTCTACGACATGCCAGTTTCCTCACGATGTTTTCCTTCACCGTTTGAGAGTGCTGTTCCAAAAACTACCGCAATTTAGGAATTCCGAAAAAAAGTCAGCGGAAAAAATATTTGTCAAAAAAAACAACTTTCAAACAACGAAAATTTCGTTTCCATCACGAACGATTTTTCCAAAGAAACTTATCAAATCATCTCGTAGGGTTCAGCCAGCGTTTGCAATGTAAGCGCAGACAAATGTGTTTATTTACGACATCACATTAGAAACCTCTAAAATTATCAGTGTTTCTCTACTATATTATGCATGTGTTATACATATAAACCTTCCTCTTGAATCACTCTATCTATTAAAAAGAATCGCATCAAAATCCGTTGCGTAGTTTTAAAGATCTAAGCATACATAGGGACAGACAGCGGGAAGCGACTTTGTTTTATACTATGTAGTGATAACAATAAACTCACCAGCGACTCTTGCGCATCGTAAACTGCAGTCTTCTGCTTTGCCTTCTCCTCCTCACTCTTCTCTCCCTGTTCTATGAGAGTTTCAAATTCGGCTACGCCATTTTTGAGTTCGTTAAAAGTGCCTTGCGCGACTACCTAAAAGTGACAAGAATATAGTGAGAAATTAACTTTCTCCTGCGGCTTCGCTCGTTTTGTACCTGGCGGGCGAGTGCTCGACTGAGACGCAAGAGGCGCGGGTTCGATTCCCGCTGCGGGAGAAATGTTTGCATGTTCTGCAAATATTTCTTCCGGGTCTGGGTGTTGTATTATAAGTATGTTTTTACAAAAAAAAAGTATATTAGTATTGTATCAGCCATCTGGTTCCTATAGTACAAGCTTTGCTTAGTTTCGAGCTAGATGGCGCTGTGTGAAATGTCCTTAAATATTTATTTAAATACTAGCTTTCGCCCGCGGCTTCGCTCGCGTGATATCCGGACAAAAGTAGCCTATATGTTATTCCAGCACACATACTATGTATATTCCAAGTTTCATTCAAATCCGTTCAGCCGTTACGGCGTGATTGAGGCACAAACATACATCCTCACAAACTTTCGCATTTAAAATATTATATTTATATTTATTTATAGATAGTCCATCATGTTGGAGAGGATACTATCCCTTAGTCGACTTTCACGACAGACTCGTAAGAAGCAGCTGGACTCATTCTATGTGTTTTTCTTATCTCCCAGTCAATATTTACCTTACCACCCTTCATAACTGCGATATTGTGTGCGTGCTTGGCGTATTGTACTCTGTGTGTGACGAGTACTGTTGCACTGTCTTTGAGGAAGCCCCGAATACAGTCGTCGTATATAGCCTGCGCTACCTGCCAACAAAATAAGTAGCGAATGAATGAATGAAAATACTTTCTTGTACCTACACCTTACACTAGCATAAAATATAATTCGTCACTGGAAAGGCAAATTTACGTAAGCGCCAATCGAGAAAAAGCCGTTTGAAGTTCATTTTTTTCGTTTTTTAAATCATAACTTTCTACCTAATTGTCTAGTTTTGATGACGTCAACGTAAGATTTCATTCTTTTTTCATTTTCTATGTCCAGCAATTCATATTATTGTATTTGGACTGCTATTTTAGGATAATAACTCAATATGCCTATTTGGCGCCATTTTGGCGCTTACGTAATTTTGCCTTTCCAGTGACGATATATAAAACTAGATACGGTAAAAAAAAGAGTACAATTGTCGGTCTTATCGCTTAAGAGCGATCTCTTCCAGACAACCATGCATGGAAAAAGAGAACGGAACGTATACACGTAATTGTGCGTTTTCTGTAAGTCCTCAAAAAGTCTAGAAAACAAAATTCCTCACGTTTTTGCTCGTAGCCAAAAATTTTGGGTTTGTCACTTAGCGGCCTATTAGAAATCATAAGTAGCATTCATCTTCCTGCCCTTATCCCACTCTATGTGGGGTCGGCACATGATCCTTGGATCATGCTGTAAGAGTTTTGGCTAAGGTGTATTATGACCGGCCGCCTGCCTAACGTCAACCCTCCTTGGGAATATCTTATCACGTTAGGAGGATCTATCCCTTAGTCGACTTTCAACCCCCCCCCCCCCCTCCCCCGCGGGACGTCAGTGGATATCTCTGCTCCCCTAAGCTGGAAAACATACCTTGGAATCGACTGCGGCCAACGGATCGTCCAGTAAATAAACGTCTGCTAGTTGGTAAATACATCTGGCGAGCGAGATCCTAGCCCTCTGACCGCCCGACAACGAAGCACCTGGAACATAAGCATACAAATATATACAGAAAACTCAATATATCGACGGAGGAAAGCGATTTTGTCGTATCTCAAAATATTCAATTATTTGTTCCGATACGATATCCGGAATCCATCTTGAGTCAAGCACCTGTCTTTTTTCACGTTTTCGCCCTAGCAACTTCCTCCCTTCGTCTTCCGGTGCCGGTGCCGCCACCTATTTGTCGGTTATGATGGCCAGAGGTTATAAGAGCAAAAAAAAACTTTATTTACAGCAATTAGTCGTGTGAACAGTAAAAACTAGGAAAAAATCAAGGGCGTTTAATAAAATTTTTCATCGTAGAAAGGCGAGACAGACCATTCGACGCGGCTTTTTTTGCTTATTAACAATCAAGTTTTAGGTCATACATATAAGCCATTTTTTGAGATACGACCTTTCCGCTTTCTGCCTTCGATATATAACTCTTACGTTACTGACTGCATGTAAATCAATGCACAGCCTAAACCAGGTCTGGAGAAACTACGGCTACTGAGAAAGGAATCTGATTGTTATCTCTTTCAAATTTCAATGTTACCTCTGTTTAATCTATATGTTACCCCTTCTAATTTAAATGTTACCTCTTTTTAATCTATATGTTACCCCTTCTAATTTAAATGTTACCTCTTTTTAATCTATATGTTACCCCCTTCTAATTTAAATGTTACCTCTTTTTAATCTATATGTTACCCCTTCTAATTTAAATGTTACCTCTTTTTAATCTATATGTTACCCCCTTCTAATTTAAATGTTACCTCTTTTTAATCTATATGTTACCCCTTCTAATTTAAATGTTACCTCTTTTTAATCTATATGTTACCCCTTCTAATTTAAATGTTACCTCTTTTTAATCTATATGTTACCCCTTCTAATTTAAATATTACCTCTTTCACCGACGATCGTCTTGTCTCCATGCGGCAGTATATCCAAGTCGCTCTTCAACTGACAGCATTTGATGACTTGCTTGTATCTGCGTAAGTCTAGATCTTGACCGAATAGGATGTTCTGACGAACCTGTAACAATATTATATAAAATAAATAAATATTCGTGGACATTTCACACAGCGCCATCTAGCCTCAAACTAAGCAAAGCTTGTACTATGGACACCAGATGGCTGATAGAATACTTATACAAAACACCAATTGTAGTCTGGGAATTGACCAGACCCGGAAGAAATATTTGCAGAACATAGGTACAAACATTTCTCCCGTAGCGGGAATCGACACCGCGCCTCTTGCGCCTCAGCCGAGCACTCGCCCGCCACGCCACCGAGGTCATCCAATATTGCGGACTTGTTACCTGAGGAATAGGGTATATTCCTCAGGTAACAAGTCCGCAAGTTTCATACTTCCAGGATCCAGTCAGTCAGTCAGGCAACTCGCCACTTCTGGCTAGGTGGAGTCAGGATCGGCTACTGGCAGACTAGATGCGTCAATCCGAAGATAGGGCGCGATGCCGCTCATTAGGGGAGGCCTATGTCCAATGAACTGCTATGGGCTAGTAATGATAGAAGACAAAAATGCTTGGGACTGAATAATGCTCCAACTCCTTTTATAAATATAATTGTAAAGGGATCATTTTCCAAAAAAATAGCCAAGCGTGGTTTCTTGCCTGTATCTTCCACGCTTGGTCGCGTTACGAACAGGTGTAAATGCAACGTAGATTTAAGACGTGTCCAAGTGACCCCAGTGATTTTAAGGTATACAACATTTTTGACTTTAACTTTGATGGTAATGATAATGATTTGCGTTGTCAGTCAATCAGTCAGTCAGATATAGTAGGATAACTCACAGAGGCCTCAAACAGCCAGGGATCCTGCGCAGCATACGCCACAGCGCCATTGACTTGCAAATGTCCCGAGCTTATAGCGAGCTCCCTCAGCATTGCCTGCAGGAGGGTGGACTTGCCCGAGCCCACTGTGCCTACCACCGTCGTGAGAGTGTTGGCTCTGATCTGGAATAAACGATGATAAAGTCCTAATATATAAAAATAAAAAAATAAAGTAAAGGAATAACTTAATAAAGCGCCTGGCGAAGCTATTGGTCGATGAAAGAACTTTTTAAAGGAGACCTTCTATTATCTCTAAAACGTAAACTTATGGACGTCTGTATCCTCCCAATTCTAACCTACGGTGCTCAAACTTGGTCACTTACTGGTGTACAGAAGTTCAAACTCAAGGTTTGTCAGAGGGCGATGGAGCGAAGCATACTCTGCATAAAGCTAACTGACCGTATAAGAAACACCACTATTCGCTCCAAAACTCAAGTCTCTGACGTAGTTCAAAAGGCCTCAAAACTGAAATGGGACTGGGCAGGGCATATCTGCCGCATGCCGGACGAACTGTGGGCCAAAACTACCACTGAGTGGAGCCCTGAGACAGGGAGACGGCGTCGCGGTAGACCACGCAAGCGATGGCGCGACGAGCTTGACACCTTCAGCGACTATCAGTGGCAGACAATAGCCTTAGACCGAAAAACCTGGAAAACTCGAGGGGAGGCCTTTGCCCAGCAGTGGGATGATACGGGCTAGCAACAACAACAACAACAACAAAGGAATAACATAGAATGCGTCCAGCTGCTTCTCTCCCCGAGCATGTCGTAAAAGTCGACTAAGGGATAGTATCCTCCAACATGATGAGATACAATAAGCAAGTATTCCCAAGGAGGGTTGACGTCAGGCCGGCGGCCGGTCATAAAACACCTTAGCCAAAACTCTTACACCATGATTCAAAAAAATCATGCTGTGCCGACCCCACATAGAGTGGGATAAGGGCAGGAAGATGATGATGATGATGAAAGTCCTAATAAATAAAAATAAGTCTACATCCAATGAAGATTTGCTGGCAAGTATCGGTCATATAGTATGTGTAATGTATGTGTTTAGGGTAATTATACCGTCCGATTTCTAAAATGCCGTTAAGTGGCAAACCCAAAATTTTGGCTACGAGCAAAAACGTGAGTAATTTTGTTTTTGAAGACTTACAGTTTTTATTGAAATAGCAAAATGTTTTGTATTTTATAAGCTTCAAGTGTATATATTGCATTAGAATACAAGTTTATCTTGTGATTTTTTATTTAACTTTTTGTGTTTCAGTAATGTAAAATGAGTTAACTGTATTTTAGAATTGAAAAAGTCCAAAACGGATGTAGATAGAGGTGTACGTGCGGCTCCAAATCTCAGTACTTATAAATGATAGAAAAATATGACGCATACTGGTCGATAGAGAAAAAAAAGCGCTTTCGCCCAGTACATAATAGTCACATTTTAACAAATGTCACTTAACGGCTTTTAGTAATCGGACGGCAGTATGGAATCCCGTACCCTAATCCAAGTATATTTCAGTATGTAGGTACATTGGTACATATTGGGTTTAGTAATTTAGGCCGCCTAAAGGCCTCTTTAATGGCTTAACGACTTAAAAGCCGGGACCGACAATTTAACGTGCCCTCCGAAGCACGGAAGCGCTCAGCTCGTAATGCCACTTGCAGTCAACCATCCCAATTGTGACTGAAATAGGGACAAAACCTGCGAAAAGAGGGATATACCCTACAAGTTTCATTTTTGTTGCGTTGATGGTCATTATGTCCGTCAGTAACATACATATTATCACGCCCGTATCTCTAATGGGGTGGGCAGAGCCACAAGTAAACATAAGAAAACTTGCAGCCACTTCTGATTTAGTCCTAAGATGGATATGGTGAACCATGGTGACAGGTGATCAGCCCATCCCCCATATAGGTGGTCCATCATGTTGGAAAGGATACTATCCCATAGTCGACTTTCGACATGTAACGTTAGATTTTTAAACAAGATTTAGTAATGGCCTACAGTAACTAACATTAAGGTTGATGTCCGTTAAAGCGGGTATTTTTCCATCTAACGCTTCGTCTTCCGCATTCCTCCAGTTGGAACAATAATTCTTCATACTGATCAACACGGGTGGCTTCAGGTGTTCCAGGTTCGAATCTGATTTCACGTACGTTTGTTGGCTGAAATAATTAATCAAATGTAAATTCACTTTAAAAATTGTAAAGCCAAAAATACACATCAAGAACATGGTTAGAAAACAAATAAAATAAAAAATTGAGCTATAGATTTCATCGCCACAAAATGTTAACTTCTGTGCTAGTTAAAATACTCTCCCCTAGCTTAGTAGCTATCTGTAATTTGTGGGTTCAATTCCCATCCAGGGCAAACATTTGTATTATTAATTTATTAAACAAAATAAATGTTTGTGGACATTACACACACCTAGATATCATCATCATCATAGATGACCTAGATATCACGCAAGCCACGCAAAAGGTGCGGGTTTGATTGCCGCTACGAGAGAAATGTTTATGTTCTGCAAATATTTCTTCTGGGTCTGGGTGTTGTAGTATTATAAGTATTTACAAAAAAAAGAAGTTATATACTTCTATATAGGTAGTATTCTATCAGCCATCTGATTCCCATAGTACAAGCTTTGCTTAGTTTGGGGCTAGATGGCGCTGTATGAAAAGTCCACAAATATTTATTGTTATTGAGAAGCTACCCTATGGAAAATTCGATTTTTTTTTGAAGTTATGAACCTGAAAACAAGCCTGGCAGGGAGAGGTTTAATTAAAGGTTAAGAATGTTTGAAACTTACCCATTACCAATCTTCTCAAACACACCATTGCTCTTCACCTCCTTATCTATATTCCACAAATCAACTCCTTGATTTTCCACCTCGGGGAGCAGCAGAAACTCTTGCATCCTCTTGACACTGACAAAAGCTTCCAGAGTAAAGGTTATCGCTAAGGGGAGAAAGTCTACCAGCGTGTACTTCAGCATATCGTAATATGAAAATATAACAAAGACCTTGGCGGCTGTGAGGTCGTTGTTGAAGGATATGTACGTGATAATGCTGAGGAGTATAGCGACTTTCGTGTTTAATTTGACACAGGAGATCATAACTGCCCGAAGCCATGACATTTTCTTGATGACGTTCATTTCCTTCCTGAAAATAATGATAGGTAGATAGAAAATTCTTTATTGCACAAGAAATAATGTACATAGGCGAACTTAATGCTAATTAGCATTTTCTTCCAGCTAACCTTTGTGAAATTTGGATAACAAACAGAGGTAGTGCTTTATAGGAGACTAAAATAGAGTAATAAAATATTAAAATATACCTACGCTTCGGCAAACTTCGTGCGTGTGAAAACCGAATTTGTTTGAACATGCAACCAAAATAATAACTGAACCAACCCTCAAAAAATATCTACATAATATTTCATAAGGTCGACGAAATTTGTCGCAAAGTATTTGTGAAATGATTGAATGAATATAGGTAACGTTTATTTGGCAACACACAAAACTTTAAACTAACAATAAAAGTAACTATGAGTGTGGGTGCTAAAAAGGCGTCCAGCTCAGCGCGTGATGGAAGTAAGTAGGTCTTATAACAAACGCTGATTTTCAGCCGTAATTTATTTTACTGTAAATACTTACTTCCTGGCCTGCCCAATGATCCTTGCAAATGCATTCTCCCAAGCGTACATTTTGATAGCTTCTATACTCTGTATGACTTCGTTCATTAGCCTGATCCGGTGGTCGGTCCGGACCGCAGTTTGGCGACGCAGCTTGCTTGATATCTTACTGAGATAGCCTGGAAAGTTGCCGAAGATTGAAACTAGATGGCGCTATAATAAAACGTAGAGAGTTGTGTAGTTTATCATGGTTCCTAACAATACTTTCTTCTAGATGCGTCTTTGGCTTGATTAAAGCCTGATTCATTCAATACTGAGATAGTCTGGAAAGTTGCCGAAGATTGAAACTAGATGGCGCTATAATAAAACGTAGAGAGTTGTGTAGTTTATCATGGTTCCTAACAATACTTTTTTTAAACGCGTCTTTGGCTTGATTAAAGCATGATTAATTCATACATACATATACATAATGACTCCTATTTAAATAACATATATATTTTGTGGACATTTCACAGCGCCATCTAGCCCCAACTAAGCAAAGCTTGTACTATGGGAATCAGATAGCTGATAGAATACTTTTGTACATTTTTTTTGTAAATATATTACATACATACTTATAATGATGCATAATACTACAACACCCAGACCAGGAAGTTATACGGCAACTTTGAGAGATTTCCACAGTTGCCAAAACAGAAACATAGATGGCGCTAAAACAAAAACCTGAACTAACCTTGCAAAGGTATAAACACCAGCAGAAACGCAACTCCAGCGAAGGTGGCGACCCCTATCTGCCGGTACATGAGTATGACGATCAGAGCACTCTCTATGGGCGTCCTGACTAGGTCCACTAGGAAAAGGCAGGCCATGTCGAACCGTTGGGCGTCTGTTGTCAGGAGATTTATCACGTGACCCGTTAGGCCTTCGGAGGCCTTGCCGCCCGCAGTCACGTCTAAAGATAGCACCTGTGAAAAATTACACATACATAGACGACCTCAGTGGCGTGGCGGGCGAGTGCTCGGCTGAGACGCAAGAGGCGCGGGTTCAACTCCCGCTGCGGGAGATATGTTTGTATGTTCTGCAAATATTTCTTCCTAGATAGATCTAGTTAGGTACATGTTGCAGATACTTAGAAGTACCTACAACATGTACCTAACCTGTAGTGAGAGAAAAATAAATACTTATTATTATAAGGATAGTAAGGATGAGGTTTACCTTTCTGTAAATAAGAGACCCCGTGGCGACTCTTATCTTCATAGCCATGCTAAGTAGCCATAGCAGCATGGGATGCATTAGACTAGCACTGATCGCCATGAGTCTAAAAAAAATAACATAGATAGCTGAAGTCCATGGCTCCGCCCTCTTGGCAAGGGGATAATAACCAAAAACCAATTTAAACAACTCTGAAACTACTAGCTGCCGCCTGCAGCTTCGCGCGCGTGGTACCAGAATAAAAAGTAGGCTATATGTTATTCTAACACACATACAATGTATGTTTCAAGTTTCATTCAAATCCGTCCAGCCGTTTTTACATGAAAGAGTAACAAAAGTAAGTAAGTTCGTATGAGCTAGTGGCCAACTCTTGTGACGGAGTTTTTAGGCCGCCTGAAGGCCTCCGTCATGGCTTAACCGACCGACAATTTAACGTGCCCTCCGCAGCACGGAAGCGCTCAGCTCGTAATGCCACTTGCGGTCAACCATCCCGATTGTGACCGCGCACGTTGTTTAACTTCAACGATCAATCAAGAACATCTAAGCAAGCTACGCCACGAGCGCTTCAAAGAGTAACAAACATCCATACATACAAACTTTCGCGTTTATAATATTAGTGGGATGACTGAGTAAGTAGAAAGCTTTCAAGTCCGAAACACAGATGGCGCTATTCTAAAACTTACGAGACCACCCCCGCCGCGTACAGATAAGCATGTGTTGACGAAATACCCGCATGAGCCGGCGAAAAGTAATTTATAAGGCCTTCCAGACATGCTGGAATTGATAACCTGTAATAAAAACAATCATATAGAATCAGTGACGGATTAAGACTACTTGATGCCCTAAGCAATCCATGCCTGTGGGCCCCCCTATCCGTATGTCAACTAGAATCGGTCTTTAAACCTTTACCGCCTAAAAACATTAGTTTTTTGTAAAATAACATGATGAGATGTAACGTGAGAGTGAGACGTGATGCTCTAAGGACGGATTTTTTTGTGCTTCTTCTGGTGCCCCCTCAGACGTGATGCCCTAGGCAATTGCTTAATTTGATTAAGGGTTAATCCGTCACTGTATAGAATGTAACTGAATCTAACGACTTTTTACATGACAAATTTTAATTTTGAAACGCCTGTATTTTCTTATTTATAAATTTGCACACCGGTGTCCATTGGTAAAACATGTTGGAACAATTATTTAAAAATGCATATATGACCTTATCTTTATCTGTAACAATTATTACAGAAGACAAAATTGTTTGGGACTGAACAATGCCCCAACTCTTTTATAAACATGATTGTAAAGGGATCATTTTACAAAAGAATAGCGAAGCGTGGTTTCTTGCCTGTATCTTCCACGCTTGGTCGCGTTACGAACAGGTGTAAATGCAACGTAGATTTAAGACGTGTCCAAGTGAACCCCGATTTTATGGAATAATCTTTTTTTTTACTTTGACTTGACTTTGAATCAAAATTAAATAGAGGGTGGAATTTTCTAATGCCGACCTCGGTGGCGTGGCGGGCGAGTGATCGGCTGAGACGCAAGAGGCGTGGATTCGATTCTCGCTACGGTGAAATGTTTGTATGTTTTGCAAATATTACTTCCGGATCTGGGTGTTGTTACAAAAAAAAGTAGATAAATATTCTTTCAGCTATCTGGTTCCCATAGTACAAGCTTTGCTTAGTTTGGGGCTAGATGGCGCTGTGGGAAATGTTTTTTGTAAATATATACTTATAGTATATAATACTACAACACCCAGGCCCGGAAGAAACATTTGCAGAGCATGCAAACATTTCACCCGCAGCGGGAATCGAACCCGCACCTCTTGCGTCTCAGCCGAGCACTCGCCCGCCTCGCCACAGAGGTATCAAATACGCTTTAAATTACCTACATAAACCTCATCAGTTTAAATAACAAAAGTGACAACCATCACACACATTGATTTATTCGATCGAAGATTAAACAAGATAAAAATATGATAATCTCACCGTATAGAGGCATCAATGATCGCGAATATTATATTCCCGATGATAAACTTCAGGCCGTAGATTTTGATTATGGCTCGTAGAAGTGATGGCTTTTTTCCTTTTTCTGAAACATATTTTCATAAATATATAGTTTGCCCAGGCGCACAGTATTTGTGGTACTACTGTAAGCAGTGACGGATTAAACCTTAATCAAATTAAGCAATTGCCTAGGGCATTACGGAGGGGGCACCAGAAGAAGAACAAAAAAATCCGTCCTTAGGGCATCACGTCTCACTCTCACGTCACCAAAAACCACACCAAAAAAGCATAGATTGCTTAGGGCATCAAGTAGTCTTAATCCGTCACTGACTGTAAGAGTATATATATTTAGATAACTTGTGAAGTATATATGTATTGTAGGAACATAGCGCACTTATGTATGTATTATATTATCTATTATTCTTGTAACTAGGCCATCAGAGCATCACGCCATATCTAATACCAGAATTATAATTTAGCTACAATAATTTAAACAAATTGACTATGTAAAAGGCATTGTGCCAAATGTAGAGGCATTTTAATGATGTAGTATAGATGTTTTCCTTCACTGTTCGAGGATACTGGTATAGCGAACATAATTTCTACAGACTACTGATTCAAAAGTCCTAAGATGGATATGGTGAACCATGGTGGCAGGTGATCAGCCCATCACCCACATAGATGGTCCATCATTTAAGTTATAGACATTTCTACTGCCAAGGGCTTAACTATAGTGTCAATGAATATCTCTTGGACAAATTCTAGTAATTATTATATCAAATTGACGATTAATAATTTGACATAAGTACATAAATTTATTTAATGTAATAGGGGTATGTGACCATAACATAATTTATTTTTTCTTTTCTTGAGGATGTACCGTTAATATTCTATGTTTGCATGCTAAAAAGCTGATCAAGGTTGTAACTTCATAATTATTTTTATCATCTATTGTTTAATCCTTGTTTCGCAAAATAAATGATTGTAAAAATATTTTGAAGAAGATACTATCCCTTAGTCGACTATTACTAGATGCTCGGGGAGAGAAGCAGCTGGACGCATTCTATGCTTTTCCTTTACTCTCAGTCCAGCAGAGAAGCTTACAGGTATGTATATTATCACGCCCATATCCCTAATGGGGTGAGCAGAGCCACAAGTAGTCATAAGAAACTTGCAGCCACTCCTGATTCAAAGTCCCAAGATGGATAGAACCATGGTGACAGGTGATCAGCTCATCGCCGATGGTCCATCATGTTGGAGGATACTATCCCTTAGTCGATTTTTACAACATGCTCGGGGAGAGAAGCAGCTGGACGCATTCTATGCTTTTCCTTTACTCTCAGTCCAGAAGAGTAATCACAGTTTCTGATAGCAATGACACAGATTTTTAGGCTATTCATCGTACCTCGTTTTTGTAACTCTTCCTTCCATTTGACGCCTAAAGTGTCACCCCTAGGAGCCGCCCTGTGTCCCGGTGTACATCTGTAAAGAAAAAATTGATTAGATTTGAGTCACATAATATATTTTGACTCCACTTCAGACCAAATAAAAAGAGAAGACGCCGCGCCGCAAACAACAAAGTGAAGCCACACAAAACCGTGCTCCTGCAAGTAAACATACACGCTCACGCACACACATACAATAAAACCATGCTCATCGCTCTTAGGACGTCACGAGTCTTAAAAATAGAATTATGCCTTCCTGTGTAGTGAAAACTTGTAAAAACAGCAGCAAATCACATAAAAAGTAAGTACTTCAAATAGCATCGTTTCTTAATTATTATACAATGAATTTAGGTTACTTGGAACACACAACCTTAAAACCTTCGACACACACATAGATAAAAAGATGGCTTCACTTTTGCTGTTCGCGGCGCGGTGTCTTTTCTTTTTATTTGGTCTGAGGACTCCACACAAAGATTCCTTTTACAGACTATCTGCAAGTGTAATAGCCCCTCCAGACTCATACAGGATTATCTAGTTCAGGCTCTCATGTATTACGTATTTAATTACATTTAAGAAACTATAGTTGTAATTATTCATATATAATAAACCTTATTGAATAAATGATTATTAATATACCTGTATACATTTGATATGCTGAGCTGTCCTTTTCGGCCCTTATTGAAGATATCATGTGTGTACCTGAAAAATCACAATTACAAATATATGTTTGAATTTACGATTACTCTGCTGGAATGGGGGTAAAGAAAAAACATAGAATGCGTCCAGCTGTCTCTCTCCCCGAGCATGTCGTAAAAGTCGACTAAGGGATAGTATCCTCCAACATGATGGACCATCTATATATCTAGTGTCGACTGGTGCTTTAAAATTGTATGCTAGGTTTTGGAAACAAAATAAATATTTAAAGATTTTTAACCTGAGAGTCATGATGGTGGTCTAGTTGGTAGTGACTCCGCCTTTAGATCCTAAGGTCGAGGGTTCAAATCCGGTCGTGTACCAATGGATTTTTCTATGCGAAAAATTCATGTGCGCTATACCAGTACTCTCAAACGGTGAAGGAAAACATCGCGAAGAAACCCGCGGCTTAGTCAGCTCCGCGCGTATTGACCTTGTCTTTTCTGTGGACACGGCCGACTAAGCTGAGGGGATGGAATAGGTACTGGGCAAGCCTATTCCATCTTAATTCGTCCCGGGCACTACAGCGTCCCGTTTGTGAAGGTAAAAGTTGCCTCCTGACGCTGTATAAATCATCTACTATAGATGTATAATAATACTCACCAAAAAAGGAATTTCGAAAATATACTAGCTTTCTCCCTCGGGTTCTGCTTTCTTTCTATATCAAAATACCCCGGATCCATATTTTAAGTTAAGTAAATTAAGTACTAGATAAGTACACTTAGTTATTTAAGTATTTGGCACCGCGTGTCAATGGTAACAATTGTTTTTTTTTATGTGGCCGCCATGTTGTATATCTGAAACAATAAAATAAAATACTATAAAATTGGTATTCATTATTTTATGTTACCCGCGTGGTGTAAATTTTGACACACATTAGAACTCTCTTGCGGCCTCTTTTTGAAATTACCCTTCCCTGGGGGTAATTAAAAAAAATTAAAATGTTAGTAAATACGCTACTACACCGATTTTGATGAAATTTAGAACATAAATAGTTTAGGTTCTGGATTAACACATAGGCTAATCTAATTTTAGGAAATCAATCCTTAAGGCTGTTAAACACACTATGTAAGTCAGTTTATTTATAAGCTGCCGACCGCGGCTTCGCTCGCGTGGTACCCGGACAAAAAAAAGCCTATATGTGAATCCAGTACATGTACTATGTATATTCCAAGTTTCATTCAAATCCGTTGAGCCGTTTAGGCGTGATTGAGGCACAAACATCCAAATATCCAAACATCCAAACTCACAAACTTTCGCATTTATAATATAAGTAAGAAGTAAGAAGTAAGATTATAAGTAAAACTTTACCAAAACCGGTTTTATAAACCGTTATCATAGATCAATAACCTCAAAGGTTAATTTGTGAATAATCCTACTAATATTATAAATGCGAAAGTTTGTGAGGATGTGTGTATGTGACGATGTATGTTTGTGCCTCAATCACGCACAAACGGCTGAATGGATTTGAATGAAACTTGGAATATACATAATACGTGTGCTGGAATGACATATAGGTTACTTTTTATCCGGGTTCAAAGCGAGCTAAGCCGCGGGCGGCAGCTAATAATACTAATATAAAATACCACGCGATCGAAATCGAGGAAGGTTATCACTACATAGTATAAAACAAAGTCGATTCCCGCTGTCTGTCCCTATGTATGCTTAGAACTTTAAAACTACGAAACGGATTTTGATGCGGTTTTTTTAAAATAGATAGAGTGATTCAAGAGGAAGGTTTATATGTATAATACATGCATAATATAGTAGAGAAACACTGATAATTTTAGATTTCTCATGTGATGTCGTAAATAAACACATTTTTTGCGCTTACATTGCAAACGCTGGCCGAACCCTACGATATAGATCAAAATAATTTAATACAGTATTGTATACCTTGAAAAGGTCTGCAAAAAAGTCCACGATATGTCTA
This sequence comes from Scotopteryx bipunctaria, assembly GCA_949320045.1. Classification (NCBI taxonomy): domain Eukaryota; kingdom Metazoa; phylum Arthropoda; class Insecta; order Lepidoptera; family Geometridae; genus Scotopteryx; species Scotopteryx bipunctaria. The sequence goes on from OX439470.1 coordinate 1,572,005, forward strand.
TCCCCGTGCGAAGCCGGGGCGGGTCGCTAGTGTGGCTATAAAAGCCTTATTCAGATCACCATGGGGCCAATTGGATTCGCCCTTCCGTTCGGCCTTGGCCCTACAAAATCAATGGGGGGCGGTCACGTCAGTGATATTTCCGGCACAATGGCATAGCATGGCTCGAATTTAATATCAATTTGAGTCTACTAATAGAGGTTGTCCCAAAAAATGGCTTATTCCATTCTGCCCTCGTAATAGCAAATGCAGTACTTGCAAAATGGCGGTTTCGAGAAAAACGCGGTAATTATATTTTTAGATTGTTCTGCAGACAGTTAATGTTATATACTTACTAGATGGCAGCACAGGTAAAGTTAGCACGCGCTATCCTTGCGTTTTGAGCTTTACGCCGGTACCGGTAATTTCAAGCAAATTAAAGCTATTCAATTTTATAATATAAGTAAGATAAGTAAGAAGTAAGATAAGATGAATTTTATAATATAAGTAAGAAGATAGTAAAAAATATAAAGAAAATTATTTTTTTTATGCAGGCATAGATTAGCCCCTTGGAATATAGCGCAAGAGGCGCGGGTTCGATTCCCGCTGCGGGAGAAATGTTTGTATGTACTACAAATATTTCTTCCGGGTCTGGGTGTTGTAGTATTACGTATTATAAGTATGTGTTTACAAAAAAAGTATATAAGTATTCTATCAGCCATCCGGTTCCCATAGTACAAGCATTGCCTAGTTTGGGGCTAGATGGCGCTGTGTGAAATGTCCACAAATATTTGTTTATATTTATATTTATTTAAAAAGTGCACGACTGGATTTACATGACCTTAGGAACAGAAGGCGGGGTCACTGCCAACTAGACCACCAGTACTCTCAAAACTCTCAACCAGTACTGTAGTTCTAAATGTTAGTGAAAACCATATCAAAATACATTGCCTTTCTTTGCAACCGGGTAAATAAGTAATTTGAAGACAACTACTGCATGTTACTAATTCTTTCGAACCAGTGTAGTGAAAGCGAAGATTGAAAAAATTGAGTACGTCTCAAAGATGCTCTTTTCGTGCACTTGACACATATTTTCTGACTGCGCAATCAGACATGATAACGGCTATTTAGTTAGAGATGAGATTGTATATCATTGACACAGTAACACACGTGACAGAATAGTGACCTATAACATTATGTAGGTACTTCTATGTAGGTATATGTATGTAGCTCTATATCTAGCTTACTGAACTATGTATGTTCGTATCGTATGAGCTAGTGGCCAACTCTAGTGACGGAGTTTTTAGGCCGCCTAAAGGCCTCCGTCATGGCTTAACGACTTAAAAGCCGGGACCGACTGTTTAACGTGCCCTCCGAAGCACGGAAGCGCTCAGCTCATAATGCCACTTGCGGTCACCCATCCCGATTTGTGACCGCGTATATCGTTGCTTAACTTTAACGATCAATCAAGAACACCTAAGCAAGAAACTACTGAACCGAAACACGTGTCCATTTACTTTTTGTCCACAAAGTTTCGCATAATTACTACATAGTATAAAACAAAGTCGTTTCGTGCTGTCTGTCCCTATGTATGCTTAGATCTTTAAAATTACGCAACTGATTTTGATGCGGTTTTTTTAATAGATAGAGTGATTCAAGAGGAAGGTTTATATGTATAATATTGCAACACCCAGACCAGGAAAGAAATATTTGCAGAACATGCAAACATTTCTACCGCAACGGGAATCGAACCCGCGACTCTTGCGTATCAGCCGAGCACTCGCCCGCCACGCCACAGAGGTCGTCAAATGTTAACTACATTCCCGTAATATACAACGTGTAACATAATGTCCCTATAAGCCCGAAAGGGGTGTATTCAGACCGAGCACTTGAATACATTGACGTGTGCAAAAGTTCAATACATCATATTTGAAATTCCAATACAATTAAAAACAAATTATTTCATGAGAAATTTGTGACAACCCTATGTGTTTGTTTACCATTTGCGTAGGTAACAAACACACGCCCACCCTCCTATCGCGTCGGACCCACACATACGCAGACAATTGAACGCGCGGCAAGTTTCAAAAAGTACCTAGGTGTAATCACCAAAGTTTTCGTAAGAATTTGCAATTTTTTTAATTCTACGTAGAAATTAAAGTCGAAGATTAAAATCACGATATCTTTCACACATAAAAAAACAACTACCTACCTACATCTACCTAGGTAGTTACCTAAGGACCTAGGTACAGGAAAAGTTAAGTTATACCTTTTCTCCCTTCTTCTTGGTTGGCTCGGAACACGGCTAATTGACATGGTAGGTATTAGGTAGGTATGTAGGTACCTAGGTTGGTATTACTGGTACACATTCACATTCACAATCACAAAATTATTTTTGTCATTTTTTATTAGTAAGCTAGGTACTAATGGGGTACCTACTAGGTAGGGTGATAGGTTAGGTACCTATCATCATACCTACCTATCACTGAATTTTATCACTGTTGACACACACAGTAGGCACTCGGTATCCATCAAAAGGAAGTAGGTACAACACACCACCGAATTCCCGGTCTTCCCTCACTGGTGCGCCGGTGGAAAGATCCCGTCGAGAGAAGACGGTTCACCAATCCCAGAAAATAGCCCGTAAGATGGCAATGGCCGCCCTGGATAACGCTCTCTGTAGAGCTGACGCGCCGCTACTAAGTAGCTACTAACACACACACACAACACCATATCATAATACTCACCGTTTGAGTACAAAGCCGACATCGTATCGTTAATTAGTTACGCGAACCGAGAGATTGCTTGTTGCAGTTGTTGCAAGGAACGAATGCTAATTGCGACTGATAAAAACCGATCTGTTTTGCGACCAAAAGTAGGTACCTATTGCCGAAAGCCGAATTTTTAGGGTTCCTTGTCTGGGGTAACCCACTAAATACCGATTGGGAAAAAAAAGGAAAAAAAACTTCACCATACATCTACTACTACTACTACTACTGTCGTCGTGTCCGTGTCCGTGTCGCTAGCTCTTTTGAACCAGTGTGGTGGAAGGATTAGTGTGCACCTTGAAGGTTCCTTTCGTACACTTTGACACACGTCTATGACATGCCTGGTTTCCTCACGAGGTTTTCCTTCACCTCTTGAGAGCATTGATATTGCACACATAAATTTCGAATCGAAAAATCCATAGATTCGAACTCACGACTTAAGGATGGGAAGGCGGGGTTCATACCAATATGCTACCATGTGCTCCATCCCCATTTGCTACTAGGTACCTACCTACTTACATAATAACCTACCAACAATTACGTAGTTCAATCAAGAAAAGTAAAAAACAAATAAACCTACGGAACCAATTTGATTTTATTAAACAAACGCTTGCGGTGCGGTGTCGGTTGACGGTTGCGGATTTTGAATTTAGCAAAGGCACCGACAGCCAATTAGGGCAAGGTGCCATCCCACTTATTGTTGTTGTTGTTTCAATGCAACCAATGACAAATAGGCTGTTCACGATGAAAATGAAGATTAGTAAGACAGATAAGTCACAACCTTTGACTTTAGTGCCCAAGTAGGTAGGTACAAAATTGCATTGAAAAATGCTCCAATGAATATTGGAATAATACATCGTTGGAAAAACTAAAGTGGAATAGGGTCACGGCTTTATCCTCAGGCACGGTAGACCTCTTCTCATACTTCTTGTTACCTACTCAAGATGCTTTTAAGGCCCGAGTAGGTAGGTACAAAATTGAGTAGGTATCACGGCTTTATCCTCAGGCACGGTAGACATCCTCTCACACTCCTTGGCACCCACTGAGGATACCTTTAAGGCCCGAGTAGGTAGGTACAAAATTGAGTAGGTAAGGTACCTATCTCCTATACTAGGTACTTAACAAAGAGATCTGAAAGGATGTTTACGGTGCCTAGGGATTTTAGTCGTGATGTGACCTTACATTTTAATTACCAATAAATACCAAGGTCACCTCGTTATTAGGTAAGTAGGTAGGCATTTTACTAATGGTGTCTGTTCTGTTACCTGTTTCATCTAGAGTTCACACTTAAAGGTCAAAAAACAGCTGTAAATAGGGATGCCTCATGTTGTGTCAAGTTACGTATTGGAGCAAAGTTTAAGAGACATTTCATGAATGAAAACCTTTGAAATTTTAAAAGTCGTTGAACAAACGTTGTTCGCAATGACGTATAGAACACCCCCGTTTCGGGCTTATAGGGACATTATGTTACACGTTGTATACATGTCGTAAATAAAAGTCGACTAAGGGATAGTATCCTCCAACATGATGAGATACAATAAGCAAGTATTCCCAAGGAGGGTTGACGTCAGGCAGGCGGCCGGTCATAAAACACCTTAGCCAAAACTCTTACAGCATGATCCAAGGATCATGCTGTGCCGACCCACATAGTGGGATAAGGGCAGGAAGATGATGATGATGATGAATATAATGCCAGCGGCTCGACTCCGCCTTGATTTTCGTGTATAAATATCCAAGCGTGATCCTTACCTTTATCTTCCACGCTTGGTAGCATAACGCACAAGCGTATTCAACAAAATTATCACAGAAATTGTATTGTATATTATTTTTATGAGTGTATTGTATGGCGTCATAATGGGCGGATACGTAGATTAAGTATTGTTTAACTTCGAACCCTGAATATGGGCCGTAAGCCGTGGGTTTTTCCAAATTATAGAAACATTTGTTCCCGTGTACCTAAGCCCATTCCAGTAAAGACGGTCATACAGTCAGGACAGATTAGATTTATTAAAGATATCAGAAAAGTTATCGCTAGTCCTTGTGAAAAAAATAAGGACCCGGGCCGGCCAATTTCAAAGATTCGGGCCCGGACCCGCCCGGAATAACTTCCAGGCAAAAAAAATAATTCGTGACTGTCACTAATAAATTATAAAACTGAATCGCACACAAAAGAATACAAACGCAAATGCGTTTAATTTATATACTCATTGCAAATAAATTTAAGTATTTATTGCAAATAATTCGATTCAACGAGTTATGCATTACCTGAGTCTAATGAACGGTTACAAGGTTAACTAGTTAAAATTATCTTGGGTTTACTTTCAAAATCTTTGGTTTTTACAGTTACCTCCATCCTTGAACTACTGCCGCTGGTACTAACAGTAGCTTCCTAAGGTTGTGGGTTCAAATTCGATCGTGCACTAATAGCTGGGTACTGACTGACCGAGCGGCTTCGCGAGGCATACGTGCGAGACAAATAATAAACATTTGTGGACATTTCACGAAGCCCCATCTAGCCCTAAACTAAGAAAAGCTTGTACTATGGGAACCAGATGACTGAAAGAATACTTAAATACTTTTTTTTGCTTGCTTTGTCAGTACCTCTCTGCTGGACTGGGAGTAAAGAAAAAACATAGAATGCGTCCAGCTACTTCTCTCCTCAAGCACGCCGTAAAAGTCAACTAAGGGATAGTATCCTCTCCAACATGATGGACTCTCTATCTCGATCTATCTATACCTATGGGCGATGGGCTAATCACCTGTCACCATACTTTACCATATCCATCTTGGGAGTTTGAATCAAGAGTGGCTGCAAGTTTTCTTACGTTTACTTGTGGCTCTGTCCACCCCATAAGGGATACGGGGGTGATAATAATGTATGTATGCATTCAAATACGTTAAGCCGTTATGGCGTGATTGCGGCACAAACATCTAAACATCTTCACAAACTTTCGGATTTATAATATAGAAAGATAATAGTAGCATAAAGTAAGTATTGAAAATACATATTTTTACCATTATGTATGTATGTTCGTATGAGTTAGTGGCCAACTCTAGTGACGGAGTTTTAGGCCGCCTAAAGGCCTCCGTCATGGCTTAACGACTTAAAATCCGGCACCGACTGTTTAACGTGCCCTCCGAAGCACGGAAGCGCTCAGCTCGTAATGCCACTTGCGGTCACCCATCCCAATTTGTGACCGCGCATATCGTTGCTTAACTTTAACGATCAATCAAGAACATATTTTTACTAGTCTCAAACTATGGTAAAGCCACTGACTTCGAACTGAAAGTCATCTAGAATGTATTTGAAGGTTTATAGGAGTTATCAGACAATTTGTGCAAATACGTGCGAGAAATACAAGTGTTAATACAAATATTTAAACAGCAACTGTTGCGCAAGATATCACAATACATGGTAGTCACGAATGCAAAAATAGTAGCAAAAAGCAGATATGTCAAACATACGGCCCGTAAGCCGCATGCGACCCGTGGCCTAACACAGACAGGTGCCATGACACACAGACTGAGGTAACCCTGCACGCCAATAACGCGCAACATTATGGTAGACTTTCTATAAATATAATCAACGACTTTCGGCATATCGACATATTCAATTGCAGTCTATGCTCCGCATATAATGTAAGAGTATATTTAAGCTTTCTATATAATTAAATCATTAATTTATGCGGCCCGCATAAAAATTCTTTTTCAAAGAAGTTTTTTTCACAACACACACAAAGGCACGGTAAACAAGTGTCAGTCCTTCACACAATAGGTGGGTTTCGATTTGATTACCAATTAAAGACACATATTTACTGATTATGTAAACATCCATTTCGTCCCAGTTTTGGGTGTCGGGGTCCAGTTGTTTTTGATACGCACACACGGTATAGGAAATCTCAATGTGGGATCAGAAAAAATTACATTTAGATCTGGCAACGTACAAGTAACACGACCCTTCAGAAAATTCAGTTTGACACCCCTGGTTTAGGCTGTGCGTTGAATATCAGTGAGTAAAAAGGCACGTCGCTCACTGGAACAAGACACAAGGCGAAGTCGATGCAAATCCGCTAAAAACTAACAAATCTATTAGAATCAAATGTATTAAGTTCTCGTAATATGCGCTTGTGCCTCGATTCTCGTTCCTATGAGCGACGCGCCGAGTTTTCAAATACAAATACTTACATACATACATACATACATACATACATACATATTATCACGCCGTATCCCTAATATGGTGGGTAGAGCCACAAGTAAACATAATAAAACCTGCAGCCACTTCTGATCCAAACTCCCAAGATGGATATGGCGAACCATGGTGACAGGTGATCAGCCCATCGCCTATATAGGTGGTCCATAATTTTGGAGAAAATCCCTTTGTCGCCTTTTACGACATGCTCGGGAAGAGAAGCACCTGGACACATTCTATGCTTTTTCTTTACTTCCAGTCCAGCAGAGAAGTAACAAATACATTTATTGCCAAAAATACATAACAAGTATGTAACAAAAATGAAAATATCAAAAAGGTCGGCAAATGGACTACACTCAGCGTTATTCCGCGCACATTGCACGCAGTGCTAGTTTTCAGTGTAGCCCAGTGTTCAAGCTAAGGTGATTGTCGAACTAGCTATAGGTAGTGTTAAAGCAAGTAGTTCATATTTAAATTACAATTTAGTGACTTTAAATACAGCATTATGATATGTAATTAAGTAAAAACTTAGTTTTTATTAATTATTTATCTGAAGGCCGTTTACAACGGCCTTTAGATAGCCCGACTGTTTCTTTTGTATTTTGTAAATTTTATTTGTAACTAGCTGCCGCCCGCGGCTTCGCTCGCGTGGTACCCGGTACATGTAGGTACTATGTTTTTTCATCGTTTAAACCTTCCCTGGACTACAACGAACATTTTAAAAAAAGATTTGGCCAAATTGGTCCAGGCGTTGTTGAGTTATGCGCTTACCAACACATTTTGCGATTCATTTTTATATTATAGATAGTTGTAAGTTTCTTTCTGTTAATAAAGATAAGTTAGTAAGTAGAAATAAAGAAAGAATAAACAAAAAAAGAAAAAACTAAATATTCAGTCAGTAAGTCAGTCAGTAACGTAATAAATAAATAATAAATAACACCCAACAGGCACCAGTCACATATGTACATAGTCCTGACCCCACACTAGGATTCCCTGTGTCGTGGGTATCAAAAACTACGAGTACCATGGTACCACAACATCCAGACCCGGAAGGAATATTTACAGATCATGCAAACATTTCTTCCGCAGCGGGAATCGAACCCGCGCCTCTGCCGAGCAATCGCCCGCCACACCACCGATGCCGCCATACTTTGTTATGTTTAGATTTCGCTTGCATTACGATTACTACTTCTCGTGACGAATTATATGACTGCTAATAGTTTTTGAAACAAAGTACTTCTTTCGATCGAGTGTTTTGAAATGACAAGTGTGGTGAAAAGACGCGTGCCTCGAGGAAGCTATCGCTGGCAGCTGATTCTAACCATTTTATTGGTTCAATTAATTTTAATTGATGATACACGCATATTGTTACTCTTGGGTAGTTTGGGTTTAAGAACTGAATATCTTTTGCCCGTGCGGTCTGCTATTTAAATAATATTTAAAATGAAAAAAACGCACGAAATAATAATGGCAAACCAATTGCTCCAAGTAAAACACCTACAGTCAGGCTATCTAAAGTTCGTGGCAAACGGTCTATAGATAGCTCACCTAATCCGGATCATCAGACGGTGGAAGCATCAATAGCAAATCTTACTCACCTATATTATAAATGCGAAAATTTGTGAGGATGTTTGTGCCTCAATCACGCCTAAACGGCTGAACGGATTTGTATGAAACTTGGAATATACATATTACATGTGCTGGATTAACATATAGGCTATTTTTATCCGGGTGCCACGCGAGGGAAGCCGCGGGCGGCAGCTAGTATAAGATAACAATCATCATCATTTTCCTGTCCTTATCCCTATGTGGGGTCGGCACAGCATGATCCTTGGACCATGCTGTAAGAGTTTTGGCTAAGGTGTTTTATGACCGGCCGCCTGCCTGACGTCAACCCTCCTTGGGAATACTTGCTTATTGTATCTCATCATGTTAGAGGATACTATCCCTTAGTCGACTTTTACGACATGCTCGGGGAGAGAAGCAGCTGGACGCATTCTATGTTTTTTCTTTACTCCCAGTCCAGCGAAGAAGTAATAAGATAACAATGGAATAACAATATAAATATCACAATAAATTTCAGTGTCCAGCCAGTTTAGTGCCCGGTTTTTTGTTATTTCCCAGCAGCAAGAAAGGTCGATGACATTGTTAGCATCGCAGGCCATCAGTGGATCAGGCAAGCGTAGGACCGAGAAGCGGAAAAAACCGGTAAATTGAGAGTCGAATTCACACACGAAAGGTTCCGTACTATCGTCATCATCATCATCTTCCTACCCTTATCCCACTCTATGTGGAGTCACATGCGGGAATTGAAATCACACCTACCGCGTCTCAGCCGAGCATTTATCCGCGGGCGAGAAATGTTTGCATGTTCTGCAAATATTTCTCAGGAATCTGGCTGTTACAGCATTACGTCACAAGTATGTATTTACAAAAAATAGTACCTATAGTTGGCCACTAGCTCATACAAACATACATACATCATCATCATCATCTTCCTGTCCTTATCCCACTCTATGTGGGGTCGGCACAGCATGTTCCTTGGATCATGCTGTAAGAGTTTTGGCTAAAGTGTTTTAAGACCGGTCGCCTGCCTGACGTCAAATAGTACCTATATAAGTATTCTATCAGTCATCTGGTTCCCATAGCTTTGCTTTGTTTGGGGCTAGATGGCGCTGTGTGAAATGAACAGTTATTTATTTATCTCTGCATACAAACTGTAGGTAGCTAAGGTACTATCAGTGAATAGACTTAAGTACCTTACTCCTATTTACTAACTTTTGAGAGAGCGACAAGATTAGACTATTTAAATAAATCATTTAACAAATATTTATCGAAACACTTGCAAGTGTTTATTTTTGTAAATATGTGCGTGATATTTGTTTTATATATCACAAGTAAATAAAGCTGAAACCCGACTTCGTTGAAGGTAGACTTATGTTTCTATAATAAATAATACACATCAAGGCCCCCTTGAATCTTACTTCTTACTTATATTATAAATGCGAAAGTTTGTGAGTTTTGATGTTTGGATGTTTGTGCCTCAGTCACGCCTAAACGGCTGAACGGATTTGAATGAAACTTGGAATATACATAGTACATGTATGGATTAACATATATAGACTATTTTTTATCCGGATACAACGCGAGCGAAGCCGCGGGCGGCAGGTAGTATGTTAATAAATCGTGAATGTTTGAGAAGTACAAACAAAATGCGTAAAGAAAGATTTTATTTTATACTTTTAATAAAAATCCCGTTGGGTGCGAGTCGAATTAGCACACGAAGGGTTCCGTGCCATCGTACATGTACTTACATAAATGTTTCTTGTATGGGACCATCTTTTAATTTTATATTTGTTGCTATACCGACAATAGAAATACAAACTCTGTGAAAATTTCAACTCTCTACCTATTACGGTTCATGAGATACAGCCCGCTGACAGACGGACGGACAGCGGAGGCTTAGTAATAGGGTCCCATCGGCATCCTTCGTGTACGGAACTCTAAAAAAGATGTTACTAATGCCAGAATCCTATATTCAACAAACAGGTGACCATGACGGATGGAAAATTACCATAGCAACGACGATTAGGTATTGACAAAAAACTCAATCGTTTTTTGGCAGATAAAAACGTTGGCAAAGAAACCGTCGTCCTTACTAATCATACTAATATTATAAAGAGGAAAGATTTTTTTTCTTTGTTTGTAACAAATAGGCTCCGAAACTACTGGACCGATTTAAAAAATTCTTTAACCAATAGAAAGCTACATTATCAGGGACCAGTATAGGCTATAATATATTTTCAAAAAAATTAGGTATACGTAAGATAATTGCAATATTGTAACCCAAGGTAGAAAACCTAAAATAGTTTTTGGCGTGCGCTGCGAAAACTATTGATTATAGAACAAAATAATGTACTACACGCGTACGAAATCGCGGGCAACAGCTAGTATTATATAAATGCGAAAGTTTGTGAGGATGTGTAGATGTATATTCGTGCCTCAATAACGCCGTAACGGCTGAAAGGATTTGAATGAAACTTGGAATATACATAGTACATGTGCTGGAATAACATATAGGCTACTTTTTGTTCGGATACATTGTAATGTACGATTCTTGTAGGTTTCACATCACAACATCACGAGTGAAGCTGGGGGCAAAAGTTTGCGTGAAAAACTCGACGCGGAAAAAGTAGCAGAGTTCCAATGGTTTAGGATATCCGTGGAAAATCGATTTAATATCAATTTGCGAATAATGTGACATTCACCAGTTTCTTTTCTGGATCTTGAAGTTATTTGGTGACTTCAAAATTAACAATAAATAAGTATATTTTGAAATCACACCAAATGAATTCAAAGAATACGAAATGGAAGAAAAACTATTGAAATGGGCCATTTTGGTGATTTTCAAGAATCATCATCTTCCTGCCCTTATCCCACTCTATGTGGGGTCGGCACAGCATGCTCCTTGGATCATGCTGTAAGAGTTTTGGCTAAGGTGTTTTATGACCGGCCGCCTGCCTGACGTCAACGCTCCTTGGGAATACTTGCTTATTGTATCTCATCATGTTGGAGGATACTATCCCTTAGTCGACTTTTACGACATGCTCGGGGAGAGAAGCAGCTGGACGCATTCTTTTTTTTTTTTACTCCCAGTCCAGCAGAGAAGTAAATTGTTCTTTTGTATATTGTATATTATTGTGTTAGGTAAGTTTCTTTCTATATAAACAGTTGGTCATATACATACAAAAAATAGGAACAAAAAGCAGAAGGATCGAGAACGTCTACCTTTTTTTAAGTCGGTTAAAAACCGTTTGTTCTCTCCAAAGGTCAAAAGTATAGTCTAGCTAGAGTCTAGACATGGCGTGAAGATTTTTTTATCAGATAAGGGACATAGACCGCGGTCCCCATTTTATAAAATACTAGCTGTTGCCCGCGACTTTGTACGCGTGTAGTACATTATTTTGTTCTATAATCAATAACTATTTTGAGTTTTCTACCTTGGGTTACAATATTGCAATTGTCTTACGAATCCCTAATTTTTTTGAAAATTCATTATAGCCTATACTGGACCCTGATAATGTAGTTTTCTATTGGTGAAAGAATTTTTGAAATCGGTCCAGTAGTTTCGGAGCCTATTCGTTACAAACAAAAAACAAAAAAATCTTTCATCTTTATATTATTAGTATAGAAAATAAAAAGGGGGCCCATACAAGAAACGTTTAAGCATGTTGACAAACTCGATGGCTTAGCGGACGAGTGTTCGACTGAGACGCAAGAGGCACGGGTTCGATTCCCGCAGCGGGAGAAATGTTTGTATGTTCTGCAAATATTTCTTCCGGGTCTAGGTGTTGTAATTATGTATTATAAGTATGTATTTACAAAAAAAAGTAAGTATGTAAGGTATTCTATGAGCCATCATGTTCCCATAGTACAAGGTTTACTTAGTTTGGGGCTAGATGGCGCTGTGTGAAATTTCCACAAATATTTATTTATTATTAATTAGAAACGTGATAGCAGGCGAAGACCTTAAGATAAAGCTTAAACTCAATATCAACGTTAGCCTGGCCGCTTTTTTTACGTAGCTAAACTAGTAACTCGAAAAAATATTTACAAAACACTCCTATACCGCTTAATCTTATGTTTACAGTGAAATCCGTCAACATTGTCTGTCTGTGTGTCATTACAGAAGTGTTTGGAATAATGTTTCCTGATAATAGCTAACCACGGTGGTCATGTGTAACTTCGCCTTTATATCCTAACGTGAATTCAAATCAGAAGTGAATTGAATTTTCTTTTTCATCATCATCAGCCTATAGCAGTCCACTGCTGGACATAGGCCTCCCCTAATGAGCGCCATCGCGCCCTATCTTTGGAGTTCTTTTTATCATTATTAAATTTTGAATCGTAGCAAATGGAGATCCGTGATCTCTGCCTACGTGAAATAGACGTGATTTTAATGAAAATGACTAGAGATCAGAAGCCCAAGTCTTCGCTTTATTATGATGCTTACGTGATCTATACCTATAAAAGAGCTTAACCTGACTGACTGACTGATTCATCATCGCCGAGCCGAAACCGCTGAAGCTAGAAAAGCAAAAGGACCCACTAAGGCGGGATTTTTCAAAATTCAACCCCTAAAGGGGTGAAAAGGGGGTAAAAACGTTTGTATGAAACTTTTTAGCACGTGGTGCGATTTGCTTAAAACACGGTTCGGATACTATAAATGCAAAATAAATGGACACGTGTTTAAGGATTTTTCAAAACAACCCTTAAAAAGGGGTGTAATGGGGTGTCAAAGTTTGTATTAGAACTTTTTAACGGGAGGTGCGATTGGCTTGAAGCTCGGCTTGATTTGGCCTTTAGACGGCCTAAAAATTCCAAAGTCAAAGTCAAAAATTTTTATTCCATAAAATCACGGGAATCACTTGGGCACGTCTTAAATCTACGTTGCATTTGACACCTGTTCGTAACGCGACCAAGCGTGGAAGATACAGGCAAGAAACCACGCTTGGCTATGTTTTTGGAAAATGATCCCTTTACGTCTCTTTTTCCCTCTCCGTCACAAGAGTTGGCCACTAGCTCATACGAACTTACTTAATGTACATACATTGGTACGGAACCCTTCGTTTGCGAGAACATCCACCCTTTTTTCAACTTGGAAAATAATCAGTGAGCAAGTACCTATTTTTTTAAGTATCATAATGAGTCATTAAACATACAGTTCAGTGTAGGCAGTAGTAGGAATTCCCCCACAAAGTTTTTAAGGAAAAATCCTACTAATATTATAGCGAAAGTTTGTGAGGATGTGTGGATGGGACGATGTATGAAAAAATCTCGACGACCTCGGTGGTGTGGCGGGCGAGTGCTCGGCTGAGACGCAAGAGGCGCGGGTTCGATTCCCGCTGCGGGAGAAATGTTTGTATGTTCTGCAAATATTTCTTCCGGGTCTGGGTGTTGTATTATGTATTATAAGTATGTATTTACAAAAAAAAAGTATATAAGTATATCAGCCATCTGGTGCCCATAGTACAAGCTTTGCTTAGTTTGGGGCTAGATGGTGCTGAGTGAAAAGTCCGCAAATATTTATTTATTTATCTCCGTGCAGACAAAATTGTGAGGCATTCTTCTAGTTATTTAATTTATCTTACTTAAATTCTTATTTATACATACTGATTGAATTAAAAAATAATACCCTATTCCAAAACACATTGAAATGATTTTTTTTTCATCGCTTATCTTTGGGTCATCACAAAAAATCATTTAGAATAACCTAAAATGGCCTGTCGGCCAGTACCTACTAGCTAGCTCTGATCAGTCTAGATATATTCTGTTCTTTTCCGGCAACTTCTTCCGTTCCATGTTAAGGTACCTATTTAATTAAAAGTAGTTTATAGAAATGAGTGTGCCCTAGAAAATGCATGTATAAAAACTTAATTAACACCTATATAAACATGCAAATTAACTATTTTTAACTTCTGTGCTGATAATTGTAGATAATTATTTAAAATACCTATTTGTTTATGTACCTAACTTAATAGAAGAATAATAAATATTTAGAGTAAACTAATTTGATAAATTGAGGGTAGTGTTATTTTGATGTAGTATGTAAATTTTGTTCCTATATATTTATTTTTATAAACCTAGGCAATATTCTTTATAGACCAAAGGTAGAATAATATATTTTTCACTGTTCCTTTATCCCTAAGAATGAAAAAAGTTTTAACACTCCAAATGTCTTTCCTTTATGTATGAAAATTCTGTATGCTGAAATTAAATTTTAAAGTTTATACATACTTAAGTATTTCATAATAATTAGTGACTTTACAATCTTCCTAGAATCAATCCAAAAAATAAAGTTAAGTGACCTTAGCCTCGGACAAAAGTTTAAAAAGAAATAAGGAAAAAAGTACCTAGGTAGCTTTAAAAAAAGTTTCAGAAGCTTACCAATCAGGTCAGCTGGAAAACAGCTGATTCTCCGAACTGTCTTAGCTCTAGAAAAGCACACGAAAAAAGAGCACTTATTTCACGCGAAACTGACCGCAAAGCTCGATTAAATAGCAGTAATAATAAAAGACACTGGAAGGAAATACAGCACCAACACACTTTGGAAATTTAAAAAATGCGTCCGATTATAATCTCGCCCTGTCACATCAAACTCGGAACGCGATTTGATTTGACTCACGAGACGAATGAATGAATATTGCTGACGTTTTGAATGACACTGAAATAAAACCAGAAATCAGGTCCAAATAAAAATGTTAACCATTTTTGCAGTATGGCAATTTCGAAAAGCTTTTGCTACTCGATACTAGATGGCGTAAAATCAAAATTGCATCATACAAGAAGAACATAGGTAACACCAAATCTGTTAGCTTGGCATAGGGTCACAGAATGAAACAATAGTACAAAATATTGTTCTGTAAGGAAATTAATGCTTTATTGCTGTAGTTTGTTATAAACATATATTTAACATTATAATTATATGGTAACTTTCTTTCGAAAAATGCAACTTTCATTTGAAATATTAAATGAGGAAAACTGCATGTCATGGAACTGTAATAGAAAACATTTTGTAAAATACTCGAAAGAATATTCGAAGGGAGATTTGGCGTTTCACCACTGGTTCGAAAGACAAGTAACATAATTATCTACATAATATTTAAATATTCTGATGGTGGAATATAGTGGAATAGCTAGTACCGAACTTGATTTGCTGTTCCGAGCACAGAACAATAAATACTCCTGTGGGAGGTTCCGAAGCTAGCACGGATATAAATGGTCCCAAGACTCATGTTTAAACATTTTATTAAATTCATATTATCTCAATAATATATAACTCTGTTTCTTGTTATCTAAATTCACAAAAATATAAATAAAATTTGAAGACGATCACATCATTCCCGCTGCGGAATAAATGTTTGAATGTTCTGCAAATATTTCTTCCGGGTCTGGGTGTTGTGGTACCATGGTACTCGTAGTTTCTAATACCCACGACACAGGGAATCCTAGTGTGGGGTCAGGACTATGTATGTGACTGGGTGTTATTTATTTATTTATTCTTCTCAGTCGTGTGTTCAGCTGCTGACCACGGGTGGGCATTCATGTGTGTCTTCAGATTATACCGCCGTTTGAATCCCGCCTTGCAGATCTCACACACAAATGGTTTTTCATCTGAAAAAAAAAAATATACATACATACATATTATCACGCCCGTATCCCTAACGGGGTGGGCAGAGCCACAAGTAATCATAAGAAAACTTGCAGCCACTTCTGATCCAAGAGTTCCAAGATGGATTATGGTGAATCATGGTGACAGATGATCAGCCCATCGCCCATATAGATTCATCATGTTGGAGGATACTATCCCTAAGTTGACTCTTACGACATGCTCGGGGAGAGAAGCAGCTGGACGCATTCTATGATTTTTCGTCACTCCCAGTCCAGCAAAGGAGTTAGTTAGCTGTTTGTGTCCTCAAATATTTATATGTCGCAGGAGGCTGATTTGTAGGACTCAGTGGGCACGTGTTCTCGTCGGGTTCCGACATAATGGGTAGCCTCGAGCAAATAATCACACCCAGTACAATCGTATGAAGTTTAATTATTGTCCAGTACAAACACAAAGTAACTCTAGAATAAACTAAGTAGGCCGAACATACACGTCCGCTCGGCATGATCTCTAAGAATAGACTGCCCGCCCGCCCCAACGGCCGCTTCCAAGCATGACTCAGCTGTGACGTCACACTTGCGTTCTGTAGGTAGTGAGTCAGTGTTGCCGCAGTGTGATTGTAGATGGCGCTATGATGAATCTCCGACATATATTTATTAATAGCGTAGTGATACTCCCCATACCTGAATGCGTACGCCTGTGCGAGTGGAGTGCCGACTTGGTGCAGAATCTCTTGGTGCAAAGGTCACAATGGAAGTCCAGGGTTCCTTCGTGCTTATCAGAATGCTCCTTCAAACCGGTGCGGTACTTGTACTGGGCGGGGCATCTGTCACACTTGAAGGGGTACGAGTCACTGTGTGATCGCATGTGGTGTTTTAGCTGGGAAATAAAATAATAAATAGCTATTCTATCAGCCATCTGGTTCCCATAGTACAAGCTTTGCTTAGCTTGGGGCTAGATGGCGCTGTGTGAAATGTCCACAAATATTAATTTATATTTATTTTAAATAACACTCAACAGTCATATACATAGTCCTGAGCCCATACTAGGATTCCCTGTGTCGTGGGTATCAGAAACTACGAGTACCATGGTACCACAACACCCAGACCCAGAAGAAATATTTGCAGATCATGCAAACACTTTCTTCCGCAGCGAAAATCGAACCCGCGCCTCTTGCGTGTCACTCGTACTCGCCCGCCATGCCACCGAGATCAGTGAAAATGAATTTAATTGGCCATTTTAACCCCCACAGAATGGACAAACTCACCCAGACTTTCTTAACGCTGTGTCCACACACTGCGCAGATGACCTTCTCAACCCCCCCAGAATGGACAAACTCACCTAGACTTTCCTGACGCTGTGTCCACACACGGCGCAGATGACCTATTCAACCCCCACAGAATGGACAAACTCACCCAGACTTTCCTGACGCTGTGTCCACCCACACACGGCGCAGATGACCTTTTTAAACCCCCCAGAATGGACAAACTCACCCAGATTTTCCTAACGCTGTGTCCACACACGGCGCAGATGACGCGCGCGCCGTGCTGGCACACGGCCGCGTGGCGCGCCAGAGACCCCTCGTCCATGAACACACGGTGACACGCGCAGCGGAACGTGTCCGACGTGTGCTTCCTACGCTTATGTAGCTACAAACAAACATCACCTCAGTTTAAACGAAAAAGGCGAAGATATCATGGAACATTAAGAACATCAAAACTGAGTTAGGACCTCTTGGCAACTCTTTCTGATTGCCAGAGCAACCAGGACATGTGCTATGTAGGTTAGGTCTGTTTATGTATTTTCTTCTCTTTTTGCCTCTTTTTGCCCTATTACTCTGTCTTACTTATTGCTGTCTTTTATTTTTTTCATTTCTGTATTTTTTATGCGTACCTAACCTAGGTTGCCAATAAATTATTTTCTGTCTTCTTTCTCTATATCTCTTTTCAAAAGTATTTTAATGTGTTAAAAATAATATTTCTTACCATTAAACTATTCGCGTATTTGCTGGTAAAGTCACACAGATCGCATTTGACTCGTTTCCCATCTGTATGTTTCATTCTAGTGTGCACGTTCAGTAGCGTCTTGTTTCTGAAACTAACAAATAAACTAGAATAAATATAAAATTTACAATTATTAACAGAAATAAGCTAGTGTATTATAAATGAGTTTACAAAAAAGTATATAAGTATTGTATCAGCTATCTGGTGTCCATAGTACAAGCTTAGCTTAATTTGCGGCTAGATGGCGCTGTGTGAAATGTCCACAAATATTTATTTATTGATTATTATTCATCATCATCATCTTCCTGCCCTTATCCCACTCTATGTGGGGTCGGCACATGTTCCTCGGATCAAGCTGTAAGAGTTTTGGCTAAGGTGTTTTATGACCGGCCGCCTGCCTGACGTCAACCCTCCTTGGGAATACTTGCTTATTGTATCTCATCATGTTGGAGGATACTATCCCTTAGTCGACTTACGACATGCTCGGGGAGAGAAGCAGCTGGACGCATTCTATGTTTCTTCTTTACTCCCAGTCCAGCGAAGTAATTATTATTAAAGGATAAGGGGTAATATTCTTTTGTATTTTTGAGTACCTTTGACTGCACAGTTGACATTTGTATCGCGGTGCAGAGTGACAGTTCCGGACGTGACGGATCAGTTTCCGCGACGTGACGTAACGTGACGGACACTGCTTGCATTGTATCTCAGCATCCTGTGAACACATCAATAACAAACTTTTACCTTAAGACTGTTTATTAGTTAATCTCGGTAGTTTTTAGTTTAGTTGCGCCCACGCCCTTTATTCATCTCATATCGTTTTTTTTTCTAAAAATACGAGATCCAATTTTGTTATTGTCAGTTCATAAATAAAAGTGACAATTAGAATACCTACACAAAATAGTTTTATTTAATACCTAAATATCCATGACAAATAAGTAGGCTACAGTAATGAATTTTGTACATCGCGAATTGTACTTATATTCAACCCAGGCCATACGTCACCACTAACGTTATACAAAAACCACGTCACCAGTTAAAGGTTAACTACAGTCAGTAAACTAAAGTACCTTGTCCGCCATACCGTGAGCCCTCATATAGTGAAACTCGAGGCAAGTGGCAGACGAAGCCACAAACTTCTTAGAACAGATGTGGCAAAGTCTCTGCTCTAATGGGATATGTTCCAATCTATGTCCCAACATATGTGGTAGATTTATAAAACGCTCCGTGCAAAGACCGCATGAAATCTGGAAAATTAAATAATAATAAATGTTTGAGGACATATCACACAGCACCATCTAGCCCCAAACTAAGCAAAGCTTGTATTATGGGAACCAGATGGCTGATAGAATACATAATATACTTTTTTTTTTGTAAATACATACTTATAATACACTAGCGGTCGCCCGCGGCTCCGCCCGCGTGGATGTCGGTTACCGCTGCAAAAAGCCTACCCAGGAAAGACACGGTCAGTCGCGAGGTCGGCTCCCTACGCAGCGGTCGTGCAGCAGAAATCGTAATATTTTAATTTCGCCATAACTTCAAAACCAAACGTCCAATTTTAATCATTCAAAGACCAAATATTATCTCCATAAACTGTTCTTAGTGATGAAATCATTTATTTTGATAAGGATTAATAGCATGAGTAAAATAAACGCGTTTAAATGTAGTCCAAAAAAAATTCAAGATTTTTAAATAAAAAAATGGTTGCTGTGCCTCACTCGACATAGATGGGTATAGTGTGTCGCGGACTTTTTTGTAGATATTTATAAGATCTACAATTAATTAGAACATTTTATGGTTCTATCTTTTATAGTTTAGGCAGCGTACGCAAAATAAGTAACTTTTCTGGTTGATTTTTTACACCTTGTGTCCGAAAAACCCAAATATCTTACGGAACCCTATTTTTTTCCAAAATAAAATATAGCCTATGTTACTCGTGGATAATGTAGCTTTCGAATGGTGAAAGAATTTTTAAAATCGGTCCAGTAGTTTTTGAGCCTATTCAGTACAAACAAACAAACAAAGTTTTCCTCTTTATAATATTAGTGTAGATAATACTACAACACCCAGATCGGGAAGAAATATTTATTTGAAAAAAGTTTTTAACAACAAAGGCAGTTTTGAGAGCACTGGTGGTCTAGAGCCCTGCCTTCTGATCCTCAGGTCTAGGCTATATGTTAATCCAATACATGTACTATGTATATTCCAAGTTTCAAAGTAACAAACATCCATACATGCAAACTTTCGCGTTTATAATATTAGTAAGAATTTACCTGTGCATTAAAGAGTGACTTGTGGTACTCCAAATGTCTGCTCAGTTCAGATCTATCTTTAAGCTTACTATCACATAGACCTGCATTGAACGAAATATGGTTAGTTACACAAGTAAACACACAACGTGAGATAAACGCCAATGCTGTGATTTTGCGGTGGGAAATTCGCAATTATACTATATACTCGTACTTCTCTGCTGGACTGGGAGTTAAGAAAAAACATAGGTGGCGAATTATAGCTGAGGTAATCCCACTGGCTGCGCCAGTTTTTTTTATAAGTAAATGTTGGATACCACATCTATCATGATCCCGTGATCGACGCTGAACCCAGTAATGTTGTTATACTTGGCTTCATGTTTGCACTACAGCAGTACAGAACTCCTAAGCATAAAATTTAGGCGGGTGCACCGCATAGACATAAAAAAATTTAGGCTTTGGGTTTGTTTTCTGTGCCAGGTGTTTTGTCTAATTGTGTTATTAGCTTTTATTCCTATTATTGAATATTTCGTATTGTAAGTTATTAGTTCTTTTCATTTTATGTGTTTGTTTTTGTACTTCTCTTGTGTCTGTGTAATGTTGTTGTGTCAAATAAAGCTTTTATTTATCTATCATACATATTATCACGTCCGTATCCCTAACGGGGTGGGCGAGCCACAAATAATCATAAGAAAACTAGCAGCTACTCCTGATCCAAGAGTTCCAAGATGGATGTGGTGAACCATGGTGACAGGTGATCAGCCCATCGCCCATATAGATGGTCAATAATATTGGAGAGGATACTATCCATTAGTCTGCTTATACGACATGCTCGGGGAGAGAAGCAGCTGGACGCATTCTATGTTTTTTCTTTACTCCCAGTCCAGCAGAGAAGTAAATATGCTTAAATAAATTGATAAAAATAACTTACCACAGTGTACTTTATCAGTATACTTTTCTTTAATTCTGCTTTTTTTTATATATTTATGTAAAACTTTTCTCTCTTTTGAAACTGTTTTATGTGATGTTAAACCTGAAATTATAATTTAAAATAACAATATTTTTGGTATACTGATGAGAACTGGTTAACAACATAAACAAAATAATATAACAACAGTGTTGAGCAAACAAAAGGGCATCATCATCATCATCATTTCAGCCCGTCTCCGCCCACTGCTGGGCATAGGCCTCCTCTTTATTACGCCATTCTCTCCGATCCCGCGCGAATTTCATCCAGTGATTCCTGGCTATGTTCACGATGTCATTCTATCATCGGGCGGGTGGTCTGCCTCTTGGCCGTTGAGCGTCTCGGGGCCACCATTCAGTGATCGCCTTCATCCATCTTTCGTCTTTAGCAAAGGGCATCTATAGTTTGAAATTTTTTTAAATACCATACCATCATATTCAGTTTTATCGCTTAAGTCACTGTCATGATTTTCTACATCACAGTGTTGGATTTCATTAGAATCTGATTTCATTTCTTCTCCGACATGAGGTAGTACATAATCAATTTTATCTGATATTTCACTTTCTTGTTTTATTTCCTGAAATAAAAAAAAACCTTTAGAGACTATCTTCCCGGTGCATCCTCCAGGAGTTGAACTTCGGGAATTCCTTTCTTAGTGCACCCCACAACCATAAGAGGAATATACCCTCCGAGTTTCATGCTTCTAGGACTTGTTTAGGCTGTATATTGATTGTCAGTCATTAATAGAGTGACCAAAAGAGAAGTGACCAATAAGCATACTCAACATATTTGTAAACCTCGATGGGATGGGGGGTGAGATATAAGGGCCAGAAACAAGCTTCGATTCCCACTCAAGATAAATGTTTGCATGTTCTATAAAATATTTGTTTTTTACCTCAACAGATACTGTTACTAAAATGTTATGGGAGAATTGATCAGCTTCAATACACCTATTTCTGAAGTCCATGAAAAATTTTACAGCATCACAACAACTTTTACAAGTGTACAGCGACTTTCCAGACATTTCTATCTGAAAATGAAATAATTATGTTTTTTATATAACACATCTGTCGTATGCTGTGTGGGGGGATCCCAATAATTAACACTACACTGAGCACTAATAGAGATGTCAGCACGGCAGATAATGAATGAGATGGCGGGATGACCTAGATTCAATCGAAAGGAACTGGGGGATGAGGGCGATGGGTCGCAGTGACTGGCGGAAATGTTGACAGTATGGGCTAGTAGTAGTAACAAATATAAGATCACTAGCTGCCGCCCGCGGCTTCGCTCGCGTGAAAAATAGCCTATATGGTAATCCAGCACATGTACGCCTAGGTTAAAATCGTGGCTCATCGAGAAGGCGTTCTATAATGTAGAAGATTTTATATGTGTAGGTACCTAATACTACAATTTTGTTGATGTACCTATATTTTATAGGAGTTTTAATAATTGTATTATTATAATAAATTATCGTATATATATTTGACCTGTTAAAATACAATTTACCAATAAATGGATTATTACTGATTATTATTACTTATTATTACTGTACTATGTATATTCCAAGTTTCATTCAAATCCGTTCAGGCGTGAAAGAGTAACAAACATCCATACTTACAAACTTTCGCGTTTATATTAGTAGTAGGATTTAGACAAAGGCACTGGAGACTGATTGCGTACAAATTGCTTCTGACAGTACACAGTTTAAGAAATTAACTCTGTGCAGTGTTGAAAGTTTCATGGTTCAACTTAATTTGAAGCATACTTCTGTGCCATGCTGACTACACCACGGCCGTGCTTACAAACACGCTTTCGCACTGAAGTAGGATCATTACAGACGATTCGTCACGAAAAGTTGCTCAAACAATGTTAAAAGCACAAAAAGTTTAGAAAATTATAGTTTGCACATACACACAAACCAGTCAGCAGATTGAAACCCTGTAAGAAAGTTTCATCCATCGGGATTAAGTTCTTTTCGTTTGCCAAACAAGCTCTGCATTTATCCATTGTATGGTTTTATAAAATTAAAGTCATAGAAAGAAAGAAACGAGACCAAATTCCGATTTCCAAACAAATAAATAAACAAAAAAATCACATGGAGACAGAGATAGAAATGACACTGATAGTGACTGTAGTAAAGATATGACATAAAAATTAAATGACATATGTTTGACACAGCTTGACACAAAATAGATACCATACGTATTCGAGATCGGTCAAGCTAGGTCAAGCTCAATTTAGTGCTGCGTCATCTATCAGGAAGTAGCTGAAGTAATATTGGTATGCTACAAATCCATCTAGTGGCTATTTTTTAAGTTCTGCTTGTTAAAGTTGCAAAGAGCGGTGTAGAGATAAACTAGATGGCGCTATGTAATGCTCGCTGATTTTAAAAATAAATTTGTGGATAAACTAGTTAGATTTTTATTATTTCGATGCTCAGAACAATCGTTCTGAGTTTCGAGGATTTTTTTGGAAATCCTATCATCCGTCACATCCGTGATACCATGTCAAGTGCCACTAGCGCGCGCCCTTTCAAGATGTTTCTTGTCAAATCAAAATTCCTGTAAACAAACACAAAAATTCAAAAACAATGAAGAAAACAAAGAGCACAGGCCACTCCAAGCCTGAAGTTAAGACGCACGACCGTTCTTCCAGTGAGCCCTCTTCTAACAGCGGTGGAACCACAAACATACCACAAGAACACGCTCGGCCCAGAGTCAGGCAGCTGGAAACCACTATCTTATCCCCTCACTTGTCCGCTTCCGATATTTCTACTTCTATTTCTAACACTTCCCTGTCTTCTTCAATATCTAGGTAAGGTATTCAGAATTTTAATATTACTTACTACCTACGTATTGTAGTTTTTAGGAGAGTCCCCATAATCATTTGCTAAGAACTATGTTATAGGCTTTCATTATATACAGGTATATTAAAATCAAAAGTTAAAGGTAAAGTAAGTATGGATGTTTGTTACTCTTTCACGCCTAAATGGCTGAACGGATTTGAATGAAACTTGGAATATACATAGTACATGTGCTGGATTAACATATAGGCTATTTTTTATCCGGGTACCACGCGAGCGAAGCCGTGGGCGTCAGCAAGTATAACTATAAAGGCCTTTTACCCTCTAAAGGATATATGGAGTAGGCTTGCTCAGCACTTATTCCATACTCTCAGCTTTAGTCGGCTTTGTCCACAGGAAAGACATAGTCAATACGTGCGGAACTGGCTAAGCCGCGGGTTTCCTCACGATGGTTTCCTTCGCCGTTTGAGATTACTGGTATAGCGCACATTTTTTCGCAAAGAAAAATCCATTGGTACATGACCAGATTTGAACCCATCACCTTAGGATCGGAAGGCGGGGTCACTACCAACTACACCACCAGTGCTCTCGTTCTATGTAGCCAAAGTGGAGCAAACTCAGCCGGGCTATTTTGTTTCTCGGTAGACAATGACAACCCACTTTAGAAATGGACATAGGTTTGTTTGTACCTGCTACATTATATTCTTAATTTTCTTTATGCTAGATTCCGCAACGATTTTGAAGATCTAAAATGCAAAATGCGCATTTTCGGCGAATCCCTAAACCTATGTCGATGTATAGCCGACGATTTCAAAGGAAAGTTGAACACTATGGAGAAAAGGTTGCAGAATCTGGAACGCAGACAAGTTATATGGCGGGTGAGTAGGTACAGAAACTTTTTTTTATTTAACTATGTTACCTACGATAATTTTATTTATAATGTTTTTGCAGCACATCTAATATGTAGGTATATTCCAATTCAAATCCGTTCAACCGTTACGGCGTGATCGAGGCACAAACATCGTCACATCCTCACATACTTTCGCATTTTTAATATTAGTAGGAAGTAGGATTTATTTATTTTATGGACTATGTACGTATAAAAAAACTAATTTTACTTATTTAGAGGTGGTAGTAATAGTAAGTATGATAATTTAGTGTAGGTATTTCGCCCTTGCAATTAATAGAACATAAAAATATGTAAATAAAAATTAGATTGCCACCTGCAAAACATGATTTCCATAATTAGGGTAGCTTTAATATCCTTAGATCCTATACTTGGGTACTGCGATATGGTATTGGTACATATAAAAAAAGACCCTAAAATGTGTAAATAATCCAAATGTATGAAGCTCACAACAAAACTGAATTACCTACCAGACAGATCAGTAAAGTTGTGAAACTTTTGATACCTACTATAAGTTTGATATGCACACGTGTTTCAATAATAAGCAATTTATACAATGCAATGAAGGGACAGTCACGTACAAGAGATAAGAAGTATTCTCTTTATATCTGTGTTCTGGGTAAAGACCGTGAAAACGCGAGATCGTTTATCTAGGTAATCGTTCATCAGGTTCCTTTCGTGCAGTTGACACATTTTTTTAAACTTCTCACATACCTAATTATCTACTAAATGTTCGTAAACGATACTAAGCATCTATATAATACCTAGATTCTACCTACGTCTATCTATTTACTGATATCCTCAATGGTTATCGTTTTATTGCTGAGCTCAATGTCACAGTACAATCCACGTGTTAAAACATTCATCAATTTAGAAGAAACAAAGTAGGCACTTTGGAGATTCCAAAGTGCCTACTTTGTTTCTTCTCTTCTATATTGTTCCAAAGTTTGGAACAAGATACAACATAGGTAATTACCTACTTACTTACTTTCAAAAAAGTATAAGAATAAGTACATTATAACATAAATATAGGTATATACTTGATAATTGAACAGGTAATTTTTTTAATGGTTTTTATTTGTGTTTTTTTTGTAATGATTCCCGCATTTTGTTATTATTACTTCTTTTAAACACAAATACAAGGCACACGGACGAAGATTAGCCTATATGCTAATCCAGTACACGTAGGTAGGTAGGTACTATGTATTTTCCAAGTTTAATTTAAATCTGTTCAGCCGTTTAGGCGTAATTGAGGCACAGACATACAAACAAACTATCACATTTATAATATGGTAGGATTGTGTAGTGGGTATAATTTTGCTTTCGTGGTCATAGTACATAGTGTTATAGGTATAAGATCTAAATAATATAAAACTCTTAGGTAACTGACTGACTGACAATCATCGCACAGCCTAAACCATGCATGAGTCAAGCATGAAACTTGGGGGTATATTACTCTTACAGCAGCTTACAGCGGGAAAAAAATACTTAAACATTCATTAGTGGAGTTAAGTGATTAGTAGATTCCAAGAAATGCCTAAAGTAATTTTATCATATTTGAAACCTACCTACTCATCATCAGGCCATTATCGTACCACCTCGTCACATATTTAGAACGCCTACTGATGATAAAATTTATATTTTATGTAATGGGTGTAATTTCAACTTTTATTGTGACACGTATAAGGTTAAAATAAAACAGCGATTTTTTTTTATCCTCTTTGTAATTAAGAAAAGTATTTACTTACCTACTCCAAAAACTCAAAAAAAAATATATATTTTGTGTCATTAATTTTTTTAATGAGTTGTTGAAGTTACCTTGCTTAAGTAACTTTTCTGTTTCAGTGACCTATCCATTAAAATAACAATATTATTTGCGTTTGGAAAGTAGAACGATTTTTATTTTACAATTGAAACATACATTTTGTAAGAATTTTTCGTAATGTCATTTTCAAAAGTTACCTATACATACTTAGTACTTACTAAAATAAGAAAATACAACGTAAAACTTACTTAAAATAAACAAAGGCCGGACGAGCGGCATGGTGAGGCTAATAGGTAACTGACCGTGGCGAATGGTAAACAAAACACAAAGGAAGGCCTATATCCAGCAATGGGTGAAGTCAGGTGGATGATTGTCTTTTCAAAATTCCCTATTTATAATGTCTTGTTTTTTTTTTCTATTTACGTGTCTGTATTTTTTATTTGTATTGTGTTAATCTAAATAAATCAAAAACCAAACTACTAGCCAAACTACTGAAGCTAGTAAGCTGAAATTTGGAAGGTCCTTTATGGCAAAATCAAAATCATCCACTAAGGCGAGGTTTTTCGTAATTCAACTCTCTGGTGAAACTAATTCAAAGTTCTCTGGTGTCACTGTAACAAACGATCAAATGCTTCTATTTTGTTTGATCCATAAGTGGCTAACTCTACGGCATCATCCGACCTATTTATACTCATTACTACATAATATAGAGAACCCTGGTGGTCTTGTGGTAATGATCCATCCTTCCGGTCATGGGTTCAAATCCGGTCGTGCACCAATAGATTATTCTGTTTGAAAATGTTATGTGCGCTATACCAGAACTATCAAACGGTGAAGGAAAACATCGTGAGGAAACCGGCTAGGCGAAGAACCTGAAATATTCGAAAAATGGACCCTTCACTATACTGGTTCGAAAGAACTAGTGACACGACTAGATAAATAGATTATTATATAAATATAATGATGTTATTATATAATGTTGATTACTTAAGTATTCTTATAATTACTTGTTGCTCTGCCCACTCGGTTTGGGATACGAGCGTGATAAATTGATAATAATGTATGTATGATTACTATAAATAGAAACTTAACTTTAGTGTTAGGTATACAAGTAGGTTTAGTTAGATAGTAGGTAGTTAAACTATTCAAGAGAGCTTTGTATAATTTATTTTGTGAAACTTTTCAGAGTGAAAGCAACTACTCCGCTATAATACAAAAGAACAAGAGACTGTCATACAAAACTCAACAAGAAGCAAAGGTGAGTACTTCTTACCAATCTTGACGACCTCCGTGGCGTGGCGGGCGAGTGCTCGGCTGAAATGCGAGAGGCGCGGGTTCGATTCCCGCTGCGGGAGAAATGTTTGCATGCTCTACAAATATTTCTTCCGGGTCTCTGGGTGTTGTGTATTTATAAAAAATAATATAATGTATTATATCAGCCATCTGGTTCCCATAGTACAAGCTTTGCTTAGTTTGGGGCTAGATAGTGCTGTGTGATATGCCCTCAAATATTTATTTATTTGTTAATATAGAATGTAGTTGGTCATACAGCCTCCGGCATTAGGTCAAAATCTTGTTTGTATGTTTAAAATGAAAATTAAAATACAATGGAATAACTGTAGGCTAGGCTAAGAAGCGCGTGGACAGCAATTAGTGTCTACCTAGTCGTGAGTAATAGGCGTTTATAAACGTGCCACCCTAAATAATAATAATAATAATAAAAGTTCTTTATTCGGGCATCCAGGGCCCACAAAGTGTTAGTAAGACTTACGTTTATGGGTTAGTACTTAATACCTAAAAAGTACCTAAATAAAATTACGGGTCACCTTATAAAATTAACCTAGAAGTATAAACACAAACGTGTTTAGATATTTTTAAACAACTTGCCTACCAATGGCAATTTTTTATTGTTTTCTTATACCATCGTCGTGATCGTCTCCCACCCCCTAGTGCGATAAGGGCTGGAAAATTACATGTTTTTTTTTTCTCTTGTGTCGGCACAACATGTTTTTATTTTCCGCTCTACTCAGTCGGCTTTCTTATATCACATTGAATTCATAAGTTTTTCATGAAAACCCAATGAACGCACAGACGTAACAAATACCAGGACCTTGAATATCAAACGAACTTTTGTGAAGAAATCAATAACGCTTTTTATTGCATTCAGTTTGATCACTGAATGGTTGAAAGGTATTTAGGCACTTCGACGAAAATGTTCGCGTGATGTTACATAATAAGATTTATCTATTGTAAATGTATAATTTATACCTAGGTACTGAATTCACCATACCATACAAACTAATACAAGGTCATAGAGTAGCAAAGTAGTAACTTTAAAGAAATCGGTAGGTTTAAAAAAATACTAAAATTATCTACACTCACTTCTCTGCTAGACTAAACATTTCTCTGCTGGACTGGGAGTAAACAAAAACATAGAATGCGGCCAGCTGCTTCTCTCACCGAGCATGTCGTAAAAGTTGACTGAGGGATAGTATCGTCTCCAATATGATGGATCATAATTATATTATATATAGCTGCAAACCCACTCACTGACATCATTGTTCTCCCAGAAGGAGTAGAGATGGGTCAAAATGCTATATAAAGCTCGATTACCACTGACTGACTCACTCACTCATTGACATCATTGTTCTCCCAGAAGGAGTGGAGATGGGTGATGATGATGTATGGGGGAAATGTTCGGGGAGTCCCAGTGAGTGGGGGAAAAATCCGAAAACCCCCATTTTCCTCCCCCCTCGCCCCCCCCACGTTCGGTGTCCCGATTCTTCCCGACTAGGGCATGTTTTTTTTGTAGATTCGGATAGAGGGTGCTCGAATGAATACAACTTTTTATTCAACCCCCCCTTTTGCCCCCCCTTTGACCGCCCCCTCTATCGGTTCTCCGAAATGACTCGTGATATGGGATTTTTTAAAGTGGATTCGTATAGAGAATAGGATGGCGAGTAAAATTTCATAAAAAAATCCCCCCCCTCCCTCCAATTTTCACCCCCTCTTTTACGCATCTCCGAAATTACCCACGATTCGAGATCGCGGTTGGTCGATTCGTATAGAGAATAGGATAACGAGTAAAATTTCATAAAAAATTCCCCCCCTCCCCCCAATTTTCACCCCCTCTTGCTTGTATCTCCGAAACGGTTAGTCCTATTGGGCTGAAATTTTGGTTGCGCGGGCTGCTTGCAGCCCGCGCCCGCAAGCGAAAATACTAGTTATATTATATATAGCTGCAAACCCACTCACTGACATCATTGTTCTCCCAGAAGGAGTAGAGATGGGTCAAAATGATGTATGGGGAAAGTGTTCAGGGAGTCAATTCCAATTTGGGAAAAATCCGAAATCTTCGAAAACTGCTCCTCATCAGGGACCTCACCTACTGCCAGACGAAACTAAAAGACCGACACCCACCCTGCTTGCGGAATGTGGACATGCACCCTGGTCGAATCCGATGTGCGGTGAAAAAAATTCAAAATGGCGGAAAACAAGATGGCCGCCATACAAACTTTGACCGACGATATCTCGAAAACTAAAAGCGATAGGTATGGAGTGCTCGAACAAATGTCGTAGAGGATGGCGCGATGCAAATGCCAAAGATGACAGTTTTTTTTTTTTTTTTTTTCTCAACAGCAGCGATTACGTCCCTCGCGAGCTGCGTGCAGCTCGCGCCCGCAAGCGAAAGACTAGTTATATACCTATGGACGATGGGCTGATTACCTGTCACCATGATTCACTGTATTCTTCTTATGATCTAAAATAAGGAGCTGCAAGTTTTCTTAAGATTTTGAGGATTTCACTTGTGGCGATACCCACCTCATTAGGTATAGGTACGGGCGTGACAGTACCTATGTGTTAGGTACCTACTTGCTCTTTTTGTAAAAGAAATTATAGAAAACGTGACATTCCGCACACAATGACTATAGTTCACTTGTTTATTCTGTTAAAACAACACAATGTCCACAAATGAGATAAAAAATATGACTTGTTTAAGACTTTCTAATGACTTTGCTCTGATAAGGAACTCGTACTTACAGAACATGAGTTGGAGCAAAATGACTGTTGGATAGAAATGTGTTTTCACAGTAGGATTTATTTAAGAATAGCTTTCGCCCGCGGCTTCGCTCGCGTGGTATCCGGATAAAATGACCCTATTATGTTATTCCAGCACACAATAGGTATTATGTATATTCCAAGTTTCATTCAAATCCATTCAGCCGTTACAACGTGATTGAGGCACAAACATACATCCTCACATCCACACATCTTCACAAACTTTCTTTATTACGTATACCTACCTACAATAACATACCTACATTGTCACATCCCCACAAACTTTCGCATTTATAATATTAGTAGGAAGTGGGATAGTAAAATTACCTATAAAGATTTTGAACAATAATCATGAATCATCTCATAATTATGTTTTGTTTACCGAACCGACAACGTATTATCGTCTTTTCGTCAAACAAATCGCTTATCCGTTAGATGTGTAAATACAAGGATGTTTTGATGGATTCTGTTTTACATAAAATAAATTGTTATGTTATTTAGGTATGTGTTATAAGATGATAAATGACTCATAACATGTTGTTTATATTTGCTAAGCGATGATGGTTACGTATTAACAGACTAGTTGGAAAATAATGCTATAATTTTGACGTGTCAGCTAAAAATATTACATTTTCAATCGCCGTGTAATAGTGACGTATTTCTTGCAGGTCGTACAAGGGTTGATTTTAGTGCGATTTCGTTCAGTTGCGTGCAAATTCATATATCTATCTCTGTTCCACAAGCCACAGAATAGAGGACTGCCTTATCGAATTTCTACTCAGTAATACCCTCTCGCTCTTTGAATCAGTACGTATTTTTAACACGCTTTGTGCGGACGTGTTCAGTAAATCAATATATTCGTGATTATTTTCTGAATGAATTTCAAATAAATACTCATTTGTGCTATTGAAACTGGTGGTAATTGCGTAGTAATGGCTAAGGTAAAGATGAATTTCAGCTAATATGCGATTTTCCAAGGGTTTTACGCGTATTACACAAATAAACTGTTCTTTGCATACATCGCACCAACCGGTGACGTATCAACACGGTTTCAAGATAACTGGCAACAGTATCCTTTATACAGCTTATTATATTATATTATCAATACACATTGATCACGAATAATTCTCCGTAGGTAAATAAACAAATCGATTAATAGCGATATAATATAGGTAAAGACCAGTATAAACAAATAATATTGATCGATATGTATCTACGTATTGTACTTACTTAGATTTATTATTTGGTCAAGTACAAGGTCAAGTACTGAGGGTTAAAAATAAAAAATTAAACTTCAACATAAATTAAGGCCACATATAAGTTGTGTATTTTATTTTTAGGCTATTCAAATTATTATGATTTATCAACTAGGTAGGTAAGCTACCTTAGTATTATTTAGTAAAAAAAGAGAAAATAATAAATAAAAATTAATAATTCTGATCTTTTGTTACTTGTTTGCGTTTTACCTTCAGTATAATTTTTCAAATGCGAAATATAAAAAGTCGAAAGAAATTAAACTGATGTTCGCGTAACGTGTCAAATTACAATACTCGGGAAAACCTTTCGCCCATATCTGGCAACATTTTGGACGTCAAAATCGATAATGTCTAAATCTGTCAAAGTGAAATCGTTAGAGGTACGGCAAAGTTATAACATCGTTTCAGTTTTTATCATATAAAGTGAAAATTAATGTCTCTAGCGATTAAAAATCTATTAAAACAGGCGAGAGCTAGATATAGGAGTTTCATAGAAATAAACCGGAACAGCTACTGGGTAGGTTTTCAGAGAATAATTAGGTAATACGTAAGGTGCTAATTAATAGTGAACTTTACCTCAATTTTACTGTTTTTACAGCTCTTTATTGTGCGCAATTGTGTTTTATGAATGGGAAATGGCCTTAGAGTTATCTCGGAAACGTTTTAGTCGGCGTATTACTTAGATAAGCTATTCGAATAAAGATTCGAGGTTAAAGTAACATTGGTTGAAGTAGGCGGTCTATCGATTTTTTTCGTGAAAGAATATCAAATTGATGACTGGCTCCATACAAAGGTACTGTTTAGCAGTAAATGAGGTAATTGCAGGAAACATATAAAAATAACCAAGTAATACATGAGTCATTTATAATCTTACCATTTACTGAAGGAAGTAAATTAATCTAAGGCTAGTCAGTAAGGTCTTCGACTATCGCTTGCCCGAAAAATACTTTGCGGAAATAAAAATAATTTAATCCAGTCAATAATATAAATGTGAAAATTCATGTGTTTGTTTGTTCTCAGTCATCTCTGTTAGGGCTGAACCGATTTGGCTGAAACTTTGAATACACTTAGTTTATGACCTGGAATAACATATAGGGAACTTTTTATTTGGGTAGGTACCATGCAAACAGCGCTGTGGATAGATCCTAGTATGCTTTAAGGTTTTTTACCACTTATACTTTTAATACGTCGGATTTCCAGCAGCGAGATGGGCTGATGATATAGCCTCCATTGCAGGCCGGACCTGGATGAGACTTGCAACGGACCGTGGAGAGTGACACACACAAAGGGAGGCCTATAACCAGCAGTGGTGAAGTCAGGTTGCGAATATTCATGATGATGATGATGATACTTTTAATCTAAAATCCAAATGAAAAAACATTAGGTATACTTATGTACCACCTATATTTTTCCAAAGAAATAATATTTTGGATCTATCTATCTAGTTGTGTCTGGTTCTAAAGAATCAGTGAGGTGAAAGTATTTAAAGTGGGCTTCAAAGGCTCCTTTTATGAACTTGACATAAGTATATTTTATTCATATTTTAGGTAGGTACTAGTAACATTTTGGAATCTTAAAATTTGTAACACCTCCAGTTACTGATCTCTGAATAGATATCCTGACCTTTGTATTGTGAAATTAATATAATGAGTTCAAAAACAATACATAATTATGATTATTTTAAATAACCTCTATTATTATTCTCCCACTCATAAATATAAATAACTAACTGCCTCCTGCGCATTGCTTGTGTGGTCGGGTACCACACAATAATGAAAAATAGCCTATATGTTAATCCATATATAGGTATTCCAAGTTTAGTTCAAATCCGTTCAGCTGTTTGGCGTGATTGAGGCACAAACATGCAAACATCCTCAAAAACTTTCACATTTGTGATTATAGTAAGTAGGATTAAATGAATATGAATCACGGAACCCGCTGTTTTAAGTAGTCCTGAATTGAAATATTAAATGATAGCTTGAATATTTCAGTTGTTATTTATTGCTCACAATATTAGAGTGGTGGCCTTAAATGTTGATAATTGAAGTTATAATAAACAAGACAAATAAGTAAGTTTGTATGAGCTAGTGGCCAACCCTTGTGATGGAGTTTTTAGGCCGTCTAAAGGCCTCCGTCATGGCTTAACGATTTAAAAGCCGGGACCGACTGTTTAACGTGCCCTCCGAAGCACGGAAGCGCTCAGCTCGTAGTGCCACTTGCGGTCAACCATCTGAATTGTGACCGCTCACAAAATTGCTTAACAATGATCAATCAAGAACGTCTAAGCAAGCTACGCCACGAGCGCTTCGCAAAACGAATTAAATCACAGACTAAAATACCGCAGACAGACAATTTAATTTATGTACAGTGATTCTAATAACTTAAATTCAAATCATGAACATAAAGTGCAGTTAATTTACATTTGTTCATTTAAATTACAAATGTCATGTTTAATTGAGCACAAGTGGTTTATGTTTTTGAATCGTTAGATGCAAAAAAACTTAATGGGGAATGTTCTAGAAAAATATTACATGTAAGCCCAATACATCGTTATGATTCTGGCAGAAAAGCAATTTCAATTTATTGCAAAAATGGGTAAAAATAACAATGTAGATATAAAATTAAGGTACTCCATTATCGGCTAAACAAGCATGCAATATTGTACAAAATTAAATGACGTCAAAACAGAGAAAAGAATAATTAATAAATACACAATTCATTTAAAATTTATCACTTAGGAGCTTGTCAACGCTATAGTAAATTTTTTCTTGGAGCATTTATTTTATGTTAATTTAAAGATTTCCTGCCATTCAAGTGACATACAAGACATATTTTTGTACATGTACGATAGTACGGAACCCTTTGTGTGCAAATTCGACTCGCACTTGACTTGTTTTATTTCATATAACTTAGTTGTTACTATATCAACAAAATAAAGTTAGATAATTTTTAATTGGTTTATCACTTTTATCATACAACAACCTGGCCTTGTCAATATAAACCCTTTGAAGATAAAAGATATTATTAATTATTATTTTACAACATTTGTTTGTTGATAAAAAAATATGACTATCAGATAGAGAATTGAATTACGTTTCAAAAATTAAAACATTACCTTGGATGTATACAGGCTGCTTCGTATTTTAGTATCACGAACGAAGCCGAGCAGAGAGCTAGTATCATCATCATCTTCCTGCCCTTATCCCACTCTATGTGGGGTCGGCACAGCACGATCCTTGGATCATGCTGTAAGAGTTTTGGCTAAGGTGTTTTATGACCGGCCGCCTGCCTGACGTCAACCCTCCTTGGGAATACTTGCTTATTGTATCTCATCATGTTGGAGGATACTATCCCTTAGTCGACTTTTACGACATGCTCGGGGAGAGAAGCGGCTGAGAGCTAGTATACTTTTCTATATTTACTAGACTAGTAGAACGCCTCGTGATTTGTCTGCGTTAGGTATTTTTTTCATACAAACGTTCATGAGTTCCCTCTGCGTCCTCTAGGAGTAGAATTTCAGGAATTCCTTCCTTAGTGCACCCCTCACCATGAAGGTAACATTTTAGAGAGTACTGGTGGGCTATTTGTAGTGCCTCCGCCTTCCAATCCTAAGGCCGTGGGTTCGAATCCGAATCCGAATCGATTTTTCTGTACGAAAAATTTATGTGCGCTAATTTCTTGTATACCTACCGGTGCTTCTTTGACGCGCACTTAAAATCCTTTCACCACACTGGTTCGAGTCACACGACCCGTAGTAGTAGCGAACATTCCTCATACCTTAACTTGGAATAGTCTAGAATCTAGGTACTAAAGTAGGTAGTAGGTACCTAATAACGTTGGGTGGAAAACCACATTTTCCTTATTAGTTGAAACCGCGTAGGTTTGTCAAGGCCTCCATGTTTGTTATTGGAAAATTGCAGTTATAAAGAAATCTATTACTGATACGGATAAACTTGCAGTCATAGTTGGAAACGATTACTTTAAGATTTCTATAGCGGATTTTGCTCACCAAAATCGATGTAGTCTGTTGTTAGTTAATAAAATATTTATTTAAAACGATAATTACATACAATTTTTTTTCTTTGGTTCCTCAAAAGTGGGAACACGATAAGAAAAAAGAAACACCATAAAAATACATACATACACACGTCTGGTATAACGACCTCGGTGGCGTGGCGGGCGAGTGCTCGGCTGAGACGCAAGAGGCGCGGATTCGATCCCCGCTACGGGGGAAATGTTTGTATGTTCTGCAAATATTTCTTCCGGGTCTGGGTGTTGTAGTATTATGTATTATAAGTATGTATTTACAAAGAAAAAAGGATATAAGTACCTAAGTATTCTATCAGCCATCTGGTTCCCATAGTACAAGCTTTGCTTAGTTTGGGGCTAGATGGCGCTGTGTGAAATGCCCACAAATATTTATTATTACATATTTATTTATTATTTGTATCCCTAATGGGGTGGGCAGAGCCACAAGTATAATAAGAAAACTTGTGACCAGTTCTGATTTGGTCCTAAGATGGATATTGTGAACCATGGTGACAGGTGATCAACCCTTCGCCCATATAGATGGTCCATCATGTTGGAGAGGATACTATCCCTAAGTCGACTTTCACGACATGCTAGGGGAGAGAAGTATACTTACACTAATTGCCGCCCGCGGCTTCG
The DNA here is from genome assembly GCA_949320045.1 of Scotopteryx bipunctaria. Lineage (NCBI taxonomy): Eukaryota > Metazoa > Arthropoda > Insecta > Lepidoptera > Geometridae > Scotopteryx > Scotopteryx bipunctaria. The sequence goes on from OX439470.1 coordinate 1,608,790, forward strand.
CTCGCGTGATACCCCGATAAAAAGTAGCCTATATGTTATTCCAGCACACGTACTATGTATATTCCAAGTTTTATTCAAATCTGTTCAGCCGTTACAGCGTGAAAGAGTAACAAACATCCATACATACAAACTTTCGAGTTTATAATATTAGTAGGATATAATACATCACTACAATATCCAAATTCGGAAGAAATTTTTGTAGAACATGGTTTTTGACATTTCTTCCATGCCTGTTTTCTCACAATGTTTTATTTTACCGTTTGAGAGTACTGGTATAATATAATGGTATGCATGATATAATGTGTGAAAGTGAATGATGTGAGAGTAATATCTAAAGATCGTAGTAAATGGAGATATGTGCACTCAGCTTGTCGCATATTTATGGGAAACAGGAAAGAAATAAGCGTGATATCTGTACGTAGAATAGTGACGATCAAACGATCCACACCAGTGTGGTGAAAGAATTATTATGTATGTATTTTTGCGTTGTAATAATAGATCTTGTAAATGTGGTATTTGATGTAGAAATTGTTAAGAGTTTATCAGATAATGCGACGTTACGTTACGTATTGATAAAATGCCTTTGCGCAATCAAGCCTGAGAATTAATAGCTTAACTAACTTATTATTATTAAACTAGCTGCCGCCCGCGGCTTTGTTCACGTGGTACCCGGATAAAAAATAGCCTATATGTTAATCCAGCACATGTACTATGTATATTCCAAGTTTCATTCAAATCCATTCAGTAGTGGGCAGGAAGATGATGATGTAAGGATAGTACGGAACACCTCGTCTGCGAATTCGACTCGCACTTGACTGGTTTTCATTTATCCTTCGTTGTATATAACCTCTGACCTAAACCTAGTTTTGACTTTGCACTAAAAGAGGGTAATTTTGAATTCCTCTTTCCCCCCAGAAACTACAAATGTGCGGGACAGAGGAGGAGATGCGGGATGTGGCCGGTCGAATCTGCAGGAACTACCTCCACGGAGCGTGGAAGACTGTGGACCCTCAGGCCTTGGAGTTCAGGAGGATCAGGTGAGAATACCATCATCAGCCTATAGCAGTCCACTGGACATAGGCCTCCCCTAATGAGCGGCATCGCGCCCTATCCTCGGCTTGACGCATCCAGTCTACCAGCAGCCAGCAGCAGATCCTCACTCCACCTAGCCGTAGGGAGTACATCACGTTTGCAAAGTCGCGGTCTCCACTCAACAACTCGTTTATCCCAACGGTTGTCGGTTCCTCGACAGATATGACTAGCCCACTGCCACTTCAGTTTGCTAATTCTCTGATAGTTTTTTTAAATTACCATGAACTAAAATAGTAGCTACTAGCTGCCGCTCGCGGCTTCGCTCGCGTGGTATCCGGAAAAAAATAGCCTATATGTTAATCCAGTACATGTACTATGTATATTCCAAATTTCATTCAAATCCGTTCAGCCGTTTAGGCGTGATTGAGGCACAAACATCCAAACATCCAAACTCACAAACTTTCGCATTTATAATATAAGTAAGAAGTAAGATGATCGATTTCAACAAATAAGGTATCGGTAGGCTCGGTCTGGTTCAGTAGATTTTTAAGATAATAAGTAGTTTCAAAAGACTCAATATGGCTGAATCATGTACCTTATGGCCTGCGCAGTCGGGTTTTTGGGTTTATTATATAAATACTTGACTGGGAATGTTTTTATAGCCATCAAAAATTTGTCCTTTATGTAGCTGCTATATGAATGGAATATTTTGGTTAACTGCTAATTACTTTGAACAATTTGATTGAAGGCTAATTAGATAATTCATGATTTTGTCATTTACATACTTACATGATACAGGAAGTAACTGTTTTTTTAATGGTCCATTTTAACCTGTTTTTTATGTAAAGTACTTATATATTTTTAATTAATAGTATAATTAGTTAGTAAGATTTTCTTGTAAAATGCAATAGTTTGCTCAATTTATTTAATACTAATATTATTAAAAATGAAAGTATTGAAAAAAGCAAACAAGAAACGGACAATCGTCACCCCCTGTTTGAGTATCGACCCCCACCCGTCCGACTCAAGAGCCGTAAAAGTTTTTTAAGGCGTTCGACTCCTTCGGAGAAGAGTGCAGTGGAAGCAAGATACGAGCTATGGAAGAGCAAACACCCCCCTCCACTGGACTATATCACCCCAGCTGAATGCCTTCCCCCTGGTGGCCAACTGCAGTGGCCAATTTGGAAGTCGCTTAATAGACTCCGTACGCAAGTTGGTCGCTGCAAAAGCAACTTAGCCAAGTGGGGCATAATTGACCCATCCCAAGTCCAGTGTGAGTGCGGAGCCCCTACACAAGACATGCTACACTTGCTTTCCTGCCCTCTGTGCCCAACAACCTGCAACCGACAGGACCTTCTCGAGGCCTCTGATAGGGCTATACCTAGAGGTGGCTTCATATTTTGCTAAGCTTATTTAGTTTTAGTTTGAGTTTGAGTTCGTTGACACGATGAATGAAAAAATTAAAAATGAAAAAGTTTACTTCCATAATGCATCCTAGATGGTGCTAGGGTGCCTTAAAGAATCGGACCAATCGGATGGCCGACTTATTTACTCTAGTAAATATAGTCTTTTTTTAGGGTTCCCTAACCGAAGGGTGCCAACGGGACCCTATTACTAAGCCTCCGCTGTCCGTTCGTCTGTCAGCGGGTTGTAGCTCATGAATCGTAATGAGTTGAAATTTACACAGAATGTGTATTTCTATTACTGATATAACAACAAGTAATAATAATAAATGAGGGCATCATACAGGAAACATTTTCTTGAAGTTGTGAAGAAATTGACCAGTTTTATTAAATGACGCGAACTTCACATTTGTATCGCGGTTCAGTCTAAACAAACAAACATTCATAGTAAAAACATAGATTGCTTTGCCAATAAAAACGCAAAATAACAAGGAAAAACAACACAAAGAAAGGAAAACACAAATCCAAAAGACGCAGAAGCGGTAAGCACGGCTGTCGACCTTGGCGAACGTGATTCAGAATTAAACGATGTACCAAAATAAACTGAGCTTTAAAATCGATAATGTACCTTTTTTGTCGCGTTGCATGTCAATGAACCATTTGACACTGGTCCTTTCAATGTTATATAAGTAATCACACAGTAAACAACAGTCTGTATACTTCTTTTACCATATAGTAGATGATTTATACAGCGTCAGGAGGCAACATTTACCTTCACAAACGGGACGCTGTAGCGCCCGGGACGAATGTAGGCTTGCCCAGCACTTATTCCATCCTCTCAGCTTAGTCGGCTTTGTCCACAGAAAAGACATGGTCATTACGTGCGGAGCTGACTAAGACGCGGGTTTCCTCACAATATTTATCTTCACCGTTTGAAAGTACTAGTATTACGTACATAAATTTTTCGCATACAAAAATCAATTGGTACACGACCGGATTTGAACCCATCACGTTAGGATCGGAAGGCGGGGTCACTACCAACTAGACTACCAGTACTCTCTATATATATCTTCTACATTATACAATATCCGTACCTGAAGGGTGCCAAAGGGACCCTATTACTATGCCTCCTCTGTCCGCCCGTTCGTCCGTCCGTTTGTATATCATGAACCGTGATAGATAGAGTTGAAATTTCCACAGAGTGTGTATTTTTATTGCCGCTTAAACAACAATTAATAAAAATAAAAGTTGACCCCCATACAAGAAGCATTTATGTACTTGTACGTACGGAACCCTTCGTGTGCGAATTCGACTCGCACTTGCCGGTTTCTTTTTGCCATTGTAATTTTTCACATCCAATAATTGCGGCCATGTCTTAGAACCAGTGTGGTGATTGCAAATGTCTTAAAGAGGTCGTTTTTAGGCACCATTAAGTTTTTTGTTGTTTTTCACAAAAACTAAATTGGAACCATTTCTATTGTATGAAAAGGTAGCGAAAAACGTTAACAAATTAACTGAATAATGGATTTTTCTTAGAACTTATAGCGTAAATAAAAAATGAACAGGATATGCTGTAAACTTTCCATAACAAAATCTGAATAAATAATATTCTTATGTTACTACTACTACCAGTCGTGTGACTAGTTCTTTCGAACCAATGAATGCGGTGAAAGGATTTAAAGTGCGCCTCAAAGGCTCCTTTCATGCACTTGACGCCATGTTTCCGAACTTTTTAGATTCTACAACATGCCGGATTCCTCACGATGTTTTCCTTAACAAATTATGCGTACAATTCACCTACAATTTACGGACCATTTTACGAAAATTGCAGAAATCGTTTAGGATATGCTATTAAATTGAAAAATGAATTGCTCCAAGCGGCCTATTTAGCCCCACAGGAAGAAATATTTGCAAACATTTCAACTCTCAAATGCTTATCAGCTGGACTGGGAGTAAAGAAAAAACAGAATGCGCCCAGATGCTTCTCTCCCCGAGCATGTCGTAAGTCGACTAAGAGATAGTATCCTCCAACATGATGAGATACAATAAGCAAGTATTCCCAAGGAAGGTTGACGTCAGGCAGGCGGCCGGTCATAAAACACCTTAGCCAAAACTCTTACCCCACATAGAGTGGGATAAGGGCAGGAAGATGATGATGATTTCTCCCGCAGGGGTTAAGGAACCCACACCTCGCATCTCAGCCGAGCACTCATCTGCAATGCCACCGAGGTCGTCAATAAAAAGAAAAGTTTGAGTTTTAGTATACAAAATACAAGAGTTGTTATCAGTAATTGTATAAATCCATTCAACTCTCTCGAATGCTTATCAGCTGGTAGTTTTCCGATGTCCCACATTCGTCAAATATTTGTTTTTATCGATAGGTATATATATTCGTAAGAACGCAAAACCCAGCTTACTCACTGATATAATCCTTACTAATATTATAAACGCGAAAGTTTGTATGTATGGATGTATGGATGTTTGTTACTCTTTCACGCAAAAACTACTGAATGGATTTTAATGAAACTTGTAATATACATAGTACATCTGCTGGATTAACATATAAGCTATTTTTTATCCGGGTACCACGCGAGCGAAGCCGCGGGCGGCAGCTAGTATTTACTATTTGGATACGTTACTAATTTTTCCTACAGTATAGTGAGCCGTTAGAGTTGTAGTATAAAACTCAACAATTTCTTCCCCAGCGGCGGTCTGTCCAACTTCCTTTACTACGTGGCACTGCCGGAGGACACCAGCAGTCTCCCATCGTACGTGCACCGAGACTGCTCTCCCGAGGCGGACCCGGAGACGGTCGCTAGTCGGCTGGCGAAGAGATCTGTGGCCAGGTCTAACTCCTTCACCATGGATGAACCTAAGAAGGTACAACTCGATTAGAGCTACAATTGACGACCTCGGTGGCGTGGCGGGCGAGTGCTCGGCTGAGAAGCAAGAGACGCGGGTTCGATTCCCGCTACGGAAGAAATGTTTGCATGATCTGTAAATATTTGTTCCGGGTCTGGGTGTTGTGGTAGCATGGTACTCGTAGTTTCTGATACCCACGACACAGGGAATCCTAGTGTGCGGTCAGGACTATGTATGTGACTGTTGGATGTTATTTATTATTACTATTTAGCTCCTTCAAATTTAAGGGCTAAGGGGGTAGCATGCATTGGAGGCCTATAGATCAACACATACATATTATCACGACCATTGTTTGTTTCTGTACTTTTCCTAAGTGTCTGTGTATTCAATTCAGTTCAATTCATATAATGTTTTTGTGTCAAATAAAGCTATCTATCTATCTAGATATATCTTTAATTAGATGGTCAGAGCCACAAAAGTCCTAAGATGGATATGGTGAACCATGGTGACAGGTGATCAGCCCATCGCCCATATAGATGGTCCATCATGTTGGAGAGGGTACTATCCCTTAGTCGACTTTTACGACATGCTCGGGGAGAGAAGCAGCTGGACGCATTCTATGCTTCTTTGCTTCCAGTCCAGCTGGCTATAGTATCTTACTTCTTACTAATACGATGTTTGTTACTCTTTCGACAGCTAATAATCAATAGTTTTCGCAGCGCACGTCAAAAACCATTTTGGGTTTTCTACCTTGGGTTACAATATTGCAATTTTCTTACGGATACCTTACTTTTTTTAAATATATTATAGCCTATACTGGACCCTGATAATGTAGCTTTCGTTTGGTGAAAGAATTTGTGAAATCGGTCCAGTAGTTTCGGAGCCTATTCGTTACAAACAAACAAAAAATCTTTCCTCTTTATAATATTAGTATGATTGTTGTATGTAGGTGTTGCTTCGGATTTACGGGCAGGTGCATGGCGAGAGAGCCATGGACGCCATTGTCACGGAGTCCGTCATATTCACGCTGCTGTCTGAGAGACGGCTCGGGCCCAAACTGCATGGCGTCTTCTCGGGGGGACGCATCGAACAGTACATACCTGTGAGTATGAAAATCTGTCTTAAGACGTCTTGACGACATCGGTGGCGTGGCGGGCGAGTGCTCGGCTGAGACGCAAGAGGCGCGGGTTCGTTTCCCGCTACGGGAGAAATGTTAGCATGTTCTGCAAATATTTTCTTCCGGGTCTGGGTGTTGTGGTAGCATGGTACTCGTAGTTTCTGATACCTACGACACAGGGAATCCTAGTGTGGGGTAAGGACTATGTATGTGACTGTTGGGTGTTATTTATTTATTATTATATATAGTTCGTGCCCTGTATCAACATCATAAACTATTTTTTATCCAAGAACGTTGCTGTTCAAAGTTAATATCAATTAAATATTTTCAGGCTCGACCCTTGCTTACAAAAGAACTCGCTGAGCCGGCCTTATCGATGAAGATCGCCGAGAAAATGGCCGCCATCCACTCTATGGACGTGCCCCTCTCGAAGGAGCCCAACTGGCTCTGGAAGACCATGGGGAAATGGATCAGAACTGTGCGCGAGGAACGCCTTTCCGGGAACATCCATGGGAAGGTCAGTGAACATTTCTGACAGGTACGTGACACAGGGGACATGTGTGCAACACAAGAGACGTGTGTGCAACGCAAGAGACATGTGCGTAACACAAGAGACATGTGCGTAACACAAGAGACGTGTGCGTAACACAAGAGACACGTGCGTTACTCAAGCTGCAGGGGTGTAACATAAACAATGTTTCACGAATATATAAGGCCTATAAAAAACTCAATTTGTAACAAATATGTATAATGAGTTACAAACAATAATTATCCCTCATTCGTGTGACAGTACAGTATTTTGTACCGTCAAGCTGATCTGAGATCAATACTAATCATTTTGACCCTAATCTGCGTTTGAGATTTTGTTATGAGTTACAATCGCTCTTTAACAGGTAACACGTTGCTATTGTAATAAATGATCCGTTGTCCGTCGTTGGTAGAATAATTGAAACCGAGCATTAGAGAGAACTACGCTTGGACTATCTCTACATGACAATAGAAAGAAATAAGAAATTATTTTTTTATTAATGCTTCTTTTTTCTCTTCTAGAACGACGAAGAAGAGCGTATAATCAAGCAGCTGAAGAACGTTGATTTCGAGAAGGAAGTGGAATGGTTAAAGAAGTACATCGCCTCCGTGGAATCTCCAGTTCTCTTCTGCCATAACGATATGCAGGAAGGTTTGTCACTACACTGATGACTTAGAAAGAAAGAAAGAAAGAAAAAGCTTTTATTCATTCCACCACTTACATACTACACTTACATACTTAGACTTTTGTGGTTCGATTCTCGCGGCGTGATTTATTTATTATTTATTAAATGCTTGTATGTGAAATGTTTTATGGATACATTTAAATGGCGATTTAGATTAGATCAAGAACGCTGAATCCCTGGCCCGTGGAGCAAAAAGTAACCAGACTTGACCTGGCCTACTAGTCAGATGTCACAATGGAAGAGCGAGACAAACAAATACTCAGCTGTTTTTTATTCTCATGCGTCCAATGTGGGCTAATGTACTCATCAATGATGATGATTAAATTTTTTCAAATTCACAATCAATATTGAGTTATGTATTGCTAACCAATCAATCAAATAATTATTTCTATAAGTTTAAAAAGCGCCTTAGCTTGATAAATTCTTTAAACAGTGGAAGTTGTACATTCTAGGATATGTACTAGTTTATAAATTATTTAATACAATAACTATTGAAATTAAAAAAAATATATTGAATCCATGCCCTCGGTACGTATTTCCAGGCTATGCAGCTTCTAAAGAGCGCAGTAAGCGTTGTTTTGATTCCGTGTAGACTCCATTGAAGAAGAGCGGGGAAGATTCTGTCTGAGCCCGCAGCTTTGTACGGTTCAAAAGTTCTTATAGCCCACTCGAGTACTTCTTCTTTTACAATTGTGCTAGCTAGTTCCCAGTCCTCACTCCTTGGGATGTGCTCGTTGTGATTTTCGTCCACAGCTGATCCTAGATCGGAGGTACAGTCTGGGAAGTGTGTTTCCAGGAGTAGTTCAAATTGTTCCTTTTCAGTAACCGTGTATGTCCCATCCGGTTTTTTGAGAGATCCTAGTTTGATTGTTTTATCATTTGCTAGTATTTTGCTTAGTCGGGCTGTTTCGCTTTGTGAAGCGATTCCACTGCTGTATCTTTTCCAAGAGTCGTTGCGACTTTTCTTTATTTCACGCTTCAGACTTTGTCTTACCACTTTGTAGTCTTCCCAGTCTTTTGCGTCGTTTGTATTCATAGCTCTATTGAAGTGGTGCCGGACTTTCTTTCTTAATTTAGTTAGGGTCTCGTTCCACCATCTGTCCTTGCAATGAGCGATTTTGTTACTCTTTGTCGTTAGAGGGCATGCACTTTCGTAGCTGGTAGTTATTGATTCTACTAGCGACCCCAGTGTACGCTCTATTTCGTTTGGAGTTAATTCCATGTCCGTTTCAATCCTCGGTTGATTCTCGAGGGCCTTGTTCATGTTTTCCGCGTAGAGCGATTTATTTGTGCGTCTCGGGTTCCTATATTTGATAGGCTCTATTCTGCCAGTTTCGAGGCTGAACCTAATTCGCCTATGGTCCGAGCACGACGCTTCGTTTTTGGCTACATGCCAGTTTTCTATGAGCTCACCGGCAGAGTGTGTTGCTAAGGTTATATCAATTATTGTCCTAGCCCATGATGTAACAAACGTGGGCTCTGACCCTTTGTTTAGTATGGTGAGGTCATGTCTGAGTACGAAGTCCAGGAGGTCCCTACCTCTTTCGTTCGTGTCCGGACACCCCCATACCGTGCTGTGTGCATTTGCATCGCAGCCTATTATGCATTCTAACCTGTGTTTCCTGCAGTGGATGAGTAGGTTCTCTAGTTCGGGCGGTGGTATGGCTGCCTTCCCGTCCATGTACATAGAGGCTAAAATTATAGTGTTGAGATTATCACCTAAACCTATTTCTATGTTCACTACTGTAAGATCGTCAGTGCACAAGTGTGTTACCAGCGATGCTTTGATTGTGTTAGGTACATACACTAGAGTTCGTGTTTTGTTCTGCACGGGTGGGGTAAAGACATTGCCCCTCAAGGCGTTGAAACTTACTCTTCCTCTGACGATGTAGGGTTCCTGGACCAGAGCTATTGTGTGTGGTTGCTCCTCAAGGGTTCTTCTCAAGGTGGCAAACCCAGTGACGCTGTGTTGGATATTGGCCTGCACGATATTTAACTTACTAACAGTGGGGGTGGAGGACCTATGAGATTTGTCCGTATTCCCTGAGGGGGTTGGAGTTTTGGATGATTGTTGGTTGACCCTTGAGACTTTATTGACCATCATTGTTACGGTGCAAAAAGGGGGTGGGTGTTGTGGGGGGATGGAGGAAGGTAGGTATACCTATCCTACTGTTGAGCTGAGGGAGAGCCCTCGGCAAACAAGTTAGACCCCGCTATATCAAGGGACGGCGAGGGCGAGAGTAGGTTGAGGCTCGAGAGCCCCCCCGCTATCTCCCCACCCTCATCGTCCAGCAGCAGTTCGTCCAACTCGCTCATCGCTGACTCCCCCTCACCTAACTCGGAGCTGGCCCCCATTGCGGTTCCCACCCCTGACACGCCCTTGCTGGTGCTGGGCGCGCCCGGGGCGGGCTCCACGATGGGTACCTTAACGTCGGCTGCTTTGGCCTGCCTCACCGAAATGTAGACCGTGGCCATTTTGTAATGCAGCCTGAAGTTTCTGGCTTTGAGGGCAGCCAGTTCGTCCACCGGGATGCCGAATACCATAACGTGGTTACGTATCCTGCCATCCTGTTGTCGGTGGGCGAAGATCGGCCATGACTCTATCCCTAGGTCCCAGTTATAAAATGCTAGGAACTGTCGGGCCAGGTCAGCGTCGCCCTCAAAGTCTGGCACGATCACTACACCTTTGTGGTATTTAGGTAGCTCGTGCTCGCCGACGACCCGATACCCCTCCGAACCTTCCCATAGGCCCGCAAGACCGCTGATGATGGAGGTCAGCCAGGCGAGAGAGAACTCGTCGTGCGCCTCCACCTTTAGGCCACCACTCGCCAAGCGCGGGAGCATCTCGAAGCGGGGCCATACGCGGTCCTTTGTGCCCCGGTTGGCCAGGAAGAGCTGGAACGTCTGGTCCTCGAGCCACTTCTTCAGCAGGGCGGCCTGGGCTTCGTCCATGTGTACGCCGGACTTGTCTATGATCACCACCCTGAGATGGGATCTAGCCGCCCCCGCGTACGACACGGGCTCACCCTTACCGCCCTTGTCCTTTGATTGCTGGTCTCGCGAAACGACCGGTGAGTCGGCCAGGCGCACCTTCTTGTCCGCCACCGCAGACGAAGGCGATACCAAGTCCGAGCTCCTCTGCCGCTTCGCGTTCCTACCCTGTTGGTGATTTCCGGAGGTGCCTGCGGCAGTGGCCGGGTTCATACCCCGACCCTGACCTGTTCGGCCTTTCCCATAGTCCGCTTCTTTGTCAGAAGCGGTCTCGGTACGGGCCTCTTGGCCGGGGCAGGTGTACTTCATGCCAGCCTCCGCCGCAGGCATCTCCTGCGTGGTTCTCTGGGCAAGGCCAGATTTTGGGGGGAGATGGGGGTTTCCTTTTCCCTGCTGCGACTCCCCCATTGTTCCCTCGCACATCATCTCCACTTCATGGATCTGACGGTCAGGACCAGATGGGGGGCCGGTCGCCGGGAGCGGGAGGCCCATTAGTTGTGAGGTCGCGGGAGGGCGTGCCATAATTGCACCCACGGCAGGCGCAATTGCCCACATGTGGGGTTGGTACAGCACACCCTCAGCCTGCTGCCTTTTAATTTCGTTTAGGAGCGCGGAGTTCTTCTTCCTGCGCTCCTTTCTCAATTCCTTGCGGCGGGCGACGCCGCTAAGGGGGACCTTACCTCCCGACGCAGTGCCCACCGGAGCCATAGGCTCCGTGGCACTACGTCCCGAGTTTGCCGCCTCCGCAGCGGAAAAGCGCCTTAGCTTGATAAATTCTTTAAACAGTGGAAGTTGTACATTCTAGGATAAAATTTATATTGGATATGTACTAGTTTATAAATTATTTAATACAATAACTATTGAAATTAAAAAAAAAATATTGAATCATCATCATAAACATATCAGTCCACATCCATTCATTGCTGTGTATTAGGCCTCCTCTATAACACACTGTTATTTTCGATCCTGCACTAACCGAATCCAGTATTTTCATGACAAACAAACTCAAAAGCTAAAAACATTTCTTCTGATTTGTGGCAAACTGCGCGATTAATTGTGTAATTACTTCCAGGCAACATTCTCCTGCTAGAAGACCCGCCTCAGGCGACGGCAGACGACGACTTGTCGCCTGTGTACGTACAGACATACCCGCCTGACTCGCCCTCGGCGCACGACGACGCTAACACATCTGACAGGTAAGTAACACAAGAGACATGCGCGCAATACTATTGACATATGCGTAACACAAGTGACATGCATGTAACACAGCGGACAGGTAGTATGTGTATGTCACGTAAAATTGTAAAACCTGTGAGATTCTAATCTACCTCGCGAGTTAGATGGCGCTGTGTGATTTGTCCTCAAATATTTATTTCTTTTGCAGTATAATTAGCCGGATATCCGACATAGGCGAGCCGAAACTAGTTCTAATAGACTTCGAATACTGCGCATACAACTACCGGGGATTCGACCTCGCGAATCACTTCCAGGAGTGGGCCTTCGACTACACTAATCCATCGCATCCCTTCTACTATGAGAACTTTGACAACTGCCCGACTCTGGAGCAAAAGGTTGGTAGTTATTTAGAACCAGTGTGGTCAATTTAAAGTGCGCCTCAAAGGGTCCTTTCGTGCACTATGATGCTTGAGATTCTAGAGATTATTTAACAAGTATTTATTTAAAAGAACAAAAAAACTCGACTGCTTTGAATTCATTAGGTAATTTACATTAGGACACATGATGATGATAAATCATTTAGTTAATTAAAAATGGCTTCTTTGAGCCGCCATATTGGATTGTTGATACTTAAAAACACTAACGTTTTATCTAGTCTATAAGCTCTGTCCATTGTTTAAAAAAAGGTCATCCTTCAAAAACACAGATAGGTAAAAGAAAAACTAAATTGAAATTACCGTACAAGACGACTTCGCTAAAGGGTATTTTAGTGTCAAAGTGTCATAGGCTGTATCCATGACACTCTCGTTATCTAGGCAAATCCAACGACATCTCATTTGTCAAAATCCGTCCAGCCGTTTTGGCTACAGCTTCAGCCAAAGGAATAAATGGAAAATGGCTTCTTACAGCCGCCATGTTGGATTTTTTGCTACTTTGTAGCTGACATTTTTGTCATCCATATGAATCAAACGACACATCATTTGTCAATATCTAGTCTGGCCGTTTGGACATACATAAAGCCCAAAAACATCACCCTTCTTCACAGTAGGGTAAAAATGACTTCCCAACCTCTTCCTAGATGGTGTAAACGATCGTCTTATTTGTCCGTTTTTATCGGAACAGATGACATAATATCCAAATTACACAAAGGTTAACTTGAAGAGAATGCTAATTAGCAATAAGTTCGCCTATGTACATGTTTTATATCTTATGTGCAATAAAGAATATTTCTATCTATCTGTCTATAACAATAAGTATCCGGGAGTACCCTAGCGTCGTCGCCATCTTGGGAAACTGAAACTTTTTAAGAATGTTCTATAAAAACAAGAAATTCTTATTTTATTGCTGTTGAAATTTAAGTATACTGTAGGTTTGATTTGCTAAATTGGTAAAATTTTCTTTGAATATCAAATTATTGAAAAAATATTCGCAATTCGTCCGTTATAATTAAAACAACTCAATTTTAAATGAGAATATTGAAAAACCTGCAGATAAAATGCCTCATCTTTAGATTTTTAGCCTAATTTTCTCTAAATTTATATTTTAACAGATTTTTGTAGTTCTCTCTCTCAATTAACCATCTATTTGTATATTTCTCCTCATTTTGTATTGGATTTGAAAATCTTTATCAAATTTTATGTAACAAATGTTTTAACGAATTTTTTGTAAATTTCCTTGCTATTTTCTTTCAAAACACCACCGAAATCGGTGCACCAGTACGCAGCTCGTGTTGTATGCTTGTATTTTAGCGGCTGAGCTGTCTTGGATACAGTGCCTTTGGGGGCGTCCACACATCGCCGACGAGTGAGCGCAGCGACCACAAAAAGTATAATTTTGATTAGGATTCTATGTACTTTGTGTATATTTTGCTGTTGGTTTTTCATATTTTGACATCACTTTGCTTGGTACAAATGTATACATTCCAATACTTTGAAAGAACAAGTCGACTAAGGGATAGTATCCTCCAACATGATGAGATACAATAAGCAAGTATTCCCAAGGAGGGTTGACGTCAGGCAGGCGGCCGGTCATAAAACACCTTAGCCAAAACTCTTACAGCATGATCCAAGGATCATGTGCCGACCCCAGATAGAGTGGGATAAGGGCAGGAAGATGATGATGACTTTGAATAAGAATAAGGTGTAGTATACTTGGGAAACAAGCATGATTGACGCGAGCGAGTGCTTGGCTGAGACGTAAGAGGCGCGGGTTCGCTTCCCGCTACGGGAGAAATGTTCTGCAAACATTTCTTACGGGTCTGGGTGTTGTATTATGTATTATAAGAATGTATTTACAAAACAAAAGTATTATAAGTATTCTATCAGCCATCTTGTTTCCATAGTATAAGCTTTGCTTAGTTTGGGGCTAGATGGTGCTGTGTGAAATGTCCACAAATATTTATTTAGATAGATATAGAGAAGTATACATTCAAAAATGAAAATTGTACAGTAAAGATTTATATATTAGAATAAATTCTCTCGTCTTAAAGTATCTTAAACCAACAGCAAAATATCATAATAGCTTTCGCCAGCGGCTTCGCACGTTCTGTGCTTATTAAAAGTGGCCCATATGCAATTCTAGGTCACCTGATTATATTCCAAACATTCAACTCTGTTCAGCCGTTTTGAGCCTCAAAACATACAAAACTTACATATTTATATTAGAAGTTTTATTATAAGTATAGATATAGGATGAAATAGTTTTTATTATATTTTGTTTTAGCGTGAATATTAATTTAAAAACAATATTTTTTTCTAATAGATTAAATGTTTACAGGAAATCTTCATAAAGGAATATTTGAAACATTACTACAGCAATTCCGAGGACAAAGATCCATCTATAGATGACGTTAACCATCTACTTAGCGAGGTGAGTGACTTGTCGAACTAGTGTGGTGAAGGGACTTAAAGTGCGCCTAAAAGGCTCAATTTGTCTACTTGTTTTCTAACTTTTTACGTTCAATGACATGCCGGTTTCCTCACGATGTTCTCCTTCACCGTTTGAGGGTACTGGAGATTTTTCTTATCGGAAAATCTATTCCACGACCGGATTTGAACCCGGATCGGAAGCACCTCCTTCCGATTCGCCACCACTAGACCACCAGCTTGCTTTCAATTTATTTATTTGTTTGACGACCGCGGTGGCGTGGCGGGCGAGTGTTCGGCTGAGACGCAAGAGGCATGGTTTCGATTCCCGCTATGGGAGAAATGTTTGTATGTTCTGTAAATATTTCTTCCGGGTCTAAAAAAGTATATAAGTATTCTGCCGACATGATGAAAAAAGACGTATCTGACATTTTTTTCATAATTGAGTTATATACATCATCGGAATCAGTAAAAAAAGACGCATGTACCAGTATTTTTTTCTCCATTTCGGAATTTATGTAGAAACGTCCTTTTTTCTTATGACGGCAGTATTGTATCAGCCATCTGGTTCCCATAGTACAAGCTTTGCTTAGTTTGGGGCTAGATGGCGCTGTGTGAAATGTCCACAATTTTTTTTATTATTGTTATATTTGTTTGTTTGTAGGTGGATGCATTTGCTTTAGCAAGTCATCTCTTTTGGAGTCTCTGGTCATTCGTGAATGCGTCCAAAAGTCAAATTCCATTTGGATATTGGGTCAGTAAAATATCTTAATCTTACTAATATCATAAATGCGAAAGTTTGTGAGGATGTGTGGATGTGAGGACGTATGTTTGTGCCTCAATCACGCCGTAATGGCTGAACGTATTTGAATTAAACTTGGAATACATATAGCATGTGTGCTGGAATATCATATAGGCTACTTTTTGTTTGGATACCACGCGAGCGAAGCCGCGGGCGAAAGCTATTAATATAACATTGTAATTTATTTATTTATTTGAGTAACCAACATAATAAACATTAATTTAATCGCTAATATAAACTGGTTAAACATAAAAACTTGACAAATGTTATCATAATTGAAGATCACAGACAGCATGCAATAGAATTAAAATATGGTCGAGCGAGTAAAAAAATCATAATGAAAAAATAAAATATTGACAAAAATTCACAATTAAAATCAAATAAAAATGGTTCTCATTATGTTTTAGGAATACGGACTCTCCAGACTGGAGATCTACCTAAGACTGAAGCAGGAAGTCATAAAGAAGGATTCATACGGCATCCCTCAGAAGAGGAAGATCTGCGAAGTGGACATATGAGGAAGTGTCTCCTCCCTCAGCCTGCAAGGCCCTCAGTGATCAGACTGACGTGTAATCCGGACATCTGACTGATAGTGTAAATGTGCTTTGTGTTTGAAAGTGAAATTACTGAATAGTGTATACTGTGCAGATTTTAGTCGTGACATTACTGAAGTGTTTATACTGATACTGTGCATCTAAACTTGAACTGTGAAATATGCATCCAGTTATAAGGTGCATTCAGATTTAAAATGTAAATTGAACCATGAAATCTTACTTCTTACTTATATTATAAAATTGAAAAGTCTTAGTTTGCTTGAAATTACCGGCGTAAAGCTCAAAACGCAACGATAGCGCGTACTAATTTTACCTGTGCTGCCATCTAGTACGAAAGTTTGTGACGATGTTTGGATGTTTGGATGTTTGTGCCTCAATCACGCCTAAACAGCTGAACGGATCTGAACGAAACTTGGAATATACATAGTACATGTACTGGATTAACATATAGGCTATTTTTTATCCGGGTACCACGCGAGCGAAGCCGCGGGCGGCAGCTAGTTGTTTATAATTTTCATACTACTTAATGTCGGATTGTAAGTTCAAACAATACTGTGAAAAAAACAGACTAATGTCTTAATGTGAGAGCACTGGTAGTCTAGTTGGTAGTGACCCCGCCTTCAGATCCTAAGGTCGTGGGTTCAAACCCGGTCGTGTACCAATGGATTTTTTTGTACGAAATTTATGTGCGCCATACCAGTACTCAAAGGGTGAAGGAAACCCGCGGCTTAGTCATCTCCGCACGTATTGACCATATCTTTCCTGTGGACAAGGCCGACTAAGCTGAGAGGATGGAATAGGTGCTGGGCAAGCCTACTCCATCTTAATTCGTCCCGGGCACTACAGCGTCCCGTTTGTGAAGGTAAAAGTTGCCTCCTGACGCTGTATCATCAACTATAGATGGTAAAAGGCCTTAGACCTAATGTGTAACTTGAGAATTACTGAATTATTAGAGTAAAAGATTTGAACTGTGCAAATATGATTGTATGTAAACTGATGTTCCGACTGAAAGTGTAATCCGTACAGTGTATTTTGACTAAAAATGTACTATCAGAATCAATATATAACTTCATCATCATCATAATCTTCCTGACCTTATCCCACTCTATGTGGGGTCGGCACAGCATGCTCCTTGGATCATGCTGTAAGAGTTTTGGCTAAGGTGTTTTATAACCGGCCGCCTGCCTGACATCAACCCTCCTTGGGAATACTTGCTTACTTGAATCAATATGTAACTTAAAGTATGAAATCACTTAGTATGTTTTAGGCTGGAATTTAATATTCTGACATGTAACTTAATTTTTGCTTGTACTGTGAATTTAGACTGAGAGTGTAATGCATATGAATATTGAAAGTGTCTATCATTAATATGATCTGTAATAAAATAAGTAATAACATAAGCTAGGTACTTTTTATCCGGCTATAAAGTCATGAAAATGCACAAAAGGTCCATCTACATATTAAATGTTAGATCTAGTTTAGTGTACAACATAAATATGACATCTTTATCAAATGAAATAAACAAAAAAATCGATATTGATGAACAATTTACTAACACGGTTATTAACTGACCGATCAATTATAAAAACTTGTCAAATGGGAGTCGAATTTGCATGGGGTTTCGTACCATCATTCATTGTTTTTGATAACTGATCAGAGTTTATTGTGTATATTATAAATTGCATTGAATATTAGCATTTGAAGTTATAGCTAAGTAAACTATGTAATCACAAGACCATTCCTATTAAACCAAAAATTATGTTTTCTAAATTAAATTATGACTTAAATTTTAAGCCATCGAGGCGTGTGAACCGTCTGTTTGTGGTCTTCGCTCACTACTCCAATTCATAAATGGATCTGTACCATCGTAATCATCTTGACGCTTTTATCCCACTTACGTGGGGTTGGCACATGTGTTTTCCTTGCAATCGTCATCTTAGTATTCACTCCTTTCTTACTTGCACCGTCATAAAAGGAATATTACGATCAATAAGAAGCGATAGTGGCGTAGCTTGCATAGACGTTCTTGACTGATCGTTGAAGTTAAGCAACGTTCTGCGCGGTCACAATTTGGATGAGTGACCGCAAATGGCGTTACGAGCTGAGTGCTTCCTTGCTTCGGAGGGCACGTTAAATTGTCAGTCCCGGCTTTTAAGTCATTAGGCCATGACGGAGGCCTAAAAACTCCGTCACAAGAGTTGGCCACTAGCTCATACTTACGGTCAATTTATGAAACGTGGTAATGGGCGTATACCATTATCGTCAGATCGCGAGTACCTATCACATAAGTGTCTGAGCACACTATGCCGAAGCATCGCGGCGGAAGTTCCGCGGCTGATTTTACGTTCCGATGTATTCGGCTGATAATGACACACCATAAGCGCGCAAATTACGCGACACAAATTCGGTTGCGCCACACACAAAGTAGTGTAGATCAAATTTCCTGTAAAGACTTCCTCAAAAAAACACCTGAATTAATTAAATATTCAATTAAGTTTTCTCTAGCTAGTTTTACACCATTCAGCCCCTTATCAACTTGTCTATCTTTGAACTTCCGTCGTCGTGTATAATGGTGTTGCTATATACTTAAATACTTTGCCGCCGAACTTACGTCCGACCGAAGTTCGGTTGTACGCTAAAACTTGACATGAAATAGCATTGCAGGCGCAATCACTCCGAAGTTTGGACGCGTGTCTTGGGCATAGTGTTATTAGGCATGTTTCACGACGCACTGCTTATACTCGACGCCGAAAGTCAGTCTAAATACGCTCGCAACGTTATTTAAGTAACCAATGACACATCAGCGGATATGACGCGGAGCGTAAATATCGCGAGCGTTTTTAAGTGGATCTTACGGCGCCGTATTTTCAGCAAATGTGTCGCGACACTATAGACGATTTTCTTTGTTTTCTTTCCTTAAAATATAGGCTAAGTTGATTAAATGAAATTGTTCGAGTCAAAAGGAAAATTCAATTTGATGCTAAGCGTTATGTCATGTGATGTAGTTGTAAGAAATTGATTTTATTTTGTGATTCTGTTACTTAAATTATAATTTTGTATTCGTAATGTTTTTACATAAGACGCTACGTATGTATTTATGAAAATATTTAATATATAGTGTTAAATATTTAAAAAAATCGAAACCATATCTTAAAGGCACTGAATTTCGGCTGGATTTAAAAATGTGCCTTTTCCACACTTCGTTAGCATATAGTAAATTTAATGCTTTTTCCATTTTCAAATCATTCCCAGTTTTTCCATGAAATAAGTGTCGCTTTGTTTTCTTCATTCAGGTAAAGAATCTAAGCTTGGACTAGAATCAGTTTTAGAATCCTACTAACATTATAAATGCGAAAGTTTGTGAGGATGTGACGATGTATGTTTGTGCCTCAATCACGCCGTAACGGCTGAACAGATTCGAATGAAACCTGGAGTATACATAGTATGTGTGCTAGAATAACATATTGGCTACTTTTTGTCCGCGAGCGAAAGCTAGTGAGCATATATTTTACTCATTTATAGTACGCTTTGAGAAAACCCGCGGGAATAAGTTTGAATTTGGATATTTCTGCTCATAAGTGTTTGTCAGTTGTTCTAGATATTTATAGTACTTATAATATATCGTATTTTTCGTAAAATAATAATTACACATGAATACAACAATATTAAAGTCTCTTTTGTGCGCAACAGTACGTTAAAACCCTTTCTTGCGGGTTTATTAGGCGTGACTTATTGTTTTTTTACTGGAACAGAAATCCGAAACCATATTTACCTTTCGATACAATTAAATGTTCCTTTTAAGTGAGACTATTAGCTTGTTGTAGAACCTAGAAAAATACTTATGCCAAGATTGTTTTCACAAAAAAAAGAGCAAATGGTTCTTAAGACACTTCCTGTTCCTTCTGGTTTCGGATTTTCCCACACTGTTCCAATTAAAAAACACTGTATTTAGATTTAAGAGTACCTATGGACAATGGTTAAATTTAGACGTGTAACATGTAACAGATTTCTTGTATAATCACAAGTACCTTTAGATTTATGGACAGATCATGTAAATTATGTTGTTAATATAGTTTAGCCTGTAAAAATGTTATTAATAAATTGTAATATAATGCCTATAATAATACATGTTTTTTATTTAAAATCCGCTAAATCAACCCTCGTAAAAATATTTATTTCGTGCAAGTAACTGAAGGATAATACAATTTTACACGATCGCTTTGGTCGATACTTCAGCCAAACTGGAGATACAATTTATGTTATTACCGTCGCGTATTTTTCGTTATTACGATGAAATCATTTGTTTTAGGTAAATAAATAAAAATAGGTTTTAGGTCAGTGTCATTTAGCTTCTCATGAAAGAATTTGAGAAAATCTGATTCCCATTTTGTTCTATGGCCTGAAACTCGGGTGAAAAGCTAGTATGCAGTTCTATAGAAAAAATAGGGAGGAAAACGTGTCATTTTGTTCGATGACGTCATGTTCCATAGAACAAATGAGAACTACCCAATTATTTTCCCTCCATCACCATCATCGGTGACATTAATATTCTTTGTTCGGTGTAGGACAGACTCTTAATTCGATAGATTCGCTCTCGACAGAAAGTAGCAATGCACTTAGTTCCGACTATTTTAATTTACTGGCATCACACGCTGCGGAGGGATGAATGTCATGTTACGAGAAGAATGTTAGATATGAAAGTAGATGGATACAAGGGCAGAGGTAGACCAAAGAAGAGATGGATGGATTGCGTGAATGATGATATGAGTAAGAAAGGAGTGAATACTGAAATGACGGCTGATAGAGGGGAATGGAAGAGGAAAACATGTTGTGCCGACCCCACTTAAGTGGGAAAAGGGCAGGGAGATGATGATCACACGCTACGCTTCCTCACGTTCTGGCGACTCGTCTAGATAGCTGTCAGGATCATGCTACCTATTTTAAAATCACCCCATTCCTCAGTGACCCTGATCCTTGATTCCCAGGTCACCGATCATGCCCCTGGTTCTCTTCTGTATATGAATTTCCTCTCAGAAGTCCATAAGCATTATCTGTTGATGCTCTAGCTGGACGCATACTATATTATTTCTTTACTCCCAGTCCAGTAGAGAAGTGATTTGGTAAAACCTACCTACTAGGAATTACGCATATAAATACAAACACAATGTTTCAAAATAAATACATTTTATTATATACAAAACACCGGCCATGCCCACTATAAAACCCCACTAAACTAAATAAATAAACATAGACCTATTTTACAAAAATAAATAGGTTAAATTAATCTTCACTATTTGGCGTCGGAATGAGTTAACTTCAAAAAGATCCCGGTTCCAATATTCTACAAACGGTCGACGGATGGTAGGTTATCATGGCGACGTTTTTCTACCAAAAAATGTATCGTACTTTTCGACAGATAAAGTTGCTATGGCAATCAACGATTCGTCGTCCATCAGTAGAATATTGGAATCTGGCACTAGTACAGCCGCCTACAAAACTTTGAAAATGATGTCAGCGTAAGTAAATAAATACACAACTAAGACTAAAAATAATAAAACCGGTTGTTTACCTACACATATTTTGAGTCTTTTTTTGTATATTTTATGATATGATATTATTATTTTTCTCACTGCGCTCAAAATGACGTCCATGCATTTACTTTTACGTATTGCGTCAATGGCAAATGCTTCAAAAGACTCCCTTACATCAAAGTTGCCAATATTGAAAACTAGATCTTTCTGAAGTTAAATAAAATATATTCATACACACAGTTCAATCATATTGGAATGTCATTTCATACATATCACGCCACAAGTAATCATAAGATCAATTCTTTTGAACTTACCTACTTTATATTCAGCCGTAAAGTCGTAAAGTAAACAACAAATTTGAGTATAAAAATCTGCATCACTTATTTGTTCATTCGAGTCAAATAATTATAATAAATAATATTAAGATATCAATAACAATTTTGTTTAGTTATAATTAATATAACAACCTTACTTATAAACGTTATTAAGCCGATTTTTTCTATACGCAATGCAAAAATGTGGAAATCCCTGCCGGGGTCTGTATTTCCTGAAGAGTATAATATGGGTGTCTTTAAATCGAGAATCAATAGGTTTCTTCTAGGTAAGCGTGCTTCATCTTAGACCACACTGTTACTTAACATCAGGTAGAGTGTGCTCAAACGCAAAACTATTTCGGTTAATAAAAAAGTTTGGAGCTTAGTTCAAGAGATGTCATTTCAGTTCAGTTGTTAATAGTGGCTACTGTACCCAGATATCATTTTATTCATTTTTGACAGCTCTGGAGTTCAGATCAAAATATCGTTCAGTTTGAACTGTCAAACCTTTTCTTCAGAATCCAGCTTTGTTATGTCAAAAATAACTTTATTGTTTGAAAACGCATTTTGAAATTCGGTCATGAACTTATTCTCAAAATAACGATTTCAAAAAACTATGAAAATAAATAATAAATAACACCCAACAGTCACATACATAGTCCTGGCCCCACACTAGGATTCCCTGTGTCGTGGGTATCAGAAACTACGAGTACCATGCTACCACAACAATACAATACAAAGTATAATATAGTTAAACTTTCGATAAATTTTAACGTTTACAAGTAAGACAGTGAATAATAAAGAATAAAATTGTTTTACAAAACAATGTATAACGAAATAACAACAAATAAGGAATGTATGTATTTTACATTTTGTACATAAAATTTATTTTAAACAAGTCATGGTAATCGGTTAACAATCCTACTTCCTACTATATTATAAATGTGAAAGTTTGTGAGGATGTTTGTGTGTTTGTGCCTCAATCACGCCGTGACTGCTGAACGGATTTGAATGAAACTTGGAATATATGTATATGTGTGCTGGAATAATATTTATGCTACTTTTTATCGGGGTACCACGCGAGCGAAGCCGTTTCATTCATTCAAATCCGTTCAGGCGTTTTTGCGTGAAAAAATAAACATCCATACATACAAACTTTCGCGTTTTAATATTAGTTAGGATATCTCGTTTTAAGAGCTAATATTATTCATAATAGTTTAAAATACGATACTATCCGATTACCATGAGAAAGGCAGCGACCAGAGGTTTAATCAAAATATAACATACAATTCAATAACAAAATCAACTAAACATCACATACCACTCTTAAAAGCACGAAAGCCTCAATGCACGTTTTAAGCTCTCCTCCCATTACTAATGGCCATCAATATCCTAGCACAAAAAAGTTCTGTAAAAATTTTACTCGTCAGATTTCTTTTCTAGCCGGGAATATGACGGTATTAAAATGTAGTAGTGGACACTGAGCCTTTCACCACACTAGGCCTAGGAGCATTGACCTGCGGGCAAAAGTAGCAAATGAATCGAGTAGCCCCATACAATTTGTTCTTCTATTATAAATAACTTTCAACTATTATAAAAAGCCGTTGTTCATTATCAACAGTTCCAAATAACAGTTATTTTAAACTATTGCTCCAAGTTCAGCGCTGATAGTTTCCTGACGAACTCCAAGCGCTGTGAAGGTGTTAACTCCTGTAAAAGAAAATATACATACATTATAATAAATAAATATTTGTGGACTTTTCACACAGCGCCATCTAGCCCCAAACTAAGCAAAGCTTGTACTATGGGACCCAGATACCTGATAGAATACTTTTATATTTTCTTTTTGTAAATACATCATATTAACACGTGTCAAGTGCACAAAAGCAGCCTTTGAAGCGCACTTAAAACTCTTTCACCACACTGGTACGAGAGTACTATATTACCATGACCAAATTTCATTGCTATAGCCCCTTGTTACATTGACCAAGTTTCCTTACTATACCCCCTTGTTACATTGACCAAGTTTCCTTACTATATCCCCTTGTTACTGTGACCAAGTTTCATTACTATAGCCCCTTGTTACCATGACCAAGTTTCCTTACTACAGCCCCTTGTTACCGTGACCAAATTCATTTACTATGGCCGACTGGCAGCGTTGTTACCGTGACCAACTTGTTACTGTGACCAACTCACCATGACGAGGCTGTTGACGGCCTGCAGAGTGGCGTCCTGCCGGATGGCGCGCAGGTTCCTCTCCAGCACGGAGCCATCGTCTTGGACCTGAGCCTCTAGCCACTTGCAGACAGCTTCGTTGTCGTGTTCCCACTGGTGGGACTGTAGACAAATATGATATTATACATGACGAAAGGAGCCATTGAGACGCACTTTAAAGCCTATTACCACACTGGTTCCAAAGAAGAGTAGTAGTAGATGTTTGTGTGTTTGGTCATCGTCTTTTACGCCATTAACTGTCATTAGGGTCTAAGTCAGGGTCAGGGTCAGAGACATACCTTACCACGGTCTTCAGTGAACCAACTGTTAAAAGTTATCTAGGTTAAGTTCAGTACGTCTTTAGAGTCTACATAGATCTATCAATGTTGAGGTTAGGGTCAGGGTCAATGTCAGAGTCAATGCCAGGAGCAGAGTAAGACCACAGTACTAGGATCTGGGATTAAGCCGGGAGTTCCTTATACGTCTCTAGAGTCTACATAGATCTGCGAGTGTTAAGGTCAAGGTTGAGGTCAGGGTCGGGGTCAATGTAATACCTGTGTCTCCCCTCTGTCCTCAGTGAACCACCTCCTCAGCGTGGCGGCGGCGGCGCCCTGGTCCATGGTGTCCGCGTGAGAGACGGCCTGTTGCACTCTTGTCTCCTGTTCGTTCTGACGCAGGAGACGTCGCAGACGCCAGTAGAAAAAGCGGCGGGAGTCACGCCACGCTATTATATCCTGGGAATTATATTTTAAAGTTTTACACACGTATTATCACGCACGTATCCCTAACGGGGTGGGCAGAGCCACAAGTAATCGTAAGAAAACTTGCAGCCACTTCTGATCCAAGACTCCCAAGATGGTTATGGTGAACCATGGTGACAGGTGATCAGCCCATCGCCCATAAAAGTAGGTCCATCAAGTTGGAGAAGACACTATCCCTTGGTCGCCTTATCGGCTGGGCGATCACGACGGGTGGGCAGTAATAAAGAAGACTTTATTTTTGGAGCACGTTTTATTCACCGTTACAAGTAGGAGAGACAAAAGCAGAAGCAGACATGGCGGAAGGAAGCCGCAACCGAACAAAATAATCGTCAGTCAAACGATACTGACAGTTAGTAATGACATGACATTGACATTAAGTTTACTATTTCAACCACAAGTAATTATAAGAACAACAACCCATGTACGATGGTAACGGACGGATGGTAACCCTACACCGCGCTAACCAAGCAGTATCTTTGTGTTGTCACTCCTCAAAGTTTAATCAGAATAAATGTTTAAAAGTGCTATCTTCGACAGTAAAGTGAAGTAACTGGTGTAATAGACCGTTGCCTATCTTGTACAGTATTTTGCAAGTGTTATGAAAGCCGCTTTCTGGCTCTAATTGATAATTCAAGTATGTGAACTGTGACCATACCTCGTTTATTTTTTCTAATTTGAGGTAATCTTGAAAACAGTGCGAACAATTCAAACTCTAGCATTGTGAATCACACGAGCCTGCATCGAGCTGTTTGACTAATTCGTCGAAAGTGTCATAACTATACTGGCCCAGTGGCTAGTAAAAGCGGTACGAATTCCAACGACAACGACGCGGCACCAAGTTCGAACCCCCAAACAACTTAGAAATTTTATTTTTTATTTTTGTTGAAGATTAATTTTATTATTTATTGTGTTCTGAAGATCTTATAATACAAACCAAGGCTATAATGCATTGTTCGGCATGCAACACAAGACTCCAAAACCCAGATCGTAACCTAAAATGCGTACAATGTCGCTCTAAGTATCACATAGAGTGCCTGAATCTGAAGTACGAGCAATACGCAGCGCTGTCGAAGGAATGCCGCTCAAACTGGACCTGTCCATCTTGTATGTCTCAAGTAACAAACCGGGTAAGATCGAATAACAATACTCCTGTTCGCAAGACTCCGTCTATTCCAATTGTGGAAGAATCTATGAACATGTCATTTGATAACATAGAGCGTTCTCCGTCATGTTCAACTGCTGATAATGCTGTCACAATGGACAAAATAAGTACGATGCTGGACCAAAAACTTAGCATTTCTCTGAATAACTTTATGGAGAACTTTAGAACAGCGCTCAAGGACGACGTAAAAATACTAGTGCAAGCGGAAATAGACTCTACCGTGCAAAAACTTAAGGACGAGTTTACTACATCTACCAACTTCATATGTGATGAGCAGTCTTCGTTAAAGCGCGATATCGAGTCAAAATCACTAATCATAAAAAATCTGGAGGCGGAGAATCTACGTGTTAATAAGGAACTTCAAACGCTAAACAATCGCCTGTCATCGATCGAAAAAATGACTCGTAATCAGAACTTGGAAATCCAGGCTGTACCCGAAAGTAGAAATGAAAATCCTGTCGATTTATTCAGCAGATTATGTAAAACAATAAACATGCCAATCGAGAATAGCCAAATCCACTCCTGTCGCCGAGTCGCTAAGATGAACGCGACCTCCGATCGCCCACGTAACATTTTGGTCTCTCTTATCAACCCACGGCTGAGAGATGAAGTTCTTTCAGCCTGTCACCGCTATAATCGCACTCACAAAGATGACATGTTGAACGCTACTCATCTAGGACTACCGACTGAAAGGCGTAAAATCTATGTCACTGAACATCTCTCTCCGGAGTGCAAAGCTCTACACACGGCTGCCAGGAACTCCGCAAAGATCAAGAAATATAAATACGTCTGGGTGAAATACGGGCGGGTCTACATGCGCAAGGAAGACAACGCCACTTGCGTCTTAATCAAAAGCATGGACTGTCTTAATAAGTTAACCTAACTAGAGTATGTAGTCATAATTATGTAAATAACATTAAATTTTCATGGTTTATTTATTTTGTACGTATTAATCATTATTATGTTAATTTTCTATCAAAATGTAAATCGAATCCGAACTAAACTTGAAGAGTTTTATTTAAATGTTATTAAAAACGACTACGATATTATTTGCCTCACAGAAACGAACTTAAATGATGGCGTCTATGACAGTGAACTTTTTGACACACGGTATAACGTTGTAAGGCGAGACCGATCGGAATCAAGTAGTCATAAATCTGAGGGCGGAGGTGTTATTATTGCACTCAAAAAAGATATCAGCTATATCCGTAAGACTTCATGGGATAGCAAAGTCGAGGATCTGTGGTTAAGTGTATTACCTAATACCTCGCTGGCTAAAATTACAAACATTTGTGTATGTTACCTACCTCCTGATTTGTCGCGCGAATCTGCTGACATATTCTACACTAACTGTCAGAATATAATTAGTAACTCCAATGACTCTGAAGAATTTATCTGTTTAGGTGATTTCAATGTTACAGAGATTACGTGGTCAAAGTCACCAAATGGTAACGAGATGATTCCCAGTCAATGTACCGGACATAGAGCTAACTTACTTCTTGATACCATAGCATTATGTAATTTTGCACAATACAATAACATACCAAATCATAGAGGTCGCTACTTGGATCTTATTCTTTCCACAACAAATTTACAAGTGTATGGTGCGGAACCAATGAGTCGAATGGATAAGCACCATCCTCCGTTAGTTATAGATATAAACTTGCTAGAAAATAATCCTAAATACTTTAAAATTAAAAAACAAAAACGACATAATTACTTTAAATGCAATTTCGATGCTTTAAAAACAGAACTTAGTACCGTAGAATGGCAAAACACGTTTACTTCGACTGATATTGATGAAATGACAGGGGAATTCTATAGTCAGCTAAAAAATGTAATCTCTAAACATACTCCTCTATCTAAAGATGATTCACACGTGTACCCAGCTTGGTTTTCACCAGCTCTTAAACGAACATTAAAAGACAAACTTAAATACCACCGTCGTTTTATAAAATTCAAAAACCCCAGAGATTATGACACCTTTGCCATGTTCCGTAGAAGAGCGAAAAAACTTATCAACGAAGACTATAAGAAATTTACCTCCTCCGTTGAGTCTTCCCTAAGCACTAATATAAAAGGTTTTTGGCGGTATATTAACAGCAAAAAATCAACTAGTAGCCTCCCTCAAACGATAAAATATGGCAATCTTGTTACTTCCGATCGTAAGGCTATCTGTGAACTTTTCTCAAAATACTTTAGCTCAGTCTATGAAAAACCATTTTGTGCCAGTTCATCTGATTTTGACATTGCACACTCTCGATATAACAGCTCACTGTACAGTATCGTGATCAGTGTCAAAGATATACAGCAAAAGATCGCCCGTCTTGATTGTAACAAGGGCGCTGGACCTGATGGGATACCCCCTATTCTAATAAAGAAGTGCGGCAAGGAACTGAGTGTACCTCTTAGCATAATTTTTAATACCTCTATTCAAACAGGAATCTTTCCTTCTGAATGGAAAAGTGCTCATATTGTACCAATACATAAATCTGGAGACAAATCATGTTGCGAAAATTACAGACCTATCAGCATTATATCATGCTTTGGCAAACTCTTCGAATCACTGGTTTATGAATCCCTATATCACCATGTGCAGCCATATTTGTCACCTCGTCAGCATGGTTTCGTAAGAAACAGATCTACAACATCTAATCTCCTGGAGTATAAAAACTACCTTTGCAATGCTTTCGCAAAAACTTCCCAAGTAGACAGCATCTACACTGATTTTTCTAAGGCCTTCGATAAGGTTAATCACTCATTATTATGTATTAAGTTGGCTTATTACGGCATCCACGGTAGCTTGTTGCGTTGGGTCGAATCCTATCTACACAAAAGGAGTCAACTTGTGGCCATCAAAGGTTTCACTTCATCCCCAGCAATTGTAACGTCAGGGGTACCCCAGGGTTCACACTTGGGGCCTCTCTTTTTTATCATATTTATTAACGACCTCATTGACCAGCTGACCTGCCCTTGTTTACTATATGCAGATGATTTAAAAATATATTCTTCTATAAATAGCGATAATGACTCATTGGCTCTTCAATCGGATTTGGACATTGTAAATAGTTGGTGCGTAAAGAATCATATGTTCCTGAATGCAAAGAAATGTTTTATCATATCATTCACTAATAAAACACATAAACTTATAGTTGACTACAAATTAAACGGGCACACTCTTGAAAGAAAAAGCAACGTAAAAGATCTCGGTATTATCTTGGATGAAAAGCTTACCTTTAGAGAGCACTATGGTCACATAATATCAAGAAGTTCTAAGCTTCTTGGTTTTATATCCAGAACAACCAAAGATTTTAAGGACCCAAAAAGCCTAGTTTATTTATATTGTACCTTGGTTCGTAGCATTATGGAGTACAACTGTGTTATTTGGTCTCCTTTTTACAATGTCCATATAGACAGTATTGAGAGAGTCCAAAAGAGATTTTTAAATATATTATCTTATAGATGTGGCCTGTACAGAACACTCCCTTCGTATAAAGCTAAGCTAAATAAATTTAATATTCTATCCTTAGAAACTCGGCGTAAATATCATGATCTAACATATTTATTCAAAATTGTCAATTCCGTCATAGATGCCCCTAATTTGCTTTCCGCTCTTAATTTCAACATAAAACCTAAATCACGATACCCCTTCCGAAACACTTTTGCCCTTCAGGTTTATGTAAATAATACTTCGTTTTACAATCCCGTTGTCAGAATGTGTCGCTGTTATAATGATTTGCTTATTGAAAATTATGAAATTATCGATATCTTCATCTCAAAACTTCCTCAATTTAAAAAAGTTGTTTTAGCCACTCTTTCTAAAGAGTGTGCTTTAAAATTACACTAGTTTTTTCCATTAGTATTAATCGAGCTTTCTCAGTAAAGCTCGCATTTATTTTATTACCTATCTCATATCAAAACTAAGTACCTACTGCTTTAATAATCATGTTGTGTACACATGTTTTTAGGATACAGTCTAGTCTATAAAATTATGCATGTTTTTGTTACTATTGTGAGTGTATCTGATTGTATTCTGTTTTGTGTGCCTTAATAAATAAATAAATAAATAAATAAAAAATAACGGAACCCTACGTGTGCGAATTCGACTCGAACTTAACCGGTTTTATAATTTTTCGCTATATAAAACGGTTGTTGGCTACTATCCAGTATTTGTGAGGATAGAATTCTGACTGAGATACGGAAGGTAAAAGCAAAGCACTTACAAATATGCATCCTTTCTCCAACATTCTTTCCGCTGTGTCGTGAAGCTCTGCGAACTGAACGGCGATCTAAAACGAAACATTATTATATAATTTAATAACATGTCTTCATCAGTTACTTCTCTGTTGGACTGCCCTCCGAATCACAGAAGCGCTCAGCTCGTAATGCCACTTGCGGTCACCCATGCCGATTTGTGGCGCATATCGTTGCTTAACTTTAACGATCAATCAAGAACGCCTAAGCAAGCTTCTCCATTCAGTAGTTTTTGCGTGAAAGAGTAACAAACATCCATACATACAAACTTTCGCGTTTATATTAGTAAGGATAAGGATTACCTCGTGGTAGATGGGGCTGAGTTCCTTCTCCCTGGCCCTCATAGTCTTCTCCGCGGCCAGGAGTTCAATCTCCAACTCGCGCACTTTGCTCTCAGCTGAAATAAACACAAACGTATCATCATTATCATCCTCCTACCCTTATCCCACTCTATGTGGGGTCGGCACAGCATGTTCCTTGGATCATGCTGTAAAAGTTTTGGCTAAGGTGTTTTATGACCGGCCGCCTGCCTGACGTCAACCCTCCTTGGGAATACTTGCTTATAGTATCTTATCAAATAAACACAAACGTATGATTAGAAAAATTATGGTATTACCAAATTAGGGTACTCTTGACCTGGCCCTTTTCAAATAAGTCGCCGATTTGGTCCAGGTACGTGCGCCGAGTAAGTAAACACTTTTATTGGTTTTAAATCTCTTTCTGTCTCTAAAAATTCCATCCAGGGGTCCATCGAGTTTTTTGAGGACATTTGACACAGCGCCATCTAGCCCCAAACTAAGCAAAGCCTGTACTATGGAAACCAGATGGCTGATAGTATACTTTTTTTGTAAATACATACTTATAATATTACGACACCCAGACCCGGAAGAAATATTTGCAGAATATTTCTTCCGTACCGCGAATCGAACCCGCTCCTCAGCCGAGTACTAGCCCGCCACGCCAGAGGCGGCGACAGTTCATACCTTGTTTCCCGGCGTCAGTCTTTATAAGGACATCGTCAATGGATCCGCGCCGGTCAAGATTCTTAGACAGCTCCTTTATTTGTTCTTTGATTTCTGAAATTAAAACAATTTTGTTAGAATATCATCATCATTATCTTCCTGTCCTTATCCCACTCTATGTGGGGTCGGCACAGCATGATACTTGGATCATGCTGTAAGAGTTTTGGCCAAGGTGTATTATGACCGGCCGCCTGCCTGACGTCAACCCTCCTTGGGAATACTTGCTTATTGTATCTCATCATGTTGGAGGATACTCTCCCTTAGTCGACTTTTACGACATGCTCGGGGAGAGAAGCAGCTGGACACATTCTATGTTTTTTCTTTACTCCAGTCCAGCGAAGAAGTATCTAAGTATATAATTTTGTTAGAATATGTTTTTATTAAAAGTTTTGCTTCGTTTATCACGCCCGTATCCAGCCTCTCCTGATTCAAAGTCCCAAGATAGATATGGTGAACCATGGTGACAGGTGATCAGCCCATCGCCCATATAGATGGTCCATCATGTTGGAGAGGATACCATCTCCGATGTTATCTTACCTGCAGCTCTTGCCCCGTGCCTCATTAGTTCAGGGTCCATCCTGTGCATTGTCTTGAGGATGTCTCGCTGTTTGAACTTCACTTCAACAATACCCTCAGCTTCTAAGACACCGCCTCTGTCGAATTACAAAAGAGTTTATAAATATACATCTATTTCTTTTTCAAGCAAGCCTACTTACTCCATCTTAATTCGTCCCGGGCACTACAGCGTCCCGTTTGTAAAGGTAAAAATTGCCCCCTGACGCTGTATAAATCGCCTACTATAGATGGTAAAAGGCCTTACCCCCGAATACTCAAACGCGACTCAGAGTTGAGCAAGTCTCAAGTCACGGTTTTTTCGACAGTTTATGATAAAAATCTGTCAAAAGCTAGTCACTTGAGACGTGCTCAACTTTGAGATGCGTTTGAATAAATGAAATAGAAATATGCGAAGTCATTTATGTCCCTATACTTAAAATATTGATTCAAAGAATATAAACATTTATTTAGTAGCAATTTTTTCAATTGTATATTAAATAAATTTTCTGATAGATTTTTTAAGTCCTCTTATAGATTATTAAATATTTTTATTGTCATATAATAGTACTGTTTCTGCGTCATTTTTAATTTGTGCATTGGATTGTGCAATCTGTTGCTATACATTTCTCTAAGTGTTCTAGCTCCGTCACATTTTGTTATGAAAAGCTCTGGATGGTTGCTTAACGAGCTCTGCCGCTTGTTTTATGTTGAGGCATGGTAAAGAAAGAATTCTATTCGGGGGTAAGGCCTTTTACCATCTATATATGACTAGTTGCCGCCCGCGGTTTCGCTCGCGTGGTACCCGGATAAAAAATAGCCTATATGTTAATCCAGTACATGTACTAAGTATATTCCAAGTTTCGTTCAGATCCGTTCAGCTGTTTAGGCGTGATTGAGGCACAAACATCCAAACATCGTCACAAACTTTCGTACTAGATGGCAGCACAGGTAAAATTAGTACGCGCTATCGTTGCGTTTTGAGCTTTACGTCGGTAATTTCAAGCAAACTAAGACTTTTCAATTTTATAATATAAGTAAGAAGTAAGAAGTAAGATTTATACAGCGTCAGTTGGCAATTTTTACCTTCACAAACGGGACGCTGTAGTGCCCGGGACGAGCTAAGATGGAGTAGGGTTAGTTAGTTATGTAGTGGAGTTGATATACAATACAATACAACTTTATTGTAAAACACATCGGATAAAATTAAAATAAAACAAAATAGGCACAAGAGAACAATGAGATTTACAATGGGCGGCCTTATCGCTAAGAGCGATCTCTTCCAGGCAACCTTTGGATGGACAGGACATAGCTTTGAAAGATAAGGACGGCAGTAACGAAACAATAGTGAATTTGTACCTACTAAATGTTGTATATGTATACCTACCTAGCATGCTAATTAGGGCTATGTCTATTTTCCTTGTGGGTATTTAAATAAAAATCAGTCTCAATTCAATGGCGGTTTCACTCATGTGCTTGTCCTCATATAAATCATTTGGCGACGATTTAAGAACCCCAGTGCATAAATGTCGATAAAAAAGGAAGACAAGAAAGGTGAAATCAAAGGAGTAACTATGAATATCAATCAACTGCAACAATTCAAGATAAATGTCGACCGGTGGCCGACTTACGTCAGCAGATTACGAGCGTGGTTTGCAATTCACGATGTCAAGCCGTTGGAATACTCCAAATACTTAGTTGCAGTGGTGGGCACAGAACCGTTAGATCTAATGATTGACTTGTGTTTCCCGGAAAAACCCGAAAATACCGATTTCGACGCGTTGGTGAAGCTAGTAGAAGTGCATTTAGCGCCGAAACTATCCTATACCTAATAAGATATATCTGCTAGGTCTCACCGCGCCTCCGGGTCGGCGTACATCTCCATGCGCTGGCTGTTGACGCTGGGGTCGACGACCGCCCACGCGCCCCCGCGCAGCTCGGCGCCCGGCGGGATATACACGACGACGGGCGCGGTGGCGCCGCGCAGGGCGCGCACTATCTCAGCGCCGAACTTCAGAATTTGCTCGTACATGTCTGTGGATGATAAAACTCTAACTCAATATACGTGGTCATCATCTTCCTGCCCTTATCCGTGGGGTCGGCACATGATCCTTGGATCATGCTGTAAGAGTTTTGGCTAAGGTGTTTTATGACCGGCCGCCTGCCTGACGTCAACCCTCCTTGGGAATACTTGCTTATTGTATCTCATCATGTTGGAGGACACTATCCCTTAGTCGACTTTTACGACATGCTCGGGGAGAGAAGCAGCTGGACGCATTCTATGTTTTTTCTTTACTCCCAGTCCAGCAGAGAAGTGGACTCAACATACGTGGTACCAGGGTAGAAAGTAGCCTATACGTTATTCCATCCTATGTATGTTCCAAGTTTCATTCAAATCCGTTCAGCCGTTACGGCGTGATTGAGGTACAAACATCGTCACATCCTCACAAACTTTCGCATTTATAGTATTAGTAGGAAGGATGGATAGGTAAGGATCACTTTAAAGCTGCGTTGAATTAACGCCTGTTCGTAACGCGACCAAGCGTGGAAGATACAGGTAAAAAGCCACGCTTGGCTATTTTTTTTGATCACTTCACAATCATATTTTATAAAAGGAGTTGGAGCATTATTCAGTTCCAAGCATTTTTGTCTTCAATATAAGTAATCAGATACCTTGTAATAAGTTTTTAAACAATTAACTTTTTATTAGAGTTTTCAATTTATTAACTGACAAATACTCTGCTGGACTAAGAGTGAAGATAAAACATAGAATGCGTCCAGCTGCTTCTCTCCACGAGCGCGTCGTAAAAGTCGACTAAATAGACCATCTATATGGGCAATGGGCTAATCACCTGTCACCACGGGTCATCATATCCATCTTGGGACTTTGAACCAAACTTTGAACCAAGACTTTGAACAACAAAAATTGAAGCCACTCCGGCTTCAATTTTTGTTATGATTACTTGTAGCTCTGCCCATCCCATTACAGATACGGGCGTGATAATGTGTATATATGTACGTAAATTTGTTTGTATAGCATTAGTATACCTTTCTGTCCTCCGCTGAAGCCACGCCAATTTGCGAATATGATGATGGGCAGGTTTTCACGGGAGAAGTCGTTGATGGCCTGCGCTGTCTTGTACGACGAGTCAGGGAACCAAACCTGCGACAAGATCACACTATTAATAGTCTCTATTCAATCTCATTACTCTTAGTCTTAGTTTGGTTGCCTGGGAGAAATCGCATCAAGCGATAAGGCCACCATTGCCAGCAATATGACAGTTTTTGTTTGTTTGCAATAAAGTTTTTTCATTTCATTTTCATTTTTTCATTTCATATTCGTAACGACAGACATAGTAGACACTCCGTGAGCTATTCCGTCATTCATCACAAAATATTTACTTGACTTGACGGGGACATAATATTTTCAAATCTTATTTCTAACGACTGGTCCGGTCACAGAATACTTATATCCTTCTTTTTGTAAATCATCATCATCTTCCTACCCACTCTATGTGTGGTAAGAGTTTTGGCTAAGGGTTTTTAAGATTCTTTTTGTAAAGATCAAGATCATTTATTTGTCTTGAATATGGTCATAATTTTTGTCCCAGGTAAGCGCCAGCCCTTTGGTCATTGGTCACATCTATTAGCATCTTGGATATCTCCTTGAATACATACTTATAATTACATAATACTACAACACCCAGACCCGGAAGAAACATTTGCAGAACATTTCTCCCGCAGCGGGAATCGAACCCGCGCCTCTTGCGTCTCAGCCGAGCCCGCCACGCCACAGAGGTCGTCAAGATACTAACTAGTCGGTCGACTAGTTGGTCGACTGGTTGACTCACCTGTCCGGCCTGCTGTAAAGTCTTGGACTCGGAGTCGAGGTTGGCTGGGTCAGCTGGTAGTGTGAACTCCACAGTTCTGGTTTCCACTGCGATCACTCCTACCGGGATGCCGCCTAGCCGGGCCCGTCCTGGAAACATAAATGTTTTAGAATCACTAACTTATGTAATACTAGCTGCCGCCCGCGGCTTCGCTCGAGTGGTACCCGGATAAAAAATAGCGTATATGTTAATCCAGTACATTGAGACGTGCTCAACTTTGAGATGCGTTTGAGTATTCGGGGGCCTGTGTCGTGGGTATCAGAAACTACGAGTACCATGGTAACACAACACCCAGACCCGGAACAAATATTTTACAGAACATGCAAACATTTCACCCGTAGCGGGAATCGAACCCACGCCTTGCGTCTCAGCCAAGCACTCGCCCGCCGCGCCACCGAGGCCGTGGAAGATAGGTGATAGATAGATAAAAAAATCTTTATTGCACACAAGAATGTACACAGGCGAACTTAATGCTAATTAGCATTTTCTGCCAGCTAACCTTTGTGTTGTTTGGAGAAAAAGTGGAGGCAGTGCATTCTAGAGAATGTTATAAGAAAAAAAATTAATACCTAATTTATAACATACTAGCTGTGCCCCGCGGTTTCACCCGCGTTTTTCTCGTTTCTGTGGAAATACCGAGATAAAATATTGCCTATATTATAGCCTCCCTCAATAAATGAACTATGGCCCATAACTCATTAATAGGTACCAACTCTTAACATCTTACACACGTGATAACTTTTAAACGAAATATCCGATTGAGATGAAACAAAAAGTATTTTACTTCTACATAAATACTCTTGATAACATAATGCTTAATTTCGATAAAGATTAATATTACGATACATATTTAACGTAGTTTTTTTTTCTTCAGACGATTTCATAATTATTTTGAACACAAAATCGGTTATTGTGATTAAACCATGATAGCTAGATATATGTTCTCGCGGACTTTTTTTGTAGGTCTTGATGGGATCTACAAACCCGTAGTACATCATTTTGTTCTATTGTCAATAGTTTTTGCAGCGCACGCAAAAATAGGTTTTCGATTTTACACCTTGTGTTACAAAATAGCAATTTTATTACGGATCCCTAATTTTGAAAGAAAAAAAAACATAGCCTATAGCCTTCCTCGATAAATGGATTACCCAACACTGAAAGAATCATTCAAATCGGACCAGTAGTTCCAGAGATTAGCGCGTTCAAACAAACAAACAAACAAACAAACAAACCCTGCAGCTTTATAATATTAGTATAGATAATATATATATAGTATAGTATAGATATACAAAAATACCTACAGGTGCTCAATTTTAATAACTGATTGGTTGACGGTGATATGCCCAAGAGACCTAAGCCCCTGTCAACTCACCGGTGATGACTGTCTGCGCCCAGTTCTTCATGATCTCGTCGAAGGAGCCGGCGTCGAAGAAGCCCGGCCTGCCCGCCTCGCCCGTCAGCATGAGCCGGGGGTCGTGCGGCCCGCGCGGAGGGACCCACTCCACGGCGCGCGCTATGGGGTCCGCGGCCCGCATTATGGGCACCATGCTTAGCTTGTCCTGTGGGGATCAAAATGATACGACACCATAAAATGTAAATCCGTTATTGGTTTTACGTGATATCTGTAAGATACAAATATTTTAATTTCAAGAGATGTGGATTTTGTTCAATATTAATGATATTATAAATGCGAAAGTTTGTGAGGATGTTTTGATGTTTGTGCCTCAATCACGCCTAAACGGCTGATCGGATTTGAATGAAACTTGGAATATAGTTTAATTCACATAACGGCACGTAAGTATACTTCAACATAAAGTTAAAAGCTTGTTGCGCCCACGCGGACATCACAGGCCCCATGGCTTGCCTGCGCGTCCTAAGCGCAAACATGCTCTTGCTTGGTGATAGTAATATATAATTAGTAATATACATAGTACATGTACTGGATTAACATATAGGCTATTTTTATCCGGGTACCACGCGAGCTAAGCCACCGGCGGCAGCTAGTAAATAAATAAATGATTGAGACACAACCTTATAAACTTAATAAGTTTCGAATTCATAATATTTCGTATGATGTTCAAGGTGATTCAGTTTATTGCACACACAAACGATTGACACTTATGACCAGTTAGACTAGACCACCGAGAGCACTGGTGGTCTAGTGGTAACGGCCTCGCCTTCCTAAGGTCATAGTTTCAAATCCGGTCATGCACCAAAGGCCCCTTTCGTGCAATTGACACATCTTTTCAAACTTTCTACGGTTCTACGACATGCCGGTTTCCTCACGATGTTTTCCTTCGCCGTTTGTGAGTACTGGTATATCGCACATAAATTTTCAAATAGAAGAACCTGTCGGTGCACGATTTGAACCCACGGCCTTAGGATCGGAAGGCGGAGTCGCTACCACTAGACCATCAGCGCTCTAAAGCAATAGACCCCTCCCAGTTGGTTTCTAACCCACCATCTGTCATCTTTTAGTAACCTACCTTGGGCACATACGAGAGCCACTTCACAGCGGTCCACACAGCATCCAGATCTGTGGAGGCCACTGCGTGAGAGACTCCATTGTTGTGCATAATCTGAACTCCTCCCAGCTGGTTGTTGCTAGCGTAAACAGGCCGACCAAGGACCTTGTTTAAAGCAGCGTATCCAGTTAGGATAATGTATGAGGATTCCACTTGGATGACTCGATGGCCGAGGCTAAAAAGTACATACATACATTTTTAAATATCGACGGCAGAAAGCGGAAACGTCGTATCTCAAATAATGGCTTATATGACTTAAAACTTGATTGTTGATGAGCAAAAAAAGCCGCGTCGAATGGTCTATGTCTCGTCTTTCCACGATGAAAAATTGTATGATACGCCCTTGATTTTTTTCCTAGTTTTTTACTATTCACACGGCTTATTGCTGTAAATAAAGGTTTTTTGGCTCTGGTGTAAAATTGAATATTTTGAGATGCGACAAAATCGCTTTCTTCTGCCGAATTATTATGACGTACATAGTCAAAGTTTGTATGTTTGTTTTTGGATAAGATCCGGAACGAGTATGTACGACGAAGTCTGGGAGTACGCGACATCGCAGAGAAGCTGCAGGAGAACAGACTGAGATGGATGGATGGGGCGAAGTGGAGGAAGAGTGTGAGGAAGGCTGACCCCACCACCATGTGGGATAAATAGTCAGGAAGAGAGAGAGAGTCAAAGTTTGTATGTGAACTTATTTTTCCAAATTTTAGAATATTTTCCAAAACAACCCTGGAAAAGGGGGTTGAATGAGTTGCGAAGCCGCACTAGTATGTTACTAATGTTTGCGAAGCCAAAAAGAAGAAAGAAGAAAATAAGAAGAAGAAGAAGCTAATAGACATGACCAATGACCAAAGGGCTGGCGCTTACCTCGGACAAAGGATAAGTATAGCTATCCAACGGGGTAACGTCGCCAGCCTTTTGGGGACCTTACCTGCGGTCGGTGATCTGAGCTCTGTTTTCTATCTGTAGGCGAACTCAGATAAAAAACTGAGCTCATTTTTATTTCTTATTATTATCATACTGATTACCTTAAAGTTTTTAATGTTATTATAGTTTGTCTTTGTAGCTGTGTTCTTGAAAAGAAGTAAAAAACTTACCGCACAACATAAGCTCCGATGCCGATAGCGCGACAAGTGACCACTGATATGGTGACTATGTCCTCGTACGCCTGCGCAGTCTCGCCCGCTATGAGGCCGGCCTCCCGAAGACACTCCACGCCCAACCCGTCCTCTTTACCTGCACAAATAAGTTAATTTATTTATTTACTAGCTGCCGCCCGCGGCTTTGCTCGCGTGGTACCCGAACAAAAAGTAGCCTATATGTTAATTCAATACGTGTACTGATGTATATTTCAAGTTTCATTCAAATCCGTTCAGCCGTTTAGGCGTGATTGAGGCACAAACATCCAAACATCCAAACATCGTTACAAACTTTCGTACTAGATGGCAGCACCGGTAAAATTAGCACGCGCTATCGTTGCGTTTTGAGCTTTACGCCGGTAATTTCAAGCAAACTAAGACTTTTCAATTTTATAATATAACTAAGATTTATTTATTTATTAGGCAACGCCAACAGAACACATAATATAAACTGTTATGGATGTTTACAATAGAAAAAATAGTATCTAGGTACTATAGAATGTGCTGCAATTATAGGCTTGCACAGCATTTGCATAATAATGGAGATAGCGCGGCAATTGACAACATAGACGGTAATTATATACGTTTTATAAGCGTATGACGCTTGATCCTTGGGATAAGATAAATAAATACCACTATATCCATTTAAGGACTTTAAATCAGAAGTGGCCGCAAGTTTTCTTATGTTTACTTGTGGCTCTGACCACCCCATTAGGGATACGGGCGTGATAAAATAAATAAATAAATATTTGTGGACATTTCACACAGCGCCATCTATCCCCAAACTAAGCAAAGCTTGTACTATGGGCACCAGATGGCTGATAGAATACTTATATACGTTTTTTTTTGTAAATACATACTTACAACACCCAGACCCGGAAGAAATATTTGCAGAAGATACAAACATTTCTCCCGTAACGGGAATCGAACCCGCGCCTCTTGCGTCTCAGCCGAGCACTCGCCCGCCACGCCACCGAGGTCGTCAATTGACGACAGAGACGGTAATTATACGTTTTATAAGCGTATGACGCTTAATTCTTGCGATTAGATATAAATAAATACAATTTGTTAAAACGATGATATTTCGAATCAAAAGCGACATAAAAAAACTTAACTCGCCTGCGAATTTCGTAGCTCCGTGGGTTCAAATACAAATATAAACCTTTGGGGCCATTTTTGACGCCACGTTTGTTTGAGGAACATTTACGACGTCACAAACTTGCCGCGCGGCCTTTGCATATATCCCACACTGATATTGTGGGCGAGTTGAAGTTTTTTATATCGCTTTTCAACAAACTTTAAATAACCAACAGTATCAGCTCAAAACGAAAGTCATTCTGCAGACGTGTGGGGTCAAACGCAACCCCAAAAACACGCTCGGGGTCAAAAGTGACCCCAAATAGGAAAGTTGAGTAGAACTCACCGACAATATCAGTGATCCTGTATCTGGACTCCCCCTCATCTTCTATCAGCTGTGTCTTCACAGAGCCGAGGGGTCCGAGCTTGGAGAAGGATTCAGGTGACAGGTACAGGTATTTGAACCCGCGATCCGGTCGTTCGGAGTCCACCCACGCGACGTTGAACTCCGATTTAACTTCTTCAGCTACGCCGATGCGGGCGCCGGAGTTAACGCTTATGTATAGCTGAAATTGCATAAGACTTTAGAAGGAGACAGCAGGTTATGGCTTTATGTTTACTTAGAGCATTAGGACTGGTGGTATTAGAGAGTACTGGTGGTCTAGTTGGTAGTGACCCCGCCTTCCGATCCTAAGGTGTTGGGCTCAAATCCGGTCGTGTACCAATGGATTTTTCTATGCGAAAAAATTACGTGCGCTATCCCAGTACTATCAAACGGTGAAGGAAAACATCGTGAGAAAACACGCGGCTTAGTCAGCTCCGCACATATTGACCTTGTCCTTCCTGTGGACAAGGCCGACTAAGCTGAGAGGATGGAAAAGGTGCTGGGCAAGCCTACTCCATCTTAATTCGTCCCGGGCACTACAGCGTCCCGTTAGTGAAGGTAAAAGTTGCCTCCTGACGCTGTATAAATCATCTACTATAGATGGTGAAAGGCCTTTTGGCTATAGGATAATGTCTAGAATATATATTTACTCACCCTAGGAATCTTGAGTTCTCTAGCATACGCAGAGGCCTTATAGAAGACCCAGTCCTCCTGGGGTCCGAATGACCCCATGAAATAGCTCAAATCATTCGCTATGAGGATTATGTCGCGGCCTTCAGGGCATTCCGGAGTGAGGAGGGTTAAACGCCACGCTACCATTCCGACCTGGGGATATTATATAAAATAAATAAATTAAAATTTGTGGACATTTCACACAGCGCCATCTAGCGCCAAACTAAGCAAAGCTTGTACTATGGACACTAGATGGCTGATAACTTACATATTTTTAATACATAATACTACAACACCCAGACCCGGACGAAATATTTGCAGAACATACAAACATTTCTCCCGCAGCGGGAATCGAACCCGCGCCTCTTGCGTCTCAGCCGAGCAATCGCCCGCCACACCACAGAGGTTGTTGTACGGTCCAACCCGCACATTCAGCACAAAATGCATTGTGCTTTAGCAAGTAATTTACTTATCACACAATAAACCCAGTTCAAAACTCACTACGGCAACGTGCGGTCGTTTTTATTATTATCATTTCCCGATCTGATCAGATCCTATCAATTTAATCATAGTTATGTTAAGGGTCCGCAACAGACCATACAGTTGTTAAATAATTAAATTGATAATTATAGGTACTCACGTTGTTCTGTCCGGGTAGCCTGGTGACTTCCACCACTTGTCTCTCACCATCAGGCTCCACCACCAGTTCCACCACCGACATCACGTTGTCGGGAACAGGTCCTGGGATATTACAAATAAAATCATAATATTTCGAAACTAGCGACCCGCCCCGGCTTCGCACGGGTGCAATGCTGGTACTAAATATACTACAGAATAATGTGAGCGCAAAAAAATATGTTTATTTACGACATCACATTATAAACTTCTAAACTTATCAGTGTTTCTCTACTATATTATATTATGCATGTATTATACACATAAACCTTCCTCTTGAATCACTCTGTCTATTAAAAAAACCGTTGCGTAGTTTTAAAGATCTAAGCATACATAGGGACAGACAGACAGCGGGAAGTGACTTTTTTATACTATGTAGCGAAAATGTAGATGGTCCATCACGTTTGGGAGGATACTATCTCTTAGTCGACTTTTACGACATGCTCGGGGAGAGAAGCAGCTGTTATTTCTTCACTCCCAATCCAGCAGGGAAGTATTGCTATTGACATATGCTACAGCATCTGTACGAGCTGACGCACACATTCAGCTCATACTTGTTTTATACAAATAATTTATATTAATTCTAGCTTAGCTAGCGTTGCCCTAGTTGCAAAATTTCGTAACGTAATAAAGCAGTGTACGTCCAACTCTCGACGGGTTCAGTTTTTTATTCTCTTCGGAGTTACCACCCTTCAGTTAGCTACCATCCCTTAGCAGTTTTACCCCAGCTTAATAATAAATAAATAAATATTTGTGGACATTTCACACAGCGCCATCTAGCCCCAAACTAAGCAAAGCTTGTACTATGGGAACCAGATGGCTGATAGAATACTTATATACTTTTTTTGTAAATACATACTTATAATACATAATACTACAACACCCAGACCCGGAAGAAATATTTGCAGAACATACAAACATTTCTCCCGTAGCGGGAATCGAACCCGCGCCTCTTGCGTCTCAGCCAAGCACTCATCCGCCACGCCACCGAGGTCGTCAGCTTAGCTTTACTGTTTGGCTCAGCCCCAAACACTATCCCTTAGTCGACTTTTACGGCACGCTCGGGAGAAGCAGCTGAACGCATTCTGTTATTTCTTCACTCCTAGTCCAGCAGAGAAGTATTGCCATTGACATATGCTACAGTATCTATAATTGGACTCACCTTGGTTGCCTGGAAGAGATCGCTTTTAGCGATAAGGCCGCCCTTTGTTATTACCATAATTATTTTTTGTCTATTTTGTAAGTAAAGGTCAAGAGTACCCTAAACCGACGAGCATGCATGAGGAATGTGATGAGAGTGAAGGAAGCAAAAGAAGTATGTCAGGATCCTAGCAAATGGCGATCCGTGATCTCTGCCTACCCCTATGGGAAACAGGCGTGATTTTATGTATGTATGTATGTATGTATGTATGTATTTTGTAAGTTCAATGTGTGGTAAGCAATAAAGTGTTATCTATCTATCTATCTCACCATCAACACTCCCGTCCTCTATACACTCTCGCCAGCGTCGCTCCACGACCTGTCGGAACATGTCCGGCATGTCGTACACGTACGTCGTGCCTTGTGAAGTCGCCTGTCGGATAATTATTACAATTCAATTAGCACGGCTCACACAAATTACAATATTAAAGTCATTATAGTAAAAAAAGTTTGGTTAAGTTAATTAATTAATAATGTCGTACATAATCAAATGTAATTTTAAGGGAGGGCACTAGCTACCAAAATACAAGTTTTCAAACTTAGTTTGGTAGGTAGAGCTAAAATTTATTACTATTATTAAACGACATTCAGTAATTTGAGACGTTATTCTAGTTAATTCAGAAATGTAACATTGTACCAACATTATTCACCTTTTACTAAATTAACAACGGATAATGTTTGCTCCATTCACTGATTGAAGGCATAAAAGTCTACATACATATAGTAAAAAAGGTAAGTTCGTATGAGCTAGTGGCAAACTCTTGTGACGGAGTTTTTAGGCCGCCAAATGCCTCCGTCATGACTTGACGACTTAAAAGCCGGGACCGACAATTTAACGTGCCCACCGAAGCGTGTAAGCGCTCAGCTCGTAATGCCACTTGCGGTCACCCATTCCAATTATGACAGCGATCAATCAAGAACTATACTATAGCTAATACAATCTAGCTTAATTTTTAATCATAAGTAAAAATAATTTATGTTATAGCGGCAATAGAAATACACATTGTTCAAAATCCGGTCGTGTACCAATGGATTTTTCTGTGCGAGAAACTTAAG
The DNA here is from genome assembly GCA_949320045.1 of Scotopteryx bipunctaria. Lineage (NCBI taxonomy): Eukaryota > Metazoa > Arthropoda > Insecta > Lepidoptera > Geometridae > Scotopteryx > Scotopteryx bipunctaria. The sequence goes on from OX439470.1 coordinate 1,653,234, forward strand.
TGCGCTATACCAGTTCTCAAACGGCGAATGAAAACATCGTGAGGAAACCCGCGGCTTAGTCAGCTCCGCCATGTCTTTCCTGTGGACAAGGCCGACTAAGCTGAGAGCATGGTAGATGCCGGGCAAGCCTACTCCATCTTAATTCGCCCCGGACGCTACAGCGTCCCGTTTGTGAAGGTAAAAGTTGCCTCCTGACACTGTATAAATCGTCTACTATAGATGGTAAGAGGCCTTAGTTTTTTCCTAGACCAAACGAAAGGTACTTACCAGGAACCTCTTCTGTTGTAAATAGTCCTTAGTGACGTATGGAGTTGATATCGGCAGGCCGTGCATAGGACCTTGCTTGGCTCCGAACGATTGGAACATTATCTGGAACGAGAACAGATGAATATTAAACAATGTACAGTGGTACCACTAATATTGTGCGCTTCGGCAATTTTCGTCTAGCTTCTGAAATACGAACTAACGCGATGATAATGATATAGGAGTTGGTTCAGTTATTATTTTAGTTGCATATTCGGATAAATTCGATTTTCATACAGAGCACGAAGTTTGCCGATGCGCACAATATTTGTGGTACAACCGTATTTTATGAGCAAAATCTCATTGAAGTTTAATATATTAGTGATTTTTTTTAAATATAATCTGAAATAAAATTATATATTCAAACTACCTATTTTTTTTCTTTGTGAATATGTAAACTTGATTAGCCTATATGTTATTCCAGAATCTAAACTATTTAAATTCCAAATATCATCAAAATCAGTTTATAAGTTAAGAAGATAAGTGGTAACAAACATTCACAAACACAAACTTTCGAATTTATAGTATTAATATGCAGAAATTGCAAACATTCCTCCCGCAGCGGGAATCGAAACCGCGCCTCTTGCGTCTCAGCCGAGCACTCGCCCGCCACGCCACCGAGGTCGTCAAAATCCCTACTAAATATGTTACAGTGAATGTTGTATGTCTGTACTTACCACGCCAAGTCTGGGATCAGACACTTCTTCATATGTGTAGACGTCCAGGGAATACCCGGATCCGTTGGAGAGACAAAGGCGCACAGTCTTAGTTGGAGCCCCGGGACCTATAAACAAAAACATTACACCGACAGTCACACATAGTCCTGAGCCCACACTAGGATTCTCTGTGTCGTGGGTATCAGAAACTACGAGTACCATGGTACCACAACACCCAGACCCGGAAGAAATATTTGCAGAACATTCAAACATTTCTTCCGCAGCGGGAATCTAGCCCGCGCCTCTTGTATCTCTGCCGAGCAATCGCCCGCCACGCCACCGAGGCCGTCAATACAAATATATTATCACGCTCGTATCCCTAACGGGGTGGGCAGAGCCTCAAGTAATCTTGAAGCCACTCTTCAAGTCCCAAGATGGATGGTGGACTATGGTGACAGGTGATCATCCCATCGCCCATATAGATGGTCCATCATGTTGGAGCGGATACTATCCCTTAGTCGACTCTTACAACATACTCGGGAGATGTAGCTGGACGCATTCTATGTTTTCTCCTTACTCGCAGTCCAGCAGTAAAAAAGATTACACAGTATACAGTGCGTTTTGTTTATGGTAATCCAAACCTATAGGTGATGCAGGGAAACGGTTTTAGAAGAAATAATTGCAGAATATACAAACATTTTTCTCATAGCGGGAATCGAACCCGCGTTTCTTGCGTCTCAGCTGAGCACTCGCCCGCCACGCCACCGAGGTCGTTTCGGCCTTGTTAGTTACAACGAACGGTAGTAGTTGTCAAAACTCACCAATTCTCAACGTGAATCTGATCTCCGCCTGCAACACCCTCAACTTCCATAGCCGGGGGCCGTACCTCATCACCATACCCAGGACAGACTCCTCAATCTGTAACCAATAACATAAACTAAGGCCTTTTACCATCTGTAGTAGATGATTTATACAGCGGCAGGAGGCAACTTATACCTTCACAGACGGGACGCTTCGCTCAACTTTGTTGTCAATGGAAAGGTCCCAGCGTGTATTTAAACATTAACATAGTTTAGTTTTAATTTAGTTCTAGTCCTGATTGCCCGGAAGAAATCGCATCAAGCGATAAGGCAACTCTTTGACAGCAATTATTAGGTTATTGTTTGCAATAAACAATTTTCATTTCCTTTCACATCCTTCTTTTTGAAGTCGGCTAAAAACAATCACGCTTACTTCGAAAGTCCAACTTATGACTTAGTTTAGTCATGAACCCTTTTTGTCTTAAATACAGTGAAGTCTTTAGCAGGATTCGAACCCGCGACCTCATTCTCACCTTGTTGGGGTCCATGATGACCGTAGGTCCAAAGTTGAGGAAGATGTGGTTACAATCTGTCCTCTTCGCTAAGGGATGAGAGAATGCCACTTCTAACTCGTCCATTGCTTCCAGCAACACCCTGTGGATAGATATATATTAATAAACTAGATGGCGCCTCTTGTACCATATCCCTGCGCTTATCCCACTTAAAGTGGGGTCGGCACAACAAACTCAATTCTTCCAGCCATGGAGCCACTTGAATTTTTTGGAAAATTGCGTTCACTTCTCTGCTGGACTGGATGGAAGTAAAGGAAAAAACACAGAATGCGTTCAGCTGCTTCTCTCCCCGAGCATGTCGTAAAAGTCGACTAAGGGATAGTATCCTCTCCAACATGATGGACCAGCTATATGGGAGATGGGCTGATCACCTGTCACCGTGGTTCACCATATCCATCTTGGGATTTTTTATTAAGTGGCTGCAAGTTTTATGATTACTTGTGGCTCTGCCCATCCCATCAGGGATACGGATGTAAAAATATGTATGTAAGTAGGAATAAGGTAACGAGTATCATCTGGGAAAACGCTTGGTAGACGGAGAGAGAGAGATTTGTCTAACCTTTCTCCCTCGTTCTGAAGGTACTCGAAGCTGGCCTCCTTGGTGATGAGGTCCTGGTGTCTGATGATGGAGCGGATGAAGAATCTGTAGTCTGTCACCTCTTGGCCCTTCTTCACCTGAGGACGAAAAGTATATTTTTTAGATGTATAGCGTATTTAAAAATTCTAATTTTTTCCAGCATCATCTGATGGTGAAATATATATAACAAAAGCTGCTGCTGAATCCTATGGCAAATTATAGAAATAAAACTGGTCAAGTGCGAGTCGATATTTTCTTGTAAGGGCCCCTTTTATTTTATTTTTATTATTTGTTGTTACAGCGGCAAAAGAAATACATATTCTGAGAAAATTTCAACTTAAGAGTTCTGCCTCTTACGGTTCACGAGATATATAGTCCGCTGCAGACGGACAGACGGACGGACGGACACCGGAGGCCTAGTAATGTATGTATGTTCGTATGAGGTAGTGGCCAACTCTAGTGACGGAGTTTTAAATATTAAATATAAATATTTGCTGACTTTTCACACAGCGCTATCTAGCCCCAAACTAAGCACAGCTTGTACTATGGGAATCAGATGGCTGATAGAATACTTATATACTTTTTTTTTGTCAATACATACTTCTAATACATAATACAACATCCAGACTAGGAAGAAATATTTGTAGAACATACAAACATTTCTCCCGTAGCGGGAATCGAACCCGCGCCACTTGCGTCTCAGCCGAGCACTCGCCCGCTTCGCCACCGAGGTCGTCAAAGGTCGCCTAAAAGCCTCCGTCATGGCTTAACGACTTGACCCTAAGAAGCACTACCTTAGCTTTGCCCAGATAAAGATGCATTTTCTGGTTGCTGGTGGGCAGTGCCTCGAGCTCGTAACTCCTCATCCGATACAGCTCCAGTTGGAAGGCGGACGCTGGTTCCAGATGGCGGTAGATCGTGTCTTCAGTGAAGTCATTTCTGGCGCGGTAGGTGAAGAACTTGGGGAATTGGCGTCTGGAATGAAAAAAAACTCCTTAAATACAAGTCATCATCATATTCCTGCCCTTATCCCACTCTATGTGGAGTCTGCACAGTCCGTGTAAGAGTTTTGGCTAAGGTGTTTTATGACCGGCCTCCTGCCTGACGTCAACCCTCCTTGGGAATACTTGCTTATTGTATCTCATCATGTTGGAGAATACTATCCCTTAGTCGACTTTTACGACATGCTCGGGGAGATAAGCAGCTGGACGCATTCTATGCTTTTTATTTACCTCCAGTCCAGCAGCGAAGCTATTATTTATTTATTTCAGTTGAATAGTTGTTATAAAACAACTAGTAGGATAGTTGGTACAGTACTTAAGACCTACTTTATTAGCAGCATAAAGGTGATTCGTCTGATTCTCTTCTGATGCAGGGTGGCTCGGTGAGCGCGGCAGAAGTTGCCGAATCGACGGGACACTGCGCTGTCGTCCGACTCGCCGGTATCGCGCACTCCGATCATCAGGATGTGGATCGGTTCCAAGGGCTAAAACAAAAAAACTTGATTAATAAAACTATTGCTAATGAAATTGTGTAAAAAGGATGGTGATAGAATAAAAATGCGCCTCAGAGGCTGCAATTAGAACCTTTTTGCTTCTATGATGTTATATTGGGAATACAAAAAGGCTAATTTCTTCTCACGCCTAATCTCACGCTAATTTCCTTAACCATGTAAACGTTTCAAGTAAGTTCGTATGAGCTAGTATCCAACTCTTGTGACGGTGTTTTTATTCCGCCTATAGGCCTCCGTCATGGCTTAACGACTTCCGACAATTTAACGTGCCCTCCGAAGCGCGGAAGCGCTCAGCTCGCAATGCCACTTGCGGTCACCCATCCCGATTGTGACCGCACACAACGTTGCTCAACTTCAACGATCAATCAAGAACGTCGAAGCGCTCAGCTCGTAATGCCACTTGCAGTCACCCATCCCGATTGTGACCGCACACAACGTTGCTCAACTTCAACGATCAATCAAGAACGTCGAAGCACGAGCGAAGCACGAGAGCTTCGCTCGTGCTTCGCCGCAATTGGCTGCAATTGTTGTGTACTCACGACTTCGTCCACGTCACTGAGCGGCTTGTAGTCGAGTCCGACGTTAATGCTGGTACTGTCGCGATTCTCGCTGCCATCTTGTAACGCCGCCAAGTCCTACGACAAATTATACATTTATGTAGGTATTTTCATTCATTCATTATACATGATGAGGATACAATAAGCAAGTATTCCCAAGGAGGGTTGACGTCAGGCAGGCGGTCGGTCATAAAATACCTTAGACAAAACTCTTACAGCATGATCCAAGGATCTTGCTGTGCCGACCCCACATAGAGTGGGATAAGGGCAGGGAGATAATGATGATGATATATCTGCACAAAGGCGTTATAATTTGTAAAATCTTTTAAGTAATCTATTTGTTAAATTGAATCTTTAATTTTTATATATATATTTTTGCAATTAATTAGTGTAATTGGTAAACCGTTCTAATGATTAAATAAATAAATAAATAATTTACGTCTACGAGATTCGTCAGACCACGTGGAATCATGCGTTCTGATTATTAATTAAACTACTGTTTTGATTGTGAATTATTACCATAAATCATGAAATAATTATTAAGGAATTGATTTGAAGTCATTGTGCATTGTTAATTTAACTATTCATTAATTAGCGCCGTCATTTCTTTTTATTTGGTCTGAGCAAAGGGTACATGGACAAAGGACATACAATGTCAATCGAACCCGCGCCTCTTGCGTCTCAGCCGAGCATTCGCCCGCCGCGCCACCGAGGTCGTCACAATGTCAATATGGCGGCTGTAATTTATATTACGTGTGTAAATTATTACCTCCCGTCTAACAGCAGCGTCGCTGGCGAAGTCGTAGACCAGGTCGAACATCTCGTCTGCGTACTGTTGGAACTGCTCGAAGGAATCGAATGCAGCTAACGCGCCCGTTCTAAAACAAAACATGGTATAATTTCAATACTAATCGAGTTTACAGAGAGCACTGGTGGTCTAGTTGGTATTGCTCCCGCCTTCCGATCCTAAGATGGTGGGTTCAAATCCAGTCGTGTACCAGTACTCTCAAACGGTGAAGGAAAAAATAATGAGGAAACACGCGGCTTAGTCAGCTCCGCACGTATTGACCATGCCTTTCCTGTGGACAAGGCCGACTAAGCTGAGAGGATGGAATAGGTGCTGGGCAAGCCTACTCCATCTTAATTCGTGCCGGGCACTACAGCGTCGTTTGTGAAGGCAAAAGTTGCCTCCTGACGCTGTATAAATCATCTACTATAGATGGTAAAAGGCCTTAGTTTTTTTTTCTGATAGTAGCATACCTGTGGTGACATTTTCTCATCGCCGCGGTGCACAGCTCTGCTGGCGTTCCCTCCTGATCCTGAGCTGATGCCAGTTCTATCTCCGACTGGCTGAGAGGAATCCTGATGAAATCATAATCATAATCGTAAATCATTTATTGCGTAATATAAATTTGTACAGATGTTTTGCGATAGTTTTAGAGCAGCCATATTCAGCGTAGCACGCATGCAATATTCATTATATAGATTACATATTTGTACTGATTATCCCTAAATACATCTCAATTTTAACTGTAAAAATATAACTACATGCGTAAAACTTTTGCCACGGCTTGCTTGTAAAAAAAACCATTTTTTTCTTCTTTTATTCTATGCTTAGACAATATGTCCCAGTACTAAAAATCTCATTCACGACACAACGTCCTAAAGTAAAATGAGTCTGAATTTGCATCTGCTCTTATACGATTTACGGACGGTATAAAAAAAGGTACAAAAATTATTATTTGTATCATAATTTATGTGATTCATGGGAACCTGATAGCCAAGGAAACGATAAGGACTCTGTGGTGAGGATGGACTCTGACCTTCGAGATACAGTTCTACACTAGTTTGGGGTCGTCGGGTAAATAAGGTTAGTCGGTCACCTGTTGGGATGTCCAGTGGGCAGTATGAACTGGAAGTGAACGACGCCCAGTTCTCCCGATAGGTCCAGATGCTGCAGGCAAGTGATCTCGTATGACGTGTAAGCACGGCGCACGTAAACTTCCAACGCTGCGTTGCATACCTACAGAACATTCCAAAAAAAACTAAGGCCTTTTACCATCTATAGTAGATGATTTATACAGCGTCAGGAGGCAACTTTTACCTTCACTAACGAGACGCTGTAGTTCCCGGGACGAATTGAGATGGAGTAGGCTTGCCCAGCACCTATTCCATCCTCTCAGCTTAGTCTGCCTTGCCCACAGGAAAGACATGGTCAACACGTGCGGAGCTGACTAAGCCGCGGGTTTCCTCACAAAGTTTTCCTTCGCCGTTTGAGAGTACTGGTGTAGCGCACATATTTTTTTCTCACAGAAACCCACGACCTCAGGATCGGAAGGCGGGGTCACTACCAACTAGACCACCAGTGCTCTCAGCCGAAAGACCAATTATCTCATTTAAATTCAAAGACGAAGCAGTCAATTTAAAAATAATTAGGTACATTATAATATCACAAAGAGAACTGGTAAAGCCCAATCAATGATCATTAAGTGAATTACGCTTATTAGAATTCACAAGAGGAATAATAGAAAATAATCTGAAACGCCTGGGGCTTGCGATAATACGACTAGAACTAGCTTCCGCACGCGACGGGGTTTAGTTACAACCCTTTATTATAATAATAATAATAAATAACACCCAACAGTCACATACATAGTCCTGACCCCACCCTAGGATTCCCTGTGTCGTGGGTATCAGAAACTACGAGTACCATGCTACCACAACACCCAGACCCGGGAGAAATATTTACAGATCATGCAAACATTTCTTCCGCAGCGGGAATCAAACCCGCGCCTCTTGCGTCTCTGCCAAGCAATCACCAGCCACGCCACCGAGGCCGTCCGTCATGTTGATCTTTGCTGATCATGCAACTAAAAAAAACGAACTAAGGCCTTTTACCATCTACAGTTAGACTAGCGACACGCCCCGAAGTTTATAGTCACTGTTTAACTGTCTAAGTACCTAACTATATTTTTGTAAATAAATAAAAAAAAGATGGATGGATTGTGTGAAAGAGGACATGCGTGTGAAAGGAGTACGTACGTACGTTCGTATGAGCTAGTGGCCAACTCTAGTGACGGAGTTTTTAGGCCGCCTAAAGGCCTCCGTCATGGCTTAACGACTTAAAAGCCGGCACCGACTGTTTAACGTGCCCTCCGAAGCACGGAAGCGCTCAGCTCGTAATGCCACTTTACGACCCATCCCAATTTGTGACCGCGCATATCGTTGCTTAACTTTAACGATCAATCAAGAACGCCTAAGCAAGCTACGCCACGAGCACTTCGAGTGAAAGGAGTGAGTACTGAAATGACGAGTGATAGGAGAAGGTTTAAAAAGGAAACATGTTGTGTCGACCCCACTACGGTGTTTCCCCAACTAAGGACCTGGATTTTGTTCAAGCACCAGTGACACAGTAAAGTAATTGAAACACCAACATATAGACAAACTTACGCTTTTATAATATCAGTAGCAAGCTTAACAAAAGCCCTAGTCCTAGTCGCAATCTTTTTTATTTTCACATATTTTTGTACTCACATAAGGTAACATCATTCTGAGATTAAAAGATATTTGAAAATATCAAAGATAAAGCTGAAAGTATGGAAGTTGATGATAAACTATTTAAACCGTTTAGGGACACGTATAAATGGACAACTTTTGCAATGTGTACCGCTATGTTGTACCCCAATCCTAAAACTGAAGTGTTCAGAATTCTGGCTATACGTAAGTTTATGCTAACTACACACACACACACATATTATCACGCACGTATCCCTAACGGAGTGCGCAGAACCACAAGTAATCATAAGAAAACTTGCAGCCACATCTGATCGAAGACTCCCAAGATGGATATGGTGAACCATGGTGACAGGTGATCAGCCCATCGCCCATACAGATATGCTGAACTACACATAATATTTTTCTATTAGACTGGGAGTAAGGAAAAAACAGAGTCCAGCTGCTTCTCCCGAGCATGTCGTTAAAGTCGACTAAGGGATAGTATCCCCCCAAAATGGACCATCTATATGGGCGATGGGCTGATCACCTGTCACCATGGTTCACCATATCCTTGTTTTTTCCTTTTTTATTCCAGCGTTCATGATAGGTACCTTCGCTCCAGTTGCGTTCATGATACTCTTAGACATGTACTACTGCTGGTTGAAGCGGGACATCATCAACATCATCAGACACAGCACTGTTATAGGACCATTTTTGGCTGGATTTTTCAAGGTAAAATATATGTATGTACTTTTCACTTCGAAGCAATCAAAAATCATGTCAAAGTCAAAGTCAAAGTCAAAAATTTTTATTCCATAAAATCACTGGGATCACTTGGACACGTCTTAAATCTACGTTGCATTTACACCTGTTCGTAACGCGACCAGGCGTGGAAGATACAGGCAAGAAACCACGCTTGGCTATTTTTTTGGAAAATGATCCCTTTACAATCATGTTATAAAAGGAGTTGGAGCATTCAGTCCCAAGCATTTTTATCTTCTATATAATCGGATATTTTATAGTAAGCTTTTTTATACAACTTTTGTTTTATTAGTGTTTTGAATTTATTAACTGACAAATTTGTCATCTCGCTTGGGACTTTGTTATAGAAGCGTACACATTGCCCTTTAAATGATTTATTAACTTTACCTAGCCTAATATGGATGCATGAAATAGATGGATTCCTGCCTTGTTTGATGATATTAAATAAATAAATAATAAATAAATAAATAAATATTTGTGGACATTTCACACAGCGCCATCTAGCCCCAAACTAAGCAAAGCTTGTACTATGGACACCAGATGGCTGATAGAATACTTATATATTTTTTTTTTGTAAATACATACTTATACTTATAATACATAATACTACAACACCCAGACCCGGGAGAAATATTTGCAGAACATACAAACATTTCTCCCGAAGCGGGAATCGAACCCGCGCCTCTTGTGTCTCAGCCGAGCATTCGCCCGCCACGCCACCGAGGTCGTCATATATTGTATCTGTATATCTCAGCCGTAAATTCAACTTGGATTTAAGACGTTTTAAAGTGATCCCAGATGATCTTACGAAATAAACTTTGTTTTTTGATCCATTGATGATTTGTTAAATAAAAAATTATGATCAACTATAAAAATATTATGTAGATTTTTAATATATGTATGTTTATTATCACGCCCGTATTCCTAAAGGGGTGGGCAGCGCCACGGGATGTTTGTTACTCTTTCACGCCTAAACGGCTGAACGGATTTGAATCAAACTCGGAATATACATGGTATATGTGCTGGATTAACATATAGGCTATTTTTTTATCCGGGTACCACGCGAGCAAAGCCGCGAGCGGCAGCTAGTAGCACATAATTATTTCGAACAGAAAAATCCAAGGGTGCACGACCGGATTTGAAACCACGACCTTAGGATCGGAAGGAGGGGCCCGCCACTAGACCACCAGAACTCTCGATACAGCTAAAATAAAAATATATGACGGCCTCGGTGGCGTGGCGGGCGATTGCTCGGCAGTGACGCAAGAGGCGCGGGTTCGATTCCCGCTGCGGAAGAAATGTTTGCATGATCTGTAAATATTTCTTCCGGGTCTGGGTGTCGTGGTACCATGGTACTCGTAGTTTCTGATACCCACAACAGGGAATCCTAGTGTGGGGTCCGGACTATGTATGTGACTGTCGGGTGTTATTATTATTAATTAAAAAGATATCTATATTTAACCTCTATAGATGTTAAAACCCATTTAACATTCATTTTACATCACAGGCGATCCTAATGTTCTACAAACGTGTCGGAGCTAAACAAATTATAGACGAGATCGACCGTGACTTTGATTCCTACAATTATATGCCAAAGAAGTATAAGCTTCTTGCTTCTAAAGGCATCAACAACAGCATTATTTACAGGTCAGTGCGTCTATTTGCAGTCTAGATATCGACGGAAGAAAGCGATTTTGTCGTATCTCAAAATATTCAATTTCGCACCAGAGCCAAAAACCTTTATTTACAGCAATTAATCGTGTGAACAGTAAAAAACTAGGAAAAAATCGTATCATAAAATTTTTCATCGTAGAAAGAAGAGACATAGACCATTCGACGCGGCTTTTTTTGCTCATCAACAATCAAGTTTTAAGTCATTTAGGTCATTTTTTGAGATATGCACGACATTTCTGCTTTCTGCTTTCTGCCGTCGATATCCCGACGCTTGACTGAAGTCTCGCGTCAATTGACTCAACGAAAACACCCCTCCCGTACCCCTGTGTACTACCTAAAGAAGGAAGGTTCCTTAGGTAGGTACTCAGTTAAGGCACTTAATAATAAATAAATATTTGAGGACATATCACACAGCGTCATCTAGCCCCAAACTAAGCAAAGCTTGTACTATGGGAACCAGATGGCTCATACAATACTTATATACTTTTTTTTTGTAAATATATACTTATAATACACTAGCGATCCGCCCCGGCTTCGCACGGGTGCAATGCTGATACTAAATGCACTACAGAATAATGTAAGCGCAAAAAAAATTGAAATTATTAATGTTTCTCTACTATATTATGCATGTATTATACATATAAACCTTCCTCTTGAATCACTCTATCTATTTAAAAAACCGCATCTAAATCCGTTGCGTAGTTTTAAAGATCTAAGCATACATAGGGACAGACATCGGGAAGCGACTTTGTTTTATACTATGTAGTGATAATACAACACCCAGACCCGGAGGAAATATTTGCAAAACATACAAACATTTCTCCCGTAGCGGGAATCGAACGCGCGCCTCTTGCGTCTCAGCCGAGCACTCGCCCGCCACGCCATCAAGGTCGTCGTATTTACATAAACCTATTCCTTAATTGTTTTACAGTGAACTCAGCTGGGTCATAGTGGTTATGATCTGTGTTATAGCTTCTCCTGTAATAGCCATAGTACAAACCACGTACAACTTCGCGTGCGTATCTGAACCTGTCAGATACATGGTCCACGATCTGAAGATACCATTCTGCGAGCCAGGTGAGTTCCACTACGCTCTCAATTATAAACCACTGACATTCTTTTTTAGTAATGAACATTTCACACAGCGCCATCTAGCCCCAAACTAAGCAAAGCTTGTTACTATGCCAGCCATGGGCCTTATTCACTATTTATTTATTTAGTTGCACCAATTCACTATGACCAAACAAAACGTAACGCCGGCAGAAGCGGGCACGTTTGCGGAATCACCAGTGTTATCGTATTCTATGACAATTTTGTATTGTTAGGACGCGATGCGGCGCGTTACAAACAAGTTACGAGCTGTCAAGTTCTTTTTAGTCGTAGAGAATAAGGGGCCAGATGGCTGATAGAATACTAATATACTTTTTTTGTTTGTTCGTTTGTATATTATGTCACCATAAAATTGTAAATACCGTTTAGATGTAAATTAGTAGGTTAGGTTAGTCAGTGAAAAAGTACGCTTTAGGCGAGCGAGCAGAACGAGCGCGCTGAATTATGCATTTGATTTTATTTTATTTTCGAGCTAGTAAACTATAAAATTTCCTTACAGAAACAAGATTCGAATCGCCTCAATTCGAAATAATGTTCGTATACATGATCTACTGTTGTGTTCTATACGCGGTTAACTTCGTCGGCTACGACGGATTCTTCGGGCTGGCTATAAACCACGCTTGTATGAAGATGGATTTATACTGCAAGGCTCTAGAAGACGCCATGAGGGGCGGGGATGTGCGAGGGGGGGTGGTGAAGGTTATACAGGAACAGTGCAGACTGTTTGAGTAAGAATATAAATTAACAGTCACATAGCCATCGTCTATCTTAGTCATTATCAGCCACAGACAAGTCCATCATCATCGCCCTTCAGAGTCATAGTCATGGACAGTCATAGTCACCGTCAGCCACAGGCGTCGTCAGTCACAGTCATTGTCAGTCACCATACCATCAAGCATGTATCATGGTCATTAAGTTAAAGGTCTCTCATTATTGTGTATGTTCGTAAGAGCTTGTGGCCAACTCTAGTGACGGAGTTCTTAGGCCACCTTAGGGCCTGCGTCACGGCTTAACGACTTAAAAGCTGGGACCGACATTAACATCATGTTTATTTCAGATACATGGACATAATCCAGGACACGTTCAACATATGGCTCGGGTTGATATTCCTCGCTACTATGATACAGATTTGTACCTGTATGTACCATATCGTCGAGGTAGTTAATCTGTGCCCAGTACCACTATAATACATCCCGGGACAGAAAAAAAACATTATAATATAATAGACTAGCTGCCGCCTGCGGCTTCGCTCGCGTGGTATCCGGATAAAAAATAGCCTATATGTTAATCCAGTACATGTACTATGTATATTCCAAGTTTCATTCAAATCCGTTCAGCCGTTTAGGCGTGATTGAGGCACAAACATCCAAACATGCAAACTCACAAACTTTCGCATTTATAATATAAGTAAGATGTCCAAACTAGAGGTCTGCCAGTGGGCGATGAGCGGAGCAGCCTTGGTGAAAACGTACAGATCGAATACGAAACACAAATACACGATGAGAATTTGTAGTTTTAGTCACTAAGAATGTCTTCTTAAAGCCGCCTGTATCTGCCTAGCGGTGGTGATACTATTTTTGTCGTCTAACTATCTTCCTACTGGACTTTTGGGTAATATTTTAAAATAAAAGATGCGTTTCGGTAAAGTTTCACAAGGCGTGTGTAATGGCGTTTCTAGTTAACAACCGTCAGGCGATTGAGGAAAATGAACAATTTTATATCAGCCAATGGGAGCGCAGCACGTACATTATCGCGTCATCGCAGACCTCAGCGACTGGTAGATATATACACATGCAACGAGAATTGGATTTTTTTACACATCAGTGTCAATGTATGAGACTGTACCTATGACACTCTCGTCAAGACAAATCCAACACCTCATTTGTGAAAATTCAGCCAGCCGTTTCGACTACAGAGGCAGCGAAAGGAATAAATTTGAAAATGGCTTCTTACAGCCGCCATATTGGATTTTTTATACTTTATATAGGCTATGACACTCTCGTCATCCAGTACACCCACAGCAATACTACCCACAAAGGCGGGATTTTTAAGATTTTAACCCCTAAACGGATGCAAAACGTTTGTATGAAACTTTTTATCGCATTACGCAATTTGCTTGAAAATCGGTTTGGATGCTATAAACGCAAAAATGTATATGGACATGTGTTTCAAACTTTTTCATAAGGTGGTGTCAAAAATTAATCACGCGAGCGAAGCCGCGCGTATTTAAGCCAGTAATAATTATATTCCATTTATCAGGGTTACGGCTTCGATCTCAAGTACCTGATTTTCATAGGAGGCTCAGTACTACACATCTACGTTCCTTGTAGATACGCAGCTAAATTGAAAGCTTTGGTATGTAAATCAGAAGAATATAATAAATAACACCCAACAGTCACATACATAGTCCTGAGTCCACACTAGGATTCCCTGTGTCGTGGGTATCAGAAACTACGAGTACCATGGTACCACAACACCCAGACCCTAAAGAAATATTTGCAGAACATGCAAACATTTCTTCCGTAGCGGGAATCGAAGCCGCGCCTCTTGCGTCTGTGCGGAGCAACCGCCCGCCACGCGACCGAGGCCGTCAAAGTATGTATATGCATACAAGTATATTATCAGCCATTGGTTCCCATAGTACAAGCTTTGCTTAGTTTGGTGCTAGATGGCGCTGTGTTAAATATAAAGTAATACATATTTCTTAATAGTCCCGCTACTTTTTCCACGTCGAGTTATTTAAACTTCATATTCCCGCATATTACTTCTCTGCTGGACTGAGAGTTAAAGAACACCATAGAATGCGTCCAGCTGCTTCTCTCCCCGAGCATGTCGTAAAAGTCGACTAAGGGATAGTATCCTCTCCAACATGATGGACCATCTATATGGGCGATGGGCTGATCACCTGTCACCATGGTTCATATCCATCTTGGGACTTTGTATCAGGAGTGGCTGCAAGATTTCTTATGACTACTTGTGGCACTGTGTGTGCGACTAGTAGTTTTAGTACTAGTTTATTATAGGAGAAACAGATGAACCATTTGTCATGCAATTTTCCAGTCTGCGGAGACATCAACGAGGATCTATTGCTGCGGCTGGGAGAGGGTCAATGACCAGAGTGTCCGCAAAATGGTCATGTTTATGATAGCCAGGGCATTGACCCCGATAGAAATAACTGCATTCAACATGATCGTTTTCGATATGGAACTATTCGTTTCTGTAAGTATAACCAAATGACTAATCCTACTAATATTATAAACGCGAAAGTTTGTATGTATGGATGTTTGTTACTCTTTCACGCCTAAACGGCTGAACAGATTTGAATGAAACTTAGAATATATAGTACATGTACTGGTTTAACATATAGGCTATTTTTTATTCGGGTACTACGCGAGCGAAGCCGCGGGCGGCAGCTAGTCACTACTAAGTATTTATTCAATAGAACAAAATACCCGACTGCGTAGAATTTAGGTAGTAGGATGATGAATATATATTTTAGTCTAAGTTTTAGTACAATTTAAAAAAAAGTCTTCTTAAAGCCGCCATATTGGATTTGTCACAGGCAGAAAAAAATTGTCATAGATAATAAAGGAAGCGTTTTTTATTTTTTCTTGTTTGTTACAGATAATGCAAACTTCTTACTCTATGTTCACGCTTTTGAGACCATGAACAGTAATACTAATTTAACTATTTCATAATAGTTTAAAACCACCAGGATATCTTTACATAACTTTATTGCAATAAATAACTTCAAAAACTGAACATGAATCATATTCACACTCGTTTTTCACCCGAAAATGTGTAAAAAATCTCGATTATTGGTGTAAAGTTTGGTGACACCCCACTTCCACTTTCTGGTATACACTTCGCTTTTTACCATTGGCCTAAAGTGGGGTGTCAACGGGAAAAGGGGTGAAATTAGATGGTACGAAATTGAGTGACAACGCCTTTTACCCGGTCCCCTCATTTTTTGGTAAATTCATGAAAGATATCGAATATGGACGTCTCGGACAGGATCAGTTTCTAAAGGCTCTCTGGATGGAAGTCATCCTTCCGTACAAGACCACTTTTTTGGTAGTAAATGGATTTCAACCTATATATCTTTTCCATCCTAAAAATGTTCTTTCGCGACCCACACATCTTCCACCGAGAAAATCTACCTGTTGACGCACACTTCGAACCAAACTGAAGTGGGGTGTCAAACGGATGTGGTTGAAATGGGGTGTCACCTATTTCACCCCCCAGTTTCCTGTCCCGTTCCCTTATTCAAATCACTTACCGCAGCGTTGGTGTGGTAGAAGAAATCGTGTAGGATGTCGAATATGGACGTCTCGGACAGGATCAGCTTCTGAAGGTTTTCTGGATGGAAGTCATGACCATACATGTCCACGGCTGAGAGGAATATGGACTCCATCTGATTGTGGCGAAGCTCATATGCTGGCTGGTGCGCTGCTATTAGGACCTGGGGGATAAATTATCATTGTGTAAAGCTTTTTATTGATCAGTGGAGGTTAAGTTTAAGCAATGCAGAACTAGATGGCGCGACTAAAAATGAACCGTTTCTGCATCGCGCTATCGTTGCGTTTTGACCGCTACATGATGTAACTGAGCAAGACATTCAATAAATGATGTTAGCTGGCTTGCTTGCGCATTAAGTTGTTTTATTACAATTACCCAAGGTTTAGTTTGGCTTGTACAATCATCATAAGAATAGATAACGATAAATTGAAAATTTAAATAGCCCCCGACCGCCAAACAACGTCCCAAATTTGAAATCAATCGGACCTAAGTAAGATTCTTTTTTCTAGTAGGAAATGAGTTGATGTTCAAACGCCTCAACAGATCTTTGTCAATCATAGATAAGAACCATTTCGTTTTCAAACAGAAAAAACAGCATTAAAATCAGTTCATTTTTTCGTCCAGTTAGTTTGGGGGCTACTATGCTACCACACACAATACAAATACAAACTTAAAACACCCCTCTTTTTAGTTGGGTGTTAAAAATTGTTAATCATGGTCATAGTGACCAGAAAAATGCTACAAGAGCTACTTTTTACTATTGCAGTTGTCAACGTGTCATTTGTTTTATGTACATGTAATGTTTTTGTTCCAATTTTTTTTTATTTTGTATTACTAGAGTCATTTCACTTGCAATGAGCTAGATAAAGGGCAAGTGTTGTAAGTTCATAATTTTTTTTTGCTAATAAATCTGCCCTCCTAGTGAAGAACGCAGTAACTAGCATTTTTGTCAAAAATAAGTTCCGTTCTCACTCACGTATCAAAACATATTTATATAGTTACTGCGTTCCTCACTAGGAGGACAGAAATAATAATAATGTAATAATAACATCCAACAGTCACATACACAGTCCTGACCCCACACTAGGATTCCCTGTGTCGTGGGTATCAGAAACTACGAGTACCATGGTACCACAAAACCCAGACATCATGCAAATATTTCTTCCTCAGCGGGAGTCGAACCCGCGCCTCTTGCGTCTCTGCCGAGCAACCGCCCGCCACGCCACCGAGGTCGTCTGACATAGTTATTGCGTTCCTCACTAGTGTTGTGTATTAATATAATATGTGGGTAGTTATACTTGCACTTGTGTGGAGTTGTGTGCTACGATATTAAAGTACCCTCAGTTGGCTCTGAACCTTTGGTTTTACCAACTAGGAGGGCAGAAATGTTCATTTCACGTGTCTGAAACTATACCTGTCTAGCCCTCAGCGCTACCCGGCTGTGCTCGGCTCTGTGTAGGGAGGTGAGTTCGTTGAGCGTCGCCGCCAACTCGTCCGTCAGACCCGGCTCGTTGGACCACAAGTGATCAATAAGTAGGGTTACCTGGAAGCAGAATGTTTATATAAATAACATTACGTATTAGTGGACATTTTACACAGCGCCATCTAGCCCCAAACTAAGCAAAGCTTGTACTATGGGCACCAGATTGCTGATACAATACTTATATAATTTTTTTTTTAATAAATGCGAAAGTTTGTGAGGATGTTTGGATGTTTGTGCCTCAATCACGCCTAAACGGCTGAACAGATTTGAATGAAACTTGGAATACACATAGTACATGTGCTGTATTAACATATAGGCTATTTTTTATCAAGTTACCACGCGAGCAAAGCCGCGGGCGGCAACTAGTACTTATATAATACATAGTATTGAAACACTCAGACTCGGATCGGAAGAAATATTTGCAGAACATGCAAGCATTTGTCCCGCAGCGGGAATCGTACCGGCGCCTCTTGCGTCTCAGTCGAGCACTTTCCCGCCAAGCCACCGAAGTTGTCTTATTATTATTGATGATTATGCTTACCAACATATTCTTCTTGGCAACTTGATTGTGCGAGAATATCATGTTGGCGACTGGTTGCATATCCTCCTTATGTTTCTCACGTAGCGCGACCACGCATTTGTCGTACGAACCTGTAATACAACAATAACAATAATGCATATCACGCCCGTAGTCCTAACGGGGGCAGAGGTACAAGTAATATAATTTTGTAATTGTTGTTGTTGTTGTTGCTAGCCCGTATCATCCCACTGCTGGGCAAAGGCCTCCCCTCGAGTTTTCCAGGTGTTCAGTCTAACGCTATAGTCTGCCACTGAAAGTTGCTGAAGGCGTCAAGCTCGTCGCGAAGGTGTCAAGCTCGTCGCGAAGGTGTCAAGCTCGTCGCGAAGGTGTCAAGCTCGTTGCGAAGGTGTCAAGCTCGTCGCGAAGGTGTCAAGCTCGTCGCGAAGGTGTCAAGCTCGTCGCGCCATCGCTTGCGTGGTCTACCGCGACGCCGTCTCCCTGTCTCGGGCTCCACTCAGTGGTAGTTTTGGCCCACAGTTCGTCCGGCATGCGGCAGACATGCCCTGCCCAGTCCCATTTCAGTTTTGAGGCCTTTTGAACTACGTCAGAGACTTGAGTTTTGGAGTTTGACTTAATTTTGTAATATTATTATTTTTATTTTCTTTTACAAAGATTGTTATCTTTGTAAAAGATTACTTACCCAGTTGGAAGTTGCTCTCGACTTGATAGTATTGTTTGAGCAGATCGTGGACGGCAGCCTTCATCCTACCACGAATGCCGTTCCTGTAACAAAATAAGATCAGTCTATTATTACAACATCTTTCTCTGCTGGACTGGGAGTAAGGAAATAACATAGAATGCGTCCAGCTGCTTCTCTCCCCGAGCATGTAGTGGGAGTCGACTAAGGGATAGTATCCTCTCCATGATGGACCATCTATATGGGCGATGGGCTGATCATCTGTCACCATGGTTCACCATATCCATCTTGGGACTTTAAATCAGCGGCTGCAAGTTGATGATTATTTGTAGCTCTGCCCACCCCATTAGGAATACGTGCTTTATTACATACAAAGTCTGAAAAAATAAAAATATGCATAAATGCTGAGACTGAAAATTTCATCAAAATCGGCTCGGCTTTTTAGGCGTTAAAATATTACAGCCGACAGACAGACAAAGTTACTTTCGCAATTTCTCTGTTAAATAAAGAACCATGTTATTGATTCAGAACCCTACTATTATTTAAATGCGATAGTTTGTGAGGATGTTTGTGCCTCAATCACGCCTAAACGGCTGAACGGATTCGAATGAAACTTTGAATATACATAGTACCTGTGCTGGATTAACATATATTAGTATTAGAGAAATAGTTTTATTATGTAATCGAATCGTTTACTTTTTTGTTTTTGTGTTACAACATCGCTTTGGATCGCACTTTCTGTTATGGTGTTGTAATTGTTGTTGAATAAATAAATAAATATAGGCGATTTTTATCCGGGTACCCCGCGAGCGAAGCCGCGGGCGGCAGCTAGTACATTCATATGATATTAATACGAGAATGTCAATAATCGAAACTTCTTTCACATCATTAATTCCGTAGTAGTATCTAAATTTGTCTGGAGTGTCATTCAAAACATTGGCTAACTCCCCCTTTTTACCCCCCCATAAGCAACTTTCGACATGTGAGCGAAGCCGCGACTGCAAGCCAGTTTTAAAACTTACCTGTATCTCTGCACCAACACCACCAAGGCCTGTGTGCTCATGAAGAATACATCTCTGTCTGCTCGCTTCGGCAATGACGCCGCATGACTGAAACAAAAATAAACGAAGTGAAATGGATGAGCACTAAAAAGCGAATGAGAGCTAGCGGCCACCCTGTAAGCAAGTACCTACAGGTGTAGGTACCCACCTCAGACCAAATAAAAAGAGAAGACCAAGCGCCGCGAACAACAAAAGTGAAGCCACCTTTTTATCTATGTGTGTGTCGAAGGTTTTAAGGTTGTGTCTTCCGAGTAACCTAAATTCAAACTATAAAAATAAAAAAACGATGCTATTTGAAGTACTTACAAGTGAAAAGTGATTCCGTGAGACTTTTTATGTGATTTGCTGCTGTTTTTACAAGTTTTCACAACACAGGAAGGCATAATTCTATTTTTAAGACTCGTGACGTACTAAGAGCTATGAGCATGGTTTTAGTGTAGGTGTGTGCGTGAGCGTGTATGTTTACTTGCAGGAGCACGGTTTTGTGTGGCTTCACTTTTGTTTTTCGCGGCGCGGCGTCTTCTCTTTTTATTTGGTCTGAGGTACCAACAAAAAAAAACTATTGTTGACCCTTTGGCAACAATATATCTAAACTACAGTGTTGAAATGGAGTTACGTAGGCGAAACTACATTGTGTTCAATAATATTCTAATGTACTAATCTTGAAGACTAAGCACGAGTATAATATATTGTGCGCCTCGCCAACTTTTATCTAGCTTCTGAAATACGAACTAACGCAATGATCCTTACTTAATATAAACGCGAAATTTTGTATTACACTCTACGATAAGGAAAATTCATTTGTGCACGTTCGGGCGAAATTTGTATTACACTATAAGGAAAATTCATTGGTGCACGTTCGGATTTGAACCCACGAGCTTAGGATCGGAAGGCGGGGCCGCAAACAGTAGATCAGTGCTCTATTGACTACGTAAGTGTTGGGTGTTAAGACTCACTGGTCGATGACACTGGCTATCTGCTGGCTGGGGAACTGGGCCAGCACGCTGGTGATATTCCTCTCGTAAAGTGCCATCAGCTTCCGGACCTTCTTCTCAACAGCTATGGGGATGCGACCAGACGTTGACGACAGCACCTGAAGACATTTTAACAGTTAGAAAACAAAATTATTAAGTTTTAAGTTAATTATCTGCTGTCTACTTCATCATCCTGCCGAAATCATTTTTTTGGACAACATTTTACAATTAGATGTTAAATTTCATAGTTTTCCTTTTAATTAAGATGCTATGCCATGATGTTAGAAGAAAAAAAATCAGTATAACAAAAATTTTAGATATCAGTATTTTTTTATTCCCGGATTCAGACAGGCGATTATTTAAGAATCCTTGAATGCAGTTAGAATTGTTTTTAAAATCAAAACGAGGGCCTCTTTCAGTAAAACTTTCAATCTATCCTATGGGGAAAAAAGTGTGAACAAATTATGGTTTACCTCCTGTAGTTCCAATAGAGGCAGAGAAGGGTCCCGTAGACTGGACATGAACTTTTCAACAACTTCTCTGAGACGCGGAGTATTATAAGGCTCGGGGAGACAGTAGCCTATGGACAACCATATAAATATTATACATACATCTCAGACTAAATAAAAGAAAAGACGGCACGCCGCGAGCAACAAAAGTGAAGCCACCTTTTTATCTATTTTGAGGTAACGATTATCTATTTTATCTATTTTTCTCCTTCGTGGCTTAACGACTTAAAAGCCGGGACCGACAATTTAACGTGCCCTCCGAAGCACGGAAGCGCTCAGCTCGCAATGTCACTTGCGGTCACCCATCCCGATTGTGACCGCGCACAACGTTGCTTAACTTCGACGATCAATCAAGAACGCGTAAGCAAGCTACGCCACGAGCGCTTCGTCTAACAGAGTAGAATCTACACCCTCAAACTGTTTTGTGTTTTTTTATTATCAGGCTGTGTACACATGTTTTGGGATTCAATCTAGTTTTAAATTGTGTTATTATGTTCTTCCGCCGTTATTCGAAGCCTTTTAAACATATTTTGATGGTAGTCCTTCCGTTTCCGGCCGTATTTATAATATTTGTCGACTTTAGTTCCGATAGCTGGCGCTAGGGGGCGCTTCTTGACGTAACTTCCGTCATCCATTTTCACCAGGTCAAGTGCGAGCTCTTTCTCATCATTGCAGAGTCTCAAATACCTTATTATATTTAACTACAAACATACAACGGCAGAACTGACTGTAAGGCTTCGAATAAGGCTCCGGACATAATAAGAGTTTTAATGGTAGGTAAAACTCTGCTATTTGTACTTTGCTTATTATGTGATTGTTTTCTGTTTTGTGTGCCTTAATAATAATAATAAAAAAATAAACTACACCCTCTTTAATAATCAGTCACTTTCTCCCCTCGGTGTACAATGTAATTGTGTGCAACTATTTCCTCTAACTTATCATCTGGCATGCCGTGATCTGTATGAACAGGTTGTTATATACAAAGAGCTTGAATAAACAGTACAGCACTCACCAGCAAGCGAGTTCTCGAGTATCAGCCTATACTTGATGTGCATATGGTTCAGCTTGTCTGAGAGCTGAGGGTGCTCCTCAAGTGGGAACTGACCCTTGTAGGGCTGCGCTGTGGTCACTAGAGACGGATCGTCGAGTTCTGAAATGGAAAATTAATTTATTCGGTAATATAACAAGCTATTACATTAAAAAAATTAAATAACCCCTGAATAGAACAGCACAAAGCAATTGGATCTGGGAAAGTTGAAAAGATCCTTTTTTCAAGTAGGAAATGAGCTGATGATCTTCAAACGCATATAAGTATGTCATAATAAATATAATTTACTTACCCAAGGTACCAATAAGAGAGCCCTGGTCCAACACAGCACCAGGTCTGAGATTCCACGTGATTTTACCAGCTTCAGGAGACGATAGCGTCATCACCATTTTCATCACCTGATGGAAAAAACAATCATCATCTTCCTGCCCTTATCCCACTCTATGTGGGGTCGGCACATCATAATCCTTGGATCATGCTGTAAGAGTTGTGGCTAAGGTGTTTTATGACCGGCCGCCTGCCTGACGTCAACGCTCCTTGGGAATACTTGCTTATTGTATCTCATCATGTTGGAGGATACTATCCCTTAGTCGACTTTAACGACATGCTCGGGGAGAGAAGCAGCTGGACGCATTCTATGTTTTTTCTTTACTCCCAGTCCAGCGAAGAAGTTGATGGAAAGAACGATGTTTTTCATAATTTGAGTAATTTCTTCAATTTGAATTTATACTGGTCTACTTGTCTAGTAACTAAAACTTTGCTTTATAATTTGCTTCTGATCCATCTTTACTTCAAAGTTATGGTCTACTAGCTACGGCCCACGGCTTCGCTCGCGTGGTATCCGGATAAAAAAATAGCCTAAATGTCATCGAGTACATGTACTATGTATATTCCAAGTTTCATTCAAATCCGTTCAACCGTTTAGGCGTGATTGAGGCACAAACATCCAAACTCACAAACTTTCGCATTTATAATATAAGTAAGACTATTGTTTAGTGATGTTCTACTTGTTTACTTGGGCTAAATTCGTCTATAGTCTATAGCATTGTTTGGTATGCTATTGTCATTATGGTCTAATGGTCTACTAACCTCAATCTCAGCATACGGCTGTCCCTTATCCACATGCCCTCCATCATCCACTAAGGTGTTGACCAGTTTCCCCGCAGAGGGAGCCCTGAGTTTGGAAGGGTCCTTCTCCTTCTCAAAGACCACGGTCTGGTTTCCGATGACAATGCGGTACTTGTCGACTTCGTCTTTCAAGTACGTGGTGAACGAAGATCCGTCGATTGAGAGGAGGGTCCCTGAAAATAACCGCAGTTCAAGTCTTTCATAACACTGGTTCATTAAAGCAAGTAATTTCGTATGGGCTAGTGGCCAACTCTTGTGACGGAGTTTTTAGGTCGCCTAAAGGTCTCCGTCATGACTTAAAGATTTAAAAGCCGGGACCGACTATATAACTGGTTCATTGGGGGGGAATTCCCGAAATTCAACTCCTGGAGGACGGGAAGTCATCTTCAACGTTCATACGTTTGTATGAAAAAACTCAACGCGGACAATTTCTAAGGCTTTCAATTATGGGCTTTCACTAGTTGCAAATACATTTCCCTGTGATTTGTAATGTATAAGTTTAACATCTTTCTCTTTTATTGGTAGATGTTTTCATAAAGCCATTGATTTATTGAATGGGTGAATGACGAACGACTGAACGAATGAATGATCAAATGAATGAAATAAGATTATTAAATCTACTTAATAATAATCATTAAATTAACATTAATTAAATAATTATTAATATTAATAATTATTTACTACTTAATCATTAAATAAATTAAAGTTGCCTCCTGACGCTGTATAAATCATCTACTATAGATGGTAAAAGGCCTTAGTTTAGTTTTTTATAGAATGAGAATGAGGATTAAATGATGAATGATCAACGAATGAACAAAGAATGATGAACGAACGAATGAATGAACATGTTTCTCACCTCCATCAGTCAACTTGTGCACTTCCAACTCCTTGAAGCTTCCATTCATGACGAGGAAGTACGAAGTGGGTCCGTACTTAGTCGCTGTCACTTTGTACTTATGACCAGAGTGGATGAGCTCAACATCCACTGTGTTTGATAGCTGTGAAGACGCCTGGATTTGACCCCTGAACAAATTATAATCATGAATGAATTCATCATCTTCCTGCCCTTATCCCACCCAATGTGGGGTCGGCACAGCATGTACCTTGGATCATGCTGTAAGAGTTTTGGCTAAGGTGTTTTATGACCGGCCGCCTGCCTGACGTCAACCCTCCTTGGGAATACTTGCTTATTGTATCTCATCATGTTGGAGGAAACTATCTCTTAGTCGACTTTTACGACATGCTCGGGGAGAGAAGCAGCTGGACGCATTCTGTGCTTTTTCTTTACTCCCAGTCCAGCAGAGAAGTTAATCATGAATGAATTAATGTATGAAAATATCTTGTTATACACATCATCATCTCCCTGCCCTTATCCCACTCAAGTGGGGTCGGCACAACATGTTTTCCTCTTCCATCCCCCTCTATCAGCCGTCATTTCAGTATTCACTCCTTTCTTACTCATATCATCATTCACGCAATCCATCCATCTCTTCTTTGGTCTACCTCTACCCTTGTATCCATCCACTTTCATATCTAACATTCTTCTCGTCACATGACATTCATCCCTCCGCATGACATGCCCATACCAGGCTAATCTATTGCTCCTCAACTTTTCCGTCACAGGCGCTACTTTCAAACTTCCTCTAATATATCCATTCCGTATCTTATCATATCTTGTTATACACCTAGTAACATAACTTCTCTGCTGGACCGGGAGTAAAGAAAAAAAATAGAATGTGCCCAGCTGCTTCTCTCCCCGAGCATGTCGTAAAAGTCGGCTAAGGGAAAAAGCATGGAATGCGTCCAGCGTTCTATGCTTTTTCTTTACTTCTGGTTCAGTTTTCTTATTAGTACTTGTGGCTCTGCCTACCCCATTAGGGATCTAAAATCGCTAGTGACTCACCAATCACTAGCGATTTTTGTTTTGTCTAGTGGACACAATTGGTGGTATTGAATTAAAAAGATTCAACTTACTTTTCAAGACAGTTCTTGAAATCTTGGAAGTGGGCCGTGATAATGTTATCAGCTATCAGAATGGACCCGCACATTACACCTAACATCACATCGGGCTTCTCTGATTGCACCTGAGGGCAACGATAAATAAGTTAATTAGTTAGAAAGTCGAGTTGCCTCCTGACACTGTATAAATAGATAGATAGAATCTGAATCGTTATCAGATCTGCTGCTGAATTCAATTGAGTACGATTTACAAAAATTCCGACCATTTTACAACCAAATATGAATCTGCCGCTGAATCGAATTGCATACAATTCACATATGATTCGGACTATTTTACAAAAATAACAGGAATCTCTTAGGATTAGTTATAAAATCGAAAAATGAATTGCTCAAAGAAGCCTTTTTGCTTTAGCTCCGCTGGTGTTCCAGTCTTACCCTTTCAGCTATGAGGGCGTCAAGCCAGCTGGTGTCAATATCGTTGTTCTGGAAGGCAGCCGTCTCCAACAACGTGATAAGATACTCCACTGTTGTCCTGAAGTCTCCTCTGATGCTCAACTCCTTGAGGGCTATCACCAGGTTCCTGAATAAATAATGTTATAAACCATGTTATCCGGGTCCTGGAAAATGTACTTCATTCGTGAATGGTTTGAGTTAGGAGCATGCATGACAGTACCGAATGTGACCATCGGTATCTTACTTATATTATAATTGCGAAAGTTTGTGAGGATGTTTGGATGTTTGTGCCTCAATCACGCTTAAGCGGCTGAACGGATTTGAATGAAACTTGGAATATACATAATACATGTGCTAGTTTAACATATGGGCTATTCATTATTCGGTTACCACACGAGCGAAGCCGCGGGCGGCAGCTAGTTTAATTATATTGTGAATGAACTACACAATATAAAAAAGTGAAAACATCTGTTTCGTGATATCTAAACTATTAGAATTAATAAGAGGGCAGCTAGTTTAATTATATTGTGAATGAACTACACAATATAAAAAAGTGAAAACATCTGTTTCGTGATATCTAAACTATTAGAATTAATAAGAGGGCAGCTAGTTTAATTATATTGTGAATGAACTACACAATATAAAAAAGTGAAAACATCTGTTTCGTGATATCTAAACTATTAGAATTAATAAGAGGGCAGCTAGTTTAATTATATTGTGAATGAACTACACAATATAAAAAAGTGAAAACATCTGTTTCGTGATATCTAAACTATTAGAATTAATAAGAGTATGAATCTTTTTGTAGAACTACATTTCCTTATTCTCCGTTTACTTAAAGGCGTATACACAAGTCCCCAGTACTCACTCCCTCGCCTGCTCGCGGGTCTCGCCCCACGAGAAACAATGCCCGAACTGTGAATCCGCGAATTCATGCAGCCCGCCCGAAGCCGCTACGCTGAAGTAGCCCCAGACGTTCTTCGATGATCGGAAGTTCAGCTCCTGGACCGTGCCTGATGATGGCTTGAATCCTGGCAAAAAAGCACTTTTTTTAATTTATGAATCATTTTGTATTGACTTGGTTTACTTGTATACTGGCAGTCTACTGGACTACTTGTCTACTTGCCTACTAATGATTAAAGTGGGATTGTTTAGGTATGTTTTATTTTTCCTCTTTACAGTATACTCAAATATAATGATTACAGAAATAATTAATTAATGAATGAGAATTAGTATTTTTAATTGCCCGTGAAGCGCTCGTGGCGTAGCTTGCTTAGACGCTTAGACTTGATTGATAGTTAAAGATAAGCAACGTTGTAACAACACAATTGGGATGGGTGACCGCAAGTGGCATTACGAGCTGAGCGCTTCCGTGCTTCGGAGGGCACGTTAAACAGTAGGTCCCGGCTTTTAAGTCGTTAAGCCACGACGGAGGCCTTTAGGCGGCCTTAAAACTCCATCACAAGAGTTGGCCACTAGCTCATACGAACTTACTTACTTATTGCCCGTTGTAGTCTACTTAGTCTACTAGCTCACTAATGTATAATGGTCTACTCACCCTCATCAGGGTTTTCCGAAGTAATCCTGGCGGCGATGACATGGCCCCATGGTGAAGGGCGCTGCTTGGGTTCATCGAACTCTATGTGAGTGAGACCCCATGGGGATTCCCCGTAGAGAAGACGGATGTCTTTGATGTGATACAGGGGTAGACCCATGGCAATCTGGAAAATACCGACGATATTAGGACTTGAATACTGCCTATAGAACTCATGGAGCTCATAAAAGAAGCCTGTATCTTCTATGCTTGGAAAGCTCGCGTTACGAACGGCCCCCTTATTCCTTAAGGTGGACGCGACGCTGCGCGTTACAACCATGTTACGAACTGTCAAGTTTCGTTTGGTCATAGCGAATAAAGCCCCAAAGGCGTAAATCAACGACGATTTAAGAAGGTTTTAGACTACCAACCCCCTCCAAATAACGTGTATTTTGTTCAGTACAAAGTATCTTAAAAAAAATCGAATAATTTCTTTAAATCTAATAAGAAAAAATAAAAACACGTGATATCTCACTACAAGTATAAAGACCCTCCATTTTTCAGGGTACGTCCGTCCGTCCGTCTGTCTGTCAGTGGGCTGTATCTCATTAGCTGTAATAGGTAGAGAGTTGAAATTTTGGTACGGAACCCTTAATTCGACTCGCATTTAACCAGTTTTATTTTTATTTTACCTTTAATTGTCCCAACCCCCTCTTTTATCCCCCTACTTACCTGAAGCTGAGCAGCGGGTAGATTCACGTCCGCCACCATCTCAGTGCAGGGATGCTCGACCTGCAGTCGCGGGTTCAGTTCCAGGAAGTAGTATTGCCCCGTGGCCGGCTCATACAGGTACTCCACTGTACCGGCACTGACGTAGCCAACCATCTTCGCGAGGCGGACTGCTGACTGAGAAGAAAATATTATAAACTAGCTGCCGCCCGCGGCTTCGCCCGCGTGGTACCCGGATAAAAAATAGCCTATATGTTAATCCAGTACATGTACTATGTATATTTCAAGTTTCGTTCAGATCTGTTCAGCCGTTTAGGCGTTATTGAGGCACGAACATCCAAACATCCTCACAAAATTTCGAACTAGATGGCAGCACAGGTAAAATTAGCACGCGCTATCGTTGCGTTTTGAGCTTTACGCCGGTAATTTCAAGCAAACTAAAGCATTTCAATTTTATAATATAAGTAAGAAGTAAGAAGTAAGAAGTAAGATAAAGTAAGATAATAAGTAAGAAGTAAGATGTTATATCACGTTGACTTTCCTGATGGACTGGGAGTAAAGGTAAAACACAGAATGCGTCTAGCTGCTTCTCTCCCCGAGCATGTCGTAATTTCATGAGGAACATTAAATAAAGCATTTTATAAAAAAAAACCCATTGGACGTACCAGAAAATTTCCCAAATAGACGGGACAGTCAACGTGATATATAAAATAGTTTGTGCGTGTGAATGTTTGTTACCACCTATCTCCGTTACAAATAAACCGTTCTTAATGAAATTTAGAATGTAGGTAGTTTAGGTTCTGGAATCCTACTAATATTATAAATACGGAAGTTTGTTACTAATATTATTGCGAAAGTTTGTGTGGATGTGGCTATGTATGTTTGTGTCTCAATCACATCCATGTAATTTGGTATATACATAGGTATGCGTGCCGGAATAACATTATAGGCTACTTTTTGTCCGGATATCACGCGAGCAAAGCCGTGGGCGAAAGCTAGTAACACATAAAATATACTAATAATTTTTTTAGTTTAATTCAGGAAAATACTGACTGAAAAGAAAACAAAAAAAATTATAACCCAAAGCCCCATTCATTTAAATTACTACTCCCGGTCTACCGATCTACTCTCGGTCTACTTGGTCTACTGGTCTACTCCGACATTCTCCATCTCAGAATCGTGCATTCTCTATGAATTTGTCTACTGGTCTACTCTCGGTCTACTAGTCTACTCCTCACCTTCTCCATCTCAATGAAGACATCAGGCTTAGCGACTGCCGCCGGAGCCTCCTCGATGATCTTCTGGTGACGACGCTGGATGGAGCAGTCGCGACCGAACAGGGATATGGCGTTACCTGATGATGATGATACATATACAACGTGTAACATAATGTCCCTATAAGCCCGAAACGGGGGTGTTCTATACGTCATTGCGAACAACGTTTGTTCAACGACTTTTAAAATTTCAAAGGTTTTCATTCATGAAATGTCTCTTAAACTTTGCTCCAATACGTAACTTGACACAACATGAGGCATCCCTATTTACAGCTGTTTTTTGACCTTTAAGTGTGAACTCTAGATGAAACAGGTAACAGAACAGACACCATTAGTAAAATGCCTACCTACTTACCTAATAACGAGGTGGCTTAATAAGTAATTTCTATTTTTTTTTGAAGGCCTAGTTGGTACCTTGGTATTTATTGGTAATTAAAATGTAAGGTCACACACATCACGACTAAAATCCCTAGGCACCGTAAACATCCTTTCAGATCTCTTTGTTAAGTACCTAGTATAGGAGATAGGTACCTTACCTACTCAATTTTGTACCTACCTACTCGGGCCTTAAAGGTATCCTCAGTGGGTGCCAAGGAGTATGAGAGGATGTCTACCGTGCCTGAGGATAAAGCCGTGATACCTACTCAATTTTGTACCTACCTACTCGGGCCTTAAAAGCATCTTGAGTAGGTAACAAGAAGTATGAGAAGAGGTCTACCGTGCCTGAGGATAAGCCGTGACACTATTCCACTTTAGTTTTTCCAACGATGTATTATTCCAATATTCATTGGAGCATTTTTCAATGCAATTTTGTACCTACCTACTTGGGCACTAAAGTCAAAGGTTGTGACTTATCTGTCTTACTAATCTTCATTTTCATCGTGAACAGCCTATTTGTCATTGGTTGCATTGAAACAACAACAACAACTAGTGGGATGGCACCTCGCCCTAATTGGCTGTCGGTGCCTTTGCTAAATTCAAAATCCGCAACCGTCAACCGACACCGCACCGCAAGCGTTTGTTTAATAAAATCAAATTGGTTCCGTAGGCTTATTTGTTTTTTACTTTTCTTGATTGAACTACGTAATTGTTGGTAGGTTATTATGTAAGTAGGTAGGTACCTAGTAGCAAATGGGGATAGAGCACATGGTAGCATATTGCTATGAACCCCGCCTTCCCATCCTTAAGTCGTGAGTTCGAATCTATGGATTTTTCGATTCGAAATTTATGTGTGCAATATCAATGCTCTCAAACGGTGAAGGAAAACATCGTGAGGAAACCAGGCATGTCATAGACGTGTGTCAAAGTGTACGAAAGGAGCCTTCAAGGTGCACTCTAATCCTTCCACCACACTGGTTCAAAAGAGCTAGCGACACGGACACGACGACAGTAGTAGTAGTAGTAGTAGTAGTAGATGTATGATGAAGTTTTTTGCCTTTTTTTTCCCAATCGGTATTTAGTGGGTTACCCCTGACAAGGAACCCTAAAAATTCGGCTTTCGGCAATAGGTACCTACTTTTGGTCGCAAAACAGATCGGTTTTTATCAGTCGCAATTAGCATTCGTTCCTTGCAACATCTGCAACAAGCAATCTCTCGGTTCGCGTAACTAATTAACGTACGATACGATGTCGGCTTTGTACTCAAACGGTGAGTATTATGATATGGTGTTGTGTGTGTGTTGGAGCAGCACCAAATAATTAATAGCTTAGTAGCGGCGCGTCAGCTCTACAGAGAGCGTTATCTAGGGCGGCCATTGCCATCTTACGGGCTATTTTCTGGGATTGGTGAACCGTCTTCTCTCGACGGGATCTTTCCACCGGGGCGCACCAGTGAGGGAAGACCGGGAATTCGGTGGTGTGTTGTACCTACTTCCCTTTGATGGATACCGAGTACCTACTGTGTGTGTCAACAGTGATAAAATTCAGTGATAGGTAGGTATGATGATAGGTACCTAACCTATCACCCTACCTAGTAGGTACCCCATTAGTACCTAGCTTACTAATAAAAAATGACAAAAATAATTTTGTGATTGTGAATGTGAATGTGTACCAGTAATACCAACCTAGGTACCTACATACCTACCTAATACCTACCATGTCAATTAGCCGTGTTCCGAGCCAACCAAGAAGAAGGGAGAAAAGGTATAACTTAACTTTTCCTGTACCTAGGTCCTTAGGTAACTACCTAGGTAGATGTAGGTAGGTAGTTGTTTTTTTATGTGTGAAAGATATCGTGATTTTAATCTTCGACTTTAATTTCTACGTAGAATTAAAAAAATTGCAAATTCTTACGAAAACTTTGGTGATTACACCTAGGTACTTTTTGAAACTTGCCGCGCGTTCAATTGTCTGCGTATGTGTGGGTCCGACGCGATAGGAGGGTGCGCGTGTGTTTGTTACCAACGCAAATGGTAAACAAACACATAGGGTTGTCACAAATTTCTCATGAAATAATTTGTTTTTAATTGTATAGGAATTTCAAATATGATGTATTGAACCTTTGCACACGTCAATGTATTCAAGTGCTCGGTCTGAATACACCCCTTTCGGGCTTATAGGGACATTATGTTACACGTTGTATAGTAGATAGTTATACAAGGGGCTAAAATGACCCATTATGATTTGAGCAAGAAGAGTGAAAAACATTAAGAAACAATAACACCTAACAGTCACATACATTGTTCAGATCTCACATTTATACAACGTGTAACATAATGTCCCTATAAGCCCGAAACGGGGGTGTTCTATACGTCATTGCGAACAACGTTTGTTCAACGACTTTTAAAATTTCAAAGGTTTTCATTCATGAAATGTCTCTTAAACTTTGCTCCAATACGTAACTTGACACAACATGAGGCATCCCTACTTACAGCTGTTTTTTGACCTTTAAGTGTGAACTCTAGATGAAACAGGTAACAGAACAGACACCATTAGTAAAATGCCTACCTACTTACCTAATAACGAGGTGGCTTAATAAGTAATTTCTATTTTTTTTTGAAGGCCTAGGGGTACCTTGGTATTTATTGGTAGGTAATTAAAATGTAAGGTCACATCACGACTAAAATCCCTAGGCACCGTAAACATCCTTTCAGATCTCTTTGTTAAGTACCTAGTATAGGAGATAGGTACCTTACCTACTCAATTTTGTATCTACCTACTCGGGCCTTAAAGGTATCCTCAGTGGGTGCCAAGGAGTATGAGAGGATGTCTACCGTGCCTGAGGATAAAGCCGTGATACCTACTCAATTTTGTACCTACCTACTCGGGCCTTAAAAGCATCTTGAGTAGGTAACAAGAAGTATGAGAAGAGGTCTACCGTGCCTGAGGATAAAGCCGTGACCCTATTCCACTTTAGTTTTTCCAACGATGTATTATTCCAATATTCGTTGGAGCATTTTTCAATGCAATTTTGTACCTACCTACTTGGGCACTAAAGTCAAAGGTTGTGACTTATCTGTCTTACTAATCTTCATTTTCATCGTGAACAGCCTATTTGTCATTGGTTGCATTGAAACCACAACAACAATAAGTGGGATGGCACCTTGCCCTAATTGGCTGTCGGTGCCTTTGCTAAATTCAAAATCCGCAACCGTCAACCGACACCGCACCGCAAGCGTTTGTTTAATAAAATCAAATTGGTTCCGTAGGTTTATTTGTTTTTTACTTTTCTTGATTGAACTACGTAATTGTTGGTAGGTTATTATGTAAGTAGGTAGGTACCTAGTAGCAAATGTGGATGGAGCACATGGTAGCATATTGGTATGAACCCCGCCTTCCCATCCTTAAGTCGTGAGTTTGAATCTATGGATTTTTCGATTCGAAATTTATGTGTGCAATATCAATGCTCTCAAACGGTGAAGGAAAACCTCGTGAGGAAACCAGGCATGTCATAGACGTGTGTCAAAGTGTACGAAAGGAACCTTCAAGGTGCACTCTAATCCTTCCACCACACTGGTTCAAAAGAGCTAGCGACACGGACACGACGACAGTAGTAGTAGTAGTAGATGTATGGTGAAGTTTTTTTCCTTTTTTTTCCCAATCGGTATTTAGTGGGTTACCCCAGACAAGGAACCCTAAAAATTCGGCTTTCGGCAATAGGTACCTACTTTTGGTCGCAAAACAGATCGGGTTTTATCAGTCGCAATTAGCATTCGTTCCTTGCAACAACTGCAACAAGCAATCTCTCGGTTCGCGTAACTAATTAACGTACGATACGATGTCGGCTTTGTACTCAAACGGTGAGTATTATGATATGGTGTTGTGTGTGTGTGTTGGAGCAGCACCAAATAATTAATAGCTTAGTAGCGGCGCTTCAGCTCTACAGAGAGCGTTATCCAGGGCGGCCATTGCCATCTTACGGGCTATTTTCTGGGATTGGGGAACCGTCTTCTCTCGACGGGATCTTTCCACCGGCGCACCAGTGAGGGAAGACCGGGAATTCGGTGGTGTGTTGTACCTACTTCCCTTTGATGGATACCGAGTACCTACTGTGTGTGTCAACAGTGATAAAATTCAGTGATAGGTAGGTATGATGATAGGTACCTAACCTATCACCCTACCTAGTAGGTACCCCATTAGTACTTAGCTTACTAATAAAAAATGACAAAAATAATTTTGTGATTGTGAATGTGAATGTGAATGTGTACCAGTAATACCAACCTAGGTACCTACATACCTACCTAATACCTACCATGTCAATTAGCCGTGTTCCGAGCCAACCAAGAAGAAGGAAGAAAAGGTATAACTTAACTTTTCCTGTACCTAGGTCCTTAGGTAACTTAACTACCTAGGTAGATGTAGGTAGGTAGTTGTTTTTTTATGTGTGAAAGATATCGTGATTTTAATCTTCGACTTTAATTTCTACGTAGAATTAAAAAAATTGCAAATTCTTACGAAAACTTTGGTGATTTGATTACACCTAGGTACTTTTTGAAACTTGCCGCGCGTTCAATTGTCTGCGTATGTGTGGGTCCGACGCGATAGGAGGGTGGGCGTGTGTTTGTTACCTACGCAAATGGTAAACAAACACATAGGGTTGTCACAAATTTCTCATGAAATAATTTGTTTTTAATTGTATTGGAATTTCAAATATGATGTATTGAACTTTTGCACACGTCAATGTATTCAAGTGCTCGGTCTGAATACACCCCTTTCGGGCTTATAGGGACATTATGTTACACGTTGTATAAGAAGCTTTTCCATACATATTCCATATATACATATCATCTGCCCACCCCATTAATCATACGCCCGTATGATTAATGGGGTGGGCAGAGCCACAAGTATTCATAAGAAAACTTGCAGCCACTCTTGATTCAAATTCCCAAGATGGATATGGTGAATCATGGTGACAGATGATCAGCCCATCATCCATATAGATGGTCCATCGTGTTGGAGAGGATACTATCCCTTAGTCGATTTTACGACATGCTCGGGGAGAGAAGCAGCTGGACGCATACATCCTTTACTCCCAGTCCAGCAGAGAAGTTAGAGAAATACTAAAATCTTTGTCTACGGGATAGATCCTAACGCCATCTAGGATGCCTTAGAAAAATTTAAAAAAAAATGTTTATTCAGAACGGAAACAAGTTGGACAAATTTTGCAAGTAAAACGATGAGACTGCAAAAGTTTTGAAAGTGAAATAAACTATATATATTCTTATTGTATTTGAAAACCACTCACCATACTGATCAGCCAAAAGTTGCACTTCCAAATGACGAGCTGACTTAGCCAGCTTCATCACGAATATAGGAGAGCCGGGGACCTCAGCTTGAACCTAAAAAGTTCATAAGTTATCAATTGTTTCAGTTAAAGCAACCATTGATATTCTTGCAAACTATTCTCAGACTTTTAATTAGATTTAGAAGCGCTCGTGAAGTAGCTTGCTTATACGTTCTCGATTGATCGTTGAAGTTAAGCAACGTTGTGCGCAGTATGTGTGTATGTTCGTATGAGCTAGTGGCGAACTCTAGTGACGGAGTTTTTAGGCCGCCTAAAAGCCTCCGTCATGGCTTGACCGCACACTGCCCATCTCGCTACCACAAGTTCAACATTTCTATAGCCGCACCTCAGCTAGTCAGTAACTTAAGTAAGATATTTAACGACCTCTGTGTCGCGTGGCGGGCGAGTGCTCGGCTGAGACGCAAGAGGCGCGGGTTCGATCCCCGCTACGGGGAAAATGTTTGTATGTTCTGCAAATATTTCTCCCGGGTCTGGGTGATGTAGTATTATGTATTCTAAGTATGTATTTACAAAAAAAAATAAGTATTCTATCAGCCATCTGGTTCCCATAGTACAAGCTTTGCTTAGTTTGGGGCTAGATGACGCTGTGTGAAATGTCCACAAATATTTATTATTATTATTATTATTACCTGTCTAAACATGTTTGCAAAATCATCGGCGTTTTCAACTTTTCTGATACCTTTTCCGCCACCACCCTCTGACGCCTTTATCATGACAGGGAAACCTGGAAAATTTATATTAGCTAATGATATTATTCATGAAAATCACCATTAATTATGCACATGCATATGCTTTTTCTTAAGTGCAATATACTGCCGTCATAAGGAAAAAAGACGTATCTGACATTTTTTTTTCATAATTGAGTAATATACATCATCGGAATCAGTAAAAAAAGACGCATCTACCAGTATTTTTTTTCTCCATTTCGAAATTTTATGTAGAAACGTCATTTTTTCTTGTGACGGCAGTATAGAATATTCTATCTATTTATCTATCTCTTCCCTCTATATCTCTATCTTTCTACTCACCGATCTTGTAAGCAGACTGCAGTCCCTGCTCCGGTGTGGTCACACATCCTTTGCCGAACAGCTCAGAAGATATCTTTATCTTCTTCGTGTTGTACTCAGCTTTTAGCTCTGAAAAACAATTATTTTTAATTCTTTATAATATAAGTATGATTGCACAATTATAGGGCCTAATTTAAAGTGGTATGTAGAAATTGGGGTATGATATAAAGAAACATACATCCTTACTAATAGGATTAGCATTTGCAGGAATTACAATACATGGAAATACTTTTGTTAAGTCCATTAAAACACCATATTTCGGTAAATATGTTTATTGTGGAAAGTAGCAACACGACACGTAAAAAACGAAGTGTAAAAATATATCTACCCTCTACTTAGTCTATCTTATTATAAAAGAAGAAATGACAAGTACCCACTAGAAATACACAACAGCTTTAGAAACTGAGCTTTTACCTGTATTGTACCATTTGTAAGAACGTCACATTACATGGAAATGCTCAAGAAAATACATACATATTATCACGCCCGTATCCATAATAGGGTGGGCAGAGCCACAAGCTAGCATAAGAAAACTTGTAGCCACTTCTGATTTAAAGTCCTAAGATGGATGTGGTGAACCATGGTGACAGGTGATCAGCCCATCGCCCAAATAGGTGGTTCATGATTTTTGAGAGGATAATCCCTTAGTCGACTTTTACGACATGCTCGAGAAGAAAAGCAGCTGGACGCATTCTATGTATCTTTACTCCCAGTCCAGCAGTGAAGTATAATTGAGAAAATACTCTAGTGCAGGGATTCCCAAAGTGGTCCTAGGGGTCGACATAAACGAAAACTGTTTTGGGGGTCGACGAGGTCTAAAAATCGACCCCTATTAAATTAACACAAGTTCTTATTTAAAACTTGATATTTACTGAATTGTATGTCTTTTTATTTTGTTAAATTTTGATGAGAAAATGAAGAAAACTTTACTCACTTAACCAAGTGCAAAGTTTTCCAATTGGTACCTTAGTACCTAGGTATTTTGTATCAACAGAAAAAAATTTAAGATAGGCCCCCTTATTCATAATAGTCTGCTAACTTAAGCATTGATAATTCTCACTCTGTCTTCTTCTATTGACCTAAGTCATAATGAAAAATAACACTCTGTAGCAGCTGTTTTAAGTTAGCGGACCATTATGAATAAGGGGGTTGATCTTAAAAGTAGGTAATTTGGCCATGGTGGTCTGAGGTAACAGTTCATTTTGAAAAAGGGGTCACTTGTCCAAAATAGTTTGGGGATCCCTGCTCTAGTGTATATCCACCTTCATAAGTATAAGGATCTTACCACTGCCACTCCAAGGTAAGGTAGGTATGTCAGCGGTCTGTGCCACTATTGACGAGGCGATCTTGTCTCCCAAGGCCCACATGGCCTTCTCCGGAGGCCCTATGAATACAACTCCGGCCCGGTGAAGTAACTCCGGTAGCTTTGGGTTCTCCGATGCGTGGCCCCAACCTGCCCATACCGCCTAGAAGGGAATATGCACCTTAGCGAAATGATTTTAGAGACTAAATTTAGCTTGAACGTTGGCTAGATTAATTTGTGTTGAATAGTAAAAAAAATTAATAAGAAATACTACAAAATTTGCATTACCTATTAATTCTAAGGCAGTGGGTCAGCTAGTATATAAATATAAAAGGATACTGACCTGAACTTGAGTCCTAACAGCGATATCAACAATCAGCTCAACATTGGCATAGTTATTGTTATTGGAACCTCCGGGGACTGGTACGTAATGGTCGGCCATTTTGATGTACTCAGCATTAGCCTTCAGATCCTCTGGGGTCACCTGTAATGAGAAATGTATATAACCATTTTAGTCAGACCACTCCTGCAGTGAATGAATGAATGAATGTGATTTCAATTTTAAAACAGCTTTTCTACAAAAAAGTGTAGTCTGTATGTCACGTAAAATTTATAATAAAATACCTAAATCATTAAAAGATCTTGACGACAATATATTTATAGGACTAAATTGAAACAATTATTAATTAACAAATGCTATTATAAAATTAATGATTTTATGACAGATAAACTTTGACATCACCTTATTTTACTATTGCGCCTATTACTATTATTACTTTTTTTTTACATTGTATAAAACTACAATAATAGGTTATATTATAGGTTACTGTAACATTTGCATACTAATCTTAGTAGAACATGATTGAGACCAAAATAGTTATAACATCTGTGTAACCTACATTGTGTTCAAGCAAATAAAATGTCTTTATCTTTATCAATTAATTTTCTAATTTCTAATTAATTTTAGTGGAACAAAGATCTGCACTGACATCCCGCGATGGGGTGTATTGTGCATTATCCCCCTGCTAACCCTCCCCCAGCCAGCACAACTCCTTGAAGTACCGGAGGACTTTGGGATGTTGGCAGCAGTGTTCCAGTATCCTCGATGGTGTTGAGGCTTTTTTTTTACCGAAATAGGTTTGATTTTGATTACACTCTACCTGATGTTAAGTAACAGTGTGAGATAAGATGAAGCACGCTTACCTAGAAGAAACCTATTCTAAGAAGGCTCTAATTTGCGCTTTGAAGCTGGACACAGTTTATGGTTTTTTCTCAACTCCCAGTCCAGCGGAGAAGTAGTTAATATTTTACTAATATCAATTTTACGACCTAACTGATAGAAACTGATTGCAGCCATCATCATCATCATCATGTAAATGTGCTTACCATGACAACGAAGCGCACGGCGCGTTCGTTCTTGAACATCTCGTAGGACCATCGTCTGATTGAACGCATGCATTTTACAGCGCCAATGCCGTTATTAGCTATCAGAACCTGGAAACATAAGAAAGTTATTATAATACCCGGCCATTACGACCTCTGTGACGTGGCGGGCGAGTTGCTCTGTTGAGACTCAAGAGGCGCGGGTTCAATTGCTGCGGGAGAAATGTTTACACGTTCAGCAAATATCTTCTGGGTCTGAGTGTTGTAATATTATGAATTATGAGTATCAGCCATCCTCAGACCAAATAAAAAGAAAAGATGCCCCGCCGGGAATAACAAAAGTGAAGCCACACAAAGCCGTGCTCCTGCAAGTAAACATACACGCTCGCGCACACACCTACACTAAAACCATGCTCATCGCTCTCGAGTCGTTGTCAAGTAAACTTAAAATTTACAAATAGAATTATGCCTTCCTGTGTCGACATTTATGTCCACAAATATTTATTTATTTATAGGTAGGTTTTTTTTTCATGAGAATGTTTAAATATTTGAGCCAACAGATGAATCTTTTTGAGACAGTAACATGTATCTATCTAGTCGTGCCACTAGTTCTTTCGAACCAGTGTGGTGAAAAGATTTAAAGTGCGCCTCAAAGTATCCTTTCGTGCACTAGACAGATGTATTTGAACTTTTTAGGTTCTACGACATGGCAGCTTCCTCACAATGTTTTCCTTCACCGTTTGAGAACAGAAAAATCAGTTGGCGTACAACTGGATTTGAACTCACGACGGATCTGAAGGCAGGGTCTCTACCACTGGACCACTAGTGCTCTCACCTATTTCATTCATTCATCGTGTCAATGAGCTCAAACTCTCAAATTAATATAATAAAACTAAATTAATTTAGCAAAATATAAAGCCACCTCTATGGCCCTATCAGAGGCCTCGAGAAGGTTCTCTCAGATGCAGGTTGTTGGTTCACCTATGATCAAAAGTATTTGAACTAGACCCTATTCCCTCCATACCTTGTTGATAGAACGGGTGCCTTGGAACCGACGAACAAACTCTTCAGGGGTCGCGACAGTGAAGTCCTTCTCTTGAAACCGGGCGCTGTGGATCACAGTGCCCTGGGACATGGACGGCCTGGAACACACATTGAACTTTACTTAAGACTTTATCGAATGAACATGCTAAAAATCAAAATCCTTCCAAAGGATTAAGAGAACCCCTCAAGACCTAATAGCCTCATGATAAACAT
The DNA here is from genome assembly GCA_949320045.1 of Scotopteryx bipunctaria. Taxonomy (NCBI): domain Eukaryota; kingdom Metazoa; phylum Arthropoda; class Insecta; order Lepidoptera; family Geometridae; genus Scotopteryx; species Scotopteryx bipunctaria. Next base: position 1,693,674 of record OX439470.1, read on the forward strand.
ACATACATATTATCATTCCCATATTTTTTACGAGGTGGGCAGACCCACAAGTAATCACAAGAAAACTTGCAGCCACTTCAGACCCAAAGTCCCAAGATGGATTTGGTGAATCACGGTGACAGATGATCAGCCCATATAGATGGCTCATCATGTTGGAGAGGATACTATCCCTTAGTCGACTTTTACGACATGCTCGGGGAGAGAAGCAGCTTGATGCATTCTGCTTTTTCCTTATAATACCCATACGGATATATCACTGGGCCTATTCCATGCATGCCAATAATGGAGAACACATCAAAACTCTAACTAAATGCCTAGAAGGATCAATTGCAAGCAAAAAAATAAAAAGACCTCTAATGTTGTTGTTGGCTTGGGTTTAAATCATAGTTGTGAAACAATCTATTTTTCTAAAAGCATAAGGCATTTGCCATTCTCTTTTGATACCCAAAAATGTCTAACGATCAGACAGACTTTTTTATTTGTCATTCTTAAGTGGTTATTTCCATATAAGTACTACAATGATAGCCTGCCAGTGAACTTTATGTAAACACGAATCCAATTTCTGTCTATAATTTTTGGAGTGTATTGTGCTTTATCCTCCTGCTAACCCTGCCTCAGCCAACTCAATTCCTTGAAGTATCGGAGCAGGACTTTGGGATGTTGGCAGCAGTGTTTCAGTATCCTCGAAGGTGATGAGGCTGTTGGTGGTGTAGATGAGGTTGAGGGTGATGCCTTCTTCCCCTTTCTAAGCAAAGGTCTCCATGGACTTTTACTACTGGACTGCTTGTAAAACTAAAATTAGGCAAAGCTAAAAGATATAGAAAAACTTTAATAGGTCCTTAAGTTTCCTGTGTTAAATGTCTTTTTATTAATACCTACCTACCTAAAAGATGCCACTTTGATCTTCTACCTTTATTAATAATAATTTAATAAATAAGTCATGAACCAATTAGGCATTAAAGCTGATCAGCTTATGAGAACATTATATAACATTGACTTGTAACTATATAAGTACATAATTGATTATGCAAATTATTTTGTCTATTCTAGCTAGAGGTTAAATTAATATGGGCAGGACCAAGAACAGAAATAAGCAGGTAGACCATAAACATACCAACAGATCTTAGGTACCTACTTACCTACTAATAAAATTGACATTTTTAGACCAAAATAAGCCTACCTACATACCTAATAAGCAAAGCACCCAGATAACTTAAAAAAAAACGTAAATTTGGAAGGAAAAGATGACTCTGCAAATAAAACAAAACTTATACACGTAAAATATTCAAGCGTAAAAGTGAAACTTAGTGAAATCACGAAACTTGACACAGTTACACTATATTCACTAAATACCAGCCCAAAAATACACAGTACTACTAAATAAATTTGTGTTTGAAATTCTAAATGCAATTTTATCACAATGTATAGTAATAAATACAAATAAATAAGAATAAAAACGAAAGGACAAACTTCTAACCTGTAAGGCGTTTCAGAATACAGCCCATTCATTCCAGGATACATTTTTCAACACAAACACACTAAAAACACATCCAATAATAATATTCAACTGTTTTATATAGTGAAAATACTGTAGTTCAAATGAAAATCGTCATTTTCTTCCGCCAAAGCAGATTTGTTTTCCTTCGTTTTGTTTGACGCATAGTCCGCCAATGGAACTTCGTTAAACTTCGTCGGATGACAGATCATTTCATCATACGATCATGCTATCCCGTTTATGATCATTGATTACTCTGAGACAGAGCGAAATGGAAGATCGCAGTACAAAGTTGCCATATTCAAGGAAATTGCAAAGAGGTTTTGCGTAATTTTGTTTACAACACATTGTTTATATTAGGGTTGGGAAAGTTCAAGTTTATCGATTAAAGTTGTTTGTGATTGTGGGTATTTAATTAATCAGCCGAACAAATAATTGTTATCACTAAACTTATCGATCTTAATCAGCAAATATATTTTTATCAGTTATGTTATTCATCTGAAGAAATTAATTTAGCATAAATTGATAATACCTAATCTTCCTGTTGAAGAGCAACATAAATTGTTTGCACTGGATATGGGTACCTTCCTACCTACCTATATAGGTGGATACAAGCTATTAACATTTAATAACATTGAAAGGATTAGAAATGATGTCACTTAACTTTGTTTATTTACCTAGGTTTTCTTTTATCTATCAAAACCACGAATCAAGATAAAATAAAATTGTAACTTCATCATTACAGATACTGACATGGACATGACATGACAAGGTTAGCGCAAAATTCATGCCAGTCTAGAACTACTAGACACAACAGTTCTTCAATTTGCAAGATTTTCATTAAAAAAATACCCATGTAACGTAAATAAGTAATTCTATTCTACGTACCTACTACAAATCATTAAATTTCAACACAATCTGATAAACTGAATTAGGTTAAAGGAAATACATTTATTACTTTGACGGCCTCAGTGCCGTGGCAGGCGATTGTTCGGCAGAGACGCAAGAGGCGCGGGTTCAAATCCCGCTGCGGAAGAAATGTTTGCATGTTCTGCAAATATTTCTTCCGGGTCTGGGTATTGGTACCATGGTACTCTTAGTTTTTGATACCCATGACACGGAATCCTAGTGTGGGGTCAGAACTATGAATGTGACTTGTTGGGTGTTGATTGAGTACCTACTAGTAGATGCTAGGTAGATAAGGTACTAAATATGAAACTAGATTAGATGTACATAGATTGTGAGCCTTATGCCAAGGAATCTTTCAAAGTAGCGTACGAGTAGGTATCTTTAAAAGCACGCACAGGCAGGTATAATTTATTCTTTAGATCTTGATTCTGATCAGTGAATCGTCTTTACCTTTTATGGATACTAAGCCTGGTTCTAACCAAAAACGTGCCACAACAAATCATAAGAAAATTTGCAGTCACTCCTGATTCATAGTCCCAAGATAGATATGGTGAAACATGGTGACAGGTGATCGGGCTGATCCCCTGTCATGTTCATATAGCCGTATGACAGGATATAGATATATGACAGGATATAGATGGTTATGAGTTATGACAGTATCCACGTTCAGACTTGTTTCCAGTCTTTTTTACACTTAAACAAAGTTAGTGTAAGCACATGCGCACATTATCATAGATCAGATAATTATATTATTTCACCTTTCCACTTCATCATCACCTTCCAAGGAAAAAGACCTGTTAACGTAAGAGGAAATAACAGAAATTATTATTGTTTATTTAATTGTAAGCTATGACGTAGCCTAGAAGAAGGCCGCTACGACCTGCCTACTATTCAAGGATACTCCGGATTTAGAAATAAAAGAGCCATTGATTGCTTATTTCTTTTTAGTTTAACCTGTCTGCCCACATGACTCACGTGTTCAAAACTGGTAAAACCAGACGTAAAAAAGAGACTTCCAAAATGAACGACTTTTTAAAAATCCTCTTGATAAAAATCTATGAAAATAACCAATTTTTTTATTGTTTGAATGTATTCAACTGCATCATTGCAATGTCAGTCATAAAGTTATTCAAGTAGTTTAGCTCGGGTTTTCAGAAGTTGTCTCTGGTACCTTGTAGGTAAATAATTAAGAAACAACTTGGTACCTATGTAATAAAGAAAAGGACATGGAGCAGAAAATACAACAATAATTTAAAACCAGTAAAGTGACATAACTTTTTGTGTCAAGGGCATTATAACTGGTAGATAACATTAACTACAACTACATTTCATTCTTAATTCAGTTTTTTTTGTAATTATCATCAGGATACTTTGGGGCTTGTCAATTTTAAATTAAAAAAAAAATTATAAACTTACTGTAAAGTTGAAACTTTAGGCGGGCTTAAAAGTTTTCCATCTTCAGAAGCTTTTTCTTCTTTAGCTCTTTCTTCTGCGTCCGCCTGAACAGTCATTTGAAACTTCTGAATGAGGCTAGCTGGTATCACCTCTACAGGCTCCTCGTCAAAGTTCTGCACGTCCGTGCTTTCTCCAATCACAAAACGCTTAGATGTACGCCGTTTCATCATTTTGAACCAATTCCACATAAAACTCAGAGTTCGAAACAAAACAGTTTTTGCTGATGATGTTGTATTCATATAACATTATTTTTACGCGCCGCCATTGCAATGTTTGAGACTCACTGATTTGGGGTAAACAGATTGTTGATTAAATAAATAGGTAGGTAAGTAAATGTGATGTAAAGCCTCGTTGTGTTGGTTAAAATTTATGATTTAAAAGTCATATAGGTAGGTTTATACCCAACATATAAAGAATAGCAGCTATTATGTACTTAAATAAACCCCAATTAAAAATATTTAAAGAACATTGGTTTAGGTTAGAATATGATTATTACAAAAAACCCAGGAACATTCTATTTCCTGGGTTTTTTGTAATAATCATGTTCTATTTTTAAACAATTCATCACTTCTTCTTTAAGCTCGAATCAATTATTTAATGAAGCCACAACACAAGCTAAGTCACACAAATAGAAAAAATCTTCCGCAGTGAAAAGTCAAGGTTAGGTAAAAGTAAAATTATGAAGTGTACAAAAAAGGAACAATGTAAAAATATACAATAACAAATTAATTCAGGAAACTAACTAAAAAACAAAGTTTTCTTGAACTTGAAACCCAAAATGATACTTAAATACCTACTATTTATATAAAATCTAAGCAGACCTAACATTTTGAGAGAATTCATCATCTTCATATACCTACGTACATTGTTATCTAAATATTCAACGAAACAAGTCAATAAAATAATGACAGGTTTTAGCAAAACGACATTTTTTCAATAGGCATTCCAATCGACACTAGAAACCCTCAAAGATTGAGGTTTCATTTTATGAAATAAGAGGTCCATATTATTAAGAATACAATAATACCAAACGAATGATTATTTTAGAAAAATAAGCCGGCAGACCATCTGCCAGATGGGTTGATACATCGAGGGGTCAGGGGGAAAGTCCTGGATACGATTAGTCAAATCCAGATGTGAATAAAATAAAATGGGAGAAGTCTATATACCCAACAGTGGGTATATACGAAATGGACAGAATTATGATGATGATGATGAAGCTATTTTTATGAGTACCTATACGTCATTAATATTAGCATACACTCAAATAAGCACACAAGCAAACATTTGCCTGACCTTCGTATTTTGCTAATCTTCACTTGTTTTATTCATTACCAACTTGGCATTAACTGTGTACATGAAAATAAACCCCCTATAAAGACAATTTAAAGAAGAAAGATCAAAATAAAATAAAATAATACATAAATAGCCAAGCGCGTGTCAGGTATAGAGGCGACACTGAACGCTATCAAATAAGACTACGTCAAAGCTTCGTATTTATATGACCATATCTATACTTGATGGACTCTCTATTAGGTACTTTTTATAGCTTTGCCTATCCTATTAACTCATTTTTTTTAACATTAAAATTAAAATACTCTGTCTTTCCCAGGTTATCATTATGTCATTTTTTTTCATAAAGGATCACTTATAATGTACTACCGTACAACATTTTAGAATGATGAATTGATAATAGTCCAAATAGTCCGCAAGTAAAATGCCCCTGACTAACTAAGGATTAGGTTACATACGAATAGATGGATGGACATAGCAACACTATAACAGTTCCTTGAAAGAAATCGCCTCCTGGAAGAAATCGCATCAAGCGATAAGGCCACCCGCTGCCAGCAATTGTTATGTTGTTTGCAATAAAGCTTTTTTCAGTTCATTTATTTACCCTAAAAATTACAACAATCGCTACTTTAAGACGTAAGTACCTAATTGAATTGTGTACCAGTACTTAAAAATATCTCATATTAGATTGATGAATTGTAGTAATGTTAAAGTAGTTTAAAAATCATAGTACGACATAATACTACTATAATACTATTCACTAACACCATAATATTACTTACATAAGAAGTCGTTCAGGGTTAAAATAGCAGTTAAGAAATATAAAGTCATGAATGACACTATAGTATAGCTAAAATATTGCTCAAAGTACAATCTAAATAATGACAATTACCTGATGTTCTATGAAATAACAGGTAAAATAGGTTAGCTAAATACCTATACCTATTATAAAAAATATAGTTGACAAGACTAGTAATACATACTATTACTAGTCTTGTCTTTTTGTAGTCGTTACTTTCAAACTAGTGTAAAGAAAGTGAAAGGATTTAAGATGCGCCTCAAAAGCACCTTTCATGCACATGCACTGCGACATACCAGTTTCCTCACAGTGATTTTCTTCACCGTTTCAGAGTACTGGTATAGGGCGTTTAAATTTTTCAAAATGAATAATATTACTATGCACGAACGGATTTGAATCCACGACCTTAATATCGGAAAGCGGAACCGCTATACTAGACCACAAGTGTTCTCCTCTCTCCTGATTGCATGAGATGAGAAATAATTTGGAACCATAGCACTAACAATAATTGAATATTCGAGTGTCTGTAAATATTAAATGAGTGTCAAGTCAACTACATCATCCATAATGATGATACAATTAATATAATGCGTTTTGTTAGAAGTGATTAGGTAAGGACTGTAGATACTTATTTACCTACTTTTAATGGAGTCACATTCCTCGTTTTCTTTTAAATACTCTTAATTATACACCTACCTTTCATAAATTATGTCATTATTAAACTAATGTTTACTTGACGAAGCTATGATTTAAATTTCAATAATGAATAATTTTAACCTACCAGACTCAATTTTGAAGTACTTACAAGAGTTGGCTATAGTGGTACCTATAGAACTAAAATTTTCCTATGTAAGATAAAATTAACTACTACACACTAACACTATACAAAAAATGCAAATGTTTGTGTGAATGAGTTTTTATGTGCTAATGTTTATTCTCACTCATCACCGTAACGCTTGAACAGATTTGGCTGAAACTTGGAATACACACACACACACACACTGGTAGTTTTAGGTAGGTATTACTTGAAATAACAAAGTGAAGTAGGGGACAAATTCCAACATAAAATTTGTATGTGTTTCTTCTATCTACATGCATCTAGGTAAGGTTAGGTAGATACGATAACTGACAGGGACCGCAAGAAACTGGGACCGCTGTCCCAGTCACTATGGCATTTTTGAATCAGACAATTGGGACTGCAAACACCATGACGTAAATTGAAGAGTCGACTTTTGCATCGTTTTTACATGCGGTTACGGAAATGCCGAAGTCAAGCAAAAAATCTAACACATTGGTACTAGATACAAAAACAAACACTACGTAAAGATATTTAACCTTACCGACACAAAAATGATCTAATAAGGATCCACAACCTCCTGTCATTGACTCAAAGTAAATATGTATCTATTTGAATTCATTAGTTGAAGTTACCTCGATTAAAAAACTAATTTTTTTACTTCCTATTAAAACACGAACTTCTGACGCTTTAATTTAAGAAAAACATTTTTTTTTATTTATAATTAAAATAATGTAAATAAGCTACAACACCTACCCCATCAAATGAAATTGATGTGTTTGAAACATATTTTTGCTTCTGCTATGCTAACACCAAACTAAACTCAAACGCAAGAACACTCAGACTAAAAATGATATCTATCGCGAAACATTATCAATATGATAAAATTTTATCTACAATGAACCTCTTTTTCTGTAGGTACTTTTTGCTTACAATTTGGCAATATTAGTTTTTTACCTTTGACATTATACTAAATAACTTTTTTTCGAAAAATGCATTACGTCATCGAAATATTAAGATTTAAAAACATCGATAAGAAAATGGTACTTTGACATCACTAAAAAATCCAAAAAAAACAGGGCAACTTTAATAACCAATCCAACACAACGACACTTCACCAAAATAAGTCATAACACCTTTTTATTATACCTACTTTTTGAAAACTAACACAAAAATTTAAAAAGATTCTCGCTTTCTGTATTCTGAGCTCGCGGCCTAAGAATAAAGTACAGCGCGGGTACAAACCGCGAAGGTTTGATTCAAACTAGAGGCTTTGCCGCCAGTTTGGTGACGTCAGAGCGGTAATGGATATCTGGCTCGATTATTGGAATTAGTCCAATAGATTATGCAATAAATGTTACTATTTTAAATATTATTTTTGATAAATTTTACCCGAAACGAATCTCGTAAAATAATAAGGAAATTAAATAAGTAAGTTCGTATGAGCTAGGCCAACTTTTGTGACGGAGTTTTTAGGCCGCATAAGGGCCTCCGTCATGGTTTAACGACTTAAATAAAAGCTGGGACCGACAATTTAAAGTGCCCTCCGAAGCACAGAAGCGCTCAGCTCGTGATGCCACTTTCGGTCACCCATCCACATTGTGACCACGCACAACGTAGCTTAACTTCAACAAACAATCGCTTAGTCGGCCTTGTCCACAGGAAAGACATGATCAATACGTGCGGAGCTAACTAAGCTGCGGGCTTTCTCATGATGTTTTCCTTCACCGTTTAAAGTACGGTATAGCGCACATTAAGTGTTTCGCACAGAAAAATCTATTAGTTTAGTACACGACCGGGTTTGAACCCTGATCGGAAGGCAGGGTCACTACCAACTAGACCACCAGTGCTCTAACCCGTACGTAAGTCTGATTTTATTACAAAATTTATATATTCCATTGTTTATCAGACTCAACCAATCCCTCTATTTAGTTTGGCCATATCTTGATTTTGTCTTTCAATGCAAGGTAAAAATAATTTTGGTTTTTTCTGCAAAAGTACTGGTTAAATGTCTCGTGACATGCAATGTCAAATTATTATAATAGCAGTAAGCAGCGGATAGGTATTATCATTTGGTAGGTAAGCACTTAGGTATATAATGTACCTAACCTACCTACCTAGTACCTACTCGTAAGTAAATAGAGATTAATAATTGACCACTTGTAAAGTCTAATAGTAGAACTCAATTCTCTATCGAGCTCTTAAGATATTTTATTTTGATTGGATACAGTATGTAAATAAAAACTAAAATAAGGCCTTTTACCACCTATAGTTAGATGATTTATACAGCGTCAGGAGGCAACTTTTACCTTCACAAACGGGACGCTGTTGTGCCCGGGACGAATTAAGATGGAGTAGGCTTGCCCAGCACCTATTCCATCCTCTCGGCTTAGTCGGCCTTGTCCACAGGAAAGACATGGTCAATACGTGCGGAGCTGACTAAGCCGCGGGTTTCCTCACGATGTTTTCCTTCGCCGTTTGAGAGGACTGGTGGTCTAGTTGGTAGTGACGTAGGTAGGCAACGCTAACAGAACATAAACATAATACACACTGTTAAGGATAAGGATGTTTCACAAAAAATAGTACCTTACTTACTATAGAATGTGCTGTGCACCAATTAAAGGCGTGCGCAGCATTTGCAACAAATTAGCAGACACACAGACTTAATTTGAATCGTCAGACTTTACCTCAGCTTAGATCTTTTCTCAGCCAAAGCCAGCTGCTGTGCCTTGGTGAGGTGCTGCCGCTGAACGTTGGGCGGGGGGGCGTTGGGGAAGGAGTCCCGCCCTTCGTGAGCCGGCTCGTCCTCCACACCGGGGTCCGACTCCTCGCCCACGGTGAAGTTAGTGGTGGGCTGTGGAAGTGGAGTTAATACATTAGTGAGGTTACGCTAAGAGATTTTTAAAGTCAGACAGAGCTTAAACCACGTGACCTAAAAGCATGAAACTAGGAGGGTATTCCCCTTATGGTGTAGGCGTTTATTGAGGAAGAAATTTCCGTAATTCAACTCCTAGATAGGACGCGGCGGTATAATGAAGTTTGTACAGACAAAGTTGCGGGGCTGTATTCGTTTTTAAATATTTGACTTTACATGTATTGAGATTGAAGAATAGGAGAGAATAGTTATCCCACTCTATGTGGGGACGGCACACACAGCATGTTCCTTGGATCATGCTGTAAGAATTTTGGTTAAGGTGTTTTATGACCGGCCGCCTGCCTGACGTCAACCCTCCTTGGGAATACTTGCTTATTGTATCTCATCATGTTGGAGGATACTATCCCTTAGTCGACTTTTACGACATGCTCGGGGAGAGAAGCAGCTGGACGCATTCTATGCTTTTTCTCTACTCCCAGTCCAGCGAAGAAGTATTTGATAAATATAGCAAAAATAAAAATGTGCACTATTTTGGGAGTTCTAAGAACGCCTAAGCCAGCTAGGTACACCAGGACACGTTAAAACGTAAATAATGTTTTGGTAGTCATGAAAAACACTTACTTCATCTTTAACTTCCTCGGAATCAATTTTCTCAAAATTATCGCTCTCACTGGAAGAACATCGAGCCTGCTCCTGCTCTGCCATTTCTTGTTCTGAAAATAAAACATTAATATAAATACATCAATAAAAATTACATCTAAAATGTTGTACCTATAAATATAAATAAATATTTGATGAGATAATTATCTCACAGCAGCATCTAACCCCAAACTAAGCAAAGCTTGTACTATGGGAACCAGATAGAATGCATAAATACTTTTATTGTAAATACATACTTATAATACATAATACTACAACTACAACACCCCAGACCCGGAAGAAATATTTGCAGAGCATGCAAACATTTCTCCGCAACGGGAATCGAACCCGCTGTAGGTATATCTAAATAGACATCTATGCTTATAAAAGCATTACCTACCTAAGCTAAGGCATTTATTCGATTATAGGATAAGGCCGACTAAGCTGAGAGGATGGAATAGGTGCTGGGTAAGGCTACTCCATCTTAATTCTTAATCTTAATTACTCCGTTTACTAATCATCCCGGACTACAGCGACTGTTGGTATAGACAAAAGTTACCATCCTGACGTTGTTTAAATCATCTTGTAAAAATTTTTAAGGTCTTAAATTTTGAAGATCACTATAAAATCCGCGATAAAACGCCTTGTCGTTTTAAGCGCTAAAACGCCTTGTTGTTTTTAAGCGATAAAACGCCTTGTCGTTTTTAAGTGATAATACGCCTTGTCGTTTTTAATAATATAAACAGTACATTCGCTATTATTTTTACACAGGCGCTGAACTTGAACAACCTAAAAGATTTCGTCTTATCGCATCTCTATATGACAAATTCCAATAAGCACAAAATTCAATAAGCGAGAAATTGCATTCCGGCACGGTTAAGATGGAATTTCTTGATGAGAATCGATCAGATTCCAGGGCTGCTAAAGATAGGATGAATGGATATAGGATAGGAAGGATATAAATGAAGCATGTGACTTTGTCGAGTGACGTTTTGACGTACCTACCTATTAATAATAGTTATAAATAATTAATTGAGCGAGTGAAAATTTGTAAATAAAAATAAATTATACTGCTTTTATGTGGTAATTTACGATTTTCTATAATATTACGTAAAATAATTGGTTAAATTTTGCTATTATCACAGGCAAACTGAAGTGGCATAGAACCGACAACAACTCGGCAAACGTAATGTACTCGGCCCTCCGGCTACCTGGAGCGAGGATCTGCTGATGGCTGCTGGTAGACTGGATGCGTCAAGCCGAAGATAGGGCGCGATGCCGCTCATTAGGGCTATGTCCAGCAGTGGACTGCTATAGACTGATGATGATGATGATATTAACATAAGTATGACAAATATTCACACAACTGCGACTAGGGTTGGAATTTAATTTTAGGTAATTTCGTGAGGTCCGAACGGGGGGGGGGTCACAGGGGACATGACCCCCCGCCCTCCCAACCCCCCAAATCGTACACGTCAAATTTAAAAACTTCTAAAAATTTACAAAATATAAAAAAGTATAAAATACAAAATATTCTGTCCCTAGCCGCGATGCCAGTAAAAATAGAAGGCTTCCATTGGTTTTATAATGTGTGTAATAAAACTGTATTGTGCAATAAAATCTGATTTACTCGACTAACCCCCGAATACTCAAACGTGACTCAGAGTTGAGCACGTATCAGGTCTGAGTCGCTGTTGAGTGTTCGGGGGATATTCTATTATTCGTGATCCCCTCCAAAATTTAAGGCTGCGACCGCGCCTGAGAACAATGTTTACAAATTGCGCCGGGTTAATAAATAAAAAAATAAATAAAATCACTTTATTTCAAGCATCTTAGTGGCTCATAACAGTGGTAGTAAATATACAATAAAATTAAAAGAACACAGACAATAAAAACATCGAATCAGATAACATCGAATTAAGATGTAAATTTTTATCAAAATAATAAATTAGTGCTGTGACAAGAATATCGATAAAGAGATGTCTATTTCACCGCGTGCAAGTTATCTAATGACGGGTTTATCTAATGTCAAATGTCATTGTCATGTCACGCTGTCAAGCATGCACTTGAAGGTGAAATAGGACAATCCGATAAAGCATCGGAAGAAGTTAAATGAAGGACAAGTTTGTGATTCTTTATAATGTCTTTCCGTTCATGAAATCATTCGGTTTTCATATACTTACTTTGGAAATTCTTAAATCCTAAGTTTGTGAGGATGTGACGATGTATGTTTGTGCCTTAATCACGCCGTAACGGCCGAAGGGATTTGAATGAAACTTGGAATACACATAATATGTGTGCTGGAACAACATTATAGGCTACTTTTTGTCCGGATACCACGCGAGCATGCCGCGGGCTAAAGCTAGTCTTAAATAATGAAATCACGACGTCATTCAGAAACGTCTTGAATCTAAGTTTAATTTACGCCTGTTCGTAAAGTGACCAAGCGTGGAAGAACTCTAGTGACGGAGTTTTTAGGCCGCTTAAAGGGTCTGTCGTGGCTTAACGACTTAAAAGCCGGGACCGATAATTTAACATGCCCTCCGAAGCACGGAAGCGCTCAGCTCGTAATACCACTTGCGGTAATCCATCCAAATTGTGACCGCGCCCAACGTTGCTTAACTTCGACGATCAATGAAGAACGTCTAAGCAAGCAATGCCATGAGCGCTTCACTATTAGGTACAATGATTACCAAATTATGACTCGAATGCTTTACAAAGCCCTTCTTTAAGCCTATTGTTGCCAAAATTGTATCATTACAGGTCAATTGGCCTATTACTATACAATGGTATGCGTACTTCTTGAGTTCTTCAATTGATTTCGTATTGCGTACATTTCTGTAGCGTATTTCCGATCTGCTCCCAGTCGACACCCAACTGCGATTGAGGGCAGTATTGTCACATTCTAATTCAATAAATCTGATTAGAAAAGTCAAAAAATCTGTATCGAATCGGTATGAGAACAATAAACAACACATCTATGCAAAAACGTAGTCTACAAACAATTAATTAATTCAATTCATTCTTTCATCGATAAATTACATGTTTCGAGAATTCCCCTCTCTGTAAGGCATTAATGTTGCCAAGAAGTCGACAACGGTTTACCTCCTATCAACAGAAAAAAGGTCAATAATAGAAGACCACCAATACAGATAAAAGTGAAATCTTTTATCTGTATTGGTGGTCTGAAATCTGTATAGGTACAGATACATCTGTATATATGGCAACACTGATTGAGGGTCGCTTCTGGGGAGTGTGGGGTTGTCGGATTCGACGACCCACTAAAAAATCACCTGGTGACCAGCCTCGATATGTCAATGGCCTCCGGAAGTTTGATCACCTGCTTACCCCACTCCTTCCATTCCCTTCTGATAGCTGTCATCTCTGTACCCACTCCATTTTTAAATGATCCTCTCCTCCATGTCCTCTTTCACACGATCCATCCGCCTTTCCTTTGGCCTACTTCTACTCGTACCTTTAAATCCATCCAGATTCATATTTTTAACTCTCCTCGCAACATTAGGCACTACTTCTTAACCTTTGACGGGTGACCTATGTTAGTTAACGTCATTTGCTAGGGAAATTAAAATCTTAATGTCTCTAGGCACATACTATTTCATAGAGTAAACTGCAGTAGCCTTATAACATAAACTCACAAGATGGCTGTAAATATTTCATAGCTGGCTGGAAAAGTACCTTAATCAAGATTTTTTGTTTGTTTGTAACGAATAGCCTCCGAAACTACTGGACCGATTTCAAAAATTCTTTCACCAATAAAAAGCTACATTATCAGGGACCAGTATAGGCTGAAATATATTTTCAAATAAATTAGGGATCAGTAAGAAAATTGCAATATTGTAACCCAAGGTAGAAAACCCAAAATAGTTTTTGGCGTGCGCTGCGAAAGCTATTGATTATAGAACAAAATAATGTACTACACGCGTACAAAGTCGCGGGCAACAGCTAGTAATTTATAAAACTTATAAAATCTCTTTGGTAAATAATGTCAAGAATCTAATACAACATACCTACCCTGCGTACGAGCTCACTAAAATCAATTAAACGCAGCGAGTAATGAATAATGAATTCTATTATATTTAAATTAACTCCGTCACTAGGATCACGAAGTCACGTCGTACGACGAATAATGTTATTTGGACCGGTGTCAAACACCATGTGCGTATATTGATACAAAAACATTTGTGACCAGTGCAATTAAATATAAATAAATCAATAAACATTTGTGGACATTTCTCACAGCGCCATCCAGTCCCAAACTAATAATAATAAATAACAGCCAACAGTCACATACATAGTCCTGACCCCACACTAGGATTCCCTGTGTCGTGGGTATCAGAAACTACGAGTACCTACCATGGTACCACAACACTCAGACCCGGAAAAAATATTTACAGATCATGCAAACATTTCTTCCGCAGCGGGAATCGAACCCGCGCATCTTGCGCTTCTGCCGAGCAATCGCACGCCACGCCACCGAGGCCGTCAAAACTAAGCAAAGCTTGTAGGTACTATGGGCACCAAATGACTTATAGAATTCTTTTATACTTTTTTTTGTAAATACATACTTATAATACTAAAACACCCAGATCCGGAAGAAATATTTGCAGAACATACAAACATTTCTTCCATAGCGGGAATCGAACCCGCACCTCTTGTGTCTCAGCCGAGCACTCGTCCTACATACCATTCTGCCCACCCTATTAGGGATGTGGGCGTGATAATATTAATGTATGTATGTTTTCATAATTACTGCATCAGCCTATCCACTGTTTAATTCTACCTTTGACATCCTTAGATAAAATATTTAAGTCTGAGTACTTTCCGCGTTTTTTAGATAACGTTAGAAATAGAATAAGTAGGTAATTTAAGATTTGCTTAAAAAAATGTTTCAGCTGCCTATTACAGATCCCACTAGGTCCATGTTTGTAGGGTATGGAATGAGCTGGTATATCAATCCTAGTAACGAATATTTCTTATCTCTAGGATTGTATTTTTGATACATGAGAACTGGATAAGGTTACTCGACTTACCAGACCTCCATAAGCTTCTTTACGTCGTTATAATAATCTTGAACACTAATAAAAGACAGTATCTGGTTAAGTATATACCTATTATAACGTGAAACCTGACCCATCCATCATGACATGATCTACGTTATATTTAGCATACCAGTTTTAATATATATAGGAAAAAAATCATATAGGTACACTATAATGTTTTACTACTGACAAGATAACCAAAAAACTAGTTTCGTCACTATAAGTACTATAACACATAGGAACCTACTTACTTACATTAGTACAAACTTTAGTCAATTCGTAAAATACATCGTTTTTGGTTTTAAAACATGGCAATATAATGTAGTTCGTTTAGATGTCAAATCTAAATAAACGCATGCCGCTGGTAGGTAAACAAGTAGCTTCCTGAATGGGAAAAAATAAACTTACTCTGAGCTTTTTCTTCAGTTTCCTCGTTGAACAGGGTTTTCAAGATATAGTAAACGACAACAACTCCAATAAACAACCCAATCGTTAACATAAATAATCCTTTCACAACACTACAACACAACCGGAAGCCATCCCGTAGCCATTAAGGAAATAAACAAACTTGGTTCTAATAATCCCGCCAAGTTTTTGACATACGGCTGTCATCCCCACACGACCGACGAGTATTATGAAACAACTATGTATGATCCGTACTCATTATTAGACTTGTAATTTACAACACAACGTCAATAAGCAATTAAATGGAGATGATTTACACTATAAACAAGCCAACGTGCCCGTTCAATTTGAATTCACGCGAGATGCTATGCCGTAGCACGGGAAGACTGCCGAAAAAAAGATTTTTGGAATCCAGCGATTCAACAGTTTGACCTTGCTACACATTGGACGCTTAATTTTAACTGACTCGCTGCGTGTGATGTGAAGAGCGCTGTTTTAGCTTTGTTGTGCGTTTGCTATCGTATGATCCAAGTGATCCCATTGAACTTGTCGATAAAAATCATGCATACATTTTATTTTTTGTCACACAATGAATGTTATTCGAGTGACATGCACGTTAGTTACAGTACCTACTTAAAGTAAGAATAATCTTTACAAGACTATCATGATCTAAGAAAATAGGTAGGTTACATAACTAAAAAAATAATAAAAATATTATGTACGTACCTAAGTATAAAATAACTACATACCTAGACTATAAATTAAATGCCCAAGATAATTAATATAACTAGAATAAAAGAATTAATTCACTGTAAGTAAAATATACTAATAGGTGATAAGATCAATTATGAAATACAGTGAATATCTTACATATATTATAAATGCGAAAGTTTGTGAGTTTGGATGTTTGGATGTTTGTGCCTCAATCACGCCTAAACGGCTGAACGGATTTGAATGAAACTTGGAATATACATAATACATGTACTGGATTAACATATAGGCTATTTTTTATCCGGATACCACGCGAGCGAAGCCGCGGGCGGCAGCTAGTTATACATAAAATAAATCTTTTTCCAAGCAGATCATCTTGATCCACAGACTATATTCCACTGCTAGGTGTAGGACCTATTATAATAAGCATTCGTTTCCTCCATGAATTTTCTCTTCCCGAGCATGTAAAAGTCGACTAAGGGATAGGATTCTGTCCAAAATGAAGGACCACCTATAATGGGCGATGGGCTGATCACCTGTCACCATGGTTCACCATATTCAGCTTAGGACTTTAAATCAGAGGTGGCTGCAAGTATTCTTATGTTTACTTGTGGTTCTGCCCACCCCATTAGGGATACGGGCGTGATAATATGTATGTTGTATGTATGATTGATGACTATTGATGACTAAAATATGCATCCACCCTTTTCTGACCAGGGACCCGCTTCTGACCGGGGCAGCCAGCCGAATATTTGGAACTTACTCTTATCGGTTATCTTTTTAAATGTAGGGAAGTTAAAATTGCTTTATTATAAATAAACATGGTTCATCTTGTTAGATAAAAAATCTGGTTGACAAATATCATAATTTATTCATTCTATGAAGAGCTTAATATTATACCTAGCTCTGTTACGGTATTATTCCAGCTATTGCATCAAAGTACTTTTTGACGCCATCTCTAAGTTACGTCAGAAACTTGATTAGAACTTTAATTTTTATGCTATGAACCTTAAAGAAAGTTTTTATCAGGTTTTGTCTGTTTTACATTATGTCAAACTAGATGGCGCTAACATTAAGTAGCCAATTCTCAGTTGCCAATGAACATCGAGCATTCAGTTAAATGCTCGATGCCAATGAATGAAAGTTATAATTAGAAACATTATTTTTAAAGTTATTAATATTTTAAGACGTTTTTTAAAGTAAAAAAGCTACCTAGGTATGTTGATTTTTTTAATATAGTCAAAAATATTCCACTCTGATTCAATGGGCCTTCTGCTGCCTTCTGGGTGCAAAAGTAAAGCAAAATGTGGCAGCACTTGTAACATGTAAATGTCAATGTCAGACATGATGCCTGACATTGACATTTTCGAAATGACATTTCTCATATCTAAATGTCATCGCGTAATGGCGTCGGTCTAGTGTCAAATAAAAATTAATTTAGAAAAAAAATAATTGTGAAACGTGAAGGACGTGAAATTTCAAAGAGAAATTTGCAAACTTTCCCGTGACTAATTTTAGTAAATTCAGTGATAAATCAAGTGCTTTATTAATGTACCGTAGTTTGTGATCTATATTTTTAGTTTGTACAAGATGATAATAGAAAATCCAGACGTTTTCAAAACTTGGTTGACTTCCATATTGGAGCCTCTGTGAGTACATGCGCTGCCATTTTAATTTGTTATTTACCTACTTACGATTTCTAGAACTCGCCAAAATAACCTATTCAGTAACTTCATCTGCGAAGTTAATACTAAATTTTAGGGTTCAAACGAATGTGATATTCTATGAAAAGTTGAGTGAAACGTATCAAATTACAGTTTCGCAATGTCTTTCCTTGAATGAGAATTGTCTACGCACACATGTTGTTTTGGCGTTATTTTTATGTTTTCCCCGCTAATTAGGAAGGTTTCTGTTGTTCTTGGTGGGGCTTCACTTCACTAAGTTATTTATGAAACACTCGTTCAGTGAAAACTTATGTTTGTGAGTTTTAATAAAGTTTCGTGAAACTTAGCGTCCCTCCAAAATATTGCGAATTAGCGATTGGTGAAATTACATAATCATCATCATCATGACAATATTGTCGGAAATGTTTGTTCTTTATACAGGGTGGATTTTTGAGACGGGACTGAAAGATCAGGTACCTAAACCGTTATAGTTAGGTACTACAGGAAAACGTTCTTAAGAGACCATCCATAACTTTTTGAGTTGCCATAAATTTTGTACGGAAAAACGATTAATCAACCCGAAATATTTTTTGTTGGCAACCAATCCTATTTCTTACTTAGTTTGAAAGTGAAAACTCAGTTTTATTTTCAGTCAGTCTTTATAGCGGATAGTCTACTCAGAACTCAGACCAAATAAAAAGAAAAGACGCCGCGCCGCGAACAACAAAAGTGAAGCCACCTTTTATCTGTGTTTGTGTGTGTGTTTTGAGATTTTGTGTATCAAGTAACCTAAAATTCATAGGATAATCATTTAAGAAACTATGTTATTTGAAGTACTTGTAGGGTCTGTTGCGGACCCTAAACATAACTATGATTAAATTGATCAGATCGGGAAATGTTGATAATGAAAATGACCGCACGTTGCCATAGTGAGTTTTAAATTGATTTATTGTGTAATAACTAATGCTAAAGCACAGTGCATTTTGCTGAATGTGCGGGTTGGCCCGTACAGTACTTACAAGTGAAAAGTGATTCTGTGATCCGTTTATGTGATTTGCTGCTGTTTTTACAAGTTTTCACTACACAGGAAGGACATAATTCTATTTTTAAGACTTGTGACATACTAAGAGCAATGAGCATGGTTGTAGTGTAGGTTTATGCGTGATTGTGTGTTTACTTGCTGGAGCACGGTTTTGTGTGGCTTCATTTTTGTTGTTCGCGGCGCGGTGTCTTTTCTTTTTATTTGGTCTGAGAATCAGAACAAAAAGTTTGGCCGATGCGAAGTATTACTCTTACCGAAATGTATGGAAAAGTTTTTGATGATTTCTAATATTTCTAGTCCTCAAACCTCAGTTGGCCCATAGTTTTTTGATCCTTACACGAAATGGGATTGTTTAGCAAAAAAAAATTTGTACATACATTATCAAGCCTGTATCCCTAATGGGATGGTTAGACCCACAAGTAAACTTGCAGCCACTTCTGATTTAAAGTCCCATGATGGATAATGGTGAACCATGGTGACAGCTGATCAGCTCATCACCCATATAGGTTCTCCATCATTTTGCAGAGAATACTATCCCTTAGTCAACTTTTACTACATGCTCGGGGAGAGAAGCAGCTGGACAGCATTCTGTGTTTCTTCTTTGCTCCCAGTCCAGCAGAGAAGTATTTTAGTATTTTTTTAGCAGATCAAATCTTTTTCTAAAATCTATGTATGCAGTTCAAACTATTTTAAAAAGTTATGGACAGTCTCTGAGGAACGTCTTCCTGCAACTATGATAGTTAAGATACCTGCCCTTACTGTCCGTCCCGTTTTAAAAATCCACCCTTTTAAGAGGATGTGACAATGTTTGTGCCTTAATCATGCCGTAACAGCTGAATAAATTCAGCTGAAACATGTGCTGTAATAACATATAGGCTATTTTTTATGCGGGAAGCCTCGGGCGAAAACTAGTTACCCAGCAAAATCATTGAAATACTTTAAATGTCTCAGTTTAAAAAAATATAATAATTATTCCTTCGAGAAAGAATGGTAGGAGACCTTGAAAGGCCGAGATGGCTGGCGGAGTTTGGGGGACCTTTTCCTAGCAGTGGGATGAAATAGGTTAATAAAAACAAATTTTATGGTTGGATGAAGTATCAAAATTTAATGTATGTTCAATTATTTAATAATTTTCGATAAAGTCATTCATATAAAATCTATTTTTAATGAATTTTGATAAACATTTGAAATACAAAAACTCATTTGTGTTGAAACAGCATTGTAGAAGACGTTGGTGGGAGATATTTCCAAAAATATCAGTTTGTAAACAGATTGTGGGAGTATTATAAATAGTTCTGATTATGTCATACATCTCAGAATAAATAACACATACATTGTATCTATTCATCCAAGAGCACTGAAGGTCTACTAGAGACCCCTTCTTCCGATCCTAAATGCAGGTTCAAATCCTGTCGTGAACCTATGTATTTTTCCATTCGAATAATTTATGTGCATTATTAAACCAGTAGCTCTCAAACAGTGAAGGAAAACATTATACTAATAATCATTATAATCATTGAGGACCGCGGTGGCGTGGCGGGCGAGTACTCTGCTGAGACGCAAGAGGCGCGGATTTGATTCCCGCTACGGGATAAATGTTTGTATGTTCTGCAAATATTTCTTCCGGGTCTGGGTGTTGTAGTATTATGCATTAAAAGTATACATATAAATATTCTATCAGCCATCTGGTGCCCATAGTACAAGCTTTGCTAAATTTGGGACTAGATGCCTCTGTGTGAAATGTCCATAAATATTTATATTTATTTATTTATTCATGGCCAGACTTTAGCCACTGCTGGTCAGCCTCCCTCTGTGTCATCACGGTTTTGTGCTAGTTCTACTTGTCTATTTATCATCTTATCCTCCTTCTAATATTGAAGGAAAACAATAAGGAAACCGGCATGTTGTAGAACCTAAGAATTCTAAAAAAGTGCACGAAGGGAGCCTTTGATGAGCACTTTAAATCCTTTCACCATACAGGTTCGAGAAATGATTAGATAGATAGACTAATATTCTAATTCTGTAAGTTTGTAAAAGTCGAATGATTTGAGGATGTTTTTGCCTTAATCATGTCACGAAGACTGAATGGATTTGCAAACATTTCCGAGGGAAGCGAATCCGCACCTCATGCGTCTCAGCCAAGCACTCGCCCCACCACCCTAACGAGGTCGTCTTTGAATAAAACAAAGATCATACAAACATTTGCTCCACTCCGGGTATCGAAAGTCATACACCTCTCAACAAGGGCCGTCTTAATCTGTCTCAACGCGGGAATTGAACCCGGTATCCGCGGAGGTCGGGCCTATTTATAAAACACCGTACTGTAACAGAAACTTCTCACAGGTTGTCTAATATTAGATTATTTGTGTGTCAATATGTTGAAGGTGGAATTATAACTAGTTGATACCAACGACTTCGTTTGATATAAGTACTGCAAGAAAAAAGTAGTAGCAGGTCTTATCAGAAATACTTATCTCATACATACATAATATTATCACGCCCGTATCTCTAAACAAGCCACAGTAGTCTTAAGTAATCATTAAAAACTTGCAGCCACTTCTGATTCAATGATTGGTTCACTATATCCATAGTGAACCATGATGACAGGTGATTAGCCCATCGCCCATAAAGATGGTCCATCATGTTGGAGAGGGCACTATCCCTTAGTCGAATTTTACGACATGCTCGGGGAGATAAGCAGCTGGACGTATTCTGTTATTTTCTTTACTCCCAGTCCAGCAGATAGTTATCTATATCATATCAGTATTAATAATTCAATGATCATATCCTACTAATATTATAAATCCGATCATATCGTAATGGGAATATGATGAGAAATATTTGCATGTTCTGCAAATATTTCTTCCGGGTCTGGGTGTTTCAATACTATGTATTATTTATAAGTATGTATTTACAAAAAAAAGTATATAAGTATTGTATCAGCCATCTGGCTCCCATAGTACAAGCTTTGCTTAGTTTGGGGCTAGATGGCGCTGTGTAAAATGTCCACAAATATTTATTGATTATTTATTTATCTAATACACATATTTATCCAATTCCAAAATGTTACTACCACCTCTTTTACGTAATAATTATGCATCGAGCATTTTAATTATGTCTTCGAACTTATAAGGCATTATTTTTTTTAGTATTTCAGTTTTTACGATACGTGCAGTTGCAAAATAATTTGCCACCAGAGACCACCTTGAAAAACAATTGAATCTAACAAAAAAGTGTCATTATTGACAAGTGGCAATATATTATTTGTTTAATATATACCTATTTGAGATAAAAAGGTCAACTTAGTGCAACAAAGAGGTTGATTCCACAGTCTCATCATAGAACAAGTATGACAAAAATTAAACAGTTCTACCGTTGAACTACAAGGACAAAAAATGTATTAACAGTTCTATGGAACAAGTTCTATCTTAGAACTAATGGTAGTTACCAGATATTATTAGTTCTATAGAACAAATGGGCAAGTTTTCGTTTCAATAGTGCTACCATTGAACTACAGGGATAAAAAAGTTTTAACAGTTCTATGACGTAACAGTCGTATAGAACAAATTGGAGTGACTGAAGTGGATGGACAACATTGAGGGCCATTTCAATAGTATTTCATTATAATTTCGTATTCCGTATGATATCATATTCGCCTGAAGATAACTTGTAGATAAAATAAAAACGTGCTTAGATAATGACTTTAACCAAACACGTAATAAACATTGAAAAAAAACTGTAGTTATTCAAGTTGATGTGTGTAAATGAGTTTCTCCAATTTAAGGGAATAATTTTATACTTCACCCGCGGCTTCGCTCGTGTGATATCTGGACAAAAAGTTGCCTGTATGTTATTCCAGAACACATACTATGTCTATTCTAAGATTCATTCAAATTCGTCCAGCCGTTACGGCGTGATTGAGGCACAAACATACATCGTCACAATCCACACATCCTTACAAACTTTCGCATTTATAATATTAGTAGGATTTTATTTCTCCCCGAGCATGTCGTAAAAGTCGACTAAGGGATAGTATCCTCCAACATGATGAGATACAATAAGCAAGTATTCCCAAGGAGGGTTGACGTCAGGCAGGCGGCCGGTCATAAAACACCTTAGCCAAAAATCTTACAGCATGATCCAAGGATCATGCTGTGCCGACCCCACATACAGTGGGATGAGGGCAGGAAGATGATGATGATACTAGCTCTCTGCTGATGATGATGAGTAGGATTTAATTTATTTAATATTTTAACAGTTGCGATGCGGACCCCGCTGCTTTGGCCAAGTACGTGTATGCGCTCGTAAAGAAGGAGAAACCAATATCCGAGCTGCGTGATGTCATGGTTGATCAATTGGACGTCTTCTTACAACACGGTCAGTAAAATGATGATAGAAGACGGAAGAAACCGATCAAGTGCGAGTCGAATTCGCACACGAAGGGTCCCGTACCATCGTACATGTACATAAATTAAATGTTTTAATTTGTTGAAGTGAAAAATTCAACTCTACATATTACTGTTCATGAGATACAGCCCGCTGACAGACGGACGGACAGCGGTGGCTTTATCGCACAGAAAAATCCATTGGTACACGACCGGATTAGAACCCACGACCTTAGGATAGGCCCACAACTAGACCACTAGTGCTCTCAAACTAATCTAAAAGGGGTAAAATATGGGTGTCTTTACACTAAGCTAGTCTATATTATATTAAAATTTGTTTACAGAAACGAAGCCGTTCGTAGAGATGCTGTTCAAATCGTTGGAGAGCAACGAGTATCTTAAGCCGCGGGACACTGACGCCAAGCCGCCGACGCCTCCGCCAGAGCCGCAGCCCGAGAAGGAGCCGGAGCCCGACCTCCCCGCTGAACCATGTAAGCATCGATATATATCGACGGCAGAAAGCGGAAATGTCGTATCTCAAAAAATGGCCTAAATGACTTAAAACTTGATTGTTGATAGCAAAAAAGCCGCGTCGAATGGTCTGTCGTCTTTCTACGATGTAAAATTTGATGATACGCTCTTGATTTTTTTCGGGTGTCGGCACAGCATGATCCTTGGACCATGCTGTAAGAGTTTTGGCTAAGGTGTTTTATGACCGGCCGCCTGCCTGACGTCAACCCTCCTTGGGAATACTTGCTTATTGTATCTCATCGTGTTGGAGGATACTATCCATTAGTCGACTCTTACGACATGCTCGGGGAGAGAAGCAGCTGGACGCTGTTTTTTCTTTTTAGTCCGGCGAAGAAGTATTACGGACTTAGTGGTGTCGGTTTGATTTTGATTTTGGATGTTCAGCAGTGACCAACGGCGCTGTGTCGGAGGGCAGCGCGCCGCGCCCCGTCCCGCCGCGCCGCGTCGTCGTCACGCGTGCGCCGCCGCTCAAACGCACCGCACCCAACCACGAGCAGACACTTGTCAAGGTAATATTACATTATAATCTTACTTATATTATAAATGCGAAAGTTTGTGAGTTTGGATGTTTGGATGTTTGTGCCTCAATCACGCCTAAACGGCTGAACATATCTGAACGAAACTTGGAATATACATAGTATATGTACTGGATTAACATATAGGCTATTTTTTATCCGGGTACCACGCTAGCGAAGCCGCGGGCGGCAGCTAGTAATATCCATAAATTATACTACAAAGAACACCAACTTGCAGCATTTTACAAAAAAATACACTTACATACGCTAATATTATATATCGTACTTCGTCTTTCGATTAGTAACCTGTAAGAAAATTCATGTTGTAGTTACGCCTAAGGGACACCACTCTTTTAAACTAGATTTGAGAGTTTTTTTTTATGCATACATACATACATAATATCACGCCTGTTTCCCATAGGGGTAGGCAGAGATCACGGATCGCCGTTTGCTATGATCCTGACATACTTCTTTTGCTTCCTTCACTCTCATCACATTCCTCATGCATGCTCGTCGGTTTAGGGTATTCTTGACCTGGCCCTTTTCTTTTTTTTTATGCGTGTTGTACTTATCTCGTGTTCCTGTCGCCTGCGCTGCGCTCGGCCGGTCGCGTCATTAGTTGAGAGCCTGATCTCGTGGCGCTATTATTTCCTGAACCTATGCTGAGGGCCGGGCGGGCGGGGGTTACTAATCTCAGGCGAATTACTCATATAATTATGATAGAACTTCACTGAGCTCGTTTAATCACTAATTATAAATGTGAAGGTAACTCTGTCTGTCTGTAAGATAACAATCATTTCACGCCTAAACAGATTATATATACAGATTATGATAAAATTTCCTGTCACCATGGTTCACCATATCCATCTTAGGACTAAATCAGAAGTGGCTGCAAGTTTTCTTATGTTTACTTGTGGCTCTGCCCACCTCATTAGGGATACAGGCGTGATAATATGTATGTATTTCGATGAAATTTGGCAAGCAGATAGATTGCATCCCGGAGAAGGATATTAGCGAATTTTTTTCAAAAATACTCAGAGCGGGTGAAATAAGGGATGAAAGTTTATATGGGTAACCAAGATAACAAATTTTAAGCATCGCCGGGTGAGATCATTTTTTGGATGGGTGACCGCACTTTTTGCACTCCAGAGTTTTTTTTATCAAGTTCTCATTCTGAAAATCAGTAGTACATGTGTTGGATTAATACATTCCAAATTTCAGCTCTCTAGCTTCAGTATTTTGGCCTGTGCGTTTGCAAAAAAAAAATGCTTACTGTTTTAAATATGTAGATTTTGGATATAGTTTTTAACTATGGTACTTGTTACAGGTGTTACCCCTAACCGAACTTCTGGAAGAACCCGTCGATCAACCCCTCAGGAGAAGAGATCGAAGGAATGACTTGGTAAGTCTTTGTGTTAATTACAGCCAACAATAGTCCTAAGTCCGCACTAGGCTCCCCTGTGTGTTATCAGAAATTAGGAGTACCAACTCAACACCACAGACCGGGAACCTGCGGATCATGCGAGGGCGTAGCCAGGATTCTATTAAGGGAGAGCAGGCGAAGAAAATCCAGGAATATACCTATTTATATTCCGAATTTGTTTTTATATATTCAATACTTCTTCGCTAAACTGGGAGTAAAGAAAAAACAGAATGCTTCCAGCTGCTTCTCTCCCCGAGCATGTCGTAAAAGTCGACTGAGGGATAGTATCCTTCAACATGATGAGATACAATAAGCAAGTATTCCCAAGGAGGGTTGACGTCAGGCAGGTGGCCGGTCATAAAACACCTTAGCCAAAAATCTTACAGCATGATCCAAGGCACATGCTGTGCCGACCCCACATAGAGCGGGGTAAGGTCAGGAGGATGATGATGATGATAGCGGCAATAGAAATAAACACTCTGTGAAAGTTTCAACTCTCTACCTACGGATCATGCTGTGCCGACCCTATATAGAGTGGGATAAGGGCAGGAAGATGATGATATTCTGAATTAGTTTTTCCCTATGGAATTCCGAATGAATGTCGCCAGCCCTAATCAGCTCCATTCTCTAGGGGAGGGTAGCTGCCCGCCCCTTACTTCGCTACGCCCATGGGACCATGCAAAAACTTCTACAATCCCAAGATCCCGTGCCTCTCACGCCTCAGCCGGTCACTCACCCACCACGCTACTGAGGTCGTCATAATATGACGATAACTAAGGCCTTTGCCATCTACATTGGATAATTTATACAGCGTCAGGAGGCAACTTTTGCCTACACCAACGGGATTCTGTAGTGCCCGGGACGAATTTAGATAGAGCAGGCAGTAATGATGTTTTGTTTTGCCAATAAATAAAGAAATAAATACCTAACTAATAAATCGATAGCTATTCCACCTTCTGCTGATCTTCATCAGGTGAGCTATCTTTAGATAGATGTAAGTTATATTTGTAAATACTTGTAATTTTATTTTTGTTTATAAATATGTGAACTCGAAACGTAATTTTTAACTGATTTCTTAATTTATTTCAATTTGCAAACATTTTGAACACTACGACGCAGGATGTTCCCAAAATCTTTCTGCCGCCATATTTTTCTTATACCACAGATCATAATAATCTTATATTATAAGAATCTTTGTCCTGACTGACTGACTGACTGACTGACTGACTGACTGACAGACAACGCACAGCCTAAACCGCTGGACGTAGAGACTTGAAATTTTCAGTGTAGGTAAACCTTGGTACGTAGGGGTGTACTAAGAAGGGATTTTTCAAAATTCAACCTCTAAAGGGGTGAAAAGGGATGAAAACCTGCAAATTCTTTATTTTTGGCATGTTTTTCATGAAAAATAGAATACTTTTATTTTGACATTATGACAGCGATGATACCAAAGATTAGTAATAGATGATACAAAACATATGGAAAAGGAACTGTCAATGTCAAATTACCTGTGAAAGGAAGCATAAATTATTACTGGTCTAATAAGTTTCTAATCTTGATTATTCATGGAGTTCTGACGTAATTCTACGTCTAAAAACTAGATGTCGCTGCTAATTCTGATCAAATTTTGACGCGCTATCGTTGCGTTTTGTAAAGTTTACCTTAACCATGGGCGCCGGCAAGGGGGTGCCAGAGGGTGCACTTGCACCTCTTGGGAATCTCGGGATCAACAGGAATTATTGAAACTGTATTGCGCTTTCTCTGTTAAGTTCATCCATCCCATTTATGCTGGTGCCATCTGGTGTAGAGTAGCGCTACTTTAAAGGGTGCGTTCAGAGAAGTAATGGAAATCGATTAATATCGATCCCGGTACTCCTGGCCCACCAATTTAGAATTTTTAAATTTCGATCGTCGTGAACAAATAGGTGTGAGCCGTGACGACTGGGTACCTATATAATAAATTCATAATGAATAGTCAGAAATTTGTAAATGTCTCAAACATTCAGACTAAAATTTCATCTTTTTATTAACAATCATATACGGCAAAGATTGTAAGAAAACTAAAATCTGCACCACCTGGAAATTATTTCTGCCGGCGCCCATGACCTTAACTCTCAAAATTTTTACTAAATTCACCGAAATTTCTTAATTTTTAGATTTAGGTATGTTTGTTACTCTTTCACGCAAAAACTACGGAATATACTTACATACCATTATTCATATTCGTTCGCTAAAGTTAGCCATTGCTTAAAGTTAGCCCTGTCACTGTTTGTCATTATGAAATGGTAAGAGATGGCAATACTTTAGTCATCGTTTAGCGTACACTATATTATAATGAATAATGAGGATAGTAGGTACCTACGTGTGCTGGAATGGGACATAGGGTACTTTTTATCTGGGTACCGCGTGAGCGAAGCCGCGGGCGGCTGCTAGTCTTTTATAATTCGATTTCAACCAAAGACAAAAGCACACTGGCCGGTAGAATATTTTGATTAACATCAGCAACTGTCAGTGACTGTTACTTGCTCTGTTCAGTTTATTTTCTTTTCTTTTTTTGAAGGCGATTGTGACAAACTCATTTTACCAACGGGATTTAACCTATTCACACGAACTTAGACATGACAAATATATATTAATAGATGTTACATGTACAGTTGCGCGACAAGGAGGAGCGACGCCGTCGCCGGTCGCGGTCGTGCGAGAGGCGAATGCGAGCGCGACGCGACCCGCGACATCCGCGCGACTTTGAACACGACCGGAGGTACGAACCCAGGTACTAACACACTTCATTTTCATAATGCACGCTTATTAACCTGTTATCATATGCGCTAGAAGAAGATATGTGCTACCTGCACTTTCGAATCTTCGAAACTATAAAAAAAAAAACCTGTCAAGTGCGAGTCGAATTCGCACACGAAGGGTTCCGTACCTATTCATAATAATGTTTTGCGTATCATGCTTTAGAAATAGACTGTGATTCACACAGCGTTGAGCTTGTCAAAGATACAGGTCACTGTCAATTATGTCAATGTCAATTATGAAATACTTTTTAATATGTAATGTTTGTCACATTGGTATGACAGAGAAGACGCTGTGCAAACTAACTTTCATCAGTTAATGACTTCATTATATGACTTAATGATTAATGACTTAATTAAGTAATTATAAAACAAATATTCACCAAATATATATTTAATTTAGTATAAGTTGAGACTTTTCCTTATAACATTGTTAATGTGGCAAAAAATTAAAATCATGGAAGCATTTGTTAACTTGTATGTGCTATATTTATCGTATTTTGTGATTGCTTTTGGTGAAAGTTGTGTTACACCTAAATATAATTTAGTTTTTAAACCGAGTCAACAGTATTCACCAACACACACACACACACATACACACACACAAACATGTTAAAACACAAAGAGTATTTTAAAATTACATAATATTCACGCAATAATAACCAGACTCCTTGGCTCTCAATCCCAGCATCCACACACACACACACCCTTACTGACTCACACATTCAACAAAAAACTCACGGCCTTTTACCATCTATACTAGATGATTTATACAGCGTCAGGAGGCAACTTTTACCTTCACAAATGGGACGCTGTAGTGCCCGGGGCGAATTAAGAAGGATTAGTCTTGCCGAGCACCTATTCCATCCTCTCAGCTTAGTCGGCCTTGTCCACAGGAAAGACGCGCGGAGCTGTCAAAGCCGCGGGTTTCCTCACACACACACATTCACTAACACACACACTCATGCTCATATTAATATGTTGATAGACGCGTTTCGTCGCGTTCGCCGTCACCGCGGCGCTACCGAAACCGAAGTCCGCCGACCGAACGCCAGCCCAGCCGATCCAGGTAACACTACTTTACTACATACCATCCTCACACTCCTACTAATATAGCTGCTCAGATAAAAAGAGAAGACGCCGCGCCGCGAACAACAAAAGTGAAGCCACACAAAACCGTGCTCCTGCAAGTAAACATACGCGCTCACTCACACACCTACACTAAAACCATGCTCATCGCTCTTAGTACGTCACGAGTCTTTAAATAGAATTATGCCTTCCTGTGTAGTGAAAACTTGTAAAAACAGCAGCAAATCACATAAAAAGTCTCACGGAATCACTTTTCACTTGCAAGTACTTCAAATAGCATGGTTTCTCAATTATTATAGTATGAATTTAGGTTACTTTGGAACACACAACCTTAAAACCTTCGACACACATAGATAAAAAGGTGGCTTCACTTTCGTGTTCGCGGCGCGGGGTCTTTTCTTTTTATTTGGTCTGAGTATAGCTGCTTCTCTCCCCGAGCATGTCGTAAAAGTCGACTAATAGATAGTATCCTCTCCAACCGGGCGCGGTCGTAGCCTGAAATTTTGGAGGGGGTCACTAATAATAGAATGTGTCGAGTGAATAAGATTTTATTTCACAATACACTAATTTATTGCACACAAATAAATGAATGCCTTCTATTTTTATTGGCATCGCGGCTAGGGGCAGTAAATTACTTTTTTATATTTTGTTATTTTATTGAAGATTTTTTAACGTGACGTGTACAATTTTGGGGGGGGGGGGGGGGGGGGTCATGAGCTGACCACCGGTCACCATAGTTCATGATATTCATCTTGGGACTCTTGAATCAGGAGTGGCTGCAAGTTTTCTTATGATTACTTGTTGCTCTGCCCACGCTGTTAGGGATATGGGCGTGATAATATGTATGTATGTTCAAATATAAACTAGCGTAATGACTACTCTTTTACCCATGAAAGTAAGCGAAGCCGCGGTATTATTTATTATTTAACATTGAAAGTTTTTTAAAGTTAAGTAATAAAATAGCTTATCATAAATATTTATACATAACCTTACAACTTGTCCTCAGGTCAAGATCACCGGTAGCATTGCGGGAGAGAGACATAGAGAGAGAAAGGGAGAGACTACGCGCGCCGCGCGAGTTGGAGCGAGACAGGATATCGCGTGACCGCGACCACAGGGACCGCGTGTCGCGCGACAGAGAGAGAGAACGGTAACTTATTATTACTGTACACATTCTAATTAATGTGAGGGGAACAAAGATCTGCACTGACGACCCGCGGTGGGGTGTATTGTGCATTATCCCCCTGCTAACCCTCCCCCTCCCCCAGCCAGCACAACTCCTTGAAGTACCGGAGAAGAACCTTGGGATGTTGGCAGCAGCGTTCCTGTATCCTCGATGATGTTGAGGCTGTAGGTGGTGTTGATGAGGTCGATGGTGATGCCGTGCAATTCTCGATGACCGTCTGCAGTCCCGAGTTATGTCTTATTTCATTTGTTGCGGAGCAATGTAGCGTCACATGTTCCACAATCTTTTCCTCCTGGAGGCATCCGCGACAGAGGCTGATCAGATGGTGATTTAGCTCACAGTGTTATGTGATGATGCCCACCATTGTACGAAGGTCCTCACGTCTCATTTTCATAGTGTTGATGTGAGGCGTTTATTACGTTCAGGGATCAGTCTTCTGGTGTGCTGTCTGTCTACTGTACACATATTGACTTTACTATTATTATTTATACTAGTAGAACGCCCCGCGGTTGCGTGTGTTAAGTTTTTTTGACATAGAAACATTCATCTCCCCGCTGCGTCCTCTAGAAGTTGAATTTCGGGAATTCCTTTCTCAGTGCACCACTACACCATAAGAGGAATATACCCTCCGAGTTCCATGCTTCTAGGACTTTGGTTTAGGCTTTGCGTTGATTGTCATTCAGTCAGTCTGTCAGTAACGTAAGAGTTTCATAATAATCTTATTTAATTATGTTATGTTATGTTATGACGGCCTCGGTGGCGTGGCGGGCGATTGCTCGGCAGAGATGCAAGAGGCGCGGGTTCGATTCCCGCTGCGGAAGAAATGTTTGCATGATCTGTAAATATTTCTTCCGGGTCTGGGTGTTGTGGTACCATGGTACTCGTAGTTTCTGATACCCACGACACAGGGAATCCTAGTGTGGGCTCAGGACTATGTATGTGACTGTTGGGTGTTATTTATTTATTATTATTTATTTATGTTTAGGTCGCACGACAGGTCGCGCGAGAGGTCGCCGGTGTCGCCACGAGACAACAGATTGGATATGAACGACGCATTCAAACGGAGGTGTCGCGACTTTGACGGTGCGTAACAATAGTTGGCGGCATTATTAGACTTTACTTAATAATTTTTAGCACTGGTGGTCTTGTTGGTCGTTACTACGCCTTCTGATCCTAAGGTCGTGGGTTCAAACCCGGTCGTGTACCAATGGATTTTTCTGTGCGAAAAATTTATGTGCGTTATTCCAGTACTCTTAAACGGTGAAGAAAGACATCCTGAGGAAACCCGCGGCTTTGTCAGCTCCGCACGTATTGACCATGTCTTTCCTGTGGACATGGCCGACTAAGCTGAGAGGATGGAATAGGTGCTTGGCAAGCCTACTCCATCTTAATTGTTCTGGACACATTCTATGTTTTTTCTTGACTCCCAGTCCAGCAGAGAAGTAGTACTGCCCTCCTAGTGAAGAACGCAGTAACTATGTCAAACATGTTTTGATACGTGAGTGAGAACATAATGTTGTATTTTGTTAGGCGATTCCGATTATGTAGGTATCTAACTATTTTTTTGTCAAAAATGCTAGTTACTGCGTTCTTCACTAGGAGGGCAGAGTAGCTGGTAGCATATGAATAACTATTTTCGATATTTACAGAGAAAGGGTACTGCATGCGAGGAGATCTCTGCCAGTGGGACCACGGCGCTGATCCCGTCGTGCTAGAAGATGCTGCCTTATCTTCTGTTCTCACCATGCCCCATCCTGTACCAGGTGAGAATCTTTATCCAATCAACTAAAAGTCCATGAAATAAAACCGGTCAGTTGCATTTAATTGATTATTAAAATTTTATTGAAGATTAGAACGGTTTTTATAAACTAATTACGCTAATTAAATACAAATAAAAAAAACAATTTAAATTCATATTAAAATTGCAGATCAAATTTATAAACAACTAGCTGCCGCCCGCGGCTTCACTCGCGTGGTATCCGGATAAAAAATAGCCTATATGTTAATCCAGGACATGTACTATGTATATTCCAAGTTTCATTCAAATCCGTTCAGCCGTTTAGGCGTGATTGAGGCACAAACATCCAAACATCCAAACTCACAAACTTTCGCATTTATAATATAAGTAAGATTACAAATAGCAATAGTAAATAAAAATATGAAAAATAACAAGAGTTCCTAATAAAAATTAAAATACAAGAAGGGTTCTGTACCATCGTACATGTACTGTACATAAATATTTATTTTATGGGCCTACCTTTTTTTTAATATTTGTTTTTATAGCGGCAATAGTAATACACAGTCTGTGAAAATTTCAACACTACCTATTACAGTTTTTGAGATATAGCCAGCTGACAGACGGACGCATAGTGGAGGTTTAGTAATAGGTTCCCATTGGCATCCTTGGGGTACAAAACCCTGAAAATATTGTTGGCTATTACCATGAGTCCATGGTGATTTTGGGCGTTTTTATTGATTTGAACTGTTGCTGTTCAAAACGGAAAATGTTACCCAACTATGTAGATAAATTGTGTAATTTGTTTCAGAGTACAACCCACTGGCCCCGGACATATGGATGGCGCCCGGCTTCCCCCCTTACCCGCCGCCGCACCACGCTCCGCGAGAGCTTATACCTATACCCAGGTAAAAGTCGACTAAGGGATAGTATCCTCCCCAACATGATGGACCATCTATATGGGCGACTAGCTGTTGCCCGCGACTTCGTACGCGTGTAGTACATTGTTTTCGCAGCGCACGCCAAAAACTATTTTGGGTTTTCTACCTTGGGTTACAATATTGCAATTTTCTTACGGATCCCTAATTTTTGAAAATATATTATAGCCTATCTGGTCCCTGATAATGCAGCTTTCTATTGGTGAAAGAATTTTTGAAATCGGTCCAGTAGTTTCGGAGCCTATTCGTTACAAACAAACAAAAAAAATCTTTCCTCTTTATAATATTAGTATGATGGGCTGATCATCTGTCACCATGGTTCATATCCATCTAGGGGCTGTATCAGGAGTGGCTGCAAGTTTTCTTATGATTACTTGTGGCTCTGCCCATCCCGTTGGGGATACGGGCCTGATAATGTGTACGTATGTAATGTATGTTATGTTTTATATTAGCTGATTAGCTGTAGCTGTATCTTCAGTATTATGGTAGACTAGCTTGCACCCGCGGCTTCGCTCGCGTGGTACCAGGATAAAAAGTAGCCTATACGTTGTTCCAGCACACATACTATGTTCCAAATTTCATTCAAATCCGTTCAGCAGTTACGGCGTGATTGAGGCACAAACATAGTCACATCCTCGCAAACTTTCGCATTTATGATATTAGTAGGATAGGATGTGTTACCCTGTGTAGGGGCTTTAGTTTAGTGAAACACTCAAATACCTTTATGATAATGCTAGTGATACAAATACAAATACAAATAGTTTATTTAGGAACAAAATATACATTGGTATAAAATAACATAATAGTACACGATGATAGTTGCAGTAGTTAAGAACTGTGTCGCAACTATCAACGCCCACCTCCATGACCACGGAGCGTAAAGTTCCTTATACAGAAAAGGACTAAAAGTAATTAATAAAATTTAAACACAAAAAAATATAATAATACATAAGACAGTAACTAAGTTGTGTGTATGAGTGTGCGTGTTTGTGTGTGTGTGTGTGTGTGTGTGTGTGAGTGTTGTGTGTGTGTGTGTGTGTGTGTGAGTGTTGTGTGTGTGTGAGTGAGAATGAGAATGCACGCGACGCGCCCACTGTCACCGCTCCTGGCTAAGTGCCGAGCGCGCTACGCTCAGACACTACACCCTGGTTATATTATATCGTGTATAATGTTGATAATGCACTATCCGCGGAGTGGGGCACTGGTGACCTGTAAAACAGGTGTCAAATCTACCACAGGCACCAGTCTCTCACAAAACAGGTTTTGCATAAACTTCTGTTACCATTAACTTAAATCCTACTACTGCATAAACAAACCTATGTGAGAGAAAATAAATAAAGATTTTATTATTATTATTATTAATGTTGTATATTTGTTTCAGAGTGAGACACGAGGTTCCCCCCCCGGGGGCTCCCCTTGCACCCCTCCCTCCGCGACACCCGCTCCCCTCGAAAAAGAACTTTGATTACAACAGAATCGGTGAGTACAATACTACGCTACTACATAAACAGATAGCCTCATATCGAAGCGATTACTTTTCAACATCATCATCATCTTCCTGCCCTTATCCCACTATGTGGGGTCGGCTTTTAGTTTTGGCTAAGGTGTTTTATGACCGGCCGCCTGCCTGACGTCAACCCTCCTTGGGAATATTTGCTTATTGTATCTACATACATAAAATAAATAACTAACACCCAACAGTCTCATACATAGTCCTGAGCCCACACTGGGATTCCCTGTGTCGTGGGTATCAGGAACTACGAGTACTATGGTACCACAACACCCAGACCCGGAAGAAATATTTGCAGAACATGCAAGCGTGTCTTCCGCAGCGGGAATCGAACCCGTGCCTCTTGCGTCTTAGCCGAGCAATCGCCGGCCACGCCACCGAGTCCGTCGGCTACATACATGTGTCGGTTTATCAAATGGCCTATCTTCTTGATTCTTAGACATTGTGGGCCGAGATGCATGGATACAGCCAATAAAATAACGAATGAAACTAAAGTTCACACAAGATTGTAATAATTAAATTCGAATACAGCTACTTTAAATTACAAAACGGAACACGGGATGGATTCTAGAAGACCCGTGTTGACCCGACCAAGAGCTAAAGGCAACTGAGACGATCCTAGAGTCAAACACGAGCCATCTAGACTCCATCCAACGACGCCATCTTGTTGTTCACGCCGCTCGGTGAACCGTTGGCACGTCACGTCCGTGATCATGATCTGACCGGATCCGACACGTATATAAAAATATCACGCCCATATCCCTAACGGGGTAAGCAGAGCTGCAGTAATCATAAGAAAACTGATAGCTACCCCTGATGCAAAATCCCAGGATAGTTTTGAATAGAAGTTTTTAAAGCCGAAAATCAGCGTTGGTTGTAAGTTCTACTTACTTCCAACACATGCTGAGCTGGACGCCTTTTTGGCACCCACACTTTTAGTTAAGTAGTATATAAGTTGGTTTAAGGTTTTTTTGTGTGCCAAATAAATGTTTCATTCATTCATTCATTCATAATGTTTGTTCGTTTTTGTCTCAGGCATGCGGCCCCCTCTGCCGGCGAACGCTGCGAACTGCTCGTTGGAGGTTAAGAAGGTTCCCCGCGGGATGAACGACATAACTCACCTTAACAACCACTTCAGCAAGTTCGGCAAGATCGTTAATATACAGGTAAGTCTATAAATTATCTTGCAACTGGTTTAACCATCATCTTCCTGCCCTTATCCTACTCTATGTGGGGTCGGCACAGCATGATCCTTGGATCTTGCTGTAAGAGTTTTGGCTAAGGTCTTTTATGACCGGCCGCCTGCCTGACGTCAACCCTCCTTGGGAATACTTGCTTATTGTATTTCATCATGTCGGAAAGGATACTATCCCTTAGTCGACTTTTACGACATGCTCGGGGAGAGAAGCAGCTGGACGCATTCTATGTTTTTTCTTTACACCCAGTCCAGCAGAGAAGTTAATTAATAAACCTAAAATAATATATGAAGTTATTTAATAAACCAGAGGTTTAACCGCACGTCTGGATCTTGTATTATGTAATTATAAGTATGTATTTATAATAAGTACATAAGTATTCTATCAGCCATCTGGTTCGCATAGTACAAGCTTTGCTTAGTTTGGGGCTAGATGGTGCTGTGTGAAATGTCCGTAAATATTTATTATTATTTACTTTTGTGTGTTCAGGTGTGCTACGAAGGCGACCCGGAGGCTGCGTTGATAACATTCTCGAGTCCCACGGAGGCTAACGTTGCCTACAAGAGCACAGAAGCCGTCCTCAACAACAGGTTCATCAAGGTCTTCTGGCATAATCCCGACGTAAGTACTAAAAAAAAAACTGGTCAAATGCGAGTCGAATTCGCACACGAAGGGTTCCGTACCATCGTACATGTACATAAATGTTTCTAGTAAGGGACTCCCCTTTATTTTATTATTTGTTGTTATAGCGGCAACAGAATTATTCCTTGTCTCCCCGAGCATGTCGTAAAAGTCGACTAAGGGATAGTATCCTCTAACATGATGAGATACAATAAGCAAGTATTCCCAAGGAGGGTTGACGTCAGGCAGACGACCGGTCTTAAAACACTTTGGCCAAAACTCTTACAGCATGATCCAAGGCACATGCTGTGCCGACCCCACATAGAGCGGGGTAAGGGCAGGAGGATGATGATGATGATAGCGGCAATAGAAATAAACACTCTGTGAAAGTTTCAACTCTCTACCTACGGTTCATGAGATACAGCCCGCTGACAGACGGACGGACAGAGGAGGCTTAGTAATAGGGAACCGTTGGCACCCTTCGGGTATGGAACCCAAAAAATAACATAACTGAGGTCTTTGCCACCTATAGTAGATGATTTTGATGCAGCGTCAGGAGGCAACTTTTGCTTACACTAGCGGGACCTTGGAAGGACGTACTTGGGACGACAGTAAATGGACGCAAAATAGGAAATATTTTATTGTTGCAACTTCTGTAGGACCGGTGAGCGAAGCGAGATTTTAGTTTTCTTCGGACTTAAAAGACGATGGATGAGGATGGATCTAAAATTTTAAATATTATTATAATTTCAGAGTAAACAAGAAAACATGGCGCCCTCGAACCAGCAACAGAACAAACCGGCAGAGAGGCCTAATTCACAACACCCCATGTCGCACAACAAGGTGTTTATAAATAAGGACAACATCAAAGCAACCGCCGACACTAAGCAGATGCAAAACGAAAAGGTACTCCTACTGATATCCTAATAATTTAATTCTTTCAAGCATATAAATTCGTCCAACATTTTGTCCCAAAGCAATTATCTTCATATCATAGTTTTTACTGTTAATGCATGCACGTATTTTTTATATTTTATAGGAACAGAAAGAACTATCGAACGGAACAATCGAAGCTAAGAAGGAAACTCCGCAGAACACAACAAAACTAGCGCCATCTGTCGACAAGAGCAAACGGGTCATGGATATGTACAAACGTGGGCAGGAACTTTTGGAGACGCAATTACACCAGCAGATACTGCTCATACAGAAGTTGGAGTCTGGTGAGTCATACACACACACACACTAATACACTCAAAATCATACACGCACACAATCACACACACACCTAAGATGGATATGGTGAACCATGGTGACAGGTGATCAGCCCATCGCCCATATAGACGAGGCGCGGGTTCGATTCCCGCTGCGGAAGAAATGTTTGCATGTTCTGCAAATATTTCTTCCGGGTCTGGGTGTTGTGGTACCATGGTACTCGTAGTTTCTGATACCCACGACACAGGGAATCCTAGGGTCAGGACTATGTATGTGACTGTTGGGTATATATTATATAGATGGTTCATCAGGTTGAAGAGGATGCTATCCCTTAGTCGACTTTTACGACATGCTCCTCGGGGAAAGAAGCAGCTGGAGATCTTCACAAATTCTACACAGTCGGTTTTTTTGTATCTCTAATTAAATACTTTTATCTACAGGTAATGTGACAGGCGCTCAGAAGGCAGCACTAATGGAGGCAATAAACTCTGCACAAGAAGGCATCGAGAAGCTGAGGAAGGAACTTGTGGCTTACAACGGAACACTCAAACAGATGCAGGTATGTGCTTCAATCTGTGACAAAATAACTTTCTTCTATCACATGCTAGGAAATAGCTGATTATTAAAAAAAAACAGTATGTCTATCGGAGCTTTTCTGTGTGCTGTATGAAATAACACGCCAGCAATTTGCAACACGACAATAATGGAAATTGCTAGACATTTTTTTTATATTTTTGTAGTGTTAGCTGTGAGGTAATTTTAGTACATACGATACAAATGCGCATTTCACATTGCTTTTCAAAAGTTTGGAAAAAAAACCAAAGACCGCGCGCAGTCAAACTGATGGGAATGGAAATTCTGTTTCTTGAATTAATTTCTTTACTGTTTCCTCGCAAATTAGCAAGAGAATAGCAATTTACGCCCTCGTTAAAAAGGTATCTTATAATCACTTAGGATCGACTCTGCTTTGTCTCTTCCTTCCGAATTTACTCGGCCGTAAATTGCTTTCTTTCCGGCCTAATCTTCTAGATAGTAGATAAACCAGTATGTCACTTTTTCAACACTGAAGTGCAAAAGTATCCAGTATAACGGTTTTAAGAGAGCCTTTTTGAATGAACTAAAACTTAGACCAAAATGGTGTAAATTCATAATGAATCATCATCATGTCGTCACTGGAAAGGCAAATTTACGTAAGCGCCAATCGAGAAAAAGCCGTTTAAAGTTCATTTTTTTCGTTTTTTAATCATAACTTTCTACCTAATTGTCTAGTTTTGATGACGTCAACGTAAGATTTCATTCTTTTTTCATTTTCTATATCCAGCAATTCATATTATTGTATTTGGACTGCTATTTTAGGATAATAACTCAATATGCCTATTTTGGCGCCATTTTGGCGCATACGTAATTTTGCCTTTCCAGTGACGATGTGTTAAAATATCTTATATGGCAGATACCTAAATTCTACGCAGTCGGGTTTTTCTTCTCTGAATAAATATCTGTTACAAAAACTTCACTTTCCCGCTGCGTCTTCTAGTATTTGAATTTCGGGAGTTTCTAGAGTACCGCTTTAAATAATCAGAATATTAATAATTTAAATATCAATCGCAGGAAGAGACGTTAGCGCGGATGTCCCGCCTCCAACTGAACCAGGTATTTGGACGATGAGAGTGTACGCATGTGATTGTGCATCAAACACCATGTATAATCCTATACACAATATGGCTGCAATTAAACACCCTGTAAATAATAAAAAAAAATCATAGAAACACCATGTATATGGTTCCATTAGAGACAAAAGACGCCATAATGTCCCGGTTGCATTTGAAACGCCATTTACAATTCTATACACCATGTATATGGTAGCAATTAAAACATTCCCCAATCTAAAACATAAAGAAAAACAGAAATACCATCTATATGGCATTAGAAACAAAGAAACACTATGAATGACCCGGTTGCATTTAAAACACCATTTATAATATCCAAAACACCATGTACATGGCTGCATTTTGAACACCTGTTATGTATTGACATGAGAACATCATTGACCTGGTTTAATTTCATATTATGTATGTATATGAGAAGTCACCATGTATAACCCGGTTGCATTTACAACACCATGTATGTTTCTGTAAAAATGTTTAAACCATAGAACATAAAAAAACAAAATTTAAACCTGGTCGCATTATACAACACCATGTACTTGTATAATCACATCATAATTCACCCTGTATCTGGCTGCATTTGATTTGATACACCCTTGATAGAAAAAAAAATTCATACTAATATTATATGAGGAAAGATTTTTTGTTTTTTTGATTGTTTGTAACGAATAGGCTCCGAAGCTACTGGACCAACTTTTTAAAAATAAAGCAATGTTTATTTTGAGTAAAATTTGATGTCTTCAGTCTTTAGAACTTACAAAATAGGTAAATAAAAGATTTATAAAAATACCGGGTTCCGTATCATCGTACGTGTAGTTTTTAATATGACTTTCGAAGCGCTCATGGCGTTGCTTGCTTAGACGTTCTTGATTGATCGTTGAAGTTTTAACGTTGTGCGCGGTCACAATTGGGATGGGTGTGCCGTAAGTGGCATTACGAACTGAGCGCTTCCGTGCTTCGGAGACACGTTAAATTGTCGGTCCCGGCTTTTAAGTCGTTAAGCCATGACGGAGGCCTTTAGGCGGCCTAAATTAGGCGGCGAAAACTCTGGCACAAGAGTTGGCCACTAGCTCATACGAACTTACTTAATATGACTTACTATATATGTACTTTATGCAATTAAAAAAGTTTCTTGTATGGGAACCCCTTTTATTTATTTATTTTTATTATTTGTTGTTATAGCGGCAATAAAAATACAGATTCTGTGAATATTTCCAACCATCTACCTATAACGGTTCATGAGTTACAGCCCGCTGACAGACGGACGGACGGACAGCGGAGGCTTAGTAATAGGGTCCTGTTGGCGGGTACGGAACCCTAAAAATGAAAATAAATTGTTAAAAAGTTGTGTTTTTGTTTGTGCGTGTGATCGCTCTATCTCTCTTACTCTTTTGATTTAAAAGTATTATTTTTGTTGTAGATTTAGAGTTTTTTTAAACATCGCATGCGTACATCTCTTTCGTTCATTTTTTTTTGCCATCTGTGTACATACATTAAAAAAAGGCGTTGATTTCATATAATTTATCATCTTGTATCCAACAGACAACTCCAAAAGAATTTAAAAGAAAATCTTACTATAAACATCTTACTCATACTTTTAGGTACATACATATTATCACGGCTGTATCCCTAATGGGATGGGCAGAGCCACAAGTGAACGTAAGAAAACTTGCAGCCACTCCTGATTCAAAGTCCCAAGATGGATATGGTGAACCATGGTGACAGGTGATCAGCCATACGATGGTCCATCATGTTAGAGAGAATACTATCCCTTAGTCGACTTTTAGGACATGCTCGGGAGAAGCAGCTGGACGCATTCTATGTTTTTTCTTCACTCCCAACAGAGATGTAACCAATAATATCATGACTACAGCAACGAACTCGGTAGCGTGGCTAGCTAAGACGCGAAAGGGGGTTCGATTCCCGAGGAGGGAGAAATATGAATATACTTATATATAAATATAAATATGATAAATAATGGTTTATCTTATCCATCTTGGGACTTTAAGATTGCCCACCCCATTAGGGATACGCGCGTGATTAGTTTGTAAGTTTGTACCTACATGTACTATTGGTAAAGTTTGAAACAAGTATTTTTAATACGATTTTTTTCTAAGATCTTTTTAGAGTTGTTTATTGCCCGATTCCTATAATCTAATAACGAACGATGGACGCTAATTACTCATTTTTTGACCATACATTTTTTTGACTAAAATCAACGTTGGTATGGATATCTTCCATCGGTCGCCTAGTCGGTTAGTTGATATTTATAGTAACCGGGCATCTTATCATTTATATCATTTGTCGATTATCATTTCTATATCGAAGGCAGAAAGCGGAATGTCGTATCTCAAAAAATGGCCTAAATGACTTAAAACTTGATTGTTGATAAGCAAAAAAGCCGTGTCGAATGGTCTATGTCTCGTCTTCCTACGATGAAAAATTTTATGATACGCCCTTGATATTTTCCTAGTTTTTTTTTTACTGTTCACACGACTAATTGCTGTAAATAAGGGCTTTTTGGCTCTGGTGTAAAATTGAATATTTTGAGATACGACAAAATCGCTTTCTTCCGTCGATATGGCCCAAGGTAAAACGCATTATAATGTAGATAATTTAGAAGTAATGGTAAGGCTTAGTGTAGTGACCCCGCCTTGTCAATGGATTTAGTCCCCAAAATCAGTACTCTAAAACGGCGATGAGGAAATGTAGTAGAACCTAAAAGGTTCTATAAGGTTCTACTATACATTATGACGGA
This sequence comes from Scotopteryx bipunctaria, assembly GCA_949320045.1. Lineage (NCBI taxonomy): Eukaryota > Metazoa > Arthropoda > Insecta > Lepidoptera > Geometridae > Scotopteryx > Scotopteryx bipunctaria. The sequence continues at coordinate 1,736,378 of OX439470.1, forward strand.
ACTTTTTAGGTTCTACTATACAATAACACCGGTTGGATAGTATTATGGTCACTAGTAGTATCTAGTAGTAGGTAAATATTTAGTTTCCTCACAATTTTGAAGTTGCAATTAGTACAGCCACAGTTGTCTGCGGTACAGCTAAAAATAAAAGTAATATAAAGTAGAAAGAAAAAAAAAATGTTATTTATACGTAACTTTGGCTCATACGTAATATCAATCCTGTTTCTCATTGGGGTAGGCAGAGATTACGGATGTTCATTTGCTACGGTCCTTACTTAATTCTTTTACCCGATTGCGAAGGAAGTGTTTTTGAAGTTTATGTATGTAATATGGGTATGTGCATTCCTTTAGCTAAAGCTGTTATCCAAATGGCTGTACTGATTTCTACGAATGAGGCGTTGTTGGATTTGTTAGTAGCGAGAATGTCACCTATGACACTTTAGGGTTCCGTACCAGAAGGGTGCCAACGGGACCCTATTACTAAGCCTCCGCTGTCCGTCCGTTCGTCGCGTCCGTCTGTCGCGTCCGTCTGTCGCGTCCGTCTGTCTACTGTAACTCATGAACCGTATTAGGTATAGAGTTGAATTTTTCACAGAGTATTTCTATTGCCGCTATAGCAACAAATAGTAAAAAATAATATAAAAGGGAACCCCGTACAAGATTTTTTAATGTACAATGGTATGGAACCCTTCGTTTGCGAATGTGACTCGCACTTGATCGGTTTTATTTATACTTAAATGTCAAAAATCCAATATGGCGATTTTAAGAAGCCATTTCCAATTAACTTGGGCTTAGACTAAAATGGTACAAATTCATCATCATTATCATTGTGTTGAAAAATCGAATATGGAAGATCTATGTGTGCTGCTTAAATCCTACACAGTCGGGTTTATTGTTCTTTTAATTAAATACTTGTTTTATTGTAAAAATAAGTTTCATATTAAAATGTGGTTTGGTCATGTGTGTTTATAAGCTTTTGTGAAAACAACTGCCGAAGTACTGAACTAACGTAGTCATACTAATATAATATGTATAAATAGATATATGATTAATATAACACCTTACGTATATAAAATCAAGGATTCCGTCCCCTAACCCCCCTTTTTATAACCTTACTAGCTTACTCGTAAATTTTGACACCCAGTTTAACCCCTTTTGTGGGGTAAAATGTCCTTTTTGTATCCAAACAGAGTTTCAAGCAAATTGCACTACGCGTTAAAAAGTTCCATATAAAAGTTTTTGCTCCTTTTCATCCTTTTATTTCGAAAAATCCCTTTGGTAGTTTTGCTATTAAACTTCAAAATTTCAGCTTTCTTCTTACTTCAATATTTAGGCCTGTGCGCTGTTTGCAGAAAAATGCTTATTGTTTTTTATATATAATCAGATAAATTTATATTATTATGATTATAATCGTTACATCTCTGTTTCGGCTCGAAAAAGAGAAGCAAATGGACCAAAATCAAACAATAAATATTTGTGGACATTTCACACAGCGCCATCTAGCCCCAAACTAAGCAAAGCTTGTACTATGGGCACCAGATGGCTGATAGAATACTTATATATTTTTTTGTAAATATATACTCATAATACTACATAATGTTTAAAGCCCGTAGAAGTGGTATGGGAATGTGATTCATTATATCTTATTTGTTTGTACAGCCTTTGACTATTTCTAAATGATTTTAACTTCATTATACTGCCATCTATATTTTGTCAACAGATCAACGCGAAGAAGCCGAAAACACGGGAAGAAGCGCAGAAGGAAATTCTAGACGCTGAGCTAGACATGTTCAATAGACAACAGGTAAGACAAAACATCATGATCTTCTTGCCCTTATCCCACTCTATGTGGGGTCCTCACAGCATGTTCTCTTCTTCCATTCGCTTCTGTCAACCGTCACCTCTGTACTATCTTTACCATGTATGCTAGATGATTTATACAGCGTCAGCAGGCAACTTTTACCTACACTAACGTGACGCTGCCCGGGACGTTTTTTAGATGGAGTAGGCTTGGCCAACATTTATAATAAAATAAAATATTTGTGGACATTTCACACAGCGCCATCTAGCCCCAAACTAAGAAAAGCTTGTACTATGGGCACCAGATGGCTGATAGAATACTTATATATAAACATGAGAAATGTTTGTATGTTCTGCAAATATTTCTTCTGGGTCTGGGTGTTGTAGTATTTAAGTATGTATTTACAAAAAAAAAAAGAGTATATAAGTATTGTATCAGCCATCTGGTGTCCATAGTACAAGCTTTGCTTAGTTTGTTGCTAGATGGCGCTGTGTGAAATGTTCACAAATATTTATTTATTTTAATATTTTAGGAGGGACAAGATGTAACGGACCTTTTGAAGAAAATTGCCGAGCTTAGAAGACAAATGGCGCTCAACTTTCCTGTCCACTCAAATATTAGGAGACCTATCTCTGCTAGGTAAGTCTTTTTACTAAATTTATCTAGAAATTGTCTCTATTTCTTACTATCTATAAAAATATAATTATTATCTTCTTATGTCTATGGTTTCAATATTATATACTTTCGTCATTGACGTGTCTACAGAGCTACTACGCAAATGTATTGAACGTTATTCGAGAGCAGTGTCAATGACGCGGCAAATCACGTTCGTATATTTCTGGTCACTGACTCTCGCTTCGAAAGTCTACCTTAAGGCACTGGCTGTGCATTTTCCTTTACCAACTTAACTTGATAGTTCTATTGTTGACGGCCTCTTAATAGTTCTGCGCCTACTTTTCCGTTATTCCTGATAAATATTGTCGTAATAATATACTTCTCTGCTGGACTGGAAGAATGCGTCCAGCTGCTTCTCTCCCCGAGCATGTAAAAGTCGACTAAGGGATAGTATCCTCCAACATGGACCACTCATATGGGTGATGGGCTGATCACCTGTCACCATGGTACACCATATCCATATAGGACTAAATCAGAAGTGGCTGCAAGTTTTCTTATGTTTACTTGTGGCTCTGCCCACCCCGTTAGGGATACGGGCGTGATAATATGTATGTATGTAGCTCACAGCCGTCATATTGGATTTATGAAGCTTATGTCCCTCTAAAATCCGTCAATGGACAGCCAAAGGAATTAATTCAAAATGGCATCTTACAGCCGCCATCTTGGATTTTTGACACTTTATATACCTTTAACACTCGCCATTCAGACGAATCCAACGACACCTGATTAGTCAAAATCCATTCAGCTGTTTGGGTTACAGCTTCATCCAAAGGAATGCAAATACATACATACCCACATACATACACCCTAAAAGCATTAGCCCTTCTATTTTAACCCGATTGCAATTAAAAATTGACTAGCAATTTTGACACCACCACCACCACGCTTGGTCGTGTTACGAACTGGTGCAAATGCAACGTAGATTTAAGACGTGCCCAAGTGATCCCCGTGATTTTATGGAATAAAAATTTTTGACTTTGACTTTGGTATAATTTTCTTTCTTTCTTTGGTGAGAGGAGATCTAAATATCGAAATAATTTCAGCTATACTATTAGAACTGTCAAATTAAGTCTAGTTTGGGATTTTTCACAACGCTATTGTAATGTTTCGTTAATTTATAATTTATTTATATGTCATTTCAAGCTGCTATAAAATTGTGAAACGAAAGTTGAGGTGAGTACGTAAATACTTTTGTTATTATTTATGTTAAAGTATCACACATGATGATTGATTTTAATGCTGTGGGTTGTGGGTTCGATTCCCTTAACAAACTTTTTTGTGATGAATATAGATGTTTGTTTTGTATCCAGGTGTTATTGTGTTCTTTAATCATTTATTTACAGAAGTATATATGATTATATTATTTGACGACCTCGGTGGCGTGGTGGGCGAGTGCTCGGCTGAGACGCAAGAGGTGCGGGTTCGATTCCCGCTACGGGAGAAATGTTTGTATGTTCTGCAAATATTTCTTCCGGGTGTTGTAGTATTATTTATTAAAAGGATGTATATACAAAAAAAAGTTTATTAGTATTCTATCAGCCATCTGCTGCCCATAGCTTTGCTTAGTTTGTAGATGGCGCTGTGTGAATAATATCAATAAATCATCATCATCATATCTTCCTGCCCTTATCCCACTCTATGTGGGGTCGGCACGGAATATGATTTACAGAATTTGAACTTGATAAAAAAATATATGGAGTGCAAAAAGTGCGGTCGCCCATCCAAGTACTGTCTGTCATCCTTTATATCACCCCCTATGAGTATTTTCTGATAAAAAAGTAGCCTATGTCCTCCGGGATGCAATCTATCTGCTTGCTAAATTTCATCAAAATCTGTTGGAAATGATGATCACGTTGGACTATAAACAGGGCGAAATTTTCTATTTGGACTTTTAGTGTACTTTCCCGTAGTAATAGTAGTAATAATCGAAATACTGAAGATAGCAAATTTTATTCAAAGGAAACATACTTTTTTTTTAGAAATAAGCAAAACTGCATTTAAAACTTGCTGCTATTCACTCGTTTATTTACTCAGGGGCGGTCGTTTTAACCCGTCGATGCGGTTCACGCGCGGCGCGCACGCCCCTAAGACCTTCCCGACAAGCACCTCCGTCGACCACCGGCCTAAGGCCCTGCTCATATCCGGCTTCGAGACTGATGAGCTTGATGCGCTTTATACGCACTTCTCGGTGAGTACATCATTCATCGGCGAACAGCCGTCGGTCGTCGTTCATCAGTCGTCAGTAGAACTGTGTATGTGACTGTTGGGTAGTGTGGGCTCGACTGTATGTGACTGTTGGGTAGTGTGGGCTCAGGACTGTATGTGACTGTTGGGTAGCGTGGGCTCAGGCCTGTATGTGACTGTTGGGTAGTGTGGGTTCAGGACTGTATGTGACTGTTGGGTAGTGTGGGCTCGACTGGATGTGACTGTTGGGTAGTGTGGGCTCGGGACTGTATGTGACTGTTGGGTAGCGTGGGCTCAGGACTGTATGTGACTGTTGGGTAGTGTGGGTTCAGGACTGTATGTGACTGTTGGGTAGTGTGGGCTCAGGACTGTATGTGACTGTTGGGTAGTGTGGGCTCAGAAGTATGTGACTGTTGGCTAGTGTGGGCTCAGAAGTATGTGACTGTTGGGTAGTGTGGGCTCAGAAGTATGTGACTGTTGGGTAGTGTGGGCTCAGAAATATGTGACTGTTGGCTAGTGTGGGCTCAGAAGTATGTGACTGTTGGGTAGTGTGGGCTCAGAAATATGTGACTGTTGGGTAGTGCGGGCTCATGATTACGTATTATGACTGTTGGGTGTCATTTGTTACAGCAATTCGGCGAGGTGAGCAGTAAAGAAGTTGACTTAGCAGTACCCCAGCTAGTTTTACAGTACAAGGCGCGCAGTAACGCCGAACAAGCGATGGCGCATGGCAGACATTACAACGACAGGACTCTATCTGTGAGTAACAACAATTATCTTAAAATTATATTATTAACTAGCTGCCGCCCGCGGCTTCGCTCGCGTGGTATCCGGATAAAAAATAGCCTATATGTTAATCCAGTACATGTACTATGTATATTCCAAGTTTCATTCAAATCCGTTCAGCCGTTTAGGCGTGATTGAGGCACAAACATCCAAACTCACAAACTTTCGCATTTATAATATAAGTAAGATGTGTAATGTTTGTGTTCGACTAAGGGATAGTATCCTCCAACATGATGAGATATAATACGCAAGTATTCCCAAGGAGGGTTGACGTCAGGCAGGCGGCCGGTCATAAAACACCTTAGCCAAAACTCTTACAGCATGATCCTTGGATCATGCTTGGACCCCACATAGATTGGGACAAGGGCAGGATGATGATGATGATGATTTATTTATAATCTTCCTGTCCGGGTACCACGCGAACGAAGCTGGTCGCGTAAGCTTGTGTGCGGATGTGATAAGATGTGGTTTGTTGCAGATAACGTGGGCGGTGAGCACTAAGCCGGCGGCTAGCGCGGCGGACTCGAAGCGCATCTTCAACGGAGACCTGAACGAGGAACACAAAGAGGAGGTAATTGTCCTAATAGCACATCGTCACAGGTTGAGAGCACTGGTGGTCTAGTGGCGATGACCCCGCTTTCTAATCCTAAGGTCGCCGGTTCGAATTTTGTCAATTTTTTCTAAATTTTTTAATCTAATTCTGATTAGATTAAGGTACACATCATCAACTTCCTGCTCTTATCCCACTCTACGTGGGGTCGGAGTTTTGGCTAAGGTGTTTTATGACCGGCCGCCTGCCTGACGTCAACCCTCCTTGGGAATACTTGCTTATTGTATCTCATCATGTTGGAGAGGATACTAGTTAATTTTACATTTACAATAAAACATTTGAATGTATGTATGTATGTTCGTATGAGCTACTGGCTAACTCTAGTGACGGAGTTTTTAGGCCGCCTAAAGGCCTCCGTCATGGCTTGACGACTTAAATGCGGGGACCGACTGTTTAACGTGCCCTCCGAAGCACGGAAGCGCTCAGCTCGCAATGCCAAATGCCAGAAAAACATTTGAAGCATTACTAATAAGGCGGTACGAAGTTCGTCTTGTCATCTAGTTTGTTATATTTGATTATAATGCTTACAGACGGCGGAGGCTGCGTTACGCTCAGACGAAGAAGACGATGACGACCATGAAACACGCTCCTGGCGTCGCTGATCCGAGCTATGTACTTACTACGCCACTAGAGTAAATCACTGAAGGTAGCCGGTTGGGTTGGAGGAACATAACTCAGATTTTGAGGTGTAAATGATGAACGGTCTTCGCTTTTTTTTTTAAATATAAGTGGACATTTCACACAGCGCCATCTAGCCCCAAACTAAGCAAAGCTTGTACTATGGACACCTGATGGCTGATAGAATACTTAATACTTTTTTTTTGTTGTAAATACATACTTATAATACTACAACACCCAGACCCGGAAGATATATTTGCAGAACATACAAAGTTTAAAAAGTTAAATTTTTTAAATTGTTTCCATTCACACTTGTTCTTGAGTACGAAACTCAAGTTGGGTTTCACTGTCTTTTCATTGAAAATCAAAATTATACGTGAGTCGGTTCACGTTTGATGATGATTATGATGTATGAAAGCGCTTTAGACTTGTACTCAAGATCAATGCTGAAGAGTGAATCAAAATTACGAGACAGGTGTATGAGGCGAGTTTGAATGGTACCGTTGGAAGGGGAAGACCTCGGCGCACGTACCTGGACCAAATCAGAGACGTTTTGGAAAAGGGCCAGGTCAAGAGTACCCTAAACCGACGAGCATGCATGAGGAATGTAATGAGAGAGAATGAAGCGAAAGTATGTCAGGATCTTATGGAGATGCGTGATCTCTGCCTACCCCTGTGGGAGACGGGCGTGATTTTATTTATGTATTTATGTAACTACAGAATGTCTGTGCTTGCCTGTATTTGTTTTTGAGTAGAAATCTATTTGCTATTCATACACAAGTGACACGTTTCGTTTAAAAATGACAGTCAAAATGTGTTTTAGTTTCGATTCACGCATTTGTTATTGAATACAAACCGGTCCGTTTTACACAAAAATGGCAGAGATGTTTAGTTTACACCTCAAAAACCGGCTTTATACCAATTCAACCGGTTATCTACAGGACTTAGCCCTAAGCGTTCAAACATTGTATAGCCATCGATAGCTATTCTATCTTTTTTATTCGAAAGACATAGAAATAGTCTATCTATCCTTGTTATACGGTTTGTATTCGTTGGTTTAATCTTGGTTTTAACATTATATTATCTGAGAATATAACTTAAAACTGAGCATAAAACTTCGTGATACTCGCTTGTCCTTTTAAGTCACTTAGCAACCAGTATGGGGATTATCCTCCGAATACTCAAACGCGACTCAGAGTTGAGCGCGTCTCAAGTGACGAGTTTCTGACAGATTTTCATCAAAAACTGTCAAAAAACCGTGACTTGAGACGTGCTCAACTCTGAGTCGCGTTTGAGTATTCGGGGGTTTGTCATGTACCTCTGTTGCAATCAGTTTTTGTCATTCGATTATCAATGAAAGCTTTGCTATAAATAATCTATTTTATTGTTATAAACAAACATACATACAGTCCCAGGGCGTGGAGGAAAACAAGGTACCTATGTACCGTAGATAGAAAATGGTGTAATTTATTTCTCATTTGATGGGTTCGATTCCCGGTTCAGACAGGCGGTTATTTAAAAATCTATGAATGCAATTACAATTGTTTGTAAAATCAAAATGAAATCTTTCAGTAACATTTTCTATCCACGGTATTTAATTAAGGTGTTTTCCCTCCGTGTGGCATAGCTGTAGGACGGGATATGTTCAAACACTGATTACAATGTCATATTGAAGCGCTCGTGGCGTAGCTTGCTTAGACGTTCTTGGTTGATCGTTGAAGTTAAGCAACGTTGTGCGCGGTCACAATTTGGATGGGTCGCAAGTGGCATTACGAGCTGAGCGCTTCCGTGCTTCGGAGGGCACGTTAAATTGTCGGTCCCGGCTTTTAAGTCGTTAAGCCATGACGGGGTCCTTCAGGCGGCCTAAAAACTCCGTCACAAGAGTTGGCCACTAGCTCATACGAACTTTATGTCATAATTGAAATTTCAGGTTTCAAATGGTAACTGATTGCAAAAAGCTACATTATCCAGGTCATTGACCGCAGGTTGAAAGAGACTGAAATTTTGTAGTAACATGGTATGACTATACAATGTTTTCTACTGATGTTAGTTACTAATGCATAATGTCAAAATAGCTGTCAAAAACTAAAGCTTTGTTCAGACAGAGTCTTAGCCAATATACTTTACGTCTAACGCATTCGCTAGTATATTTTGCGGCTATTTTGACATAGTTTATACCTAATTCTAACAGAATCTATAACACCAAATCGACTAGACCTTTTGACGGACGAGATATTGACAGCTAAACTGACATGACAGTTTTGAAGTTTTTCGTTTGACTTTTTTGTGATAGGATTCGCCGGGGAATATATATTTATCGCAGTAGATAGATATGGACAAAACTGCAGAAAAATAAGTTTTTTTTACGATATAATTATTTGAATTAATGTCTATTCAAGAAATCTCAAGTTACTTAAGCATAGATTGACAGTTTTCGATAATAAAAATGACTGCGCATCTATACTTGAGTAGTGACTCACACTTGAGCGTTGTACTTGAGTCCGGTTCAAGAATAGCTCTAGAATCAAGCGACAATCAATGAATGACAAGCAATCAAACAAGAATCAAGCGACTCGTTCTTACAATCATGGAATTTAACAGCCAATATATGCTTGAGTACGGTTCTAAATAAGACTAGCTTGACTCAAGCGACTAGTTCTTATAAGACAGCCAATATATGCTTGAGTCGTGTCTCATTGAGTCCGGCTAGCTTAACTCAAGCTACTGGTTGTAACGAGCTTGAGTACTTGAGTAAGCGACTTCAGACAAGCATGACACAAACGCAGTACGCGGTATGGCACTTACCGTGTGCGGTGTCAAATGCCGCGTACTGTAAACTTAAAGGCCTTTATCAACCAATACTTATGATACACTTTAGCTTATTATTGATAAGTTTTGTTTTTATTTCGAGTGCCGGTTGAGTGATTGAAATATAATAACACAGAAAAACAGCCCATTGATTTTTATATCACTAGTAGAATGAAGTTTTTTTTCATACAAGCTTAATCTTATAAAAGCGTCCTCTAGGAGTTGAATTTCGGGAATTCCTTTTTTAGTGAACCCACAACCATAAGAGGAATATACCCTCAGAATTTCATGCTTCATTGCTTAGGTTATGCGTTGATAAACAATCAGTAACGTCGAGAGTTTTATATATACTAAAACAAGTATTTACAAAATACAAAGGGAACAGTCGGGCTATCTAAAGACTGTTACAAACGGTCTATAGGTAGCTCAGCTTGTTCGAATCATCGGAAGGACCAATGACGTTATTTCGACATTGTTTTAGGCCTGGAAACTCCGTCACAAGAGTTGGCCGTTAGCTCATACGAACTTGCCAGAGCACTGGTGGTCTTGTTGGTAGTGACCCCGCCTTCCGATCCTAAGGTCGTGGGTTTAAATCCGGTCGTGTATCAATGGATTTTTCTGTCCGAAAAATTTATGTGCGCTATACCAGTACTCTCAAACGGTGAAGGAAATCCGCGGCTTAGTCAGCTCCGCACGTATTGACCATGTCTTTCCTGTGGACAAGGCCGATTAAGCTGAGAGGTTGGAATAGGTGCTGGACAAGCCTACTCCATCTTAATTCGTCCCGGGCACTACAGCGTCCCGTTTGTGAAGGTAAAAGTTGCTTCCTGAAGCTGTATAAATCATCAAGCCATCCGAACTTACTTACTTAACATGGTTATTGTTTTTAAATTGCGAAATATTGTCTCTTAACCGGCACTAAAAGGGAACTTAAAAAGTTAGTTAAATAAATATAGTAAAATCGCGAGAAGAGTTCAAATAAGGTAGTTACTATGATTAGAAGCTAGTGTTTTAGAGGGAGAATAGGTATGATAATTGAATGACTTGGAACGAAACTGTCAATTTTGTTTTGTACAGGGTAGGCAGTTTAGCACTTGGGGCTTTAGAAAGAGAGAAATGCATGGCTCTTGGCTTTTCTTTCACTCGTACACGGACGCTTGTCAGAAAAAAAATAAACAAGTAACGAATAGTTATTGATTTGAGCGTCTAAGGTCTCGTCAATAACATGTCACAGACACAATGCTTTATTAAGCTCTCCGCCTACTACCTCGTTACATAGCCGAACCAATAATACAAATACAAATAAGCAAGCGAAGTCTGGTCAAAGGTTAGCTTGTCACTATTTTTCTTTTCTGTGGCAGGTTAAGATAATAGATGTTAAATCTAGCGGATTAGTACTAGCTAATCCGATGTTAAAATGCTTACAAGCAGACAAGTGCACATTCTTTCGAACCAGTGTGGTGAAAGGATTTAAAGTGCTCCTCAAAAGCTCCCTTCGTGCACTTGATTTTCATATTTTCAAACTTTTAAGATTCTACACAGTGTGGAAGTCTGGTTGTTCGTTCCATAACCGGACGGTTACAAATCCGGTAGTTTTACCTACTCATGCCCGGATACCTTCAATCTGAAGTTTTCTAAAGCCTGATATGCGATATTTACTGCCTACATCTGTATATCTTTAACTTAATTTGACAGTTCCATGTGGTCGTCTGTTTCGTGTACATCGAAATGATGATTTTTGAATTGACAAATTAAGTTAGGGTTGTTTTAAAATTGACCGAACAACTTCTAGTATCAGAGCTTTTAAAAGCTATATAACAGCCAACAGTGACATATATCTGAGTCCACATTAGGCTGTCTTATGAGTTGTGTATCAGAAACTGTACCGATGTTATAGCCTTGTACCTTGAAGTTTCGGCCTAGGTTCGCCTAGTCAAACCTCAGGTCTGAACAAAGGTCTTGGTCAAAGTTCAAACCAATAGCGTGTTTCTACCTTTGACTCTCAGACCAAATAGAAAGAAAAGACGACGCGCCGCGTACAACAAAAGTGAAGCCACACAAAACCGTGCTCCTGCAAGTAAACATACACGCTCACGCACACACCTACACTAAAACCATGCTCATCGCTCTTAGTACGTCACGAGTCTTAAAAATTTAATTATGCCTTCCTGTGTAGTGAAAACTTGTAAAAACAGCAGCAAATCACAAAAGTACCACAGAATCACTTTTCACTTGTGAGTACTTCAAATAACATCGTTTCTTTATTATACTATGAATTTTAGGTTGGAACACACAACCTCAAAACCTTTCTACACTAATATTATAAAGAGGAAAACTTTGTTTGTTTGTTTGTACTGAATAGGCTCAAAAACTACTGGACCGATTTTAAAAATTCTTTCACCATTCGAAAGCTACATTATCCACGAGTAACATAGGCTATATTTTATTTTGGAAAAAAATAGGGTTCCGTAAGATATTTGGGTTTTTCGGACACAAGGTGTAAAAAATCAACCAGAAAAGTTACTTATTTTGCGTACGCTGCCTAAACTATAAAAGATAGAACCATAAAATGTTCTAATTAATTGTAGATCTTATAAATATCTACAAAAAAGTCCGCGACACACTATACCCATCTATGTCGAGTAAGGCACAGCAACCATTTTTTTATTTAAAAATCTTGAATTTTTTTTGGACTACATTTAAACGCGTTTATTTTACTCATGCTATTAATCCTTATCAAAATAAATGATTTCATCACTAAGAACAGTTTATGGAGATAATATTTGGTCTTTGAATGATTAAAATTGGACGTTTGGTTTTGAAGTTATGGCGAAATTAAAATATTACGATTTCTGCTGCACGACCGCTGCGTAGGGAGCCGACCTCGCGACTGACCGTGTCTTTCCTGGGTAGGCTTTTTGCAGCGGTAACCGACATCCACGCGGGCGGAGCCGCGGGCGACCGCTAGTCATAGATAAAAAGGTGGCTTCACTTTTGTTGTTCGCGGCGTGGCGTCTTGTCTTTTTATTTGGTCTGAGCTTTAACTAAGTAATTTTTGATCAATCCTAGGAGAGAAAAATTTTGACAATCAAACGACTAAACTCAATTTGGTGAAATCGCGGTAAATCACGAGACACATGAGAGCCTAGTGTGGGCTCAGAACTATCTGACTGTTAGAACAATGTTTTGATACTGGGGTTCTTTGAAGGAATGACGTTTTAGGGTACCGCAATCGACAGATTAAAACCGTACTGTTTTTAAATTTTAAACTATGTACCGAAAGTTACATATTTAATAAGTTATTATTATTGAAATAGTTTTTTTTCTATTACCTTTTTATTAGTTTTAGTGTTTGTTGTTTTGTGTAATTAATAATTCATTGTAAGGATGGAATCTGCTGCAAGCAAATGTTAAAAATATTATTTAAAACCATAAACTTAAATTCTTTTAACTCTTAATCTTTTAACACTGTTTTAATATAATCGTAGTTTCTCTATGAGATTTGGAAGCTGTTTATGTCTTAAGGATCTATTTAACATCCATATTTGTCTATGTATGTATGTTTCGTTTTGTTTTGATCTAGAAAAAATTGTAAAAAATTTAGAGCAAATAAAATTTCTGTACTAAATTCTTTGATCCAATATTTGATGATTTAGTTACTTTTCTGCCCTCCTAGTGAAGAACGCAGTAACTAGCATATTTGTCAAAAAATTATACATATTCGGTATCGCCTAACAAAATACAACATTCTGTTCTCACTCACGGTATCAAAACATGTTCGACATAGTTTCTGCGTTCTACACTAGTAGGGTAGTTTTGCAAGATCTTTTTTGATTTCAATCAATGTTGTTGATGATGAATTCCTACATCATTATCAGGTATGTTTTTTCTGGCTCAAGTATACTTGGCTAAATGAAGATCTTCGGAGTAAATTCTATGTTTGTACAAAACAGTGTTATCAAGTTTCCTTAAGTACATTGTGAAAGAGAAGAAACGAATGATAGGTTGTTAGCAAAGAAGGCGTAGCGTAGTTCTCTTCTATTATAACTAATTTTAAGGCTAAAACTAGAGAGATTTAATATTTACGCTTTTGTCAAATGGTCTAACAACGCCCGGATACTCAACTAACGGGCGACGGATGGTTTGGCAACGTTGCTTATGTCAAAGTACCTTTTTGACAGGTGCAATGTTGCTATGGTCTACCATCAGCTGTCCGTTAGTTGAATATGTCTGGGTGACATAAAACTGGGTAGTTCGTATATTCGTGTGAGTATTTTTGGCGGAGCTTTTTACCATCTCCCGTCAAACATTTTGCCTTATTGAATCTAAATTTATTAGATTGGATCAAAATTTAACTTAATTTCCGTATAAATTTACAAGCATTATTTGCTTATCGTGCTATAATAGAAAACAACTCAACATTGTGAGTGTTTAACGATAAAAATTCTATGTTTACATAAAAAATATCGTATTGAATTTAGGAGTAGTATCTCACTGAAGGGCAAAGCCCCTTCCTCTATGGTCTAAACTGTGGACCAGCAAAAATGTTTTAAAAATTTAAGATGTCAAATTCAATTTTCTCGAAATTTGACTGTTTATTTGGTGTGTCAGTTAAGATGAAAGCAATAATATGTGTTAGTCGTAGGCCATTTGACAAAATAATCAAATAATTTACTAAATAAAGTAACTTAAATACAAATTATAGTGAGCAGTTAAGATTCCGTTTGTAATAAATGTTTGCTTGTTTTTATTTAGGTTAAGAACCGCTTGCACTGACCTTGGTTAGCGTAACTTGGAAAGTAAGTAAACTTAAGTTAAACGTCCATCGTTAAAGATTAAACACGTAAATAGTTTAATTCAAAAAATGAAAAAAAAACTCAGTTGAAATACATACTACTTAAGAACTGTCAGTGTTTAGAATCGCTGTTCTGATCTTTGTAAAATAACTCTACCTAAACTTAACTCGGAGTTAAGGCTAACCGGTAGGTGCAAGTGGGGAGTTAAGTTAAGGATTCACTTGTAAAGATCGTTTTGGCTTATTGGAGGTTAATGCGCATGTGGGTTTTGGCTGAACCGTTTCTATAAGCTTGCTCTTTTTATACTAACTTATTTACATATTGCAAAGTGTTTTTGACAAAATTACTTTGCAATATATAAAAGTTAACTTATAGTAAGTAATTAATTTTATTCTGATTACCCTCTTTGATTATCTTGAAAGTATTATTTGAGGAGTATTCTACAAAGCAGGAATACAGTCGTGAATCTGATTAGGTACGTCTTTAGTGGCATTAGAGTTACTTGATTCATGAGTTTCGCAGTCCATTTGAGCTTGAGTATAGTAAATTATAAATTGGTTCAGCCATTATTATACAATTGTGAAGTTGTTCAAGTACTGGATCTGAATTTTTACAATTTCATCGCAAAATTGGTTATGTTAACCGTTTTGTATCAAAATTTGAGATATCTTTACAATTAATTTAAACTGAAATTGTAAAAATTCAGTTTCCTAATATGTATGTTTGAGATGGTGAGAAGTGGTGCAAATATATTAAGCAATAAGTAGACTACAGATGATATTTATAATTAGTTTTGATACATAAAAAGCAATATTTACAAGTGAATTTACAATGTACAGCTAGATTTAGTTATGTAACTGACTTAGTATATAGATGTTGTAAAAAAATCTTATGAAAAAACAGAATTACACAAATAAATTACGAGCCAACGAAAAGATGAACGTGGCGAAAATATTTTCTCAAAGTCAGTACATTGTGTTGATGGCGGTCGATTAAAAAAAGTTGAAGTTGTAACACAAGAAAAAAAGTTGCTTGTGATTGGTTTATGTTTGTAAAAAAATGATTTTGGCCGCCAAAATAAAAAGAAGTCTTGTTTCAAGACAATTAAAAGTCAAACGTTGGCCTTGAGCCTGGGTTCTTTTACAGCGGAAGAAAGAAGAAAGAAGATAATGAAGGAGTTTAGATTTTTCAACCATATTATTCTCGTTTCTACTTCTCTGCTGGACTGGGAGTAACGAAAAAACATAGAATGCGTCCAGCTGCTTCTCTCCCCGAGCAGTTCGTAAGTCGACTAAGGGATGGTATCCTCCAACATGATGAGATACAATAAGCAAGTATTCCCAAGGAGGGTTGACGTCAGGCAGGCGGCCGGTCATAAAACACCTTAGCCAAAACTCTTACAGCATGATCCTTGGATTATGCTGTGCCGACCCCACATAGAGCGGGATAAGGGCAGGAAGATGATGATTTATCTCGTTATCCTTATTTTGCAACTAGTGGAACACTCCACGACTTGGTCCTTGTAATTTTTTTTTTTCATTCAAACTTCATCTTCCTCTAGGAGTTGAATTTCTTGAATTTCTTTCTTACTGTACCTACTCCTAAGAGCACTGGTCTGGTCTAGGTCGTTGATTCGAATCCGGTCGTGCACAAATGGATTTTTCTATTCGGAAAATTTATGTGCGCTTTACCTGTACCTACTCTCAAACGGATGGAAAACATCGTGAGGGAACAGGCTTGTCGGAGAACAAAAAAAAATCGAAAACTTAAAATCCTTTCAACACACTGGTTTGAAAGAACTAGTGACAATAGGTAAAGTGTAGGTACCTCTACATAATAAAATGAATAAATGAATATAACCCCAAGTTTCCTGCTTCCAGGACTGGCAAATTCAAATTCTTTATTGCACTTAGAAATAACATAACAGATACATTCCCATGGGATATTCCTATTATTTACAAAAATAAAAAATAGAATAATTGTAAAAATAAGTGGCTGTTGTATTTAACTCAGTCGAGGTATCGAGAAAATAATGAAGTAAATTACGCTATAAATACCCGTTAGTGAATCTAAATGATGAAGAAATTTTCACTAAAAACGGGATACTTAGAACTAGCTTTTTCCCCCTTTCACATAATACCTATGTAATTAAAACTGTTAGATTCAGTACTTTTAAGGTGTGCAAAAAAGAAATTTAATTCATCAAGTTCTAATCCCGTTTAGGTATTAGTAAAAAATATGTTGGTTTCAAAGTTGTAAACTTTATGAAGAAAGAAGAAAAACAAGATGACTGGTTCTTTTAACTTCCGTGGGGTCATTGACCTGGGCCCTTTCAATACTTATAACTAGACTTCACTTAGGTCTAACACAAAGTGGTCTACCTACTGTTAATTCACTATGCGAATACTTGGCGTAACGATCTCTTGATTTGCTGACTTGACTGACCCCCACACTAGGGTTCCCTGTGTCGTGGGTATCAGAAACTACGAGTACCATGGTACCACAACACCCATACCCGGAAGAAATATTTGCAGAACATTCAAACATTTCGTCTCTGCCGAGCAATCGCCCGCTACGCCACCGAGGCCGCCACATGAGAGCGACTTTTTCTTTTATCTGGCTCATGTACCTATAATTCTTGTTCTACCTCGCTTTCCTTCTTTGACGACCTTGGTGGCGAGGCGGGCGAGCGCTTGGCTGAGACGCAAGAGGTTCGATTCCCGCTACGGGAGAAATGTTTGTATTTTCTGCAAATATTTCTTCCGGATCTGGGTGTTGTATTATGTATTATAAGTATAAGTATGTATTTACAAAAAAAAAAGTATATAAGTATTCTATCAGCCATCTGGTGCCCAAAGTACAAGCTTTGCTTAGTTTGGGGCTAGATGGTGCTGTGTGAAAAGTCCGCAAATATTTATTTATTTATTCTATCTCGTTTTCCTTCTATGATGTTCTCTGATGATGTCATGTCGTTTATGATGTCTAATTATTCTCCCTTGTCTGTTTTGAATGGTCTTCATCGAAACTATTATGTATTTATTTGTAAGTTCCATATGTATTGTGTACCTCGGTCGTGGTTCGATAAAAGATACCTATCTATTCAACGAAGCGATTTAATACTAAATGTATGCGTGACATTTGAACTGCGTCGAAGACAATCAAACATTGGACACAGATTCGTTTTAAAAATTATAGAATGAGGAATAGGGATGGATATTTATAGATAAAGGGTCCAAAATACCGATATTATCGTGTTTAATAAAACATTGTGTTTTTTTGGGAAATTCGAAGGATATACAGTGAAACTGGAGAAAACACTAGGTCTTTTTTAGTACTGTACCTACTTATAAATATTTTGGTACTATAGGTAGATACTTTTATTTTGTTGAATCGTGAAATATCTACCTATAGGTAAGTATATTTTTTTGTCAATATAAAAAAAAGTGTGCTTATCGACTAGGTAAGTTTCTTGTAAGGATCATTTTAATTGTACCTATTGGAAGAAAAAAATCGAGACAGCAAAAATAAATTGATCAAAAGCTTACAATATTTAAGTGAAACTTTTTGTTTCTTATTTATAACTATCCAATGCTTCCAGTTTTCTTTATGGCTGTCAAATAGATTAAAATATTTTTAAATACCAATATCTCAAAAAGGCTGCACTTTGGTAAATTCATGGAATATCTTTTTGTTTATCATCATTTTAATAATCCAATGGTAAGTACTTACCAGTTTTACCGTTGACAGTGATATTCTGTTTTTTTTTAAATATCTAAACTTGGTGAACGTCTAGGCTACCCCTAAATGCTACCAAATACAATATTTAACCACTCTATGCATAACTAAAGACATTGGACTTACCTACTAGGTACCTTTAGTTTACTTAAGGACTGCCCGCGACTTCGTCTGTGTCAAGTTTATTAAAAAACTTCATCTTACTGCTGTGTCCTCTAGAAGTTCGATATCGGGAGTTCCTTTCGTATTTCCCTACATCATAAGAGGAATACAGGGATGTTATGGAGCTCCGTAACCTTAACCGAATCGGATATCCGAAATAAAAACTAGCGGTAACCGTAACCGCATCCGATTTAAATGTTTCGAATAATTTCGGATAGGGGCGGGTCTAAATGAGGCGTGTTATGACAGGTTTTTGTTTTTACCCGGCTGAGTCGATAGCAAAATACCTATCCAGTTTATTGTTTGGCCGATTTTGGTAAGTTTTCAGTGATTCTTTAAAAATTCATTATACATAACCGAAACCATCCTAAAATAACAGATAATTTGAAATAATTTCATATCCGTAACCGTATCCGAAACCGGTATAATATTATTCCTATATCTGTATCCTAATGCGAAATTTCATATCCATAACATCCCTGGAGGAATATATCCTATATATACCTACCATCCAAGTTTCATGCTTCGAAAGTCTAAACTTTAGACTTTATCATGATTGTCAGTGAGTTAAGGCGAGAGTAGTATTAATGTATGTATGCCTACCCCTATGGGAAATATTATGCACGATTATCAGTCAGTCAGTGACATTTTGTATATTTAGATATAGTGGCATTTCACTTTCATTTTAATTAAATATTAAAATCAATTCATCGTGTTGTTTTACCGAGTCATTCGACTTTTGTGTTTGAACTTGGAACGATGAATCTCTTTTAATACATTTCTAATTTCATTTTTTAATCTCAACCATAGTTATAAATTCATTTATTTAATCATTCACTATATTTTTACACCTTTTTATTTATAGATATTTAAGTTTGTGTGCCAAAATGGGGTTCCTGGAAGATAGAGATATGTCAAATGTACCGACGATTCCTGAGTATTACAAAGGGAAGACTATTTTCGTGACCGGTGGTTCTGGTAAGGTTATTTTAGTCCTAAGACCTATAATACAATGACTTATCCCTGAAGTTTGATCCCGTGTACTTCAATTCACCTGTTCCTCATTTTCATCGTCGTTTAAGTGCTCGTGACGTAGCTTGCATAAGGCGTTCTTGATTGAACGTTAAAGTTAAGCAACGATATGCGCGGTCACAAATTGGGATGGGTAATCGCAAGTGGCATTACGAGCTGAGCGCTTCCGTGCTTCGGAGGACACGTTAAACGGTCCCTGCTTTTAAGTCGCTAAGCCATGACGGAGGCCTTTAGGCGGCCTAAAAAACTCCGTCACTAGGGTTGGCACGAACATACATAATTGTCGTTTAAATCCACAGCACGACTTTACCCACAGCTGGGCATAGGCTCTGTTTGTGCCATCACGGTCCTGGGTTAGTTTCATCCCTTCATAGCCCTCGGTAGTCATCATCTGCCATCTTGCTGCAGGACGACCCACATTCCTATAAATAAAATAACTTTAATTCAGGCAACATAAGGTCCCGTTGGCACCCTTCGGATATGGAACCCTATATGTTTTACTAGCTTCTATCTGCGGCTTTGCACGCATTGGAGATGTAACCAACTTGTATACTTATTCCATGTTTTATCCAAATACGGTTTACGAAAAGAAACATACCTACCTACACAAACACATTTATTTACGAGTACTGGTGGTCTAGTGTTAGCGACCCGCCTTCCGATCCTAAGGTCGCGGGTTCAAATCCGGTCCTGCACCAATGGATTTTTCTAAAAAATTATGTGCGTTGTACCAGTAGTCTCGAATAGTGAAGGAAAACATGTGAGGAAACCGTCATGTCGCAGATCATGTGTCAAGTGCACGAAAGGGGTCTTTGGGGCGTACTTTAAATCCTAAAACTAGTGACACGATTTAGTAGTAGGTAATACCTACTTAGGCATTTACTCACATGATCTATCAAGCTGAAATCCCAAATAAATGTTAGGTACACAAAATCAAATTTAAGACGTTCAAGTGATCCCCGTGATTTTACGGAATAATTTTTTTTGACTTTGACAAAGTTTTTTTTCTGTATTTTCAGGGTTCATTGGAAAAGTATTAGTAGAGAAGCTCCTATATTCTTGCCCTGAGCTGGACCGGATCTACCTGCTTCTGAGGGCTAAGAAGGGCGTTAGTGCTGAAGACAGACTAGAACAAATGTATTCTTTACCTGTAAGTATCCTACTAGCTGTCACCCGTGGCTTCGTTCGCATTGTACCCAGGTAAAAAGTAGCCTATATGTTATTCCAGCACACAAAATTGGAATATACATAGTAATATATATTCCAATTTTTAATAAAATCCGTTTAGCCGTTTAGACGTGATTCAAGCATTTAATAATATAAGTAAGATTTTTTTGAACTGGATAAAGCTCCACCTCCATTCATAAACATGATTGTAAAGGGATCATTTAAAAAAAAAGAGCCAAGTATGGTTTCTTGCATATACATATCTTGCTTGCCACATTTGGTCGCGTTACGTACAGGCGTAAATTCAACGTAGACTTAAGACGTATCTACGACGATAAAGTGTTCCATACTCCTGTTAGTCAAAGTCAAGTATATTGAGTTGTGAGCTGAGTTTAGATCTAATCAAATGAAAGTGTACATTTCATTTGACCTAACCTAACGTAACTTATTTATTTTAAACAGTTTTTTTGTCTTTATTCAAATCAAAGTTAATTTATTCAACATTGGTTCAAAGACATTTAAAAGGTTATTTTATTCTAATTTTGATCGTCATTTATTTCATGTAAAAAGGTATTCACACCTGAGTGAATTTCTTAATTACCTGTTGAAAGAAATAAACCTCTTTCTTACTTGACTGTACCATACTATTTGGAATAAAATCTGCGTATCCAAATAGTTAGATTAATCAGTCTAACTACTTGAAACAATTTTGTTCAACAATTCGATTATCAAACTGTTAGTAGGACATTTAGGAATAAACCATTCAAAAAGATTCACTTTGCTAGAAGTGTCTACGGCTAGAAGGGACGATGGAAGATCGTTGAAGGCGATGACTGAATGGTGGCCGGGACGCTCAACGGCCAAGAGGCAGACAACCCGCCCGATGGTCATAATGACATCGAGAATATAGCCGAAAGTCAATGGATGACTCACGAGGGATCGGAGAGAATGGCGTGATAAAAACGAAGCCTATACCAGCAGTGCGCGGAGACGGGCTGAAATGATAATGATGATTTAAAAATGTTATTTTCAGTGTTTCGACAGACTACGCACAGAGAAACCAAATATATTCCAATCTAAAGTCTTCGTGGTAGCGGGAGACGCCAGCGAGATAGGATTGGGTAAGATTTTCAAAATTAACAAAATCCAATAGAATCATGTATGGCGGCTGTAGCATGTTTCCTGAGTAAGTAAGCCGCCAAATTGGATTTTTTGACACTTCGTATTATCTTATGTCAACCTAGTAAAAGACTAACGTTACCTTATTTGTCGAAATCGTTCAGTTATTTGCGTGATAAACATTGATAAGTGGGTACCTTAGGTCCATTCGTCTATTCAATAAACTAAGGGCAGATAATAATGTCTTGATTACGTAACAAAATCAAGACTATGTCAACTTCAACTTGTTATAAGAGACGTAGCAAACACAACTACATCAATACCTACCGCATAAATCAAACTATAACGCTATCAAAATCTAGTCTAACCTGAACTACGAAGACATCAAAACTCTAACAAAATAGAGCTCAGGTTACAACGGTTTTTTCAAATGGTCACTCCATCGGTGCACTGCTTCCCGTGATCGAGTAAAATACCTATTTGTTCCAGGATTATCTGAAGAGGATCGTACTCTTTTGGTGAATCGTGTGAATATCGTCTTCCATGTTGCTGCTAGTGTCAGGTAAATAAAGTAAAGCGAAGATACTATAATATTTCATCTTAAAATATATATACCGTGTTCCATTTCATCATAAAATATTTCACTA
The DNA here is from genome assembly GCA_949320045.1 of Scotopteryx bipunctaria. Classification (NCBI taxonomy): domain Eukaryota; kingdom Metazoa; phylum Arthropoda; class Insecta; order Lepidoptera; family Geometridae; genus Scotopteryx; species Scotopteryx bipunctaria. The sequence continues at coordinate 1,758,518 of OX439470.1, forward strand.
TGTATTATCAAATGAGTTTGATTGTAGATTCGACGATACCCTGTCGTATGCAGCCAAGTTGAATCTCTTCGGCACGAAGGAAGTCACGGATCTAGCTAAGGACGTCAGAGATTTGTCTGTAAGTTACTTATAACAAATAACAAACAAATAACACCCAACAGTCACATACATAGTCCTGACCCCACACTAGGATCCCCTGTGTCGTGGGTATCAGAAACTACGAGTACCATGGTACCACAACACCCAGACCCGGAAGAAATATTTGCAGAACATGCAAACATTTCTTCCGCAGCGGGAATCGAACCCGCGCCTCTTGCGTCTGCCGAGCAATCGCCCGCCACACCACCGAGGTCGTCTACATATACCAAGACATAAACATAACATGACGCTCGTGACGTAGCTTGCTTAGACGTTGAAGTTAAGGAACGTTGTGCGCAGTCACAATTGGGATGGGTGACTGCAAGTGGCATTACGAACTGAGCGCTTCCGTGTTTCGGAGGGCACGTTAAATTGTTGGTCCCGGCTTTTAAGTCGTTAAGCCATGACGGAGGCCTTAAGGCGGCCTAAAAACTCCGTCACAAGAGTTTGCCACTAGCTCATACGAACTTACTTTTTTATCGGGATCTTATGTTAGTTTCGGATAGTTTTGGTTACAGATATTGGGCTTTTAAAGAATCACTGAATACAGAAATTACGGAAACTTACCAAAATTAGCCAGACAATACTCTGGATGGATAGGTATTTTGCTATCGACCCGGCCGGGCACAAACAAGAACCTGTTCAAATTGCATTCAAACAATAATAACACAGCATCAAAGTACCTACAGCACCATGAATAAAAATATAAACAATTACAAAATCATAACATAATTTCAGATTGGACTATTTATATTCTCATAACATGTCTCATTTAGACTCCGCCCCTATCCGAAATCATTCTAAACCGGATTCGGTTACGGTTACGGTTAGTATTTTCTTTCGGATATCCGATAGTTTCGGTTACGGTTACGGTTATCCCTGATTTGTATCTTCCAGGCCTTCGTTTACGTATCCACGTCGTATTCGAACACCAATCGTGATCCGATTGAAGAGGTCATGTACGCGGCACACGCAGATTGGAGAGACACTCTGGACATATGCAATGCAATGGACGAACACACCATCCGCGTGCTCACTCCCAAGTAAGGAGTTGTTGTTGTTGTTGTTGTTGCTAGCCCGTATCATCCCACTGCTGGGCAAAGGCCTCCCATCGAGTTTTCCAGGTTTTTCGGTCTAAGGCTATTGTCTGCCACTGATAGTCGCTGAAGGTGTCAAGCTCGTCGCGCCATCGCTTGCGTGGTCTACCGCGACGCCGTCTCCCTGTCTCGGGCTCCACTCAGTGGTAGTTTTGGCCCACAGTTCGTCCGGCATACGGCAGATATGCCCTGCCCAGTCCCATTTCAGTTTTGAGGCCTTTTGAACTACTTCAGAGACTTGAGTTTTGGAGCGAATAGCGATGTTTCTTATACGGTCAGTTAACTTTATGCAGAGTATGCTTCGCTCCATCGCCCTCAAGATATTTTGAACACCTTCGGTGCTTACAACAATATGATGATTCGAACTGCGTACATCAAATTGCTTTTACGTTTTTCAGATCATTTTGAATACTCTAGACGCTCATATCAATTTGACGCTGACTGTACCAACAGGACCCAATCACTAAGCCTCCGCTGTCCGTCCGTCTGTCAGCGGGCTGTATCTCATGAACCGTAATAGGTAGAGAGTTGAAATTTTCCCTGAGTATGTATTTCTATGAGATTGCCTCTGTAACACTAAATAATAAAAATGAAATAACAGGGGTCCTATTAAAAAAAAACTTTGTAGAGGGTGAAAATTTAAACTCTCTAATTACTAACGCCTTTTACCATCTATAGTAGATGATTTATACAGCGTCAGGAGGCAACTTTTACCTTCAAAAACGGGACGCTGTAGTGCCCGGGACGAATTAAGGAGTAGGCTTGCCCAGCGCCTCCATCCTCTCAGCTTAGTCGGCCTTGTCCACAGGAGAGACATGGTCAATACGTGCGGAGCTGACTAACTATAAAAGAAAATACCTTTATTATTGTATACTTTTAACAGGTATCTAGGGGAGATCCCCAACACATACACGTTCACGAAGCAGTTAGCAGAGCACGTGGTCTACGAGCAGGTAGGAAGCCTGCCCGCTGTCATCATCAGACCATCCATAGGTAAGAAATCTAAAAACTCGACTTCGTACTAATATCGAAATCAAACATCCAAACATACTCATAAACTTTCGCATTTGGGGACAAAACTGAGCTCATTTTCATTTCTTATTATTATTATTTGACGACATCTGTGGCGAGGCGGGCGAGTGCTCAGCTGAGACGCAAGAGGCGCGGGTTCGATTCCCGCTGCGGGAGAAATGTTTGCATGCTCTGCTAATATTTCTTCCGGGTCTGGGTGTTGTAGTATTATGTATTATAAGTATGTGTTTACAAAAAAAAGGTATATAAGTATTCTATCAGCCATCTGGTTCCCATAGTACAAGCTTTGCTTAGTTTGGGACTAGATGGTGCTATGTGATATGTCCTCAAATATTTATTTATAAGTATTTATATTGTTATACCGATTGCCTTAAAGTTTTTAATGTTATTATAGTTTGTCTTTGTAAATGATTTCCAAGGATAAAAGATTCTGTTATTTCCAGTGATAGCAAGTATTGAAGAGCCAGTTCCAGCGTGGATAGAAAACTTTAACGGGCCCGTTGGCATCATGATAGCTTGTGGAAAAGGTAAGTCTCCTTTTTGTTACCAAGTCGAAAGTTCTTCAAACTTTCAAACAAGATCTTTTTGATAGGAACCCGTACGATACATACCTAGACGCCTGTATCCCTAATGAGGTAGGCAGAGCCACAAGTAATCATAAGAAAACTTACAGCCACTCCTGATTTAAGTCCCAGGATAGATATAATAAAAAGTTCGTATGAGCTAGTGGCCAACTCTTGTGACGGAGTTTTGGAACCGCCTAAAGGCCTCCGTCATGACTTAACGACTTAAAAGCCGGGAATGACAATTTAACATGCCCTCCGAAGCACGGAAGCGCTCAGCTCGTAATGCCACTTGCGGTCACCCATCCCAATTGTGACCGCGCACAACGTTGCTTAACTTCAACGATCAATCAAGAACGTCTAAGCGAGCTACGCCACGAGCGCTTCGATGGATGTGGTGAACCATGGTGACAGGTGATAAGCCCATCGCCCATGTCCATCTATATGGACCATGTTGGAGAGGATACTATAATTAATCTAACAGATGTCAGTGTCAAAGAGACAAGCCAGTGTTTTCATATTGAGTACTAGCTGCCTCCCGCGGCTTCGCTTGCGTGGTGTCCAGACAAAGAGCAGCCTATATGTTATTCCAGCATACATACTATGTATATGCCAAGTTTCATTCAAATCCGTTCAGCCGTTTAGGCGTGATTGAGGCACAAACATGCAAACTCACAAACTTTCGCATTTATAATATAAGTAAGAAGTAAGATTGTATCAGCCATCTGGTTCCCATAGTACAAAGCTTTGCTTAATTTGAGGCTAGATGGCGCTGTGTGAAATATCCACTAATATTTATTTATTTAATAAATTATTTTCTTTCATTGACTGTTTTACGTTACTTATTCTCAGGTATAATGAGAAGCGTTCACACTCGAGAGGATATTATAGCAGACTTCATACCTGTGGACTCCTGCGTCAGGCAGATCATAGCCGCCGCTTGGATCAGGGGAACTAAGAAGTAGGTCATCACATCGCAATCACAATCCTATCCTATTATATTATAAAATAGCTTCCGCACGCAGCTTCGCTCGCGTGGTACATCATCATCTTCCTGCCCTCATCCCCCTCTATGTGGGGTCGGCACATGATCCTTGGATCATGCTGTAAGAGTTTTAGCTAAGGTGTTTTATGACCGGCCGCCTGCCTGACGTCAACCCTCCTTGGGAATACTTGCTTATTGTATCTCATCATGTTGGAGGATACTATCCCTTAGTCGACTTTTACAAGCTCGGGGAGAGAAGCAGCTGGACGCATTCTATGAGAGTGCTGGTATAGCGCACATAAATTTTTCGAACAGAAAACTTATTGCACTACCAAATTGAACCCACTACCTTAGAATCGGAAGGCGCGGTCACTACTAGACCACCGTGCTCTTTAGCGACCAAAAGTACCGTTTAGGGTTTTTTTTGTATTGATTACATTGAAATAACATTCCAGGTTGGAACCTTCAGACGACATTCCAATCTACAATAGCTGTTCCGGCAGCCTCCATCAGATCCTGATGGGGGAGCTGGTCAGCATGTCGAAGAGGGTCTCCGCGGAGGTGCCTCTCAACGACTCCCTCTGGAGCGTCGGCGGACACATCACCACCAACAACACTCTGCATTACTTCAAGGTAGTGTTGTTTATCGATAGTCGGCTATCGATAAACTAATTAATTAATGTTTACTTTATACTTCTCTGCTGGACTGGAAGTAAAGAAAAAACATAGAATGCGTCCAGCTGCTTCTCTCCCCGAGCATGTCGTAAGAGTCGACTAAGGGATAGTATCCTCCAACATGATGAATCTATATGGGCGATGGGCTGATCACCTGTCACCATGGTTCATCATCTCCATCTTGGAACTCTTGGATCAGGAGTGGCTGCAAGTTTTCTTATGATTACTTGCGGCTCTGCCCACCCCATTAGGGACACAGGCGTGATGTATGTATGTATACTTTATAGTATAATATTTTTTTTCCTTCATCGAATCTTGAATGCTCTAATATGTCGATCATGGCTGAACCTATATTGTTGAACCTATTTGAATAATAATGATAAATAAATAATAAATATTTTGTGGACATAGCACACAGCGCCATCTAGCCCCAAACTAAGCAAAGCTTGTACTATGGGAACCAGATGGCTGATACAATACTTATATTATACTTTTGTTTGTTATTCAATTTAATTTCTTTAGCTTTGACATTTTGTAAAATTGACATTAACTAACTTATGTTAATATTGTAACTTTCTAAATGTTTGTACAGCCTACCGCCAGATTCTAGGGGTCTAATTACTTAAACCTAACACCTATTATGTATATTTACCTAGGTTCACAGAGAAATGAATGATTTATAATAAATAAATATTTGTGGACATTTCACACAGCGCCATCTAGCCCCAAACTAAACAAAGCTTGTATTATGGGAACCAGATGGCTGATAGGATACTTTTTTTGTAAATACACTGCTGTTAATGTTAATATTATCATCGATATTGGAAGAAATATAATCGGAGATCTTAGTGGCATTTGAAGGTTTTATGTTCCAGGTACTTCTGCAACATCTGTTGCCCGCTGTTTTGGTGGACATGATACTATGGTTACTGGGAAAGAAGACTATGTAAGATCACATTTTATTTATTATCTATACATAATATACATATTATCATGCCCATATCCCTAATGGGGTAGGTAGAGCTACAAGTAAACATAAGAAAACTTGCAGGCGCTTCTGATTTAAAATCCTAAGATGGAAATGGTGAACAATGGTGACAGGTGATCAGCCCATCGCCCTTATAGTGGTCCATCATGTTGGAGGATACTATCCCTTAGTCGACTTTTACGACATGCTCGGGGAGAGAAGCAGCTGGACGCATTCTATGTTTTTTCTACACTCCCAGTCCAGCAGAGAAGTAAATCAAGTAAAGTCATACAAACTAATAATTCAGTTAAATTAAATTAAAATTGCAAATAAATGTATTTTACTTTCTTTCTTTGTTTTTTTCTTTCAGGTTGGTGAAGGTCCAGCGTCGTATCTACATCGCGAACCTGGCACTGTGCTACTACACCACTCAGCAATGGACGTTCTGCAACAAGAATTTTGTCGCACTACGGTCCGCCATCAAACAGGCGGACGTGGAACAATTCTACTACAAGGTACGAAAAAAAATTAAAAACTTTATGAATCATCAAAAATAATTGGGATGGGTGACCGCAAGTGACATTACGAGCTGAGCGCTTCCGTGCTTCGGAGGGCACGTTAAATTGTCGGTCCCGGCTTTTAAGTCGTTAAGCCACGACGGAGGCCTTTAGGCGGCCTAAAAACTCCGGCACAAGAGTTGGCCACTAGCTCATACGAACTTATTTTATCAAAAATAATAAAAAAGGCTATGTTAAGAGTGTGTAATAACGAAATTTGCTCATCAAAATCTATGAAAGTCGACTAAGGGATAGTATCCTCCAACATGATGGGATACAATAAGCAAGTATTCCCAAGGAGGGTTGACGTCAGGCAGGCGGCCGGTCATAAAACACCTTAGCCAAAACTCTTACAGCATGATCCAAGGATCATGCTGTGCCGACCCCATATAGAGTGGGATGAGGGCAGGAAGATGATGATGTGCTTGTTCGCAGATGGAAAACATGGACGTGACAGAATATTTCAAGAAGTGCTGTTACGGAGGCCGGCGGTATCTGCTGAAGGAGAAAGATGAAGATCTGCCCAGAGCTAGGGCACATTACAAAAGGTATCTAAACATTGGACGACCCATGTGTCAAGACGCAAGAGGCGCGGGTTCAATTCCCGCTGCGGGAGAAATGTTTGCATGTTCTGCAAATATATCTTCCGGATCTGGGTGTTGTAGTATTATGTATTATAAGTATGTATTTAAAAAAAATAGATAAGTCAGTTCTGTCAGCCATCTGGTGCCCATAGTACAAGCTTTGCTTAGTTTGGGGCTAGATGGCGCTGTGTCAAATGTCCACAAATGTTTATTATTATTATTTATTATATTCCAAGTTTCATTCAAATCCGTTCAGCCGTTTAGGAGTGATTGAGGCACAAACATCCTCACATCCAAACGTCCTAACTTACTTTTGTATTTATAATATTAGTATTGTGAAATTCAGTATTTGTTCCCACTCATCTCTGTAACAGCTGAACATATAGTTAATGACCTGGAATAACACATAGTGTACTTATTATTAATAATCAATAATCAATAATAATCGAAATATAAGATAATCAATAATAAATTAGGATAGGTACCACGCGACCGGAGTTATAGGCAGATGTTTTACTATTCTGCGCACTTATTTATTTATAGGTACATACCACTTGCAGTATGACTCCCATACAAACATTACAAGCTCATCAAAACATTATATAAGTGTTTGTATTTTCTGGGAATCGGTCAACCATAACGCAAAATACAGCATACATTTTTATTTTTAGTAATTTATTTTAACTGACGTCAGGCAGGCGGCCGGTCATAAAACACCTTAGCCAAAACTCTTACAGCATGATCCAAGGATCATGTACCGACCCCACATAGAGTGGGATAAGGGTAGGAAGATGATGATGAGTTATTTATTTTAACTTCAAAATGCAAAGCAAACGTACAAGGTAACTTTTAAAACTCGCCAGGGACCGAAGAGAATGGCCTGATAAAAAGGAGAATAACCAACAGTGGCTGCAATGACGATGACTATGTTTCTGAATTTATGAACAAAATATTTGCTCTTTTTTTCAGAATGATGATCATAGACAGGACGGTACAGTTTATATTCTATGGATGTGTTCTGTATTGGCTATGGAACTTCATCACTCGTCACTATGGAGAAAGATTTTACGATGTATTTGCCTAAATTCAAATAAAGGCGCCTTAGCAGTAGCGGATCCAGGAGTGGGGGGTGGGGGCAAGGGGCTCAAGTCCCCCCCTCCTCCCTTTCAAAAACAGTTCTGAGTCTTCCCTTCCCAGTATACAGATTATCACTAATTATCTACGTGTCAAAGATGGCAAAACATTTTAATAAATAATTGCCATATTGTTTTATGTTTTATGTTCCATGAGAATGGTATTTTAGGATCATGACGTATTTCAAGCAAAATAAAAAACAATTGAAAATGTGTTTTTTTTTTATGATTATTAGTTTTACATTTAGCTATGTTTATATTCAATTAATTTATTTGTCAGAATGTAGGTGTGCAGTGGGTATAAATTAGATAATAAATAATGCTCCAGTAAAATCTTACCTTAAAATGCAAATTTTTTGTCTTAATATTAGAATTGTTAATTAATATTAGATGTCAAAATTAATACTACATTTTATCCTCAATCAGAGGAGGCTAGAAAACTGTACCAACTTTATTACCAAGCCGTTTCATAATTTATTCTATGTTTAATAATTTTTCATTGGTAAGTTTTTGTTTAAGTTTTTTTTTTGTTTTTCTGTATAAGTTGTTTGTTTGTTGCTAATTATTTACACCGTGTACCTTTAAGGGTGGCATGTTCTACTATGAACAAACCCTTTCAATAAAAGAATAAAAAAATATATATATACAAGTGTACGTCGACCAGGCCTAGGTTCTATACAATTGTGAAACATCTCCTTTATGTGCTCCTTTAGTTCAGGGTTAAGCCTCTACCAAACGAAAATCCTGGATCCTCTACTGCGCCTTAGTACCTAATAGTAATTCTGTGTATTTAACGTAAGTTATAAAAATCCATGACTGCGAAAGTTGTTTTTTTGCATTATGTGTCGAAATAAATTGTTTTTTAAGGATAAGTTTTCTATCATTTAAAATACCGTGTGATGGTCGGTCGCTAGTGACGTATGCAACCGCTACCAACTAGATCACCAGTGCTCTCACTGGTTTTTGTATTCTGTATGTTATTCTAATTTTGTATTGAAAGAACAACAACAAAGAAACAGGTTATGTGCTGTCATGTTTCGTTTAGTCATCCTTCCTTACTATGGATATATGAAGGTTTGTTACTCTTTCACGCAAAAACTACTGAATGAATTCGATTGAAACTTGGAATATACATAGTACATGTGCTGGATTGAGCGCTGGTGGTTTAGTTGGTAGTGACCCCGCCTTCCGATCCTAAGGTCGTGGGTTCAACCGGTCGTGTACCAAGGGATTTTTCTGTAAGAAAAATTTATGTGCGCTATACCAGTACTCTCAAACGGTGAAGGAAAACATGAAGAAACCCGTGGCTTAGTCAGCTCCGCACGTATTGACCATGTCTTTTCTGTGGACAAGGCAGACTAAGTTGAGAGGATGGAATAGGTGCTGGGCAAGCCTACTCCATCTTAATTCGTCCCGGGCACTACAGCGTCCTGTTTGTGAAGGTAAAAGTTGCCTCCTGACGCTGTATAAATCATCTACTAGATGGTAAAAGGCCTTAGTTTTTTTTGTGCTGGATTAACTTAGGCTGTTTTTATACGGGTACCACGCGAGCGAAGCCGCAGGCGGCAGCTAGTACTTATAAAATATAGCTACTGGATGTGTCGCTGGATAGTCGATCTTCTGTTCACAACTAACTAACCTCTTGGTTGTTTATGCACTTCTAGTTTTCTTAGAGTTTTGTTAGTAGATGTTTTTGAAATAAAAATACAGTTTTAAATATCATGAACAGTTTTTATTTTGAATAAAATTATTTTTACAATACAATAATCGGTTACCATATAGAGGGACTTTTCACTTATAATTAAAGTTATATAATTATCATTTTATATTATAATATAATTATCACAATTACGAGTCGTTCGCGTTAGGAGCTTAAAAAGTGTACCACTTATATTTTTAAAAAATAATTACACAATTTTAGTACCAAATTATAACATAAAAAACCATGTCAGCAACCAATTGCCAGGATTTTAATAAAAATACATTAAATTATAATATATAAAGGCAAAACATAATCAATTTTATGTCTTCAATTAAATAATGGCAAGAAGTCGTTAAATACTCCATCACTGGCGTAATAAATAAGGCAATTTTAGAATTAATTTGAAGGGCAAGAAGTTGTAAGAAGTCTTCAAATCTACTAATAAATGAGATTAAATAATTATCGTTAATATCTTATAATATAATATAATTATTGAGCAATGAAATGAGCATTTAATTTATTAGGAATAATAATTACTTAATCTATATTTACAACTTAAACTAAAATACGGTACGCATACCTTACGTATATATTTATTTACAAAATAGAAAACGTTTAAGAGATTGCAACAGGATGATTCAATGCATTCAAACAACATATTGCTTAAAAAACATAAATTTTCGTCTTCGCAAGAATTCGTTAATTCATTCCAGAGAAGTCTATGGAACTCGGCTTATCAGAAAAAGTTGCTACCTATCTTCGTTGCAATCAATTGCTATTGCTAAATCGTTCCGTAACTATTTTATTGCATAAAACAAGTATTTATGACAAATTCAATAAGTCTTACATAAGGGCCTTCTACCATCTATAGTAGATTATTTATACAGCGTCAGGAGGCAACTTTTACCTTCACAAACGGGACGCTGTAGTGCCCGGGATGAATTAAGATGGAGTAGGCTTGCCCAGCAACTATTCCATCCTCTCAGCTTAGTCGGCCTTGTCCACAGGAAAGACATGGTCGATACGTGCGGATCTGACTAAGCCGCGGGTTTCCTCACGATGTTTTCCTTCACCGTTTGAGAGTACTGGTATAGAGCACATACATTTTTCGCTCAGAAAAATCCATTGGTAAATGACCGGGTTTGAATCCACGACCTTAGGATCGGAAGGCGGGGTCACTACCAACTAGACCACCAGTGCTCTCAAATCTTACTATTAAACATCGTTAATACAAAGCTTAATATTGCTTCCTCTTTATATAGTAGTGTGTAGTTATGTAATATTAACAAACAGTGATAGTATCTGTATTTTAAACAGTTTTAGTTAACGTTTAAGTAAGGCCGTATTGAATTTGAAATGTAATACTCGTACTTACTATGCGATATCAGACTTGAAGAACAGTCACTTTTTATGGCAACAAATAACAGATTATAAAAATTTAGCTCTAAATTTTCCTAGACTATATACTCGCTAGCAACATTAGTAAAAAATTATACACGGCTCTGCCACACGGAAGGAAAGTACCTTAAATAAGTGGATAGAAAATTTTACTATAAGAAGACTTCATTTAGATTTAAAAAACAATTAGAACTGCATTTAAAGATTTTTTAATAATCAACTGTCTGAACTAGGAATCGAATCCGCCAAATGTGAAAAAAATAACACCCTGTGATTTGAATATACCGATCGAAAGGCTCAATAATAAAGATGTTTTTCTTATAAATAACAGCATCTTAAAAAAACACCACGAAGTTTGATTTGATTTAAAATGTTGCACAGGAAAATGGTTCAGACAGGCGATTATTTAAAAATCTTACAAAGTCTGGATTGTTTTTAAAATCAAAATGTAGTCTTCTTTCAGTTAAATGTTGATAAACCTACGGTATTTAAGAACTTTCCCTCCGTGTAGCCGTTGGATACCTTGTATATAACTTGTAAGAGTCACAGATAAATAGAACTAAATTCAGAATGGACAATAGAACCCCTACCGTATTACCTCACCCCGCACATTTCGTAGTGCGTTCGTGGGACAAGTTTTAACACATATTTTATTCCTATAGTCGCTAGCGAATATAGGAAAAGTCGTAGAGACCACAGACCAAAATTAAGGGTAAATAACATCCAGGCTTTAGAAAGAGACAGTAAGATTTTGTTTCTGTCAGTAAGATTTTGTGTAGTTTTGACATCTTTAAAATTTTTTCGCTTCATCTGATCACAGTAATATTATACTAGTGAATGCAAAAGTTTGTGTGTCACTCAACTCCGTAACTGAACGGTTTTTGATGAAACTTTGAATGCACATCGTTCGGGACCTGGGATATCATGGCGGCTACCTTTTTGTCCCACACGATGCTGAGGGGACTATTCAACACAAAACTTTACCAATTGATTACCTATAGTTTTCTACTTCTGTTCTTTTGTTTGATCTTTATTGTTATTTTAGTTGTGTCTTGTGTTGTCTGTTTATTATGTGTCAAATAAACAATTTCTGTACCTTTCATTTTGTTCAAGTACAGAGCCCCGGGTGAATGCTTAATCAATCTGTCGTTTTCTAAAGCCCTATATTATTTTATACCTTTTAAGGTTACCCTTCTAAGCTCACACAGTGAGAATTAAACATCGGTCCTTTATCAGCCACCTGGCCCTTTCTAGGGCCTTAGGTCATTGACCTCGGGCGACTGTAAGAACCCGTGACAGTATTGGTTCAATTCAAAAACTGTTTTCAATCTGATATGTTCAACACCAAATCATTCTTTCTTGTCCTGTTAAAACTGACGTCTAGATCCATGCCATCGTCTAAAACTTCCAAATACTTGCAATCATCTTCACTGTCTGACTGTTTGACTTCTCTGTAATCGAAATTGTCCTCGCTTGTGTCACTCTTGGACCCATCACTCTCAACAACTATATCGAATATGTTCCTTACATTATCTGCTACTTTTTCTTTGACACTGCCCACCGTATCATACACTTTATCTGTCAACTTTAGGCTTAAACCTTTGAATTTGCCTCCCAGATTGTTCTTCTCCTTAATATCATCTTCAGAGTCTGTGTCCAGAGGCAGTTCACAAGGTGAATACACATTCCTATTGTTCTTTCCATTGGACCAAATGTTTCCAAGTCTAGCTTCATCGTCCCATTTCTTGGACTTGAACATTACTTTGAAGGTTAGGATGTATATGGTGATAAGGGTGAGTATGGTTCCGGTTACTAAAGAGAGGTACATGATGGTTTTTTCAGCTACTGGAAGGATGTTTAGGTAGAGTTTGAAGCGTTGCTCCATTGAGTATGGCAGGTCGAACATTCTCTGTGAACAAAAGACACACATTGTAGAAGAAATTGATCAATAGAAGATATTGCTTTGGTGAAAGTATTGAAATTGAAACAAATTGATAATAATGATCAATAGGTAGTATTTATTGCTCTCAGGCCTCTTAGATGATATTATTAGTGAACCAAGAGTCATTATCATCATCTTTCACAGAATCCATCCATATTTCATTTCATCATCAGTGCGTCGGGAGTAATCATAATAATAACTAGTTGAAGCAGTAGTAGTGGAAGTATTAATAGAAGTAGAAGTAGTTGTAAAAGGTACTTACAATATCGAACCACAGCATAGGTAGGTACATATTGGAGAAACGCTCGCAGTTCGTGATACTCCCGATGTTACCGAGAGCCATGTTGATTTGGAACTTGGAACTTACATCCAGCGGAAGACCAGAGTTGGGCTCGATCCAGAACCTGCAAGAAAAGATCAGTAAGTATCATAGGAATCATAAGGTCTTTTAGGAAAAGCGAGTATCTATGGTGCATAGGGCAAGAACTTTGTAAGCGTAAAAGTTTGTAACGTTTTTCTGTTTTGTAAACATTATGTACCTAGTTACGTTGCCTACATCGACCACCCGCTCTGTCTTTATAGCTGACCTAGCATAACAAAGTATATTTCACATGAAGCGCCCACGCGACGTCTCGCTGTTACTGGGACCATGCAGGTGTGCATTCTGCTGATAAGGCAGCTTGATTCCTCGTAGAGTTAGTCTAGAGTATATTCATTCTGTTTCAAACCACTCATTGTATAAGACCTAACATTAAATAATTCAAACTCAATTATTTTTATGTTTTTTTAAAAACATTTCCACGCTTTTCCCGAACAAGTCTGGCGCAGCCGGTACGCTTTTCCACGATTTTCACGAAAATCTACGGTCGTGAACACCCAAAAATCGGTATCACGGACATAGAAATTCTCACGAAAACCGACTCTTAGCGGACGTGGAAACGATACGAATCAAATAAATACGACTCCTACGGTAAAACGTGTGAAATAGTGGTTTGCAGTTTCATCTGGAGGACATGGGATCGAGCAGCTTGTGAGTAAACTTTTTCACTTCCTGTTTTTCATATTCCTGTGTCTTTTCCTACCTTTTCTCGAACTAAAATTGTCGAGCTTATTAATTGCGTTTATCTGATTTTGTTTGCACGAAATAGGCAAACTGATTTGCACTAAAAATAGGCAGATCTGTTAATCGTAATTAATTTGTGTAGTTTTAGGTAAATTGTTTTACACAATATCGGTAATTCAATATAGTTTTAAGTATACTTAGTGGCACTTAAATAGGCCCATCGTTTTACACAACATTGGTAAATCGATAAATTTAATTGCACTCAAATAGGCAAATTGTTTTACACAAAAATTGGTAAATCAATATTTAGTTTTAATTACACTAAGTGGCACTAAAATTGGCACACATTGATTTTACACTTATATTGGTAAATCTTTGTATAGTTAAGTGAAATAGAAATTAATAAAAATGGATTTCAAAGCCATTCCTAAAGAAACTCTGACACTTATCCCTAAATATGACGGGGAAGAAAATCTATTGAACTTATTCATATCTAAATGTGAATATGTAGTTGGAGGTAGTAAAATCGTAGGGAATGCGGCACAGAATATTTATTTATTCCATGCCGTATCCAGTAGACTCACAGGTAAAGCCGCTGCTCTACTTAGCGACCACCCGAATATAAAATCGTATGAAGAGTTAAAGGACCTTCTTACGCAACATTTCGGTGACCCTCGATCGGAAGAATGCATTGCTATTGAACTTGAGACTTTAAAGTTAAAATCGAACGAAACGTACATCCAGTTTTGTCATAGAATTCAGAACGTTAGGAGCTCTTTGTTTGCGAAAGTAAATAGACTTACTGATGAAGGAATCAAGGCAGCGAAAATGATCGTTTATAATAACACCGCGCTAAATGTCTTCTTGTATAATTTACCTGAAGACATGATTCGAATCGTACGTCTAAAAGGATGCTCTACATTGGAAAATGCCCTAAGCATTGTTACAGAAGAGGTGAATTTCAAGTTTCAATATGATGCCAAAAATAAAATACTTAAACAGACGTCAACGCAGTTACCAACCGCACAAAATGAAACGAAACCCAATCCAGTGGCCCAAGGATTTAAACCAACATTCAATTCAGTGCCGAATAACAACTTTAGGCCACCAAATAACTTTAAATTTGGTATTCCACAACGACAAAATGGGTTCCGTCCAAACTTTGGTCATCAAATGAGATTCGCGCCGCCCACGCAAGGTTATAGATTTGGGATAGCCCAAAACCTGCCCCAGCGTAACTTTGGTCAGGCCCCCGCTCAACGCGCGCCATTCCAATACGGCGGATACAAGTTTGGTATACCCCAGCAGCATGGTTTTAAGTTCGGTATTCAGAACCAACCTCAAACGAACAAATTCGGTAGTCATGTGCAAGAGCCTAGATTGCAAGACTCTGACGTCACCATGCGTACAGCCCCGATTAGACAAAACATGGTCGCGAACGAACTGTATTATACGGACGATTCAGGTTGTCAGGAGTACAACGATTATTATGACTACGGTTATGATAATATGTATAGTGAGAATGTAGAGACAAATGCGTGTGATTACATGGAAAATCTGGAAAACATCCCTGTGGAAACTGAACAGCAGGATTTTCAGGAACCAGCCTCGAACGATGCGGTGAAGTGATTAGTCTAAATTACTGTGACAGTATTTTAAAATTACCTCACGTAGTGATTCCTGAGATCAATTCCAAGTTTCTCATAGATACTGGAAGTAGCAGATCTTTTATAAGCCCCGCAAAAGCTAATGAGTTTTTCAGTGAGTTCAAACACATCGAACCGTTCACTGTGATAAGCACACATGCTCAGAGCATGCACAACGAGATAATATACATACCGTTGTTAAAGACCTTTAAGAGCACTCTTCCTCATAAATTTTATATTTATGACGTTGATGGACGCTATGACGGCTTAATAGGATCTGACCTTCTCTGTAAACTAGGAGCGAACATTGACATGCGTAACAAACTGTTACTGACACACAACGCGAGGATTCCAATCCTATATCATCCACCATATGAGATTGATCTACCGCCACGAACTGAAACGAGAGTTAAGATTCCCACCAATTTACAACACGGTGATGCGATATTAGAATACCTACAATTTCGGGAAGGCGTTCGTATGCCTACCGCTCTTGTAAAATGTAAGAACTATTTTGCAGAAACAGTTATACAAAATATAACAAATAATAAAGTCACTATTACGTTCAAGGAACCATTCGATGTTACAAAGTATGAAAATCAGGAATGCCAGGTAAATTTTATGAAAAGTGATTGTACGATTGATGAAGTATTGAAAGGAAATTTGAGGAAATTGCGATTAGACCATATGAATAAAGAGGAACGTGATAAGATTTATAGATTATGCCATGAGTATCGTGACATATTTTATTGCGATAAGTTGCCTTTGTCTTTCACTAATCAAGTGAAACATACCATAAGAACGACAAACGAGGACCCGATCTATATTCGACCTTATCGACACCCGCCTGTCATAAATCAGGAAATTCAAAAGCAGGTAGATAAACTTTTGGCAGATAACGTAATTGAAAATTCCCACTCACCTTGGAGTGCACCAGTCCATCTGGTACCTAAAAAGTCTGACGCATCTGGCGAAAAGAAATATAGGATGGTGATCGATTATCGGCGCCTTGACGAAATAACGGTCGACGATAAGTACCCGTTGCCCAATATAACCGATCTTTTCGATAAGATAGGCAAGTCCCAGTACTTTAGCACTATAGATCTAGCTAGCGGGTACCACCAAATTGAAGTAAATGAGGCGGATAGAGCAAAAACAGCCTTTACAACACAGTCAGGCCATTATGAGTTTAAACGCATGCCTTTTGGTCTTAAAACGGCTCCCGCGACGTTCCAACGAGCCATGGATAATGTCCTACGAGGTCTGCAAGGAATCCATTGTCTTGTGTACCTCGATGATATTATAGTTTTTTCATCAAGTCTAGAGGAACATGTCGAAAAACTCCGTAAGATATTTAATCGGCTCAGGGAGACTAATCTAAAAGTAACATTAGATAAATGTGAATTTCTTAGGAAGGAGGTTCTATATCTTGGACACACCATCACCAAGAATGGCCTTATGCCTAATAATGATAAGATAAAAGCAGTCTTGAATTTTCCGATTCCGCGAACATCCACGGAAATCAAGAGTTTTCTCGGTTTAGTAGGGTACTATAGGAAATTTATAAAGGATTTTGCTAAACTGACACAGCCATTAACATCGTGCTTGAAAAAGAAAAATAAAATCGATCCGACTAAACAAGAATACATCGACGCGTTCGAAAAGTGTAAAGAGCTTTTAACAAACGCGCCGCTCTTACAATTTCCTGACTATTCTAAACCATTCGTCCTTACGACGGATGCATCAAACTATGCCATAGGCGCTGTACTCTCACAGGGACCTATAGGTAGCGATAAGCCGATAGCATACGCAAGTCGTACTTTAAACGACGCTGAAACGCGATACAGTACGATCGAAAAAGAGCTTTTAGCCATAGTCTGGGCTACAAAGCATTTTCGACCATATTTGTATGGTAAGAAATTCACAATATACACTGACCATAGACCACTCACTTGGATTAAATCGATTACAGAACCAAACAGTAAATTAACGCGATGGAAATTGAGATTATCGGAATTCGATTACGACATTAAACACAAAGAAGGGAAACAAAACATGAATGCGGATGCGTTGTCACGAATTAGAATAAACGCTTTAGGTGAAAATGATGACGTTTCGATGAAGGTCAATTTAGACAAAAAGGAACGGAAAAATTTATCTCGCGCCTCTACACCTCGCGAGCGAACGCCATCTCCGATAGTGATTTCTTCCGGTTCAGAGAAAAGCAATACATCTGTAGCTGGTAATAGACCGCGATCGCCCTACTCAAATCCATCATTGGGTAGTACTACGGCATCTGCATCTGAAGGACGCGATAATGAAAGCATAGGCACAGTACATTCAGCCCGCGATTTAGATACCGACGGAATGCTTATACTACAGGAGGCTATAGACACCAAGCCGAATCAGATACTTGTTCATACATGGAATAGGGACGAGTTATCAGTAAAAGATTTATCTAGAGACAAACAAAAGGTTTTAGAGGTTCATTTACCTTTAAATAATACGGAATTGGTCAAACGGTTTCTGAAATCATATATTAAGCCTAAAATAAAATACTTCTTTTATTTTGAAGACGAATTACACCGGAAACAGTTTTCAGAGGCTTCTATATTGCTATTTCAGAAAGGAACTGTGAAGTTTTACGAATGTACTAAGAGAGTAGTTTATGTAGATAGCGAGCAGGAACAACGAGACGTTGTGCTTAAATATCATGTAGGAAAGAATAGTCACAGGGGAATTAAGGAAACGTTAGTACATCTAAGACGTACCTTTTATTGGAACAACATGGATCAAACGGTGGCTAGCATCATCAATGCTTGTGAAATCTGTAAGAAAATGAAGTACGACAGAAAACCATTAAAACCGGAATTGCAGTTATCACAAACTCAGATTAGACCATTTCAGGAATTATTTATTGACACATTCTCGATTGACGGAAAACATTATCTTACAATAGTAGATGCCTTCAGCAAGTTAGGTCAAGCATTTGAGATCAGCACGAAGTCCACTCCTGAAGCAGTTAGAGCGCTGATAAAATACTTCTCTTTGTATGGAACACCTAGTAGAATCAGCTCTGACCCTGGTACGGAATTTAACAACACACTAATGAAGGAAATGCTATCATTTTATAAGATAGAACTTCATATCGGTACCCCCCATAATCCCAACTCTATGGGAATAGTCGAGCGATTTCATTCGACCATTACAGAAATATATCGTATAGCTAAGTACGAACAAAAGATAACGGACGCTGCATCTGTCATGAGCTATGCAGTAATGTCATATAACCACACGATTCACTCTACAACAGGTCTTACGCCATTTGAAGTAGTTTTCGGTCACACCGAATCTAATAGCGCATTTCATGTAGATTTTAATAAACAGTTTACTCAACAATTGGTGAAAGAACACGTTAGAAGGACAAAACACTTATACGAATATTTGACGGACAAAATTATTGATAGAAAGAGAGCTGTAATAGAGAAACGTGGTGGTGAGAAAGAATTCGATGTAGACGTAGGTGATACAGTGTTTATTAAAGGCGTGAACACAAGGCGTAGTAAAGATAAGCCGCGTTATCAGAAAGCTCAGGTTATCGGAGCTATAGAGAGAAACATAGTACCCGTTATTACACATAATCGGACTACTAAAGTTCCCATTAAAGATATCAGGCGTCCTCCACAGGTTAATTCTTCTGGCGGTCCAAGTGATCCGAAGCCAGGCCCTTCATCTGCAGCCGATTGACAAGAATCCAGGACTGCTACCTGTAAAGGAAGGTCAAGCTGTTATTAGTCATGACACATGGACTGTCATTAAGATCTTAGATTTAGGGTTTCTTCACGAGGAACTAGAATTATTTATAGATAGCTATGCCAGTTTAAAAAGACAAGTAAAAAGCTGTTTTGACATCAAAGCTTTTGATTCGGACTTCATTGAAGTAGAGTCACAAACAGATTACGTAATGAATATAACCATAGAAAAGTATAAGCAATTGATTCCATCAGTAAGATCTAAGCGAGGTTTATTAAACCCTATCGGTTCATTCATAAAATCAATCACGGGTAATCTGGATAATGACGATGCTGTTATGTACGAAAAGTTAATTCAAGAAATAAAGACAAAACAAAACGCGATTTCTAATAAAATGACAATTGTTGCCGAAATGGTGGGTACGTTCACAAAAATAGCCAATTCAACAAAAAGTAATTTTATTCAAATTGAGGATAGTATTCAAGATATTAATCGTAGTTTGAACGGATCTAAATTATTACAAATGAGTAATAAAATAATTCATTTCTATAATATTTTTATACATAACTTTCAAGTACTCTACATCAGACTGAATGAGATTGAAACGGCTATTGCTTTCGCTAAAGTTAAACTGTTACACCAATCGATTGTAAATACGGATGAGTTAATATTTTTATTAAAGGAAATTGAGAAAACAGAAAGATTAGTTTTTCCAGCAAATATTCAAAATCTAGTAAAAATAGAGCAATGTATAGAGATGAAAGCGTACATAAAACAAAATCAGATAAAATTTATTATGCACATTCCTTTGATTAGAAATGAAGTATTTAACTATTATAAATTGATTCCTTTACCTGTTAACGATAAAATCAATCACCTTACCTCTATCATCCTGCCCAAATACCCTTACATCCTTGTGAAAGGGTTGAAAGCGAAGCCGCTCTCCCAGTCATGCCGCGAGATCGACGAAGCTCGTTTCCTGTGCTATGAGAACGATATCACACCGCTATTCGAAGATAATTGCATCACTGAACTTTTGAGATTTTCCACAAATATCTCGAGTTGTCATCCTGTTCCTGTTACCATCAACGACGTAAAAGCCGATCTTATACAGCCCAATCGTTGGATCATTTACGCGAAAACCGAAACGCTTCTTACAAAATATTGCGAAGATGAGGTAATACAAGAATCGATTAGTGGAACTTATCTGTTAACTATGGACGATGACTGTCAAGTTAAGATAAATGAATTGAAGTTTAAGAAACATCAAAGCCAAGGAAAGGAAATAGTTTACATGAAGTTTCCAATAATCAACTTGCCTAAAATCAAACAAACAAGTCAATCAGATATGCTGAGGAGTCCTGTCAATCTCAACGGAATAGATCTTGCCGATATCCAGTTCCTGAATTACTTATTGCAGAAAAGTGGAAGTGAAAACATTAGTGATAGTGAAAATAATTATAGTGTTCTAGAATATAAAAGTGTTAGCATAGGAAGCATCGTGCTTTGCGCTATTGTAATAATCTGTCTTTTGTTGTTAGCATTTAATCATAGAATTAAAAAAAATTGTATTAGGGGGAAAATTCGAGATAATCCTCATCCTTCGGATAATCTCGAACTTACGGAGGGAGGAGTTACGTTGCCTACATAGACTTGTTCGGGAAAAGCGTGGAAATGTTTTTAAAAAACATAAAAATAATTGAATTGAAATTATTTAATGTTAGGTCTTATACAATGAGTGGTTTGAAACAGAATGAATATACTCTAGACTAACTCTACGAGGAATCAAGCTGCCTTATCAGCAGAATGCACACCTGCATGGTCCCAGTAACAGCGAGACGTCGCGTGGGCGCTTCATGTGAAATATACTTTGTTATGCTAGGTCAGCTATAAAGACAGAGCGGGTGGTCGATGTAGGCAACGTAACTCCTCCCTCCGTAAGTTCGAGATTATCCGAAGGATGAGGATTATCTCGAATTTTCCCCCTAATACATTTTTTTTTAATTCTATGATTAAATGCTAACAACAAAAGACAGATTATTACAATAGCGCAAAGCACGATGCTTCCTATGCTAACACTTTTATATTCTAGAACACTATAATTATTTTCACTATCACTAATGTTTTCACTTCCACTTTTCTGCAATAAGTAATTCAGGAACTGGATATCGGCAAGATCTATTCCGTTGAGATTGACAGGACTCCTCAGCATATCTGATTGACTTGTTTGTTTGATTTTAGGCAAGTTGATTATTGGAAACTTCATGTCCTTTCCTTGGCTTTGATGTTTCTTAAACTTCAATTCATTTATCTTAACTTGACAGTCATCGTCCATAGTTAACAGATAAGTTCCACTAATCGATTCTTGTATTACCTCATCTTCGCAATATTTTGTAAGAAGCGTTTCGGTTTTCGCGTAAATGATCCAACGATTGGGCTGTATAAGATCGGCTTTTACGTCGTTGATGGTAACAGGAACAGGATGGCAACTCGAGATATTTGTGGAAAATCTCAAAAGTTCAGCGATGCAATTATCTTCGAATAGCGGTGTGATATCGTTCTCATAGCACAGGAAACGAGCTTCATCGATCTCGCGGCATGACTGGGAGAGCGGCTTCGCTTTCAACCCTTTCACAAGGATGTAAGGGTATTTGGGCAGGATGATAGAGGTAAGGTCATTGATTTTATCGTGAACAGGTAAAGGAATCAATTTATAATAGTTGAATATTTCATTTCTAATCAAAGGAATGTGCATAATAAATTTTATCTGATTTTGTTTTATGTACGCTTTCATCTCTATACATTGCTCTATTTTTACTAGATTTTGAATATTTGCTGGAAAAACTAATCTTTCTGTTTTCTCAATTTCCTTTAATAAAAATATTAACTCATCCGTATTTACAATCGATTGGTGTAACAGTTTAACTTTAGCGAAAGCAATAGCCGTTTCAATCTCATTCAGTCTGATGTAGAGTACTTGAAAGTTATGTATAAAAATATTATAGAAATGAATTATTTTATTACTCATTTGTAATAATTTAGATCCGTTCAAACTACGATTAATATCTTGAATACTATCCTCAATTTGAATAAAATTACTTTTTGTTGAATTGGCTATTTTTGTGAACGTACCCACCATTTCGGCAACAATTGTCATTTTATTTGAAATCGCGTTTTGTTTTGTCTTTATTTCTTGAATTAACTTTTCGTACATAACAGCATCGTCATTATCCAGATTACCCGTGATTGATTTTATGAATGAACCGATAGGGTTTAATAAACCTCGCTTAGATCTTACTGATGGAATCAATTGCTTATACTTTTCTATGGTTATATTCATTACGTAATCTGTTTGTGACTCTACTTCAATGAAGTCCGAATCTAAAGCTTTGGTGTCAAAACAGCTTTTTACTTGTCTTTTTAAACTGGCATAGCTATCTATAAATAATTCTAGTTCCTCGTGAAGAAACCCTAAATCTAAGATCTTAATGACAGTCCATGTGTCATGACTAATAACAGCTTGACCTTCCTTTACAGGTAGCAGTCCTGGATTCTTGTCAATCGGCTGCAGATGAAGGGCCTGGCTTCGGATCACTTGGACCGCCAGAAGAATTAACCTGTGGAGGGCGCCTGATATCTTTAATGGGAACTTTAGTAGTCCGATTATGTGTAATAACGGGTACTATGTTTCTCTCTATAGCTCCGATAACCTGAGCTTTCTGATAACGCGGCTTATCCTTACTACGCCTTGTGTTCACGCCTTTAATAAACACTGTATCACCTACGTCTACATCGAATTCTTTCTCACCACCACGTTTCTCTATTACAGCTCTCTTTCTATCAATAATTTTGTCCGTCAAATATTCGTATAAATGTTTTGTCCTTCTAACGTGTTCTTTCACCAATTGTTGAGTAAACTGTTTATTAAAATCTACATGAAATGCGCTATTAGATTCGGTGTGACCGAAAACTACTTCAAATGGCGTAAGACCTGTTGTAGAGTGAATCGTGTGATTATATGACATTACTGCATAGCTCATGACAGATGCAGCGTCCGTTATCTTTTGTTCGTACTTAGCTATACGATATATCTCTGTAATGGTCGAATGAAATCGCTCGACTATTCCCATAGAGTTGGGATTATGGGGGGTACCGATATGAAGTTCTATCTTATAAAATGATAGCATTTCCTTCATTAGTATGTTGTTAAATTCCGTACCGGGGTCAGAGCTGATTCTACTAGGTGTTCCATACAAAGAGAAGTATTTTATCAGCGCTCTAACTGCTTCAGGAGTGGACTTCGTGCTGATCTCAAATGCTTGACCTAACTTGCTGAAGGCATCTACTATTGTAAGATAATGTTTTCCGTCAATCGAGAATGTGTCAATAAATAATTCCTGAAATGGTCTAATCTGAGTTTGTGATAACTGCAATTCCGGTTTTAATGGTTTTCTGTCGTACTTCATTTTCTTACAGATTTCACAAGCATTGATGATGCTAGCCACCGTTTGATCCATGTTGTTCCAATAAAAGGTACGTCTTAGATGTACTAACGTTTCCTTAATTCCCCTGTGACTATTCTTTCCTACATGATATTTAAGCACAACGTCTCGTTGTTCCTGCTCGCTATCTACATAAACTACTCTCTTAGTACATTCGTAAAACTTCACAGTTCCTTTCTGAAATAGCAATATAGAAGCCTCTGAAAACTGTTTCCGGTGTAATTCGTCTTCAAAATAAAAGAAGTATTTTATTTTAGGTTTAATATATGATTTCAGAAACCGTTTGACCAATTCCGTATTATTTAAAGGTAAATGAACCTCTAAAACTTTTTGTTTGTCTCTAGATACATCTTTTACTGATAACTCGTCCCTATTCCATGTATGAACAAGTATCTGATTCGGCTTGGTGTCTATAGCCTCCTGTAGTATAAGCATTCCGTCGGTATCTAAATCGCGGGCCGAATGTACTGTGCCTATGCTTTCATTATCGCGTCCTTCAGATGCAGATGCCGTAGTACTACCCAATGATGGATTTGAGTAGGGCGATCGCGGTCTATTACCAGCTACAGATGTATTGCTTTTCTCTGAACCGGAAGAAATCACTATCGGAGATGGCGTTCGCTCGCGAGGTGTAGAGGCGCGAGATAAATTTTTCCGTTCCTTTTTGTCTAAATTGACCTTCATCGAAACGTCATCATTTTCACCTAAAGCGTTTATTCTAATTCGTGACAAAGCATCCGCATTCATGTTTTGTTTCCCTTCTTTGTGTTTAATGTCGTAATCGAATTCCGATAATCTCAATTTCCATCGCGTTAATTTACTGTTTGGTTCTGTAATCGATTTAATCCAAGTGAGTGGTCTATGGTCAGTGTATATTGTGAATTTCTTACCATACAAATATGGTCGAAAATGCTTTGTAGCCCAGACTATGGCTAAAAGCTCTTTTTCGATCGTACTGTATCGCGTTTCAGCGTCGTTTAAAGTACGACTTGCGTATGCTATCGGCTTATCGCTACCTATAGGTCCCTGTGAGAGTACAGCGCCTATGGCATAGTTTGATGCATCCGTCGTAAGGACGAATGGTTTAGAATAGTCAGGAAATTGTAAGAGCGGCGCGTTTGTTAAAAGCTCTTTACACTTTTCGAACGCGTCGATGTATTCTTGTTTAGTCGGATCGATTTTATTTTTCTTTTTCAAGCACGATGTTAATGGCTGTGTCAGTTTAGCAAAATCCTTTATAAATTTCCTATAGTACCCTACTAAACCGAGAAAACTCTTGATTTCCGTGGATGTTCGCGGAATCGGAAAATTCAAGACTGCTTTTATCTTGTCATTATTAGGCATAAGGCCATTCTTGGTGATGGTGTGTCCAAGATATAGAACCTCCTTCCTAAGAAATTCACATTTATCTAATGTTACTTTTAGATTAGTCTCCCTGAGCCGATTAAATATCTTACGGAGTTTTTCGACATGTTCCTCTAGACTTGATGAAAAAACTATAATATCGTCGAGGTACACAAGACAATGGATTCCTTGCAGACCTCGTAGGACATTATCCATGGCTCGTTGGAACGTCGCGGGAGCCGTTTTAAGACCAAAAGGCATGCGTTTAAACTCATAATGGCCTGACTGTGTTGTAAAGGCTGTTTTTGCTCTATCCGCCTCATTTACTTCAATTTGGTGGTACCCGCTAGCTAGATCTATAGTGCTAAAGTACTGGGACTTGCCTATCTTATCGAAAAGATCGGTTATATTGGGCAACGGGTACTTATCGTCGACCGTTATTTCGTTAAGGCGCCGATAATCGATCACCATCCTATATTTCTTTTCGCCAGATGCGTCAGACTTTTTAGGTACCAGATGGACTGGTGCACTCCAAGGTGAGTGGGAATTTTCAATTACGTTATCTGCCAAAAGTTTATCTACCTGCTTTTGAATTTCCTGATTTATGACAGGCGGGTGTCGATAAGGTCGAATATAGATCGGGTCCTCGTTTGTCGTTCTGATGGTATGTTTCACTTGATTAGTGAAAGACAAAGGCAACTTATCGCAATAAAATATATCACGATACTCATGGCATAATCTATAAATCTTATCACGTTCCTCTTTATTCATATGGTCTAATCGCAATTTCCTCAAATTTTCTTTCAATACTTCATCAATCGTACAATCACTTTTCACAAAATTTACCTGGCATTCCTGATTTTCATACTTTGTAACATCGAATGGTTCCTTGAACGTAATAGTGACTTTATTATTTGTTATATTTTGTATAACTGTTTCTGCAAAATAGTTCTTACATTTTACAAGAGCGGTAGGCATACGAACGCCTTCCCGAAATTGTAGGTATTCTAATATCGCATCACCGTGTTGTAAATTGGTGGGAATCTTAACTCTCGTTTCAGTTCGTGGCGGTAGATCAATCTCATATGGTGGATGATATAGGATTGGAATCCTCGCGTTGTGTGTCAGTAACAGTTTGTTACGCATGTCAATGTTCGCTCCTAATTTACAGAGAAGGTCAGATCCTATTAAGCCGTCATAGCGTCCATCGACGTCATAAATATAAAATTTATGAGGAAGAGTGCTCTTAAAGGTCTTTAACAACGGTATGTATATTATCTCGTTGTGCATGCTCTGAGCATGTGTGCTTATCACAGTGAACGGTTCGATGTGTTTGAACTCACTAAAAAACTCATTAGCTTTTGCGGGGCTTATAAAAGATCTGCTACTTCCAGTATCTATGAGAAACTTGGAATTGATCTCAGGAATCACTACGTGAGGTAATTTTAAAATACTGTCACAGTAATTTAGACTAATCACTTCACCGCATCGTTCGAGGCTGGTTCCTGAAAATCCTGCTGTTCAGTTTCCACAGGGATGTTTTCCAGATTTTCCATGTAATCACACGCATTCGTCTCTACATTCTCACTATACATATTATCATAACCGTAGTCATAATAATCGTTGTACTCCTGACAACCTGAATCGTCCGTATAATACAGTTCGTTCGCGACCATGTTTTGTCTAATCGGGGCTGTACGCATGGTGACGTCAGAGTCTTGCAATCTAGGCTCTTGCACATGACTACCGAATTTGTTCGCTTGAGGTTGGTTCTGAATACCGAACTTAAAACCTTGCTGCTGGGGTATACCAAACTTGTATCCGCCGTATTGGAATGGCGCGCGTTGAGCGGGGGCCTGACCAAAGTTACGCTGGGACAGGTTTTGGGCTATCCCAAATCTATAACCTTGCGTGGGCGGCGCGAATCTCATTTGATGACCAAAGTTTGGACGGAACCCATTTTGTTGTTGCGGAATACCAAATTTAAAGTTATTTGGTGGCCTAAAGTTGTTATTCGGCGCCGAATTGAATGTTGGTTTAAATCCTTGGGCCACTGGATTGGGTTTCGTTTCATTTTGCGCGGTTGGTAACTGCGTTGACGTCTGTTTAAGTATTTTATTTTTGGCATCATATTGAAACTTGAAATTCACCTCTTCTGTAACAATGCTTAGGGCATTTTCCAATGTAGAGCATCCTTTTAGACGTACGATTCGAATCATGTCTTCAGGTAAATTATACAAGAAGACATTTAGCGCGGTGTTATTATAAACGATCATTTTCGCTGCCTTGATTCCTTCATCAGTAAGTCTATTTACTTTCGCAAACAAAGAGCTCCTAACGTTCTGAATTCTATGACAAAACTGGATGTACGTTTCGTTCGATTTTAACTTTAAAGTCTCAAGTTCAATAGCAATGCATTCTTCCGATCGAGGGTCACCGAAATGTTGCGTAAGAAGGTCCTTTAACTCTTCATACGATTTTATATTCGGGTGGTCGCTAAGTAGAGCTGCGGCTTTACCTGTGAGTCTACTGGATACGGCATGGAATAAATAAAGATTCTGTGCCGCATTCCCTACGATTTTACTACCTCCAACTACATATTCACATTTAGATATGAATAAGTTCAATAGATTTTCTTCCCCGTCATATTTAGGGATAAGTGTCAGAGTTTCTTTAGGAATGGCTTTGAAATCCATTTTAATTAATTTCTATTTCACTTAACTATACAAAGATTTACCAATATAAGTGTAAAATCAATGTGTGCCAATTTTAGTGCCACTTAGTGTAATTAAAACTAAATATTGATTTACCAATTTTTGTGTAAAACAATTTGCCTATTTGAGTGCAATTAAATTTATCGATTTACCAATGTTGTGTAAAACGATGGGCCTATTTAAGTGCCACTAAGTATACTTAAAACTATATTGAATTACCGATATTGTGTAAAACAATTTATCTAAAACTACACAAATTAATTACGATTAACAGATCTGCCTATTTTTAGTGCAAATCAGTTTGCCTATTTCGTGCAAACAAAATCAGATAAACGCAATTAATAAGCTCGACAATTTTAGTTCGAGAAAAGGTAGGAAAAGACACAGGAATATGAAAAACAGGAAGTGAAAAAGTTTACTCACAAGCTGCTCGATCCCATGTCCTCCAGATGAAACTGCAAACCACTATTTCACACGTTTTACCGTAGGAGTCGTATTTATTTGATTCGTATCGTTTCCACGTCCGCTAAGAGTCGGTTTTCGTGAGAATTTCTATGTCCGTGATACCGATTTTTGGGTGTTCACGACCGTAGATTTTCGTGAAAATCGTGGAAAATCGTACCGGCTGCGCCAGACTTGTTCGGGAAAAGCGTGGAAATGTTTTTAAAAAACATAAAAATAATTGAATTGAAATTATTTAATGTTAGGTCTTATACAATGAGTGGTTTGAAACAGAATGAATATACTCTAGACTAACTCTACGAGGAATCAAGCTGCCTTATCAGCAGAATGCACACCTGCATGGTCCCAGTAACAGCGAGACGTCGCGTGGGCGCTTCATGTGAAATATACTTTGTTATGCTAGGTCAGCTATAAAGACAGAGCGGGTGGTCGATGTAGGCAACGTAACTACCTAACTTGAGGCAGTGGCTTTTTACTTGCAGGCTATTAGTACCTGCTGACATGGTAATATTTATATTCATACATATTGGATGATAAAGATATCATAATATATCACAATGAAAAACAAAAACAAAAGTGTAACAAATTCATAATTTAGTTGTATGATATCTTGTCCCATTTTTAAAGTTTTGAAAATAAATTCAGACTGGAAGAAGGGAATAAGTACGTTTTAGAACTTACCTAGTTTCATGTTCTTCCTTATTGGGCCTCAAGCCATCAACCTTCTTGAAGAGAATATCCTCTCCCTGGTAGAAGTGAGGATATGACAGGGCGATGGGGAAGCCGTAATAGCAATCTGATACGTCGATCAAACCATCGGGTAGGCAGTCACCTAGGCAAGAAGACAAATTGGCATGTAAGACATATTGACTTAGAACACCTCAACTTAGGATAAGAAGGTAGTGCGTTTGAATCCCAACCGTGCACCGATGGATTTTTCTGATCGAAAAATTTATGTGCTACCAGTACTCTCAACCGTTGAAGAAAAACATCGTGAGGAAATCGGCATGTCCGACATAAAAAGTCGAAAAATATGTGTCAGGTGCGCGCATTTTAAATCCTTTCCTCACACTGGTTCGAAAGAACAAGTGACAGGACTGTAGTGGTGTAAACTTACCATTTCTGCAGAAGCATTTGTTCTTCTCGTTGTATTTCCCGTTGTCTAACATATGGTCCGGAAAGGTGTATTTGTATGCATTTAGACCATTCTTATCACCTTTGTCTGTGGGAATCTGTGGGCAAATGTAAAATAATTAATAAATAAAGATTATTTGTTGCTATAATTATAGATAACTAAGTATTAGATACTGCTGTAAAGGATGGGCACAGTAAAACAACTTTAAATGTTTCTTGTATGTGTATGGGGACCCTTTTATTTTTATGATTAATTGTAGTTATACTGGCGATACAAATACACAGAAATAAAGTCGCGGGACTTCCCTTTAGTATTGCAAAAATCATTATAAAACAGAATCATTTTATCATAACAATGCCGAGAAATTCGCGAGGAAGATGGAATTCTGACCGAAACACGAAAGGATTTCCCAAAACCTAACGCTAATTCTAAATAATGGCGTTTAGCTGCATTTAGTTAAAATATTCAAAAACACAGACCTCGGTGGTGTGGTGGGTGAGTGCTCGGCTTAGACGCAAGAGGCCCGGGTTCGATCCCGCTACGGGAGAAATGTTTGTATGTTCTGCAAATATTTCTCCCGGGTCTGGGTGTTGTTGTATTTTAAGGTATGTATTTACAAAAAAAGCATATAAGTATTCTATCAGCCATCTGGCGCCCATAGTACAAGCTTTGCTTAGTTTGGGGCTAGATGGCGCTGTGTGAAATGTCCACTAATATTTTATTTTATTTATTTGATTACGAAACATATGAATTTCAAGAAACATTTGCTTACCAAGGGCGCGGCTCTGCATAGACTCTTCCTGTAGAACAGAATGGACTCGTCCGGCCCGACACCGCCTGGGAACTTGGTGCCATCCGATGCGTTCTGTACGTTCGAGCAATACTTGCCGTTCCACTGGGGCAGGTCTGTTGACCCACGGTATGTGTCGATTAGACCTGTAGGAAAACAATGAAATAAATACCACATGACAATCATCATCTTCCTGCCCTCAGCCCACTATGTGGGTTCGGCACAGCATGATCCTTGGATGCTGTACGAGTTTTGGCTAAGGTGTTTTATAACCGGCCTGCTGCCTGACGTCAACCCTCCTTGGGAATACTTGCTTATTGTATCTCATCATGTTGGAGGATACTATCCCTTAGTCGACTTTTACGACATGCTCGGGGACAGAAGCATCTGGACGCATTCTATGTTTTGTTCTTTACTCCCAGTCCATAGGTGACATACATTTTGTGAAACATCTCCATTATCTACCTATTACTAGTAACGTACCTGATTTGCGGACATCGTCTTCTCCCGTGAAGACAGTCTCAAAGTCTCCCTCGAAGTCGTACATCTGAAAGAAATCACTTTATAAAACAAAAAAAATGTTGGCACGTTTAATGACATAACTACAATAACAGGATTATCTAATGTAAAATTCTTATGTGACAATCAATGCAAAGCTCAAACCACCTAGAAGCATGAAACTTGGAGGGTTACTTCTCTGCTGGACTGGAAATAGAATGCGTCCAGCTGCTTCTCTCCCCGAACATGTCGTAAAAGTCGACTAAGGGATAGTATCCTCTCCAACATGATAGACCACATATATCTACATACAGGCGTGATAACATGTAATTATGTGTGTATATTCCTCTAATGGTTTTAGGGTGCACTGAGAAAGGAATTCTTGAAATTCAACTCCTAGAGAAACTCGCAGAGGCAAGATGAAGTTTGTATGAATTTGAATGAAAAACACATAACAGACAAACTCGCAGACCGTCCCTCTAGTAGCGTAGGTACCTACTATAATTATCTTACTTCTTACTTTATATTATTAGTCTTAGTTTGCTTGAAATTACCGGCGTAAAGCTCAAAACGCAACGATAGCGCGTACTCACTTTACCTGTGCTGCCATCTAGTACGAAAGTTTGTAACGATGTTTGGATGTTTGGATGTTTGTGCCTCAATCACGCCTAAACAGCTGAACGGATCTGAACGAAACTTGGAATATACATAGTACATGTACTGGATTAACATATAGGCTATTTTTTACCCGGGTACCACGCGAGCGAAGCCGCGGGCGGCAGCTAGTTTTCTTATATTTCTTCTCTATGTCTTAGCGACAGGACTTGGAAGAAATTATAATTATTTATTACCTACTAGCTTTCGCCCGCGGCTTCGCTCGCGTGGTGTCCGGACTAAAAGTAGCCTATATGTTATTCCAGCACCCATACTATGTATATTCCAAGATTCATTCAAATCCGTTCAGCCGTTACGGCGTCATTGAGGCACAAACATACATAGTCACATCTACACATCCTCACAAACTTTCGCATTGATAATATTAGTAATATTTGTAATTTCAAAGTAGGAAAAAGTAAACATATAATTACTTTTTTATTCTATAAATTTATAGACTATTGAAATTGATTCGTTCCCACGATTAGGAAATGATGTAGATTAATGATTATACAATCAAACCTAAAAAAGTATTTTATTAGATATTAGAAAAAAATACTAAGAAACAATAGTTCCATAATTCATAGCTAGTAGGGTAAGTACTTAATAAATGTTGAAGGGAGTATAATTATAGATAAAAAAATCTGCAATTTTAAAAGGAATTTGCAAATAATATCATCATCATTTTTCTGTTTTTATCCCACTTACAGTGGGGTCGGTACAGC
The DNA here is from genome assembly GCA_949320045.1 of Scotopteryx bipunctaria. Lineage (NCBI taxonomy): Eukaryota > Metazoa > Arthropoda > Insecta > Lepidoptera > Geometridae > Scotopteryx > Scotopteryx bipunctaria. The sequence continues at coordinate 1,790,577 of OX439470.1, forward strand.
ATGTTTTCTTCCTCCATTCCTCATATTTTATTCCTCGTATGTGCTCATTTGGTCTGTCACTTGGATTGCTCAAGCAAAAGGAGATCTACTGCCAACAGTGGGATAGTATGGGCGATAGATGATATCGTCACTGGAAAGGCAAAATTACGTAAGCGCCAAAATGGCGCCAAATAGGCATATTGAGTTATTATCCTAAAATAGCAGTCCAAATACAATAATATGAATTGCTGGACATAGAAAATGAAAAAAGAATGAAATCTTACGTTGACGTCATCAAAATTCGATAATTAGGTAGAAAGTTATGATTAAAAAAACGAAAAAAAAATGAACTTCAAACGGCTTTTTCTCGATTGGCGCTTACGTAAATTTGCCTTTCCAGTGACGATATAGTTTTTCAACTTACCCGATCTATAAGTCCAAGTTTGTCGAAGTATATCCACCCCGGCATGAGGGTATTGCCCAGGGTCATCAGCTCAGACTTGTACCCCATCATGAACTCCCTAGCGGTCATCTTGGTGAGGGGCTTGGTGTTAGTCAGCGTCACCAGCTGGTTCAGACCCATCCTGGTGAAGAAACTTTTCTTGGACACCACGTTGGCTATGCTCTGTTGACAAATAGTATGATTTTATAAATATAGGAAGCAAAATATGGTCTGGCTATATTCCGATTTTTAATTAAAAAAACCGGTGAAGTACGAGTCGAATTTGCATACGAAGGGTTTCGTATATGTACAGTACATAAATGTTTTTTCTGAGACCCCTTTTTTATTGTTCACATTTCATATCGCCATCTATCCCCAAACTGAGCAAAGCTTGTACTATGGGCACCAGATGGCTGATAGAATACTTAATTTATTTTTGTAAACACATACTTATAATACATAATACTACAACACCCAGACCCGGAAGAAATATTTGCAGAACATACAAACATTTCTCCCGTAGCGGGAATCGAACCCGCGCCTCTTGAGTCTCAGCTGACGCCCCCCTGCTACCGAGGTCGTCATTATTGTTTGTTATAGCGGCTCATCTATCGCGGCTATCAGTGAGCTGCTAAGTTTCACATGACTAATTAATTTTCGTCAAAGACGGCAGCAAACCAAATGTCAAAATCGTGAATATAATTATTGGTTAGAATAGGTATTAATTTGACAAAATACTGGCCTAACTTTCTTACATTGAGATAACAGGGATTGCTACAATTTTAGAGCTATCAAATAAATTTAAATTTAGGAAAATACTCAACAGAATCTACGATAAAGTACCTGTCAAGGAGTTCATTTCAACAGCAATAGAACTTAGGCCCCGCAAATGCTAAGTAAATTCGTATGAGCTAGTGGCCATCTTGTGACGGAGTTTTTAGGCCGCATAAAGGCTTCCGACAACTTAACGTGCCCTCCGAAGCACGGAAGCGCTCAGCTCGTAATGCCACTTGCGGTCACCCATCCCAATTGTGACCGCGCACAACGTTGCTTAACTTCAACGATCAATCAAGAACGTCTAAGCAAGCTACGCCAAGCGTAAAACCCAAATGCAAATTTGCGTTGTTGTTTGATTCAATATGTTCGGTTAGGTTATGTAAATTATTGTTAAATATATTGTTTTAAGATAAAATATGATTGATTTATTTAGAATTTTAGGACAGCCAGATGCAAGATGCTGTGACTAAAGGGCAGAAACAGTCAATTGCGATTGTCAATGTTTATTTTTTTCGGTGTTAAATAAGTATCTTTTTCATTTTCATTGTTCAATTATAGTTTTATTAGGTACTTGTTTTAATTAATTATTTATTAAGAGATTGAAGTAAACGATCATTGTTTGTATTATTGAGTGTCAATGTTAAATATTGACAATCGCAATTGACGGTTTCGGGAACCTTTAGGACTAAGTGTTTATTATCATGACCTACTAAATAACGCATAACATTCCTTTGTATACTTATTTAAATTAACTGTTTATTTAAGCAAAGTAAATACAATAAAGTTGAGGTGCGAATTTTAATACCATGACCTAATTTAGTCAATATGAAAAGTAAATATATTTAAATTTTATTACGTATTATGTGATTTTCTTTATGTGATAATATTGTCATTGATATAATATTAATAGGTCAGCAACATTTGTATATTATACTTCAGCAAAATGGAGATACAATTTATGTACCTAAACAAACTGTCGCATATTTTTTGTTATTACGATGAAATTACTTTAGTTTTAGGTAAATAAACCTCACAACATTAGTATTTACGCCTTAATTTAACTATTAGTACTACCACGCCTGGCTATTTTTTTGGAAAATTATGCCTTTACATATATTTCCAAACGAGTAAGCATTATGTAGTTCCATACGTTCCAACCAGTAATCTCAAAAGGAAAACATCGTGAGGAAACTAGAATAGTTGTACTTAGTAGCTGCAAGTTAGAGGCATATTTCACAATCCTGAGTATTGCCCATTTCTAAATTGACCTTCCGATTCTGACTGCTCATAAATTTGAAGTTCATTATGTTGAAGATAGAATTTTAAGTGCATTTACGGATTGTGCAGTTTTTATGCGTTTTTTTTAAGTTTTTTATGAGGTACTTATGTGATGTAGTGTTTTTATCAGTAAACCATTTTCTGGTGTTTACAGACGAGAAGAATCAAGCGTGCAAACAGACAAATGCGGATGGCAAAAAGGGTGGCAGTCGCAATATATGTATAGTATACTGATAATAAGACAAATAGTTTAGTAAAATAAAAGCAAATACCTAGGTATATGACCCTAATTCTGTTTTGTTTTTTTGTAATGTGTTTTGTTATTTCCCTTAATTTGTATGGATCTTTCTTTTCCGATATAAAGAATTCAATATCATTTATAACTACTTAAGTTTGACGTGTGTGTCTGTCTGTGGCCTCGTAGCTCCCAAACGAATGGACCAATTTTGATAGGGCTTTTTTTGTTTGATAGCTGATGTAATCGAGACGGTTCTTAGCTATAAAATTATAGCTAATCATAAATATGAAGATCCCAGGAGTTTGGAGACCATTTTCTACTTGACAAAAGGTTCCAACATTCACAGTTCCAATTGATTTATTGTGTTCTGTTTGGGGGTCGGGGATTATTTAATTTAAAAGCTTGGCTGGTGGCCAACTCTAGTGACGGAGTTTTTGGGCCGCCTAAAGGCCTCCGTCATGGCTTAACGACTTAAAAGCCGGGACCGAATGTTTAACGTGATCTCCGAAGCACGGGAGCGCTCAGCTCGTAAAGCCATTTGCGGTCACCCATCCAAATTGTGATCGCGCACAACTTTGCTTAACTTCAATGATCAATCAAGAACGCCTAAGCAAGCTACGCCACGAACGCTTCACACAAGGGAGCCTAGTGTTGACTGTGGACTATGTAACTGTTGGCTGGTATTTATTTAATTATGTAGTTTTGCATCACCTTACTTAGTCCTACGTAAATACCTAGGTACTTCAAGTTTGCTTAGAATTTGCAATTGTAGGTTAAGGCATTAACATTTAGCAAAGGATGGACAGAATCTTGTGAAACTTAAAACTATTGCGAAAGGAATCAAGTTTCAACTGTGTCAGTCTAGTAGGATATAGAAGGAAATGTATCCGGTCTCTGCTCGCCATCCCGGAACGGCACAAAGCAAAAAATAATGTCAAGAATGTAGAAATTGTTTTATTTTACTTTCATGAATAATGCTTTTACTTCTCTGCTGGACTGGAAGTAAAGAAAAAGCATAGAATGCGTCCAGCTGCTTCTCTTCCCGAGCAAGTCGTAAAAGTCGACTAAGGGATAGACCTCTCCAAAATGATGGACCATCTGTATGGGCGATGGGCTGATCACCCGTCACCATGGTTCACCAAATCCATCTTGGGGCTTTAAATCAGAAGTGGCTGCAAGTTTTTTTATGTTTACTTGTGGCTCTGCCCACCCCATTAGGGATACGTATGTATGTATGTACTTATAAATACTGCTTACGTAATGTTTTTATTTATTATTTGTCACATCGCTATTGATCCCAGGCGTTATTACTTTTATGTCATCATCATCATTATTCACCACACAGTGGTCGTGAGGTAGTGTTTTTATAAGTAAACAAGCGTGCAAACAGACTAATGCGGATGGCGTCTTTTTTATCTATTTCATCATCCTGGCCTTGCCCATAGCTGGGACCACGGTTCACATAGCTTGTGCCATCCAATACGGTTTAATTCTAGACTAATCCATTTTTGGATTCACGATCTTGATCATTATATTATCCTGCCTGCCGATCTCGCTACCGGACTTCCATTTCAATATTCTCGTATTTATTATATTGTATATAATTGGATCTAATTACAAACTAATTTGCCACGATTCCGTTACCAAATCCGTAACATACATTGCAACATTGGTATTGCAATGGTTTTGGTATATTTTTTTTATTAACTGATGAAATATTAAACTTGAGCTACCGTCGAATGTTCCACGGAGTTCGACGGACAACGAAATTGACCTTCTCTTGACCTACAGAATTTAATTTTATAACTGATGATATAAAATTAGGTCAATATCGACAAAATATAATTAATTTTAAGTACATATTCCTCAAGAACTTCATAAAAACTTCTTGGAGCCGTTAATAAGTCACGTCAATTTATCAAACGTTTGGTTCTAATATCCAACTAATTGATGACTGATCGATCATTACCAAAGCGATGTGGTTTTTTGTGAAAATAGCATACCCAACGAGGAACAGGCTTGACGGTATGTACCTATGTATATAATCAAACTATCATCGTATGAGGCCACTACTGGACATGTAGGTACTTCTCATCGGGACTGGGAGTAAAAAAACAGAATGCGTCCAGCTGCTTCTCTCCCCGAGCATATCGTAGTATCCTCCCTAACATGATGGACCGTCTATATGGGCGATGGGCTGATCACCTGTCACTATAGTTCACTATCCATCTTGGGACTTCGAATCAGGAGTGGCTGCAAGTTTTCTTATCATTACTTGTTGCTCTGCAGACTTCATTAGAGATACGGGCGTGATATGTTTATTCTAAAACGAATGGTAGGTAATCTTCCTTCGGCCATTTGCGTCAATTCGTCAAACAATTAAAATGAAATAAAGTTGATGATTAACACCGATTGATATTCAACATTGTCTAGCCTCTTTAACCGACTTTGGAATGTTCCTTATGGTTTCAGTATTCAACTAACGGACGATAGATGGCTAACTACTAGCTACTAGCAACTGGTGGTCTAGTGGTAGCGGCCTCGCCTACCGATCCTAAGGTTAAGGTTGGGGTTCAAATCCAGTCGAGCACCAATGGGTTTTTCTGTCCGAAAAAATTATGTGCGCTATATCAATACCCTCAAACATTGTTAGGAAATCGGCATATCGTAGAATCGTAGAATGTTCGAAATCATCTGCTTGCGTCTGTGTTTCCAAAGCAATATAACCCGAAACTTTTCAAATCTCGAGTGAATAGGTTGCTTCCGGGTGATCTTGTTACATCGTAGACCTCCTCTGAGCTCACTTGGCTCAGATTGAGGTCAAGAGCCCATTTATTAGAAAAAAAAATCATGTGTCAAGTGCATGAATGGAGGTTTTGAGGCGCACTTTAATCCTTTCCCCACAATGGTACGCAATAACTAGTGACACTACTAGATAGATAAAAACATCGTGAGGGAATTGGCATGTCGTAGAATCGTAGAATGTTCGAAATCGGTACGAAACTATGTAGGTATAAACGGGATTCGGCAAACGTGATGTACTTGGCCGTCCGGCTAGGTGGAGTGAGGATCTGCTGCTGACTGCTGGCAGAGACCAGATGCGTCAAGCTGAAGATAGGGCGCGATGTCGCTCATTAAGGGAGGCCTATGTCCAGTGGACTGCTACAAGCTGATGGCGATTTTATTTCGTATGAGCTAGTGGCCAACTCTTGTGACTCGACGAACTCGGCATCAAGCAGCGTCTATCATCTGTCGTGCAGTCTCGCATTCTCACGTTTTTTGGGCGCGTGTCGCGGCGTGGAGAACTATCCATTTAACGTCTTGTAGTTCAGGAGAAAATTGAGGGTACAAGAGCCCGAGGAAGATCTCCAATGAGATGGACGGACCAAGTCAAGGCAGCGTTGAATGGTCCACACGAATGCTCTAGAAAGGCCACCATTAGAGACGAATGGCGCAAAATTCGAGCACTTTGTCAAGAGTGTAGCGACTAAGAAGAATGTTACTGTGGAAAACTTACCAGCAGAGCGATGTGAGGCATGTAGACTATGTCGTCCTCCCTGTGTCCTTCAGACATCTCCTCGACCCAGGTGAGCGGGTGTATGGGTATTGCTGATAACGTGCCGTTCTCGTTGAAAGACGTTACGTTGTGCTCCAGAGTCTCCCTGGAAACGAAGAGTGGGTTAGACCTCTGGGATTGAAAAAGGTCATTTAAGTTATAACGGGATTTATTTTTCGATTGAGAGTACTACTGGTCAAGTTGTTGCACCAGGCAAGATCGCAGCCTGAAATTTTGGAGGGGGTCACTAACAATAGAATATGTGAGTAAATCAGATTTAATCGCAACAACAATTTTATTGCACACATTATATAAAATAAATGGAAGCCTTCTATTTGGCTTCGCGGCTAGGAGCAGATTTTTTTGTTTGTTGGTAACGAATAGGCTCCGAAACTTCTGGACTGATTTCAAAAATTCTTTCACCAATAGAAAGCTACATTATCAGGGACCAGTATAGGCTATAATATATTTTCAAAAAAATTTGGGAGCCATAAGAAAATTGCAATATTGTAACCCAAGGTAGAAAACCCAAAATAGTTTTTGGCGTGCGCTGCGAAAAGTATTGATTATAGAACAAAATAATGTACTACACGCGTACGAAGTCGAGGGCAACAGCTAGTTTATTATATGACAAAAATATATTTAAAAACTCCTTTTACATAATTATATTCTTAGCTGATTATAAATATATTCTACCACTAGCGTAGGCGTGATGAGAACTGGTTTAGTTTTGGTTAAATAAATATAGCATTGTTTACTTCTTCAATACTAGTTCTTTTCTAGAGCGAGTGCTGGGCTGAGACGTAAGAGGCGCGGGTTCGATCTTACGGGAGAATTGTTTGCATGATCTGAACAATATTTCTTCCAGGTCTGGATGCAGTATTACGTTTATGTATGTATATACAAAAAAAAGTAAGTATATAAGTATTCTATCAGCCATCTTTTCCCATAGTACAAGATTTGATTATAAATTAATAAATTAATTAGGCTTATAAATTAATCAATGTAAAAAAGACCACGGACCTCTGGGGAATTTCTGTTAGCGTCGTAAAACCATTGATAGACATAATTGCACCTGACCTAGCTATGATCTTCAATCAATGTATTGATTGTGGTGTGTTCCCTGATTTAATGAAACATAGTAAAATAACACCTCTCTTCAAATCTGGTAGTCATTCAGACCCTAGTAACTATCGTCCTATATCAGTACTACCGACCTTTAGCAAAATATTTGAAAAACTGATTCTAAAGCAACTTCAAGACCATTTTAACATAAATAACCTACTCGACAACAAACAATTCGGATTTATGAAGGGCCGTTCAACAACAGAGGCTGGTGTCGAGTTAATATCGCATATTTTCCATGCATGGGAAGAGTCTCGTGATGCTTTAGGGATTTTTTGTGATCTGTCAAAAGCATTCGATTGTGTCCATCATGAAACATTAATCAGGAAACTCCGACACTATGGGGTTAGGGGTTTTGCTCTTGACCTTCTCAGTTCCTATTTAAGTAACAGAATACAAAGAGTCGACGTTAATGGAAAACGTTCTCCAGGGTCAATAGTAACAATGGGTGTACCACAGGGATCAATATTAGGACCATTTCTATTTTTAGTTTATATTAATGATTTACCTAAACTTGTTAGGGATGATCATGAAATTGTATTGTTTGCAGATGACACCTCATTTTTATTTAAAATGAAACGACGCCAGGTTAATTTTGGCGAAGTAAACAATGCAATCTCCAAAGTCGTAGAATGGTTCGATGTAAATAACCTATTGCTAAATGAAAAGAAAACCAAATGTATAAGATTTATACTACCAAATGTTACACAAGTAAATTCTCATATAAAAATAAAAAATGAACATATAGATCTCGTGGACACTACTACTTTTTTGGGCATAACCTTAGATAAAAAGATTCAATGGGACCCACATATAGATAAATTGTCGAAGAGACTTAGTTCTGCGGCATATGCAGTCAAAAAAATACGTCTACTTACAGACGTAGATACAGCTAGACTAGTTTACTTCAGCTACTTCCATAGCATCATGGCATATGGCATTTTGTTGTGGGGGAGTGCTGCAGATATAAACACCGTATTTGTGTTGCAGAGGAGGGCTGTTCGAGCAGTTTATAACCTGGGTCCTAGGGAGTCATTACGTAATAAATTTAAAGAAATAAACATTATGACTGTTCCTTGTCAATATATTTACGAAAACTTGATGTACGTACATAAAAATGTTAGTAAGTTTAAGAAAAATAGTGATAATCATAGTGTTAATACTAGAAATAAGGATAAACTTGCTGTACCCACGATTAGGCTAGGTAAAGTTAATAAATCATTTAAAGGGCAATGTGTACGCTTCTATAACAAAGTCCCAAGCGAGATGACAAATTTGTCAGTTAATAAATTCAAAACACTAATAAAACAAAAGTTGTATAAAAAAGCTTACTATAAAATATCCGATTATATAGAAGATAAAAATGCTTGGGACTGAATGCTCCAACTCCTTTTATAACATGATTGTAAAGGGATCATTTTCCAAAAAAATAGCCAAGCGTGGTTTCTTGCCTGTATCTTCCACGCCTGGTCGCGTTACGAACAGGTGTAAATGCAACGTAGATTTAAGACGTGTCCAAGTGATCCCAGTGATTTTATGGAATAAAAAATTTTTGACTTTGACTTTGACTTTGACTTTGATTAGTTTGGGGCTAGATGGCGCTATGTACAAATATTAACATATCTTTACAAATATTTATTATTTTATTATTATTAATGTAGTGAAAAACATACATAAAATCACCCCTGTTTCCCATAATGTAGGCAGGGGATCACGTAGTATTTCCATTTGCCACATCCTAACTTCTTTCGCTTCATTTATTCTCATTACATTCTTGTGGTGAATAAAAATGCGCCTAAATGTTCCTTTTACATTTTGACACCATGTTTTCGAAGAAGGTTTTAAGAAATGCCGATGCGGACCTCTTTTAAGTAAGAAAAGGGCAGGGAAATGATCATGAACTTACTTGTAAACATATGGTCCGATTTCTTCCACCACTATCTTGTCAGCTCTCCCAGCCAGGTAGTCCTCAGCATTGGTGACGTTGAAGAGATAAACTCGACAATACAGCTGTACTTCGGGCTTCCTCCACATTTCGAAAATCTCGCCGCCATCTTGTAGAACTACTTTCTGGAAATAAATTTGAGGTTATTACCACTAATCGTCTTTTAAACCAGTGTGGTGCAAGGATTTAAAGGCACTGGTATAGCGCACATAATATTCTTGAACGGTAAAACCTATTGTTACCGGATTTGAGGTTAGGACGCCATTTTGGAAAATTGCGGACGAAATCCAAAGGATCTTCTAGATTATTATGTATAATTCAGTTAAGAAAATGTTAAACATAATTAATTACAACACCTAGACCTTGAAGAAATATTTGCAGAATAGAACCCGCGCCTCTTGCATCTCAGCCGAGTACCCGCCAAGCCACCGAGGTCGTCAATAAAAGTAAACACAGCAAATACTCAAAAATAATGCCACATTGACTATATCATAACATTGAAGTTTGTATATTTCTATATTACACTACTCCTTCACCATTTCCAGTTTTAATACAGAATACTTAAAATAATATATTCAAAAATAATAACTTAGACATACTATAAAATTCATATTAATAATCTTATTGAGACAAACACTTTCTGCCTGTTATGTTTTGTTATATTATTTTCTAGTCATAAAATTTTCTAAAGATTTTTTCAGGACTTTTCCTTCACAATGTCTTGACAAATGAAATTGACTGAATAGGCTAAGTAAAAAAAATAGTTTCATCATAGAAAATAACTACTAAGGCCTTTTACGATCTATAGTAGATGATTTATACAGCGTCAGGAGGCAACTTTTACCTTCACAGACGGGACGCTGTAGTGCCCGAGACGAATTAAGATGGAGTAGGCTTGCCCAGCACCTATTCCATCCTCTCAGCTTAGTCGGCTTTGTCCACAGGAAAGACATGGTCAATACGTGTGGAGCTGACTAAGCCGCGGGTTTCCTCACGATGTTTTCCTTCACCGTTTGAGAGTACTGGTATAGCGTACATAAATCTTTCACACAGAAAAATCCATTGGTACACGACCGGATTTGAACCCACGACCTTAGGATCGGAAGGCGGGGTCACTACCAACTAGACCACCAGTGCTCAAATATAGAAAATAAAATTATCTAAAAATATAGTTATTGACGGCCTCGGTGGCGTGGCGGGCGATTGCTCGGCAGAGACGCAAGAGGCGCGGGTTCGATTCCTGCTGCGGAAGAAATGTTTGCATGTTCTGCAAATTATTTGTTCCGGGTCTGGGTGTTGTGGTACCATGGTACTCGTAGTTTCTGATACCCACGACACAGGGGATCCTAGTGTGGGGTCAGGACTATGTATGTGACTGTCGGGTATTATTTATTTATTATAGTTATGAATTTTCTTATCCACTAGTAATTGGCAAATACTTATGGAGTGTTTACTCATATATAACTTAACAACATTTTAAACTTGACCGTAGATCAGTCGAGTTTCGGTACGTTATGAATATTTGATGAGCCTGTTAAACTGGTTACATTATTGCTTAAGACCTGATGATATTTTGCGAAGTAATATTGATAAGTAACTAAGTTCGTATGAGCTAGTGGCCAATTCTTGTGACGGTGTTTTTAGGCCGCCTGAAGGCGACTTACAAGCCGGGACCGATAATTTAACGTGCACGGAAGCGCTCAGCTCGTAATACCATTGCGGTCACCCATTCAAATTGTAACGCACAACGTTGCTTAACTTCAACGATCAATCAAGAACGTCCAAGCAAGCTACGCCACGAGCGCTTCGCTTATTATATTGATAATAAGTTAAGGTGTCCATCCAGTAGTTTCATAGCCGAGTAAAATTGACCGGCAAAGTTACAGAAACAAAATAATATACAGTACCGTGCCGTACCGTATCGTTCTTTTGAACCAGTGTGGTGAAAGGATTTAAAGTGCACCTCAAAGGCTTTTTCACTCGTCACATTGTATTCGAACGTTTTAGGTTCCACGACATACCGGCTCCCTCACGATGTTTTCCTTCGCCGTTTAAAGGATATTTTTAATATTAAACTGAACTAAAATTGTAAGACAATGGTCGTCCTTATCGCTAAAAGCAATCTCTACCAGGCAAGCTAGGATTGATTTTTGAGATAATATACTAACTAACTTTAATCTAACTAACCTGTCTAAACAAGAAGTCGTAAGGATGCAAGAAGAGAACGAAGAAACCAGTTCCCAACGCGAAGAAGCCCAGCAGCAGCAGAATGAAGAGACCTGGAATAGAAGAAATACAGTATTAAAAAGAGGTACTAGGAGTAAAGAAAGAACATAGAATGCGTCCAGCTATTTCTCCCGAGCATGTCGTAAAAGTCGACTAAGGGATAGTATCCTCCAACATAATAGACCATCTATATGGCGATGGGCTGATCACCTGTCACCATGGTTCACCATATCCATCTTGGGAAATTTAATCAGTAGTGGCTGCAAGTTTTCTTATTATTATTTGTGGCTTTGCAGACCCCCATTAGGGATAAGGGCGTGATAGTATGATAGGGATAGATATAGAACGCACTGAGAAAGAGGAATTCCAAATATTACTTGCGCTAGTTCAGAGGGACATAATTTTAAAGGCACATTTTAAATTTCTCTCCAACCATAATGCTTTTGACGGCCTCGGTGGCGTAGCGGGCGGTGCAAGACGGGTTCGATTCCTGCTGTGGCAAAAAAACTGGCATCTTCTGCAAATATTTCTATCGTGGTTTGGTGGTACCACGGTCCTTGTTTCTGATACCCTCGATAAAAGAATCCTAGTGTGGGTTCAGAACTTTGTATGTGATTGTTGTGTGTTATTTATAATTGTTTTTATTTAGGCAGTTACCACACAAGCCTCGAGCGGATGCCGGCATTACAAATACCCAAAAACATTAATTTGTTAAGGCCAAACTGAAATTATTCTTTCAACTTTCGATTGAAGTCTAGGCAATCTAGAGATCATAAAAATTCACTTATTTACAATTCAGATTTATTGCGAAACTATTGAATTAATCACCGTTTAATTTGTCCTTGTTCAGATACTAAAAGTCCATACTAATATTATAAATGCGAAAGTAACTCTATCTGTCTGTCTGAACCTTTTCACGCCTAAACTGTTGAACAAATTTTGATGATATACAAGGAGATATATTCTATCCCGGAGAAGGACATCATCATCATCTTCCTGCCCTTATATGCCTCTATGTGGGGTCGGCACAGCATGTTCCTTGGATCATGCTGTAAGAGTTGTGGCTAATGTGTTTTATGACCGGCCGCCTGCCTGACGTCAACCCTCCTTGGGAATACTTGCTTATTGTATCTCATCATGTTGGAGGATACTATCCCTTAGTCGACTAAGGAAGGAAGGAAGGACATATGCTACTTTTTATTCTGTAAAACGATCTCAAAATGGAAAAAGAATGTAAAATGATAAACAAGATAACGCATAAATCCTTCTTAGACATTTATTTATAACAAGACAGTTCATTTGACATTAATAAAATTTTGACAACTGACAAATATAAATAAAAGTAAAAACAGAAAAGAAACAGAAAAGGCCTCTAGCTGGTGCTATTAGATTTTTGTTTCGCATACAACGTTGCGGGTCACAGCTAGTATTTTTATAAATATAATAATTTGCTCTTGGAACCTTGCAGAATGACCAAAATTTCACGTTTTGTTTTAATATTTATTTAACCTTTTAATGTCCGACTGTTAGGCATGTATGTCTCCCTGATGGATCCCTGCCCTGAACTTTTTCCTACCCTTATGATTACCTACTTCGAACTTTGCCCACCTCATAAGGGATACGGCCGTGATATTGTACTTATGTATGTAATAATTTTTTGTTGTACATACTGTAAAATATAAATTGTCTACATATCAAAGATTTAAAAAATTGTAAACCATATATATTATGTAGATGTCGTGTGTAAGAACTTAGTTCTGGTAAGTAAGTACCTAAGTAAGTTCGTATGAGCTAGTGGCCAGCTCTTGTGACGGAGTTTTTAGGCCGCTTAAAGGCCTCCGTCATGGCTTAACGACTTAAAAGCCGGGACCGACAATTTAACGTGCCCTCCGAAGCACGGAAGCGCTCAGCTCGTAATGCCACTTGCGGTCACCCATCTCAATTGTGACCGCGCACAGGGTTGCTTAACTTCAACAATCAATCAAGATAGTTTAAGCGAGCTTCGCCACGAGCGCTTAGTTCTGGTAATCTAAGGGTTGTAACTCCTTCCGATCCTAAGGTAGTGGGTTAGAATCCAATCGTACTCAAAAGGATTTTTCTGTTTGAAAAAATATTTCTTTTTGTTGTTAAAGTTTACCAGACTAGTATTTCGAAACGTAATTGCTGTTTTTAAACATTCTATGACATGCCGATGTTTTCCTTCACGACTATATCACTGGATTTAAACCCACGATCTTATAATCGGAAGACGGGCCGTAGACCACCAGTGCTCTCAAGCATGAAAAATATCGCAGCATGTACATGTTAAAAATAATTATGTTACCTACCTACTTGTCAACAATAGGTAACTTATGACAATTTATTGTAAATTATATAGTACAGAGTGACCAGGCAACATGGAATGATATGCCATCTTAAACATCAATCAAATTATAAATTAGTTATGGAAAATTTTAACTGACTATGAACTAACAATGAATAGTAATAAAGTAGAAATAGCAATTTATTTTTGCAACACCTATTTCAATTCAAGTAATAAAATAATTAAGACAAGTAAACGAAAAAAAAAATCATTTTGCAAAGTTCCAAAATCATATCTGGATATCGAATTGCCGATCAAACGTTTTATGAATTTCAAATTATACACCTAGAAACAAAATTCTTCTCTGCTGGACTAGGAGTAAAGAAAAAACATAGAATGCGTCCAGCTGCTTCTCTCCCCAAGTATGTCATAAAAGTCGACTAAGGGATAGTATCCTCCAACACGATGAGATACAATAAGCCAGTATTCCCAAGGAGGGTTGACGTCAGGCAGGCGGCCGGTCATAAAACACCTTAGCCAAAACTCTTACAGCATGGTCCAAGGATCATGCTGTGCCGACCCCACATAAGAGCAGGTTAAGGGCAGAAAGATGATGATGGTCAAAGGATCGTTAACATAACAACTTTGTGTTTCTATCCAAAAAAAAATTGGTACCGACAGATCGTACATTGAATATAAAAGTTTTTTAGATAAGTACCAACTCAAATAGGTATTACTTATATTTTAGTACCTGTTTTTACGTAAATCTTACACGCGGTCGGTTAGATCATAATTGTGTACCTAAGGTATATAATTATATTGAAGTATCCAATCTACTCAAATAAATCCAAATTAAAGTGGATAAGTAGGCAAAAAAAAATCAAAATTATATATTCTAAAACTACCCAATTATATTAACCAGTATATTTATAAAACCAATAAATTTTTTTCTATAAGTTCCGTGTGTAATTTTGCCTGGTTCATGTTTATAACTAACTAGCTGCCGCCCGCGGCTTCGCTCGCGTGGTACCCGGTACATGTAGGTACTATGTTTTTTCATCGTTTAAACCTTCCCTGGACTACAACGAACATTTTAAAAAAAGATTTGGCCAAATTGGTCCAGGCGTTGTTGAGTTATGCGCTTACCAACACATTTTGCGATTCATTTTTATATTATAGAAGATGGGCGACGTTGCCCATAGCAACCATAGCAATCTTGTCAGTAAAGAAACACCATAGGTATCTATATTTTTGATATTAAAACTTTTAAAACAACTTTGCTGTATTCTGTCCAGCTGCTTCTCTCCCCGAGCATGTCGAAAAGTCGAAGTCGGGATAGTATCTCCAACATGATGGACCATCTATGGTCGATGGGCTGATCACCTGTCACCATTGTTCACCATATCCATCTTAGGACTTTAAATCAGTCAGTACCTAGTGGCTGCAAGTTTTCTTATGTTTACTTGAGGCTCTGCCCACCCCATTAGGGATAGGGATACGGGCATGATAATTTTTCTGTGTGTGTAAAAACAAAGATTTGAATCTACAATCTTTCGTACGTTAGTTAAATTAATTAGTCCATGGTTGAATGTAGGAATCAGGGCATAATAATAAATAACACCCAACAGTCACATACATAGTCCTGACCCCACACTAGGATTCCCTGTGTCGTGGGTATCAGAAACTACGAGTACCATGCTACCACAACACCCAGACCCGGAACAAATATTTGCAGAACATGCAAACATTTCTTCCGAAGCGGGAATCGAAGCCGCGCCTCTTGCGTCTCTTCCGAGCAATCGCCCGCCACGCCACCGAGGCCGTCAAATATAGATTATATTTGGTTATTAGCACATTCGCAATATACCTTTTTTTGTTTTAGCCTTGTCATTTTGGCCTTCTAGTGGCGTAGGTTTGAATTCCACCTTGATTCTAAAGTTAATCATGGTGAACTCATTTATATTCACGTTTTCATTTAAATCTGAAATGTACATTTCTTACGTTACTGGCTGACTGACCAACTGACAATCAACATACAGCCTAAACCATCAGTCCTAGAAGCAGTGACGGATTAAGACTACTTGATGCCCTAAGCAATCCATGCTTTTTTTGGTGTGGTTTTTGGTGACGTGAGAGTGAGACGTGATGCCTTAAGGACGGATTTTTTTGGTGCTTCTTCTGGTGCCCCCTCAGACGTGATGCCCTAGGCAATTGCTTAATTTGATTAAGGGTTAATCCGTCACTGCCTAGAAGCATGAAACTTGAAGGGCATAGGTATTTCTCTAATGGTTGTGGGTTCATTAAGAAAGGAATTCCCGAAATAGTAAAATACTCATCATCATCATCATCTTCCTGCCCGTTTGCCACTCTATGTGGGGTCGGCACAGCATGATCCTTGGATCATGCTGTAAGAGTTTTGGCTAAGGTGTTTTATGACCGACCGCCTGCCTGACGTCAACCCTCCTTGGGAATACTTGCTTATTGTATCTCATCATGTTGGAGGATACTATCCCTTAGTCGACTTTTACGACATGCTCGGGGAGAGAAGCAGCTGGGCACATTCTATGTTTTTTCTTTACATAGAATAATAAATTTAAATAGTAAAATACTCAACGTAGACAAATTCGCGGTGAGTTTTTCTAGTTATACTCATTGATATTCAAAGGTTTGGCATATTGATGCCATAAAAATAAATTGCCGAACGTCGGTACACAGTTTTTAGTTAGTGGGTCTGTCACGTGTTTTCCTAGAGTATGGTTTCCTAGTGGAATGTCTCACGGCTTTGAGTTGTTTCATACAAACCTTATCTTCATGCTGAATCCCCGCGATCATCCTCTAGGAGTTGAATTTCGGGAATTCAGTTATTTTTTGAAGGTTATTTTTTTTATCAATAAAAATTTTAAGGTAGGTAATCAGTATAATAATAAGAAATAAAAATCGGCTCAGTTTTCTATCTAAGTTCGCATACAGATAGAAAACAGAGCTCAGATCACCGACCGCAGATTATTTTAGTATTATTCAGTTATTATTTTAGTTGCATATTCGGACAAATTCGGTTTTCATACTAATCACAAAGTTTGCCAAGGCGCACACTGTTTGTGGCACTACTGTATTTGTATTTCTATTTGTTATTGCGTACCTATAAGGATAATTTTATGAACATTTTATTAATTTGGCATTCACACCCGTCTGTTGCAATTCTTGTCATTTCATGGACACCGCCTTGCTCTCGTGTCACTAGTATTTCATTCACAGTCATTAGTTAAATGAAATTCAAGATTATTTATATAATACGACATTCTACCCGCGATTTTACTCGTGTGGTAGCGTCGCCAGCCTTTTGGGGAGCTTATTTACCTGCGGTCGGTGATCTGAGCTCTGTTTTCTATCTGTACGCGAGCTTAGATAGAAAACTGAGCTCATTTTCATGTCTTAGGTATTACCTTAAAGTTTTTAATGTGATTATAGTTTGTCATATATAACAAACTAGCTGTTTCCCGAGACTTCGTACGCGTGTAGTGCATTATTTTGTTTTATAATCAATAGTTTTCGCAGCGCACGCTAGAACTATTTTGGGTTTTTTACCTTGGGTTACAATATTGCAATTTTCTTACGGATCCCTAATTTTTTTGGGAATATATTATAACCTATACTGGACCCTGATAATGTAGCTTTCTATTGGTGAAATAATTTTTGAAATCGGTCCAGTAGTTTCGAGGCATATTCGTTACAAACAAAGAAACAAAAAAAAATCATTTCTCTTTATAATATTAGTATAGATAAATTATGTAAAATAACATTTTTTTTTACCTCAAATAGGTTTGCATTTGCCCACACTCTGGCTGTTCAGTAAAAGTTTGGTCTAGGGTGGAGTAAAAGAAACCTATTGATTTCTAATTGAAGACGATTTTGAATCGATAATTGTACTGTTCAGGAAATACCAACCCAGCAGGGAGTCGGTATTACGAACTATAAATCTATGAAAAGACTAATTACTAAGGCATTTGTCAGTTCCTCGACGTCTCGATGTAGGTTTCCTAGAGTGTTTGATCCATTTCCTACTTCGCCTATGCAAATGTTGTCCACCCTGAACTTGACGCTGATCTTGACCACAGTCTGTGAGGAAACAGCTTGTTAAGATGTAAGACGACCTCGGTGACGTAGCGGGCGAGTGCTCAGCTGTGACGCAAGAGGCGCGTGTTCGATTATCGCTGCGGGAGAAATGTTTGCAAATTCTGCAAAAATTTCATCCGGGTCTGATGTTATATACAAAAAAAGTATGTAAGTATCAGCCATTTGGTTTCCATAGTACAAGCTTTGTTTCGTTTGAGGCTAGATGGCGCTGTGTTTATATTAAATATAAAAATCGGTAATTTAACAAATAGGTACTAATAATTACAATTACATTGTAATAATTACATTGTTTTTGGGGTATAATCCTTGCATTAAAAACAAGAAAAATATAATAAAATGCAATGCTTATAGAGCATAGAAATAGGCATGTATTTTATAGGTATTCTATTAACAGATAATGGGTAATTTAACTATCAGTTATCCTTTAGTTGAATGTATATACCTACGAACCGGGCATAAGTCAGACCGCCCCCGCGATATATTCCGATGTGAGCGGGGTCATTTTGTTTTGGATATAAGACTTGCGGAACATTTTTAAAAAGATTTATAGATTTTTCTATTCAAAAAATTTACGTGAGCTATACTAGTAGGTACTCTCAAACGGTAAAGGAAAACATCGTGAGGAAACTAGCATGTCGTAGAACCTAAAAAGTTCGAAAATATGTGTCATGTGCAGCTTTTGAGACGCACTTTAAATCTTTTCACCACAGTTTCGAAACAATCGAAAGAATTGGTGACACGACTTGATAGCCACCCTGCCTGTACCTATGGAATACATTTTAACGCCATCTAGGATGACTTGAAGAACTAAAACGTTAAAAAGTTTTCAAGCTGTATTTCTTTAAGCTGTATGTTAATTGGCGGTGTTCTGTTTTATATTTTACTGTAATAGCAATAAAGTTTAATATACCGTGTCTGTTCGTGTAACTATTTAGACACTTATGAACTAGTTATTTACTTGACTTCCGGTTAACTAATGAACGGATTTTGATGAGTCAAACTACGAGTAAGTAGTTCCTGTAAATATAATGCAATAAAAATAAATAAATAACATATTTATTTCTATACTTATCTAATACTAATCATGCACTGTTTTATTATGACCAGTATGTTGATAGCACTCAGTAAAGAAAGAAAGAAATAAAGAAATGATTTTATTTGACAGACACAAACAACACAGAACAGTAAAAGGAAAGTAAAGGAAGAGTAAAAGGTAACAAATTAAAAGTAAAAGAAAACGAACAAGAAATATTTAACAAAAATACAGAATAATACAAGTAAAACCATGAATCTGGTACACTACCTATTACGAAAAGTAACTCGCGGTCGCCCATCCAAATTGTGACCGCGCACATCGTTGCTTAACTTCAACGATCAAGAACGTCTAAGTAAGCTACGCTACGAGCGGTACACTGGCTTTTAATGACTGGAATAATGTAGACTGGAAATACTTTAATAATAAATTAAATAAGTAATGTAAATCGGGCATTAGTGCACGACCGGATTTAAACCTTTGAACTTCTATAACAGATCTGTGAAGTTACTCTCATGTTTTTAGTTAATTTGTCGATAAAAAGTCTAATTAAGTTGTACACAATGTTGCTTGTTCATCAAATTATATTATAAGGATTATTTTAATAAATAAAAAACTGGAAACACGTACTTAGTTTTTATAAAAAAATTACTAATTAATATGTTCCGGTTAGGGCGTGTTCACATTTAATTTCTACAATATTTGTTTAGTTTCACAACAAAACGCTTGTCGTAGCTGTTAACTTGCAAGCTCACTTAATTTAATCGTAAATCTAAGTTAATAGCGTCGATCCGGTATAACTGCGGTTTTCAGATATTGATCTAAATATACCTAACTATTGTGTTACTGATTGAACTTCTCTGCTGGACTGGGAGTAAGGAAAAAACATAGAATGCGTCCAGCTGCTTCTCTCCCCGAGCATTTCTTAAAAGTCGACTAAGAGATAGTAGCCTCCAACAAGATGAGATATACCTAATAAGCAAGTATTCCCAAGGAGAGTTGACGTCAGGCAGGCGGTCATAAAATACCTTAGCCAAAACTTGCATGATCCTAGGATCATGCTGTGCCGACCCCACATAGAGTGGGGTAAGGGCAGGAACATGATGATATTGTGTTACTGACAACCAACGCATATCGTAAACCGAAAGTTCTAGAATCATCATCATCTTCCTGCCCTTATCCCACTCTATGTGGGGTCGGCACAGCATGATCCTTGGATCCTTGGCCGGCATTGTCGCATTTGTACGTGTGCGTACAGCCTTATTATCTATGATCATGAACAAAAAGTTTATAATCTTTAAAACAACAAAAAAATTATGTGCACTTTATTTTTTGCAAAATAGTTAATGTAGTAATTATAAAGGTTTATAAAATTTACCAAGGTATAAATTGAGGAGTACCTAATAGATTCCGCTCACGAATTTTTTTCTTGTTTACATTATAAACCGCTCAAGTCTGATTCATATTCGCGCATCTGGAGGGTTCTGTACCTTTGTACATGTACTTTTTAATATTACTTTTACATGTACGATGGTACGGAACCCTTCGTGTGTGAATTCGACCCGCACTTAACCGGTTTAACCGGTTTATTTAAGGGACTTTTGCTATTTTTGTGAAGCCCGATTATTTAACGGTTAATACTATTTACTAGTCTTACATTACAAACACACAGTGGTACCACAAATATTGTGCGCCTCAGCATTTTTTGTCTAGTTTCTGAAATACGAAGTTAACGAACGCGATGTTTCCCTTCACCGTTTGAGAGTACGTACATTTTTAGATCAGAAAAATCTATTGGTGCACGGCCGGATTTAAACTCACGACCTCTGGATCGAAAGTCGTGCTCCACTAGACCACCACTAGACCGTCAAGTTATTTAACGGAGTGGGTGGAAACCCTTAGTCAGGCCATTAGACTGTTGACTTATGTGGTTTAATTAAGGTACGTACCCATAATTACTGGTTTTTACGCATTTTTTTTAATTAGTTATCAAAAATTTAAATTAAGTTCAACTAAGGCCGTTGCAAAAATAACTACTTGAATATATTAAATAGAAGGTTACTTAAACAGGCATAATGATGTGATTCAGAAAAGCCGATTATGTTTGGATGCTATCTAAATGTATAAAATTCCTTTCTCATGACTTTTCTCTAGGAGCATTTAGTTTAGTCGGAAAATGACCTTACCGATAAATGTTCACATTTCAAATTTACCATCTTTGACTAGCTGTATCTCATCTCATTAATGGGCCTGAAGTATTCTGATTTGGCTCAATTTGTAGAAACATGAATGAACTTTACAGAATACAGAACAAATATACCTGGAAAACGCTTCCTTAGGTCAGTTTTCGCAATTTCTAGAAAGCACAGGGTTTTCAGGGTTGCAAATTTTGGTATAAACTACTCTCAAGGGACATAACAACATATAAAACAAGCGTAGTTATGCGAGTTTGCAATATTTGCCTTTTTTGTGTCAATATTGACTGGACTGGTAGTTTACTGTTTATAATCTTTTCTGATTTAAAACTAAATAAAATAAGCAAACTTCTTTAACTAATTTGCAAGTTGTTGATTCCATAAAAGCCGTAAGTAGGCTAACAATAAGACCTTAAAGTAACAGTAAGACCTTTTCAGTTTTAGGATTGCAAACCTTGGATAGTCTGACCTCGACACCAAACCTAACAAATGATGTTTATTTGTTTTTTATTTTCAATGAAATCGTCATTAGTTTAATGAAATTGTATTCAATAGTTCATTCTTAAAAATATATGTGGCGTAACTCGCGGAAAAGTTTATCCATTATAGCGAAAGTAACTTTGTGTGTCTGTATGTTACCTTCTCACGCCTAAACCGCTGAACGGGCTTCGATATTTGGCATGGCATTGGTTGCATTCTTTGATAGAACACAGGCTAATTTTTATGTCAAAAAAAATTCTGAAGGGGGTGAAATAAGGGATGAAAGTTTGTATATGGAACCCGAATGATAAGCAGTGTTCGGCGTGGTCAGTTTTTAGATGGTAGACCGCCTGGGAACATCGCGTTATGTTGGCTTTTTGCACCAGTTTTTTTATTAAGAATTCCACGCTGACAAAATCACGTGCAAAAATATTTTTGGTCATTGTTTTTTTTAATAATTTGAATAAACATTACACATGAATAAAACTACCTTGTTGGTTTTTTGTTGAAGACCATTCAAAACAGAAGAGGAAAAATGTTTGGACATCTAATACGACATGACAGCTTCATAAAGACGATCATAGAAGTAAGCGTAGAAGGAAAGCGAGAAAGAGGAAGACCAAGAATTAGTTATATCAGCCAGATAAAGGAGAAAGTCGCTGCCATGTTGTATAAAGAAGTAAAAGTACCTAGTAGATACCCTGGTTTTATACTTGCACCCTATTTAACTACTATTACAATTAGTTCGAACCAGTGTGGTGAGTGGATTTAAAGTGCGCCTCAGAGGCTTCTTTCGTGCACACAACTCATTCAACTCATTATACTTGGATCAACTTTGGAACGTCATGAGTTTGGGGCATACAATTTTTCGATATTAAGGTAACATAAGTTGAAACTCTTTTATCTGACAGTTAGAATGACATTGTCCAAGTGACAGGTGTCAAAATTGCGAATTTAATACTTGTTAAACTAGAATAACCCCGCTTTTAAGATATATTAAATATCATATTAAAACATTCTAAAATTAAACTTAAATCTAAACTCAATACTTAATTATTTTATGTCAGTTTAAAAAAAAGAGGACAGATTTATCTCAATAACTCATCATCATCACTCATACCCCTGCCCTTATTCCACTTATGTGACGTCGCGTCGGCACGAAATATGTTTATTTCCACTACCAATTTTCACGTTGTAAATCTTTTGGGATTTAGCCATTACTGTTGCCCGCGCCTTATTCTGCATTGATTTTCATGACAAAATTTAGCCTGTCCTTCCCCAAGATGTCATCCATCGCCCTGTCAAATTTTAAGAAAATCTGTTCTGCTGTTCTGGCGTGCAAAGGTAACAGACAGATAGACAGAATGAGTTACTTTCGCACTTATAATATTAGTAGGATATAGTACATTAATATACATACATAGAATAACGTCTGTTTCCCATTGGGCTGGGCGGAGATCGCTAAGATGCTACGAGCCTGACATACTTCTTTGACGGGAAAAAACCTGGACAAATAGGTTTTTTAGGTATTTTGGTAAGAATTCAAGGCGGATGTAAAAGGAGTACCTATTTTAGGCATTTTGCGTGCAATTATTATTAAGGAAAACTAAAACCTGTTACATATTTAAATCTCAAATAAATTACGGCCATAATTTTATGATTGATGTTTTTTTAAACCAGTCTAACAATCTATTATGTATTCATCAATTTTGGTTTATAACTTTTATGTCTATGTTTTATATAAAGTAGATAATAATCTAAAAATGTTTATAAAAACACTTCTTCTTGGGTTCGGGATTTATCAGACAGAAGGCGTTTGCGCGTTCAAGCGGTCAATTTTGCGCTAGTGCTAATAACCACAAAATGAATAATTCGTCTTCTGATGAAGTATAATCGTCAAGAAACATCATCATCATCTTCCTGCCCTAATCCCACTCTATGTGGGGTCGGCACAGCATGTTCCTTGGATCATGCTGTAAGAGTTTTGGCTGAAGTGTTTTACGACCGGCCGCCTGCCTGACGTCAACCCTCCTTGGGAATACTTGCTTATTGTATCTCATCATGTTGGAGGATACTATCCCTTAGTCGACTTTTACGACATGCTCGGGGAGAGAAGCAGCTGG
This sequence comes from Scotopteryx bipunctaria, assembly GCA_949320045.1. NCBI lineage: Eukaryota > Metazoa > Arthropoda > Insecta > Lepidoptera > Geometridae > Scotopteryx > Scotopteryx bipunctaria. The sequence continues at coordinate 1,814,410 of OX439470.1, forward strand.
ACGCATTCTATGTTTTTTCTTTACTCCCAGTCCAGCGAAGAAGTAATAATAAGAAATAATCGTCAAGAAACATGGACACAGTAGTGGTAACGCGTAGACCGTCCAACAGCGGGGTTCGTGAGCTACTGCACGCTCACTAATCCCTAAAAATAGATGCGGATAGGCTGTAGTCTATATATTGATTGTGTCATTTTCGTCAAGGAATAGACGTAAAAGCGTAATGTGCCCACTATAAGAAAGGACTGTTGTTTTTTTTTCTCTGAGAGTAAAGAAAAAACATGGAACGCGTCCAGCTGCTTCTCTTCCCGAGCATGTCGTAAAAGTCGACTAAGGAGTACCTAGTATCCTCTTCAATTTGATGGACCTATATGGGCGATGGGCTGATCACCTGTCCATCTTGGGAGTCTTGGATCAGAAGTGGCTGCAAGTTTTCTTATGATTACTCGTGGTTCTGCCCACCCCTTCAGGCATACGGGTGTGATAATATGTATGTACGTATAAGAAAGGAATTCTTCAAATTCGCGGGGCGTTCCGTCAGTTCAATTTAAAGTACTTAGATGAATATCTAAAATGTTGAATAAAAACTTATTTTTAATTCTAAAACGTGAGAACATACTAATGAACCTATGTAACAAAATCGTTTTATGTCTTTTATTTTTAGTATAAAAAAGTGTACCTAATGATGTTTAAATTAGTTATAAAATGCTTTAATTATAATATCAATATTCCATTTTTTACGTCGATAAAGCAGATCCAATACCTATTGTTTTTGGTTTCATATTATTTAATAATTTCCAATAATATAAAGATTATATTGCATTATATAACTATATTGGTAACATAAAAGCCAAAGTAATAAAATCAGTTAAATTATGATTTACAAAAAACTGTTCTGCGTCTTTATTCAAATGCCATTCGTATTTTAACCGTATTTGATTTATGTGACCTGTAAAATAAAAATAGGTGCCATTTAAAATAGAATAGAATAAACATCTGTTATGTTATACCTATGATGTTGACAATATTTTACTCAGTTACATTTTTGCGCATATGCTTGGACGAATAAGGTGTAATATGTATGGAACCAATAATTTATAAGCTACCAGCAATACGACACAAAGAATGTTTAACGATTAAAGATTTTCACGAAAAACTGTCAAAAAACCGTGACTTGAGACGTGCTCAACTCTGAGTGGCGTTTGAGTATTCGGTGGTAAGTGAGTTTAAGCATGCCCTCAACATGCTCATTGAAAAAGCATACTACTCCATTGATAGTTTTCTTTTAGAATTTGGCTGTAATTTTTAATTTCAAATTTAATATTTTTATATTGAATTAGTATTTTTATTTAAAGAACACAGTTACAAAGACAAACTTAATAACATTAAAAACTTTTATTGAATTTGTTTAATGTTTGTACACCGGTTGGTAGGAACTAGAGATACCTTGTGATCATAACACCATTCATTACTACCTAGTTTCACAGACAAATAAATATTATTTCATTTCAGTTGGACAATATAATAGGTACACAAAACTGGGCGTAAATCTTTCCGCTCGGTGTGGTTCTCTTGAGCGGCTAAATATAATTTTACATCGCCTGGTGTTGAAACACCAATTCATGGGGACCTTCTACAAAAGCTTTTACAAAAGATTTCACCATTGTTAGCCGACAGTGTTGAGAGAGCTCATTCCTAGCGCAAAGAATTTCTTTGGCCATACAATGTGGACCTTGGCTGAATAACCAAAATTGTTTACTTTATTTGATTTATTTTTATTATTAATTCACATACATTTAATATTGACGGCTTCGGTGGCGTGGCGGGCGATTGCTCGTCAGAGACGCAAGAGGCGCGGGTTCGATTCCCGCTGCGGAAGAAATGTTTGCATGACCTGTAAACATTTCTTCCGGGTGTGGGTGTTGTGGTACCATGGTACTCGTAGTTTCTGTCCCGGCTTTTAAGTCGTTAAGCCATGACGGAGGCCTTTAGGCGGCCTAAAAACTCCGTCACAAGAGTTGGCCATTATCTCATACGAACTTACTTACGCAAGCGAAGCATCTGATGGATGCTAGTTAAGAACTTAAACCATATTGTAGGTAATAAATTCCATAATTAAATCGGATTGGACATAATTTTAAAATCTATTCGTCCACACATTAATTAATAAAGCTATAAAATTGCATCGGGTTGAACTAATCCGAACATAAAAGTTTTGACGTTCGTATTTCACACGTCATAACAAAATAAACTGAATCATAAAAACAGATTATCTTTTTTACCTGCCTTTATAGAGCGAGAGATCAAACTGCGGAATAAAATTTGGATACTTTTGTGCACAAAAGTATCCAAATTTTATTCCGCGTTATTATTATATGTATTCTTTCTGCAGAAAGAATACATATTTGTAATATTATGAGGAGTTTTATCCATCATTGAAAAGGTTACCCTATTACTAGTCTTCCTGTCCTTATCCAACTCTATGTGTGGTCGGCACAGCAAAGAAGCGTTCGTGGCATAGCTTGCTTAGGCGTTCTTGATTGATCGTTAAAGTTAAGCAACGATATGCGCGGTCACAAATCGGGATGGGTGACCGCAAGTGGCATTACGACCTGAGCGCTTCCGTGCTTCGGAGGGCACGTTAAACAGTCGGTCCCGGCTTTTAAGTCGTCAAACCATGACAGTTTTTGATGAAAATCTGTCAAAAACTCGTCACTTGAGACGTGCTCAACTCTGAGATGCGTTTGAGTATTCGGGTGTCAGATCCATACAGTACGACAGGTCTTTATGATCGAAGTGTAAAAAAAAAAAAATTAAATGTATTTTGAAATTTTAATTAGTTTTGGCACTGCCCCATGTTATCAAATCACTCGTTTTTTAACTACCTACTTTCGTAAGAGCTTTTGTAATTCATTTCGTAAATTAGACCTTGACCATGGGCAACGATTTGTGTCATTGACCTACCGCTCTCTTTTCGGGCCTTTTGGCGAGGTCAATGACTTCGTACGAAGATAATTATGGTACGAAAAGTGAGAGGCAGTAATGCTTTCAGTATTTTGGTTTAAAGGTTACCTGGAAGATACCGCTTTTAGCGATAAAACCGCTGTAATACGCATGCTTTTTAAGTGCTTATGTTGTTTTTGTTTAGTGTTTCTTTTGTTTATTTACAATATAAGGATAATTTATATTGTACTAGCTGCCGCCTGCGGCTTCGCTCGCGTTGTACCCGGACAAAAAGTAGCCTATATGTTATTCCAGCACACATTACTATGTATGTTCTAAGTTTCATTCAAATCCGTTTAGCCGTTGATTGAGGCACAAACATCGTCACATCCTCACAAACTTTCACATTTATAATTAAACTAGGACTGTTATTGTTATTTCATTGTGAATCATAACTTTGAATTAGGTATTCAACATAGCCTACATAGGTACATAATTATCATGCCCGTATCCTTAATGGGGTGGGCAGAGCGAGAATTATCATAAGAAAACTTTCAGCCACTCCTGATTCAAAGTCCCAATCTTACTTATATTATAAATGCGAAAGTGTGTGAGTTTGGATGTTTGGATGTTTGGATGTTTGTGCCTCAATCACGCCTAAACGGCTGAACGGATTTGAATGAAACTTGGAATATACATAGTACATGTACTGGATTAACATATAGGCTATTTTTTATCCGGGTACCACGCGAGCGAAGCCGCGGGCGGCAGCTAAATTATTAAATAACTAGGTAAACTCCGAGGGTACTGACTAACAATCAACGCACAGCAAGTCCTACAGCATGGAACTCTGAGGGTATATTCCTCTTATGGTGTAGTGGTGCACTGAGAAAGGAATTCCCGAAATTCAACTTCTAGAGGACGCAGCGGGGAGATGAACGATCGTGCGAAAAAAATGACTCAACGTTGCCAAAGCCGCGTGCGTTCTGCTAGTAATAGGTATCTATAGTCATTACTTCATTTAGATGTTTTAACATTTATTTACCTATAAAGTTATCCGGAACAACCTTCTGACAGCGAGAGATCCAGATAGTATTTTTGTATCGAGGAACTGAATCAAGTTTGGATAACCTCCGTTCTCAAAATTGGACATATTTTTTATCTGAATTTGGTAAAATCGGAAGTTTTTGTTACGGAAGATTATACTTTTTCCATAAATGGTATATTCTTACAATCGTACGGTAATTTTTAGGGTCCCTGAAGGGTGTCAACGGGACCCTATTACTAAGCCACCGCTGTCCGTCCTTCCGCCCGTCTGTCAGCGGGCTCATCATCATCATCATCTTCCTGCCCAAATCCCACTGTATGTTGGGTCGGCACAGCATTATCCTTGGATCATGCTGTAAGAGTTTTGGCTAATGTGTTTTAGGACCGGCCGCCTGCCTGACGTCAACCCTCCTTGGGAATACTTGCTTATTGTATCTCATCATGTTGGAGGATACTATCCCTTAGTCGACTTTTACGACATGCTCGGGGAGAGAAGCAGCTGGACGCATTCTATGTTTTTTTCTTTACTCCCAGTCCAGCAGAGAAGTATCTCATGAACCGTAATAGGTAGTGTGTATTTCTATAGCCGTTAACAACAAATAATAAAAAATAAGTATTATAAGATAGTTTAAAATATCAGTCCTGACAGAATCGAAACCACACTTCCAGATTCGAAGCCGCACCTCGGCGTATCAGCTATTAGCCTGCCACGTCACCGAGGTCAACGCAAATAGCCCGGTAGACTTCCATGACGTGGGAAACCCAACCTCTAATATAACAGAACTGCAATCATGTTTTTTGCACCATATTGGATATAAATAGCAACAAATTCAACGTAGGTCTGTTACGTGTTTCATTCCAATTTATTTTTGGTATGATTTATTAGTACCTACCTACTTCTTATAATTATCTTTTAAAGAGTAATGACTTTTTGAAAACATATTACCTATACATTATGTGGTGATATATTTCCATGGCTGGAGACAGGTATTTATAACAAAGTATTATTTTTATTTCAAAAGAAACAGTTGTATTTGGCCGCGTACATGGTACCTAGAGGTATATAGTTGTACCTAGATGATTTATGCAGCGTCAGGAGGCAACTTTTTGCCTACTCTAACGGGACGTTGGAGGACGTACTTGGGACGATTGTAGATGGACGCAAAATGGGAAATATTTAATTGTTGCAATTTCTGTAGGACCTGCGAGCAAAGCGAGACTTTCTTCGGGCCTAAAAGACGTCTTTAGCGAGCCGCGAATTTATGGACGAATCTAAAATTCTATATATTATTATAATTTTAGAGTAAACAAGAAAACATGGCGCCCTTGAACCAGCAACAAATGAATTTAGATGGAATAAGCTTGCCCAGCTACTTAATACAATCCTTTCAGCCAGGGTCAACACGGTTTTTGGGCTGTTGCAAAATTAATTGTAATTTTTTTGGCCGGGAATTCCAATTTACATGACGCCAATAATTGGATCAGCATGGATTGAATTTGAAGCCAGAGAAACTAGAGAAATAGTTTGATTATGTTTAGATAAATATTATCGGTCATTTTTACACAGCGCCATCTAGACCCAAACTAAGCAAAGCTTTGTACTATGGAAACGAGATGGCTGATAGAATACTTTATATAGGTACTTTGTACATACTTATTCATATTATTAAAACATTCAGACCCGGAAGAATTATTTGCAGAATATGCAAACATTTCTCCCGCAGCGGGAATCGAATTGCCTCTCAGCCGAGCACTCGCCCGCCACGCCACCGAGGTGATCGTATATTTTTGGTAACAAAAGTATTTTTCTATTACTCACAGCTAAATAAGACAATAGGAAAAATTATGCGCAAAATATACATTCAAAGTTTTTCCCGTGGGTTTATTTAACACGAACTCCTGACAAGTAGGTAGTTCTGTACGAATTTTATTATTGTTTATCACGATTATGTAACCTTAGTTAATGGAATAGCGGAACGCATCCGGTTTTTTTGCAATAACCAGCAAATCATGATGATAACTATATAAATAGGTACAATGCAAAAAATACAAAACTTCTAGATGGACGATTACGTCTGACCTCGTCATTCATTAGTTTTTCATTACCACAGGCCATTAACCTAGCTGCAGAACTTAAGCACAGTTACCTGTATGAATCTTGAGTGCTGACCTCTGTTTTTGAATTTCCGAGAGTGCAGACTGGCTAGTCTTTCGTCCTTCATGGAAGCAGAGTTTTGGCTGAAGGTTGTCGTGAGAGACACCACGAATTTGTAACATTCTTTGCGACACAGACAATGTGTGTAAATTAAGTATACATACTTACTATCACGTTCATATCCCTAATAGGGTGAATTTAAAAAAGTCACCAAATTGGTTCATTTCCATTGATTTTCTCAATTTCGTATTCTGGTCATCACGAAGCGCTCGTGGCGTAGCTTGCTTAGGCGTTATTGATTGATCGTTAAAGTTAAGCAACGACGCGCGGTCACAAATCGGGATGAGTGACCGCAAGTGGCATTACGAGCTGAGCGCTTCCGTGCTTCGGAGGGCACGTTTTAAACAGTCGGTCCCGGCTGTTAAGTCGTTAAGCCATGTCGGATGCCTTTAGGCGGCCTAAAAACTTCGTCACTAGAGTTGGCCACTAGTTCATACGAACATACAATATTTGGTGATTTCAAAATGTATTTATTTTTAATTTTGAAGTCACCAAATGACTTTCAAGACTACGAAATTGAAATAAAAACAATGGAAATGGTCCATTTTGGTGACTTTTTATCACTCGGTGATATTCAACAACCCAAAAACCAATGATTTAGAAACTAATCATGCGCAAAGCAACGTATGTAAGATTAGTTTGTTTGTAATGCCCGATACCTATATTTAACTAACGGGTAATGATTGGAAGATTACCATACCAACGCTTTTTTTGTCAAATGTATGGCGCTTTTTGGCAGATAACAATGGAAGAAGTCATTTAACAACCGTTCGTCCGTTAGTTGAAAACTACAGGCTATAAAGTAATTAAATGAAATTGAATTTGTTTATCCATGAAAAGTTCCACAGTTTTTGTGCAAAGTTTTTCATGTATCTGGGTTCCGTACCCGAAGGGTGCTAACGGGATCCTATTACTAAGCCTCCGCTGTCCGTCCGTCTGTCAGCGGGTTGTATCTCATGAACCGTAATAGTAGCGCTCGTGGCGTAGCGTCCTTAGACGTTCTTGTTAAATTGTCGGTCCCGGCTTTGAAGTCGTTAAGCCATGACGGAGGGCTTTAGGCGGCCTAAAAACTCCGTCACGAGGTCTGGCCACTAGCTCATACGAACTTACTTACTTTTTTAAAGAGAGTAGATATTTTCACAGAGTGTGTATTTCTATTGCCGATATAGAAATAGAATAAAAAAATTAAAAGGGGCCATACAAGAAATATTTCTGTACACGTAGGATGGTATGGAACCCTTCTAGTGCGAATTCGACATGCAAATGACCGGTTTTTTGTACATTCGTTTTTTATCGTCATCATAATTTTTATGATTCTAGAAATAGATACAAATACTAGTGATTACTCTTTGATAGCAAAATCTGAAGGTTGTTTTTTGGCACTAAAAATAGACGTTAAATTCAATCTTATAAAACTAATAGGTAACTATATTCCCTCCCGTACATTTGAATAAAGTCTTAGGTTTGCGTATCCAAAGTGTGCCAAAATATCCGTTCGTCTGTCATTAGGTCCTAGAAGCAGAAAACTTGGAGGGAATATTCCTCTTATGGTTGTGGGTTGCATTAAGAAAGGAAATTCTACTTCTAGATCATGCAGAGGGAAAATATAGTTCCAATAGTACTTTTAAAAATTCAGTAATTTTATGTGTAATAAATACATACATATTATCCCTAATCATCCCCGTATCCCCTAATCATTCCCAATTATCCGTATCCCTAATGGGATGGGCAGAGCCACGAATAATTATAGGAAAACTTGCAGCCTCTCCTGGTTTAAAGTCCCAAGGTGGATATGGTGAACCATGGTGACAGGAGATCAGTCCATCGCCCATATAAGTATAAGTATTTATTTATGTTGTAGGTACTTAGATTTAGGAGTAAAAACTTATTTTAACCTGCTTCGTGAGAGTCTGGTGCCTGTAATAGGTTTGTGCAAACCTGTGACACAGGTCATAGGTGGTTCATTATGGCTGGTTCTTATTTGGCCCAACGGATCAGTATTGCCATTACGTTTACACCGTCTGATGAGCTGGATCAGGTGAGCTATCTTTAGACCGTTTGCAACGGCCTTCAGATAGCCCGACTGTTTCTCTTGTATTGTGTAAATTATTATTAGTGTTAGTTGTAGGTTTCTGATAATAAATATCTGTTTTTAGGAAAATAACGCAAATTAAATTGTTGAAAACAAAATTAAAAACTAATCAAGTTTGTTTATAACGACTATCAATTATATCCATTAAACAGACTAGTGTAAGTTTGCTGGTTTGTTTGAGTTTTTATTTACAAAGTTTTTTCCGCAGCACGACTTGAGAGATCGAACTGTCAAACATTTTAAACTGAAAATATAAAACGAACATATTACATAATAATATTGCCAATAGTATAATCGAAAATTTCAAAGTCAGGCATATTATCACGCCTTTATCCCTAATAGGGTATGCAGAGCCACAAGTAATCATAAGAAATCTTGCAGCCACTGCTGCTTCCAAGTCCCAAGATGGATATGGTGAACCATGGTGATAATCAGCCCATCGCCCGTAATGGTCCATCATGCTGGAGAGGATACTATCCCTTAGTCGACTTTTGGAGACTTTGGTAGAGAGGGAGCTGGACGCATTCTATGTTTCCCGAAACGCTATAGGGCGTTCGAATATAATGTTTCCATAAAATACGAGTTATGATTTTTTTTAAGGAAAAACATTGATGACTAGGTGAATTATTTGTTTTTGTGGTATGAAAATGAAGATTATATATTTATCTGGGGTTTTCCATCAACATTAGATCCCAAGTTAATGGCATTATTTTTTTGTTATAAGATTACAGAGGATTGAAAACTGATTTTGACGAAAGATTTTTTGATGCATTTATTATTTTATTGAAAATACATTAACAAGTATTTATTCATATACTGACAGACGAACGGACAGAGAGGCTTACCCCCAAATACTCAAACGCATCTCAAAGTTGAGCACGTCTCAAGTGACGATTTTTTTGACAGATTTTCATCAGAAACTGTCAAAAAACCGTCAGTTGAGACGTGCTCAACTCTGAGTCGCGTTTGAGTATTCAGGGGTTAGTAGTAAGAAATACAGTAAAGTATTCAGTTAGTAGTTAGTAGTGAAGGGTCCCGTTGGCACTATTCATGTACGGAACCATAAGAATCAATTATTTTTGATTACATATTATATGTAACGATTTGCTGCGAGTCAGTCAGCTAATCGATCGTTTTTTATATAAGAAAACAAAGTTGTCAAGTGTGTTTTTTGCGTATCAGTTCCGTGTTTTTTTACATCGTGCTATTTTTAATATTAACAAAAAATAACTTAATAAACTAGTTAAGTATTATCACACTAATATTATAAATGCGAAAGTCTGTTACTTCTCCGCTGGACAGTGAGTAAAATAAAACAGAATGCGTCCAGCTGTTTATCCCGAGCATGTCGTAAAAGTCGACTAAGGGATAGTATCTCCAACATGATGGATAATCTATATGGGCGATGGGCTGATCACCTGTCACCATGGTTCACCATATCCATCTTGGGACTTTGAATCAGGAGTGGCTGCAAGTTTTCTTAATGATTACTTGTGGCTCTGAACAGCCCATTAGGGATACGGGCGTGATAATTTGTGTGTATGTGTTTGTATGAAAGTTTGTCTGTGAATGTGTGAGTATGTTTGTTACTCATATTTGTCGCAACGATTTGGCTGAAAAATTAAATTATTTGACATCAAATTTTAATAAAATATAATAATTATTATTTGAAATAAATTCTTTGGCCATAAAACGCGAAAATGCAGCCAGTGCTCTTGGAACTTTACCGAATGACCAAATTTTTGTTTATTTTATTATGTAAATGTAGATTTATCTATATGCAAATATAGAATGATTCTTTAGTTTTGAGGGTAGCATGTATTTATTGATCGTCACGGTAAATGATGAGTGGTGTCATATGACGTGACCTGGACCACTAAGACACCCCATTTATTAAAATCTGACTAGCAATTTAGAAGCCTCGGGGCAACAGTTGAACATTATTAATATATACATAAATTATGTCAACGTCATGTAGGTACATAATTCGGAACTTTTACTGGCTCAAACGGTCAATGACATTGACTTAAGGTTCATAAAAAATCGACATAAAAAATTCAAAGATCAAGCTTCAAAAATGTTTTATATTTTCGAAAATAAAAGAATTGGTACCTATATTTATGTAGGTACCTAACACTTTTGAGAAATCGCAGAGCAAAAAAAGAAGATTTTCAATTTTCTCAATATCTCACTAGCAACGTTTTGTAAATGTCTTAAGAACCAGCTTATGTCAAACTACTTAAGTCAGGCGACTTCCGCGATGCTTACAGACGGACGTGAGGTTGGTGGTTATTTTATATTGAATGCAAATTATGTCAAAATCGTCCCTCCACTTTCTCTGCTATAATAAGTTTGCTTGTCAAAATTGTTGCTATGTTTTTTTTGTGCCAGTACGATGAGATGTTCCTGTTTTGTAACGGTATAGTGGGTCGAGACCTTTACGTAAACAAAAAGTAAAAGTAACTTGACGTTGTAAGTTACCTTTTATCAGTAGTCTGCACGAATATTGACCATAAATTCGACGAAATACAACACCCAAGCCATTATAGTCCTCACCGTCATTAAGATAAAGGTTATTTTGCATTGCAACACCCTTGCTATGGAGGAGAGTACAGTCAGTAACAGTTCCTTGATGTTTTTAAATGTTAAATGACTCTAGAACCCGTGGAAATTTAGCCTTATCGCCGACAAGAAGTCATGAGCACTTGACGTTTTTAAATCTTAAACATATCCTTATATAAACCTGGGAGTAAAGAAAAAACATAGAATGCGTCCAGCTGCTTCTCTCCCCGAGCATGTCGTAAAAGTAGACTAGGGGATAGTATCTTCTCCAACATAATGAGATACAATAAGCAAGTATTCCCAAGGAGAGTTGACGTCAGGCAGGCGGCCGGTCATAAAACACCTTAGCCAAAACTCTTACAGCATGATCCAAGGATCATGCTGTGCCGACCCCACATAGAGTGGGATAAGGGCAGGAAGATGATGATGATGATCTTTAAATAAACCTTAGATTTATAAACAATTTTTTTACCTTAATGATATACATGGTTGCCATTTGTAAACCAGTTACCATTTTTCGCACATGACCACACTCGCATCGGCCGTCACGAGCCACGTGTGGCATCTTTCAAAACCTATATACTTAATACTAGCAGCCCGCCCCGGCTTCGCACGGGTATCTAAAAAATTAGGATTTTTTAGGTAAATTTTTTACACCTCGGGTTATATTATTGGAGTTTTAGTAAGGATCCCTAATTTTTTTGAAAATAAATTATAGCCTATGTTATTCCATAATAATGTAGCTATCTACTGGTGAAAGAATTTTTTAATTCGGTTCAGTAGTTTCGGAGCCTATTCGTTACAAACAAAAAATCTTTCCTCTTTAAATATTAGTGTAGATGTACCAAACACTGCATTCGCTTTCACCTGTCAAAGCAGGAAACTTTTTGACAGAACCTGATAGATTAACGACTGTAGACAGGGCATGTGTGACGGGCGTTTAAAGTATTTGAAAAACACAAACTGTATCCTATTTAGATCTGTCAATTGTTGCAAAATTTTCTGCCGTTGACTGTACGATCTTGAGGAATATTGATAGATGACAAGTATAGTAAAGTTTGCCGAAACTTTAAAAAGTACAATAAAACTTTATTACCGAATAAATCCATAGTTTTATTGATATCATGCAGTTATAGTAATTAATGCATCCATTTCGTTTATTTATTTGAGATGTGACTTATAAATTTTTTGCTGCTTTTGGCTCTTTTTATAAGCGTGATTTTTTGTGCGTCCTTTTTATAAGTGTGTTGGAGAGGATAATATTTCTAAGACATGCTCGGGGAGAGAAGAAGCTGGACGCATTCTGTTTTTTTTTTACTCCCAGTCCAGCAGAGAAATAAAATGATATTCAGTATTTTAATGTTATGTAATCTTGTTGACCACTTTAGGATTCTTTTAATAAAAATATCAACATTTAGGTAGATAGGTACTGGTCACGTTTGAGTCAATGTGTGTTTTGATTTTACAAATAACGTGATAATATATTGTTTTACATTAAACAATTTATTTTTAAATTTAACTAAAATTACTAAAACTGGCTCTCGGCCATCATCATCATATTATCACGTCCGTACTTCTAATAGGGTGGACAGAGAAAGAAGTAATCATAAGAAAGCTTGCAGCCACTCCTGATTCAAAGTCCCAAGATGGATATGGTGAACCATGGTGACAGGTGATCAGCCCATCGCCCATAAAGATGGTCCATCATGTGGGAGAGAAGCAGCCGGACTCATTCTGTGTTTCTTTATTCCCAGTCCAGCAGAGAAGTATTTTAGATCTAGGAACTCTTCAGAAACAACTTCAGAGGCATGTCCAAACGCCTCACGTTAAAACTTTTAAAACTAATATAATTACGACATACATTCTAATACTAGCACTCGTGTCAGTAATTCCTTCGAACAAGTGTGGTGAAAGGATTTAAAGTGTGCATTAAAGACTCTTTTCGTGCACTTGACATTGTTATTGAACTTTGTAGGAACGACTCGCCGGTTTCCTCACGATATTTTCCTTCACCGTTAAAGACTGGTATAATAGCACACATTTTATAGAAATAAACCCCAAAAGCTGTCTAAGTCTTATGACGTCATCATTGTATCGATCACACGTGTTCTTAAACTTGTTTCATAAACTTGTAATAATTATCTATACTAATTCCATACGGGTTTGTAACTAGGGAACTTGTGAATTTATTCTTGCGCTGTTTTTAATACCGCACCTCTTTTTAGGGTTCCGTACCCGAAGGGTGCCAACGGGACCCTATTACTAAGACTCCGGGGTCACCGAACTTTCAGTTGATAGCGGCCATCTTGTTGAAACTACATCTGTCAAATTTGCTGTCATTCAGACTGCTTTGCCCTCAGAACAATATTTTGCCAAATCAGCGTTTAACAACAAATTGTGACCGCTCATACACAACGTTGCTTAACTTCGACGATCAATCAAGAACGCCACGAGCGCTTCATATTAAAATGTATGATGACAGAGTTGTGTATATAGTATTGTAGTAAACAAGTAAATATCTACTAGCAATTATATCAATTACATAATGAATTCATAATTATTTTTCCGCATTGCAATACCAATAAATCTCTAAGATAATGTTAGTTTATTGGAATATCGAACTGAATAAATATTATTTTTTTATTATATTGCATAATAATATGATAGTGGAACTAGGTTATTTCACCAGCGGGATTTGAACCCATTATAGGCCACGTAAGTAAAACCGGAAAAGTTTAAAGTGGATAATGTTGCGCTCAAATTATTCCTATTTTTATTCAAGTATATTATTTATTTTACGATAAAAGAAATGTACAATAAAACTTAATAAGTACTTACCTATTTATTTAATAGAACAAAATACTTCTCTGCTGGACCGGAAGTAAAGAAAAAGCATATAATGCGTCCAGCTCCTTCTCTCCCCGAGCATGTCGTAGAGGTATAGTATCTTCTCCAAAATGATGGACCACAATATAGGCGATGGGCTGATCACCTGTCACTGTTAGGAGTTTAAATTAGAAGTGGCTGCAAGTTTTCTTATGTTTACTTGTGGCTCTGCTCACCCCATTAGGGATACGGGCATGATAATATGTATGTATGTAACAAAACACCCGACTGCGTATAACTTAGGTATCATCTATCTGACACATGATTTGACAATTGGACACCTCAGGGTCAAAAAGTGTCATAAATTGTTGACCCTTTTTTAACTTTTAACTTACGACCGATAGATACCACACAAACCTATTTATTACCTCGTATCCTCTCAGTGACAACTTGGGCTACAACCTTCCAACTTTTCAATTAAATGTGGCAGGTTTTTTGTTGGAACTAGCCAAATATGTGGGAACCAGCCATATTTTATTCAAAACTCAATATTACTTTTAATAACTCAGTATTCCTCGAAATCGCTAGGATCATTGGACAAGTCTTAAATCTGCGTTGAATTTACGCCTGTTCGTAACGCGTAAGTTTATAAAAAGTAGATTATTCGTTTACTCTTAATTAATAATAATAAATAAACAGCCAAGAGCCTTCAGAAATTCAGGTTTCAACGAATTAAATAATTCGGAAGTCAATAAAAAAGCATGCACTTCCTGGTTTCGGGACATTGTCCAGGCTTTTAAAAATTAAAAAGTTTATCATTTTTAGCCATGAAGGTCCGAAGAGCCTTGGAAATTACACTTTTACTTGCATTGTATTATTTTTAAATAGTAAATAGTCGTGTCACTCGTTCTTTAAAACCAGTCTGGTGAATTTAAAGTGCGACTCAATAAAAGTCAAAGTCAAAATTTCTTTATTCCATAAAATGACGGGGATCATTTGGACACGTCTTAAAAATCTACGTTGCATTCACAATCAAAGTCATCTTCCGTACATTTGACACTTCTGGAACTTTTTCTACGACATACCAGTTTCCTCGCGATGTTTTCCTTCGTTTGAGAGTACTGGTCTAGCGCAAGTGAAATCGATCAGAAAAATCCATTGGTGTAGGAATGGATTTGAAGTCACGACCTGAGGATCGGAAGGCGGGGTGACTAGACCACCAATGCTCCTTTTTTCAGGGTTCCGTATCCAAGGGGTGCTAACGGGACCCTATTACTACCGCTGTCAGTCCGTCCGTCCGTCCGTCTGTCAGCGAGCTGTATCTCATGAAATGTATGGTAGAGAGTTGAATTTTTCACAGAGTATTTATTTCTATTGCCGATATCATCATCATCTTCTTGCCCTTATCCTACTCTATGTGGGGTCGGCACAGCATGATCTTTGGACCATGGTGTAAGAGTTTTGGCTAAGGTGTTTTATGACCGGCCGCCTGCCTGACGTCAACTCTCCTTGGGAATACTTGTTTATTGTATCTCATCATGTTGGGAGGATACTATCCCTTACATGCTCGGGAAGAGAAGCAGCTGGATGCATTCTATGTCATTTCTTTACTCCCAGTCCAGTAGAGAAGTTTCTTTTGCCGATATAGCAACCAATAATAATAAAAATAAAACATACAAGAAATCAAACATCGTCACATCCTCACAAACTTTTACATTTGTAATATTAGTATGATGTAAGTATGTATGTATGTATGAAACCCATAATCACCATTACGAATGTCGAGAACTGGGTAATATGATTTTTCATAGTTCTGTGATAACGCCAAGGAATATTTTATAATAATAGATAATTTGTTTACTCAGGTACAACATCATTTATACTTATTGCGTAAGATTGCACGCTCATTGCTGAGTAAGCTGTGGCTAAGCGAACCCCGCGCTTTCATGGTTGCCATTAGTTGGCTGGTGGAAAATGCCCCTCAAAAGCCACCCTCTAACCAGCGTTTTGTGTAAAAAATATTCAAAAACTAGATTATGTAGGTATGTATGTTCGTATGAGTTAGTGGCAAACTCTAGTGACGTAAAAACTAGATGTAACCCGCGACGTTGTCAATCTTAAAACATATATTAGAAACTACCTTTCGCCCGCGGCTTTTCTTGCGTGATATCCGGACAAAAAGAAGCCCATATGTTATTCCAGCACACATACTATGTATATTTCAAGTTTCATTAAAATCCGTTCAGCCACACATCCTCACAAACATTCGCATTTATATAGGGGTGAAAATAAATAAATTAATTAATTTAAAACTCTGCCTGGATACTTTATATAACAGATTAATGGACACGTGTTTCTGGGTTTTTCAAAATACCCTTAAAAAGCGGTAAAATGGGGTTTCGTTTTAGTTAGCGCTGGAATATAAGTGCACAAAAGGAGCCTTTGAGGAGCACTTTCAATCCTTTCACCACACTGGTTCGAAACAACTAAAGACACGACGACTAGCTAGTAAGTATATAAATACTAAAAAAACTAAGGCCTTTTACCATCTATAGTAAATGATTTATACAGCGTCAGGTGGCAACTTTTACCTTCACAGACGAGACGCTGTAGTGCCCGGGTCGAATTAAGATGGAGTAGGCTTGCCCAGCACTTATTCTATCCTCTCAGCTTAGTCAGCCTTGTCCTTAAGAAAGACATGGTCAATACGTGCGGAGCTGACTAAGCCGCGGGTTTCCTCACGATGTTTTCCTTCACCGTTTGAGAGTACTGGTATGGCGCACATAATTTTTTCGCACAGAAAAATCCATTGGTACACGACCGGGTTCGAGCCCACGACCTTAGGATCGGAAGGCGGGGTCACTACCAACTAGACCACCAGTGCTCTCTAGTACCTACCTATATAAATACATACATTATAATAACCATTTAACTAGTTGACTTACTCAATGGTGTCTTAGTTGACACATTATGTACTACTGTTGACAGTCATTATTTAAATAAATATGTCTTCTGCCGTAATACTTTTAATTATTATGTAAGTATGGGAGACAAGTACTGATTCTATTGTTGTAGCGATAATGACAGGTCGTAAGTAATTATTAAGATGTATTTTTTTTATTTTGGAGCAAAAAAAGTGTGAAATACCTAAGCTTAAGTGCGTGGTCTAGGTTAGTAAAAAAAAATAAAAAATATTTGTGGACATTTCACACAGCGCCATCTAGCTCCAAACTAAGCAAAGCTTGTACTATGGGCACCAGATGGCTGATAGAATAGTTATACCTATGTACTTATAGGTATACTTATTTTGAAAATACTTTCTTATCCTACTATTTATATTATAAATATGAAAGTTTGTGAAGATGTTTGTGCCTCAATCACGCCTAAACGGCTGAACGGATTTGAATGAAACTTGGAATATACATATTACATGTATTGGATTAACATATAGGTTATTTTTATCCAGGTACTACGTAAGCGAAGCCGCGGGCGGCAGCTAGTAATACAAATATTTGCAGAACATACAAACATTTCTGCCGTAGCGGGAATCGAACCCGCGCCTCTTGACATTGTAACACCTGAACATCTACATTAGTCACAAATGTATCTATATATCACAAATATTTGTCCGAGAATCGAACCCACAGCGACTAAGTTACGAGACATCATCATCTTCCTACCCTTATCCCACTCTATGTGGGGTCGGCACAACATGATCCTTGGATCATGCTGTAAGAGTTTTGGCTAAGGTGTTTTATGACCGGCCGCCTGCCTGACGTCAACCCTCCTTGGGAATACTTGCTTATTGTATCTCATCATGTTGGAGGATACTATCCCTTAGTCGACTTTTAAGACATGCTCGGGGAGAGAAGCAGCTGGACGCATTCTATGTTGTTTCTTTACTCCCAGTCCAGCAGAGAAGGACTAAGTTATGAGACATAGGCATACATAATTAGTTAGTATAAAATTTTAATAATCCTGTTACAATGACGTGTTTGCTACTAATTTTAATAACATTATTTGTAATCAACTATTAGTACTACTACGGAGGACATAGCCAGCGTCAACAGCTCGCATTTCCATTGTACAATCCGTTATCGTGAATACTAACGACTAATTCAATTTATGCGTTTGGTGTTGGACTGCAGCGGGGACCGCTGTGTTTAGAACACGGGTACGGAATCTAAAGGGTGCCAACGGGACCCTATTACTAAGCCTCTTCTGTCCGTCCGTCCGCCTGTCAGCGGGCTGTATCTCATGAACCGTAATAGGTAGACAGTTGAAATTGTGACACAGAATGTGTATTTATATTGCCGCTATAACAACACCAGAAAAAATTCTAACGTTCGTAATCGATCATTGAAGTTAAGCAACACTAGGCGGTCAGTAATTGGATGGGTCGAGTGACTTTTTGAACATTTTTTATGAATATAGCATTTTAGTATTTTTGTATAAAAATAATAATGAAATTAAAAATTAAGGGGTTCTTATAGGAGTGGCGAGTTTCAATCAGCATTTTTCGCTTGATTTTAATACATACAATAAACATTTATGTACTGTGTGATGATACAGAACCTTTCGTGTGCGATTTCGACTCTCACTTGACCGGTTTTATTTTCACATGGTCAATACATTCGGAGTTGACTAAGCGGCTATCGTAATCGATGAGCAGCAGGCTATGATGAATCCGCTATTGAATGTGGATTTATAGCTTAATAAATTATGGTATAAAAATCGATGATTTTATTACCTATACATATGATTAATATCGTACTTTATTAAAAACTAGTCTTGGTTCCTTAACTTAATTTAAACTTAGAATTTATATTTTTTTTAATCCAAATCAATTTTTCTTAAAGAATTATGCATCAATTATCTTTTGAGAAATAATTACTAATAACGTATATGTAATATTTAATAAAAAAAAATTCAATTGAGCTCAGTTTTCTATCCGAATTCGACTCAGAGTGATGGAAAACATCGCAGTGAAACCGGTATTTCGTAGAAACTGAAATTTCAAACATATAACAGGTGCACGAAATGAGCCTTTGAGGCGTACTTTCATCACACTGGTTCGTAAAAACTAGTGACACGACAAGTTTTAGTATTAAAAAAATCTCGTAATATCATGGAAATAATCCGCACTAATGATAGAGCGACGTACGTTGTAGGTATCATAAGAAACCTACTGTAGGTATAGATCACAAGTACTTTTGTACCTTAAGTACCTACTTGTAAATTAGATTATCATACATACATTATTATCACGCCCTCTAATGGGGTGGGCAGAACCACAAGTAATCATAAGAAAACTTGCAGCCTTCAAATCCAGAATTCAAAATCCAAGATGGATATGGTGAACCATGGTGACAGGTGATCAGCCCATCGCCCATGTAGATGGTCTTATCATATTGGGGAGGACACTACCCCTTTTAAGACATGCTCGGCGAGAGAAGCAGCTGGACGCATTCTGTTTTTCCTTGCTACCAATCCAGCAGGGAAGTAAATTAGATGTACATTTGTTTAGGTAAAGTACCTATGTCTGTTCAAGCATAAGTTTAGAACTGTTGATCCGATCTACATGAAACTTGGTAGGTATAAAGTTTGCACTTGAGCTGGTTATAATTGTTGATCACTACATAGTATAAAACAAAGTCGCTTCTCGCTGTCTGTCCCTATGTATGCTTAGATCTTTAAAACTACGCAACGGATTTTGATGCGATTTTTTTTAATAGATAGAGTGATTCAAGAGGAAGGTTTATATGTATAATACATGCATAATATAGTAGAGAAACACTGATCATTTTAGTGGTTTCTAATGTGATGTCGTAAATAAACACATTTTTTGCGCTTACATTGCAAACGCTGCAGGCTAAACCCTACGAGATAGATCAAAATAATGTACTACAGTATTGTACACCTTAAAAAGGTCTACAAAAAAGTACACGATGGTATACGTCTATCCCCGTGCGAAGCCGGGACGGGTCGCTAGTAACGATTATAAAAAGTTGTGTGACTCACTGATAGACAAAAAAACGCAAACGAAATCGTGTGTCAAAAAATTGACTAAGAATTCTATCACAGATACGCACTGTGTCTATGAGTTGAGTTTCGGGAATTCCTTTCGTATCCAAAGTACCGGGATCGGTGAAGAAATTCCTTCCAAGTTTTATGGTTTAGGCTGTACTTTGTAAGTAACGTAAGTAAACGTAATTTAGATGGCCTCGGTGGCGTAGCGGGCGATTGCTCGGCAGAGACGAAAAAGGCGCGGGTTTCCCGCTGCGGAAGAAATGTTTGCATGTTCTGCAAATGTTTCCTCCGGGTCTGGGTGTTGTGGTACCATGGTACTCGTAGTTTCTGATACCCACGACACAGGGAATCCTAGTGTGAGGTCAGGACTATGTATGTGACTGTTGGGTGTTATTTATTTTAAAGCCCAAAATGTAAGAGATGGTTGAAGTTTGTAGGTATTTTGTTTTATCTCATTCTTCTGGTATTAATTATAATGATTGTGTAGGAATACGCATGATATCTAACAGTATAATTTAATTGACGTAGATTAACTTTTATTTGTCTGTACAGGAAGTATATTTCTTTACGCATTATATTATTTTTTGCCGTGCAATTTTTTTTCATCCGAAATGTTTGTTTTAAATCAGTTTTTTATCGTATTGTTTTTATAATATATCTTCATGTCTTAATGTTCAAAATTATGAGTTTTAACTTATGTTTTGTGGATTATAAAAAAAACAGTCGTTAGGATGTAATGTTGCGGTGTAGTAAATATTTTTTGCTACAAACATACAATATACAGTAGTATCAAAAAATTGTAGTGCGCCTCAGCAAACGTTGGTGTACGCTACACCAATACAAAGATTAAAAATTATAGATCAGGTGAGCTATCTATAGACCGCTTACAACGGCCTTTAGATAGCCCGACTGCTTCTTTTGTATTTTGTAAATTATATTTCTATCATTAAAATATTATGTCAACATATAATCTTAATATCCCATTCTAGGTCGGCACAGCAGTTTTGGCTAAGGTGTTTTATGGCCGGCCGCCTGTCTGACGTCAACCCTCCTTGGGAATACTTGCTTATTGTATCTCAAAATAAACATAATAATATCGTCACTGGAAAGGCAAATTTACGTAAGCGCCAATCGAGAAAAAGCCGTTTGAAGTTCATTTTTTTCGTTTTTTTAATTATAACTTTCTACCTAATTATCGAATTTTGATGACGTCAACGTAAGATTTCATTCTTTTTTCATTTTCTATGTCCAGCAATTCATATTATTGTATTCGGACTGCTATTTTAGGATAATAACTCAATATGCCTATTTGGCGCCATTTTGGCGCTTACGTAATTTTGCCTTTCCAGTGACGATTATTATATGTTCAATTTAAAAAGTGTTGGCCAGAGGAAAGGTGCTACTGAAGAACAGCGCTGTAATTGCTTTCAGACTCCCGTAGCACACGCTGAGTAGTTTTTGGTAAACAATTTAATTATTTTTTGATTATAACTGTATAATTTCATCTTTCTAAAACTACAAAAAAATTAACCGTTGACCGGTCAGTCGGACAAAAACCATAAATTCTGACCATTGTATATGATGAACGGTAAAATATAATATACTAATTTAATAAATTGGAAAGTTTATGAGGATGCGAAGTTTAACTAGTGAAACGGCCTGCGAATTTGCCAGTGTTTTTGTTTCTAAACTTAATCCTCCCGCTGAGTCGTTTGGAGTTGAATTTCGGGAGTTCCTTTCTCAGTGCACCACTATACCATAAGAGGAATATACCCTCCGAGTTCTATGCTTCTAGGACTTATGGTTTAGGCTTTGCGTTGCGTTGATTGTCAGACAGCCAATAACAAACATAAATATTAATAAAAAATATAGCACTTTTATTATACATTTCTCTGCTGGACTGGGAGTAAAGAAAAATCATAGAATGCGTCCAGCTGCTTCTCTCCCCGAGCATGTCGTAAAAGTCGACTAAGGGATAGTATCCTGTCGAATGGACCACCTATATGGGCGATGGGCTGATCGTCTATCACCATGGTTCACCATATCCTTCTTAGGACTTTAAATAAGAAGCGGCTGCAAAGTTTTCTTCTGTATTTCGATAAATCACGTATTAGCGGCAAAACGGATAAGATTTTTTTTTTATTAATGACACTCAAGTCATCATCATCATCATCTTCCTGCCCTTATCCCACTCTATGTGGGGTCGGCACAGCATGATATATGGATCATGCTGTAAGAGTTTTGGCTAAGGTGTTTTATGACCGGCCGCCTGCCTGACGTCAACCCTCCTTGGGAATACTTGCTTATTGTGTCTCATCATGTTGAAGAGGATACTATCCCTTAGTTGACTTTTACGACATTAATGACACTCAAGTATTTGGAATATAATCAGTTCGTGACATAGGTTACGTTTTACCCGGGTACAAGCAAAGCCGCTGACGGAAGCTAGTTATAATAATCTTTCGCTACGTGTCTATCACTTATTAAAATAGAAAGTATCTTGAAAATGACGATAACCTGGTTATAATTATCTCAATGTAACATGTCCCTGACTTTGATCATAGTCTACACTAATTTAAAGAGGAAAGATTTTTTGTTTGTTGATGTTTGTAACGAATAGGCTGCGAAACTACTGAACCGATTTAAAAAATTCTTTCACCAGTAGATAGCTACATTATTACGGAATAACATAGGCTATAAATTACTTTCAAAAAATTAGGGATCCTTACTAAAACTCCAATAATGTAACCAGAGGTGTAAAAAATTGATTTTAAAATCCAAATTTGTTAAATACCCGTGCGAAGCCGGGGCGGGCTGCTAGCTTAAAATAAAACCGACTAAGTGCGAACACTACCAACAGCCTCAACACCATCGAGGATACTGGAACACTGCTGCCAACATCCCAAAGTCCTCCGGTACTTCAAGGAGTTGTGCTGGCTGGGGGAGGGGGAGGGTTAGCAGGGGGATAATGCACAATACACCCCACCTTGAGACGTTAGTGCAGATCTTTGTTCCCCTAACATTAATTAGAATCGAATTCGAAGGGTATCGTACCATCGTAGAATGTAGGTACATAAACATTTCTTGTATGGTACAAAAAATGTGCAAAAATATTCTCAACCCGTTAGTTTTGCATGTAGATATGATTGATTACTTCGTATCCGTTATAGTACGTTGTATTTATCATCTGCGATGTAGATCTGTGATGATTTAACCTTATTTAAAGTTGACTGGTAGGTTTTTTAAGTCCTACAAGAAGATAACTGGATTCACTACCTTTTCCTACGTTCTAATAATGAATGAAAACAAATAGGAAAAACATAATGAAGAAAGGAAAATTACCAGGCTTAGGTACATAAAAAGGACAGATTTATCTGATTAAATGGTATTTAATTAGAATTTTTTGTTTTTACAAACGCGGCTTAGCTTTAGTACTTGATTGAAAGTAGCATTGAAAGTATAAGTAAGTATGGATGTTTGTTACTCTTTCACGCAAAAACTGCTGAACGGATTTGAATGAAACTTGGAATATACATAGTACGTGAGCTGGCATTTATTATATAGTAGGATACTAACATGTTAGCGAACTATCGGAAATTTATTTTTAAGATTATTGTTTTTCATGTCTATGTTATCCAGATATGTGAGTTCTTGAGAAAATTCTACCAACAGAAGACTCTAAACTATTTCAATGAATATTAGAAAAATATGTTTATAAGCATTTCTATGTAGCTACGAATTTATTTTATGAGGAAATAAAATTATTTTAAATAAATTAACATCGGCAGGTGATGCCATGGTGGTTCAAGGTTCGATTCCAGAGGGAGAATTGTTTGTATATCCCACACAGGGGAGCCTAGTGTGGACTCAGGACTATGTATGTAACTATTGGCTGTAATTTATAAAACAGCAACCTAACTATGTAGGTTTTAATGGCATCGATTCTGTTAAGCATTTTCTTAGACTTAACTTAATTTGACAGTCTTAAAAATATTAGTTTCCCTTTCTCATGGATCGAAATAATTTTAAAGCTATCACATTTAGTTAAGTTGTCGAATTAAGTTAGGAAAATACACAACAGCGTCGACCTGAATATATAATATATTTAATTGTATGTCATTGCCATCATTTTGTTTATTGCTAACTAGGTGATAAAAAAATATCACATATTTTTATATGACATTAACTTTTGACACTGACATTGTAAAGAATTTTATTGTCGTGATAATATATCATAACAATCTTTTTTTGAAGTCTGCTTTTAGTCTTTTTTATTTATTTTAATGTTTTGTTATATGAAAAATTTCGTTTTTGTTAGGCATAAAATAAATAATTTGGTAAGTAAAATATAACGATTAATGTAAATTATTTACAAGCAAATATTATTTAAAAATGAATCAGTTTTCGTTTATTTTATTAATTTTAATGGCATTTAGTTTTGTATTTTTTTCTTAGGAGTATAAAATAAATATGATAAGCGTAAAAATTTGGAAAACACAACATTCAGTACAATCAAAGGCACAAAAAACAAAAATAAAAACATGTTGTAAAAATGAGGGTAGGTACTTACATTTCGGCTGCCGTGCGATCTGTCCTTTCTTCCTCTTTTCGAAAAGCCGATTGATAATCGCATCTTTTCCTTCGGAAAAATCGATATCCTTATTGTTCAGCCCTTCGCATTCTCCCAAATTCGATTCGAAGTTCGATTTGTCGATGTCCGCGATCTTCAATCGATTATTTGATAACTCCTTGAGTTCCCGCTCAGTAACATTGTTCGAACACCGCCGATTCGCCACACGGTTCCAAATTTGAACGAGATCTTTCATTTTCACAAAAAAAGAAAAAAACTTTCAAGTCACTAAATTGAATTGTTTTAAATAAATAACACGTGAAAACAGTCTAAATAACTCAGTGTTATCACAGATCAAATATTTTAAAAAAATATCACAGATTATAAATTCTAATCACATTATCTGAAATTAAAAAAAAATGCCACATTCGATTTCCGCGCGCTCTCAGAGCATTGCACCCGAAGTCTGCATCGATCAAGAGGTGATTTATCAATGAAAATCGGCCGCGCGATCCTCCCGCTTATATAAAATTTCGCAAACTTACGCACACTATACCTTACAAGTGTGGGTTAAGTTAGTGACGCACACAACCAGTTGGATGTTTGAATCTAGAATGTGCATGCTTTGTTTGAAGCAATGCGGCAGCCAAGATCACGGGGAAATTAAAAAAAAAAATAGGTTGTATAAATGCATCATTATTCCATTGTTTACAAAGTAAGTATTCTGTTCATTTAGGACGCCATTTTTTCTCCAAATAAAAGAGTATTATCCGTTTTCGAATGACATTGTCAGTTTCTTTATTGACAAGCTGAAGTTTACTTGAACTTTTTTTATTACAAGGTTGATACATAAACGTCGAAAAATTTGAAAGTTACGTACAAATTGATAATTTATTTATAAAAAATTGGATGCAAAGGAAAAAATCGTAATTTTAGTTAAAATCGTTCAGACGAAAGTTCTGGGTTCACTATTACTAAAAAAAGATTATCAGAACTATTGAATGAGTTAAATATCTACATACTTAGTATTCTATTAACAGTAGTACCTACAGTGTATTATTTTGTACTTATAGTTAATGTCTTTGTCTACACAACAAAACAAGAAGCACTTTATTGTCATAGAAATCCTTGGGATAAACGCTTCTGTCATCAATTTAGGCAATTTTGACAGCTTAATGACATTTTCATGCTAATTTTGACAATCTCGGACACAATATTATAAAACTATACGCCTATTTATAAACATGGACGGCCGTGGCATATTGGTACCGAGTCTAAACTAAAGGGTCACAAATTCGTAATTTGTAGGGTGGTTTTATAAAAAAAAATCTTACAACTTTTTAGATATTATATTTGTTTATGGAATTAAAACATCTAAGGCCCATTTGCGTATAAATAAACGATTTAAATAGCGTCAGAAGGTAATTTTTGCCTACACTAGGCTTGCCCAGCATTATTATAACGTCCCCTTAGCTTAGTCAGTCTTATCCGTAGGAAAGCCATGGTCAATACCTACGTGCGTGACTAACCCGCTTATTAATAATCGAATAGGTAAAATAAATTAGTAATTTATTTATTTATTCAATAGGATCACCAACAGCAAAAGCTGAGCGCTTCCGTGCTTCGGAGGGCACGTTAAACTGTCGGTCCCGGCTTTTAAGACGATAAGCCATGACGGAGGCCTTTAGGCGGCCTAAAAACTCCGTCACAAGAGTTTGCCACTAGCTCATACGAACTTACTTACCAACAGAAAAATTTAATGTAACTTAAACTAATAAAAACGAATCCTAAAGTAGCTAATACTCAAGCCAATAATTATAGTAGGTAATAAACGTACTAAATACACATATTTTTTTATAAAAAAAATACCTAAATAATTATAGGAGGTATAGAACAGTAGAATAAGCACTTGAAATTCCTCATTGAATAAAAAAATACTTGTCAGGCAACAACAAAATTAGACCTATAATTTATTTTACAGTACATACTTAAGTACTTACCTATTTGTTTTGCGAAAAAAATACAAGATATTTCAAATATTTTTGAAAAAAAAAACTATTTTAAGATAACACAAAAATCTAAACTTTATTTTCGTCTCAATTTTCGTATTTTTATAACAGTTGAGTCTGTCTCATTTTTAACTAAATGCGCCCATAATGGGGTGGGCAGAACCACAAGTGATTTAAAGTCTCTCCTGTTTTAAAGTCCCTAGATAGATATGGTAAACCATGGTGACAGGTGATCAGCCCATCACCTATAAAGATGGTCCATCATGTTGGAGAGGATATCCCTTAGTCGACTTTTACGACGCGCTCGGGGAGAGAAGCGGCTGGACGCAATCTTCTTTTTCCTTAGGTAGGTACTCCCAGTCCAGCACAAAAGTAATACCTACCTACTCCCATATTCATAACTACAGTCAAATATAATTCCAGAGGCGGCATAAAACCTTTACCAAGGCTGGACATTACTTCAGTAATTAATTTCACAGTATTTTTAACCCTGTCATGTATATGGAAAGTAAAAAAAATACTGTTTCATTCGTAGGATGGTCGCAAAAGACGAAAAAATCTTGAATTGTCATATTTTTAACTCAAATAAAATGTGAAATTAGTATCAAGCTTCGACTTTTTTTCTTATTTCACTTATTACTTACCCTACTTCATTTTAATACAAAATATGGATATTTTACTTTTTGTAAGTAGTAATATTGTGTTACTGTCATATTTTGAGAGCTCTAGGCGTAATCTACATAAATACTCTGCTTTATGGTTATAAGAAAAAAAAAACAAATTATTAAGAGATTTCCAATTTATAGGTACTTGCAAATATTTATTTTTCATTGTACATTCTTTGATTGTTGTGTTCTGTGTGGAAACTTAGTACTATTGTTGAAGAACACATAAAATAAGTAATTACTTATCTATTAATAAAATAATTAATAGTTAATTGAAAACATTATCGTAAATACTTTAATTATACCTATAACCTGCCTTTATATTTAATTTAACATGAAATCTGTGGTAGTCTATCTAAAATAACATAGTTTAACGGAATAAGAGTTAGAAACTTAATGAAACAAAATAAAATATTACACCAATTATAAATTATGCAATATTAATTTGAATGGTTCTTAAATAAATAAATATTTGTGGACATTTCACACAGCGCCATCTAGCCCCAAACTAAGCAAAGCTTGTACTATGGGAACCAGATGGCTGGTAGAATACTTAGTAGTATACTTTTTTTTGTAAATATATAAGTTTATAATACATAATATTACAACATCCAGACCCCGGAAGAAATATTTGCAGAACATGCATTTCTCCCGCAGCGGGAATCGAACCCGCGCCTCTTGCGTCTCAGCCGAGCACTCGCATGCCTCGTCACCGTGGACACTACTTGTTTTATTCTTTTGGTATTTTAAAGGATTATTGTACAGAACTCTAAAGTTTAATCCACAAAGACATCACCTGCAAAAAAACAATATTTAAGAACCCACTTGTTCGTACCTAGGTAAGTAGGTACTTTCATCTTAAAAGAGGAATTTTAATTTTCCAATTTGCACTGATCCATACATCTGTTATACTTATGACTACGACATATTATAAAGTATTATTTAGCATCTTCTCTGCTGGACTGGGAGTAAAGAAAAAACATAGAATGCGTCCAGCTGCTTCTCTCCCCGAGCATGTCGTAAAAGTCTACTAAGAAATAGTATCCTCTTCAACATGATGGAACATCTATATACCTACCGAATTACTAAAAAGAAAAATGTTTAATTGAATGCATCATTGTTTATGAAAATGTTATAAATCAAGGTCAATAAAAATAGTATCTAGGTATTTATGGAGTTTTTCCTATTAAAGTAGGTTATTTTCCGCAAATATTTTAGCAACAAATATAGATTTTTATAAATCCTATCAATTGATACGTGCAAAAGGTCGTATGTGCCTAAAAGAAGGCCATTCAAAGCCAATCAAGTTATTGTAAATTGTTTGACGTCACACCAAAACCGGAACAAAATCTGTCTTTCCCAGTCCAAAAGTACCTACGTCATTTCTTTAGGAAATTTTATTACTATACTAGACTTTTACAATAATGTCGTGTGAACGGAATGACGTTATACTTTCTATAAAAAAGAGTTAAAAAAAAGAGGTTTTTTTTTACTAATATATATTTTTCTGTGGACTTCATGACTTCTAACTTTTGAATCTATTTAAATTATTACTTTACGTTTTTGTCATAGGATCTGAACGCTGCATTTATAAAGACGTCAAAATATACCTAAGTACTTTATAAAATATCACTGATAGAGTAGGTATAGGTAATTATCTTACTTATATTATAAATGCGAAAGTTTGTGAGTTTGGATGTTTGGATGTTTGTGCCTCAATCACGCCTAAACGGCTGAACGGATTTGAATGAAACTTGGAACATACATAGTACACGTGCTGGATTAACATATAGGCTATTTTTTGTTCAGGTACCACGCGAGCGAAGCCGCGGGCGGCAGCTAGTATTTTATGAATCAGGATTTTAAAATTTCTATGGGACATTGAATCAGGAGTTGCTGCACATTTAATTATGATTACTTTACAGAGCCTTAGCTCTGCCCACCCCATTAGGGATACCTGCGCGACAATATGTAAGTATTAGTCCTATGTATTATCATACTTAGGTACTAGTGACCCGCCCTGACTTCGCACGGGTGCAATGTGCTATGATGGCGTCATAAGAATGTCCGATAATCGTGAACCTGTTTACGAAATGTTCAAAAGTCTGCCAGAACATCACCGTTCCGAAACGAAACTCAAAACAAATGGTTCCAAAGTCAAAATAAATGTCAAATTCGTTTCAAAATCCACTCCATCCGGGACGTCTGTTTTGGTTGTTCGTGGTTTTCCTTATTGGGTACCTAGGCGATGATGACGAAGACCTTACTTCCTAGTTTTAACGTAATTTAATTTATATCTACTACACCTACATTCTCGGAAATGAGGAAGTGAAAAATGTGTGAAAATCCATTTCTAACGCGCTATTCTAATTCTAATTTAATGTTAGGGAAACAAAGATCTGCACTGACGTCCCGGGATGGGGTGTATTGTGCATTATCCCCCTGCTAACCCTCCCCCTCCCCCAGCCAGCACAACTCCTTGAGTACCGGAGGACTTTGGGGTGTTGGCAGCAGTGTTCTAGTATCCTCGATGGTGTTGAGGCTGTTGGTCGAAGATGATGCCATATAATTCTCCATGACCGTCTGCAGTCCCAAATTGTGTCCTATTTAATTTGTTGTTCTAAGTTTGTTCTAACGCGCTATGTGTACAGAAAAGTTGTATGGAAACTTTTTTAAAAAAGTTTTGGGTAGGTAATACACTGATAGGTACCTACGCTCAAACGGTGAAGGAAAACACCGTGAGTAAACCAGCATGTCGTAGAATCTAAAATGTTTGAAAACATTGTGTTAAGTTCAGCGCTCTTGAGGCGCATTTAAATCCTTTCATCACACTGGTTCAAAGTGCCACGACTAAGCGCCATTAGTGTTTAAGAACGCGCTGTTGTATTTGTAAATAGTAAATAGTTCAAAACCCCGCCATATTTCATATTTCACACCCCGTATTTCAGCCATGTTGTCAACTTCCTAGGTTCCATAATATTAGTAAGATTGATCTACACGGATTTATTATAAATAATTGGGTCAAAACAAACGAAAACCAAACACATTTATCTAATAGCATTTTAATTCCCTACGTCCATCAATCAACAAACAAATTAAACATAAATTAGTTTAAGAAACGTGATAATTCATTATTTTGTACCAAATACGTGATAAATTACAAATTGTGATGTCAATCAGATCACGGATGCAAGTGTTACTCGTGACAACACCTAATTGTTTAATCGCACTGATATTCCTTTAAACCTACACACTCAGACCAAACAAAAAGAAAAGACGCCGCGCCGCGAACAACAAAAGTGAAGCCACACAAAACCGTGCTCCTGCAAGTAAACATACACGCTCACGCACACACCTACACTAAAACTATGCTCATCGTACGTCACGAGTCTTAAAAATAGAATTATGCCTTCCTGTGTAGTGAAAACTTGCAGCAAATCACATAAAAAGTCTCACGGAATCACTTTTCACTTGTAAGTACTTCAAATAACATCGTTTCTTAGTTATCAAACTATGAATTTTAGGTTACTTGGAACACACAACCTTAAAACCTTCGACACACACATAGATAAAAAGGTGGCTTCACTTTTGTTGTTCGCGGCGCGGTGTCTTTTCTTTTTATTTGGTCTGAGCCTACATACGTAGGTATATCTGCCAAAGAATTGATAAGGTAAGGAATGAGTAGGTATGTAAGAGGAAGTTTGAAAGTAGCGCCTGTGACGGACAAGTTGAGGAGTAATAGATTAGCATGGTATGGACATGTCATGAGGAGGGATGAACGTCATGTGACGAGAAGAATGTTAGATATGAATGTGGATGGATACAAGGGTAGAGGTAGACCAAAGAAGAGATGGATGGATTGCGTGAATGGTGATATGAGTAAGAATGAAGCGCTTATGGCGTTGCTTGCTTAGACGTTCTTGATTGATCGTTGAAGTTAGGCAACGTTGTGCGCGCTCACAATTGGGATGGGTGACCGCAAGTGGCATTACGAACTGAGCGCTTCCGTGCTTCGGAGGGCACGTTAAATTGTCGGTCCCGGCTTTTAAGTCGTTAAGTCATGACGGAGGCCTTCAGGCGGCCTAAAAACTCCGGCACAAGAGTTGGCCACTAGCTCATACGAACTTAGTAAGAAAGGAGTGAATACTGTATTGTCTGCTGATAGAGGGGAATGGAAGAGGAAAACGTGTTGTGTCGACCCCACTTAAGTGGTTTATGGGAGATGATGTATTTTTCTATGGACCTGTGTCTGAAATAATGGATTTTGATTTTGACGTTTAAGGGTCGCGACACGTCAACTGAAAGTTTGGCAAAGTTTTTTACAGACACAGGTCCGTAGAAAAATATATTATTGACATATCCGCCGAAATGGCGAGACAATTAAAAAACATTGCCGAACTTTCAGTTTGATGTGTCGCGACGCCTAAACGTCAAAATCAATATGTATACACCATTAAAAAGCATTAAACAAGGTTGAAATGACAACCAGGTTAACCGCATGTATATTTTGCTTCCAAACTGCACATAAAATGTCAATCTACATAGACATTATCAAATAAAGAACTATTTTTAAAACTCTTGACATTTCGAATAGAATAATAAAATACTTATTTGTTTAATAATTATGTGTTTAAGCTAAGATGACACGACCGGTATTAGTAAGGTAATAAGTCAAACGAAAGGTATGGTATGATCGACACGTAAAAAGTAAGTTCGTATGAGCTACTCTTGTGACGGAGTTTTTAGGCCGCCTAAAGGCCTCCGTCATAGCTTAAAGCCGGGACCGACAATTTAACGTGTCCTCCGAAGCACGGAAGCGCTCAGCTCGTAACGCCACTTGCGGTCTCCCATCCAAATTGTGAGATCTAATTTGCCTAAGTATACTATTTTTCTACGGTTCGATTACACCAAATCCGTTATCGGCCGAAGTCTGACGTCGACGGTCGAACTCGGCAGATCAAAGTATGCTAAAAGAAAAGAGTGGTATGTGACCGTAAAATTGTAAACACCGTTAGATTATAATCTCGCGAGAATGTAATCGAAAAGTTTAGATCGAAATTGTAGATTAGGTTAGGTTATATTTTGATTCTACGCGAACGAAATGCAGCAAATTTACGTACCTACTTGTCAAAGTTGACAGCTGTCAAAACACTATGAATACCGCCCCGCCATATTGTTTTATGTTTTGTGTGTGCCCACCATAAGTAAGATATTTTAGCAACATGCATTAAATAATGAAAAGTAATAAAAAAAACTGACAATGTTACCCAAAGGTTTTACACATATTTAGTTATGTTATTTTTTTAAGATTGTCTGTTGCCAACGAGCCATAAACGACAAAATACATTCATAAGTAGAATAATCATGAATAAAGACTAGAGTTATGTTCATAGAAATGTACACCGATCGACCAGGCCTTGGTTCAATACATTTGTGAAACATCTCCTTTGAAGCGTGATTTTTTCTGCTGAGGCACAAAAATTCACGCTTCAAATTATGACGTAGCAGCTGAACGGATTTGGATGAAACTTGGAATATATATAGTTCGTGATTTGGAAAAAAATATAGGATACTTTTTATCCAGGTGCAAAGTATGCAACGTCAAGGGCGGGCTTATACATTGCGCGATTTAAATGTAACCCGACTGTTTCTTTTGTATTTTGTAAAATATAATTTGAATATAATCTATGTAGGTATATGAACCAGGTAGTTATGGCGTGATGAGTCAAACAGAAACGTTCTCACAATCTTACGAATTTATTATATTAATAGGAATAAATAATATGATTTATGAAAAACTAGAATCTACATTTCGATGTTTATAGCCACAATTTTAAGTTAGAGTTGCCTTGAAAAAAACCCAGGTCTAAGCAAATACAGTGTGACTCAAAAGTACCTACCTACTTCATCTTTTCGCTCTAGTTTTATGAGACGCACAGCAAATTGATTTTGTTTTATTAATCTTGTTGGTCTACATACAATTTATGACCTAAATATCAATTACTTAGGCTACTTTTAGTCCAGGTTAGTACCACGTGACCAAATGTTTGGGTGATTATTAAAATCCACTTTGATTATATCGTCAGAGTTCAGTGATTTTTTGCCACTATTAATTTTTTTACACTAAATTATATCGTAGCCCTTTTCAAACTACCTATTATATAAAATGTAATTCGAGCACTTTAAGTGCTCTCCTGTAAAGTTGCTAAATGGCAGACTCATCTTTGTATAATTTTGTATAATACTGCATGCTGGTCTAGCTGATAATGGAGGACCTTAATTTAATATCTACACTGTTATTTTTACCGATTTTCGCAATCAATTGAAATTGTTCTACGACAGCGACGATATTATTTCATCTGGCTATTACTTGTGGGTCACCCTGTTGAATTAATAAGAGCACCATATTAATAGAGGCAGATAGTAATTCCAATTAATTTCTATGTATATAACAGCAGCAACCTTTTAATACAGAATTGGCGAATGACGTCTTCTTGTGTTTTTATATTTTCCTACGTATCCTACGATTAGCGAATTTGTGTCTGATATTTTTCAATTTATTGCACCGAACGTTTCGCATAGTAGATGTCTAAATCACTCGAAGACTTAGTCTTGTGAGGCCATATTAGTACAATGTATCCGTGGGAAGCCGGAAGGGGTCACTAGTTATAATAAAAACAAAAAAACTAAAATCAACTTCTCTGCTGGACTGGGAGTCACGAAAAAATATGTGTCGAATGCTTCTTTCCCGAGCATGCCGTAAAAGTCGACTACTCGTAAGTCATGGGATCCCCTGCAACATGATGGACCTATATGGGCAAAATTTACAATGATTCATCATATTATCCATCTTAGGAATTTGAAATAGGAGTGGCTGCAAGATTTTTTACTTGTGGCTCTGCCCATTGCGTGATAATAATGTATGCAATGTGAAAACAAATCATAAAATAGGTAATCTATTAGAAAAACAATGACAATTCGATCTATTTTCTTAGATAAACATAAGGAAATGAACTAATAAAATCATAAAAGGTCACCTTGTCAAAAGTAACCTCATAGCTTACTACAGATTATTGAATTAATATCTCTAGTAAAAGTTGCCTCCTGATGCTATATAAATCATCTACAGTACTATAGATTGTAAAAGGCCTTATTATTTACTATGTGTATTCCAAGTTTCATTCAAATCCGTTCAGCCGTTTAGGCGTGAAAGAGTAACAAACATCCATACATCCATATATACAATTTTTCGCGTTTATAATATTAGTAGGATAATTATTACATCACCCAGACGGAAGAAATATTTGCAGAACATACAAACACGTCTCCTGTAGCGGGAATCAAACGCCTCTTGCGTCTTAGTCGAGCCGCCCGCCACGCTACCGAGGTCGTCACAGGGGTCGCTTAACTCAGACGTTATCCGATGTGGTTGCGGAGGGCAGGAGGTAGAGATTTTGACATCGTGTGCATTCAATATAAAACTACCACCACACTTCTGACTTAAATAAGTTTAACTATAGGCAGATTGAAACTAGGCCACTTAGATTTATTTAGGACTTGTTGATGCACAGGGAGACATCAATGAAACTTCCGAACTGAATTTACGGGTTTTATTATCCCTTTTTACAGTAATATTGGAAATTGGGTTGAGGAACAATGTTCGTAGTAAGTGCAGCGTAAAAAATATAAAAGTGGCGGTGTGTAGAAAAAATGGCCGAGCACTAGCGCCCGTGTGGCGAGTTGACAAAACACCGACCATAGGCGTTAACAGGACTATATTTTCAAAAGTAGATTACTTACGTTTCTAGATACTTTTTAGGGTTCCGTACCCGAAGGGTGCCAACGGGACCCTATTTCTAAGCCTCGGCTGTCCGTCCGTCCGTCTGTCAGCGGGCTGTATCTCATGAACGGTAAGTTGAAATTTTCACAGAATGTGTATTTCTAGTGCCGCTATAAAAATAATAAAAATAAAAGGGGCCACCATACATGATACATTTTTTATGTACGGAACCCTTCGTGTTGAGAAATTAACTCGCTCTTGACCGGTTTTATTTCAATTACTTATCACCACATGGCTTTAACGACATGAAATTACCCATGCGTTTCGGTTTATTTGTGTTGAAATAAAATAATGGATTAGGATCATTGAAATCATCACCTTCCTACCCTTATTCCACTCTATGTGGGGTCGGTACAGCATGATCCTTGGATCATGCTGTAAGTTTTGGCTAAGGTGTTTTATGACCGGCCGCCTGCCTGACGTCAACCCTCCTTGGGAATACTTGCTTATCTCATCATGTTGGAGGATACTATCCCTTAGTCGACTTTTACGACATGCTCGGGGAGAGAAGCAGCTGGACGCATTCTATGTTTTTTCTTTACTCCCAGTCCAGCAGAGAAGTCGGATTGAAGATTAGGATCATTGAAACAAGGTCGAAAATCAATTGTCCACGAAAAAATCTTTTGTCACGCTGTGCGAGCCTAGGAATCAAATTGTAGAACGCGATTTATTCATCCAAGGATCAAAGTCATGGTCACAACTAACTTAAACCACCATTGCAAAGGGCAGATGGATGACTCATAGATTAACATATTGAATAATTTATATACACCATTATTTTATGGTGTTATTAACTTACCGCCTCAGACCAAATAAAAAGAAAAGACCCCGCGCCGCGAACAAAAGTGAAGCAACCTTTTTATCTATGTGTGTCGAAGGTTTTATGGTTGTGTGCTCCAAGTAACCTAAATTCATAGTATAATAATTAACAAACGATGCTATTTGAAGTACTTACAAGTGAAAAGTGATTCCGTGAGACTTTTTTATGTGATTTGCTGCTGTTTTTACAAGTTTTCACTACACAGGAAGGCATAATTCTATTTTTAAGACTCGTGACGTACTGAGAGCGATGAGCATGGTTTTAGTGTAGGTGTGTGCGTGAGCGTGTATGTTTACTTGCAGGAGCACGGTTTTGTGTGGCTTCACTTTTGTTGTTCGCGGCGCGGCGTCTTCTCTTTTTATTTGGTCTGAGCTTACCGCAAAAATGCGAAAATCTTGTTTTGTAAAGTAAGGTTATTTATAAGATATTTGGTGTAGGTGACAAACCAAAATATTTCTATTTTTATGCGTATGAATGTATTTATTTTTTCGACTGTTTCTTTTGTATTTTGTAAATTATATTTGTAATAGTTGTAAGTTTATTTCTGTTAATAAAGAACATTATTTTTGAATCCTTACTAATATTCTATACTAGAATGCCCCACGACTTTCTCTGACTGGACTTTTTAGGGTTCCGTACCCGAACGGTGCTAACGGGACCCTATTACGTCCGTCCGTCCGCCTGTCAGCGGGCTGTATCTCATAAACAAATAATAGGTAGAAAGTTGAAATTTTCAGTGTGTATTTCTATTGCCGCTTTATCAACAAATCCTACTTCCTACTAATATTATTAACATGAAGTTTGTATGTATGGATGTTTGAATGAAACTTGGAATATACATAGTAAATGTGGCTTCACTTTTGTTGCTCGCGGCGCGCAGTCTTTTCTTTTTATTTGGTCTGAGTTTCATCCGTTATTATAATCATATTATCGTAAAATGGCATGAACTTATTGCTCGAAATTTTAGCCGTATGCAGCCAGCCTTTTCTGGTCGTGGCCGTGGCCGAAAAGTGCGCGTTCGCTCGTAAAAGAGTTTGGTCACGTTACCATATAATATTATTCAAAAAACTAGTTTCCAAAAACGTGTCTGATCACATTTTCGTCAATCAATATAACTGATTGCGAATTGCGATACTTAAAACATGGAAAAAAAAGTACGGAACTAATAGTTTAAATAACACGTTAATAACGATATTTTTCATGATTTTAAAATGCATTTTTTAAGTTAGCTAAACTATGTATATATTTAGGAGTAGAGTTGGAATGCCGTCAATCCCCGATTTCATCACATTGAGTAAGCATTGAGTAAGTTGTAAACAATTATGTATGCCTTATCGCTTATGGTGATGTCTTCCAGACAGCAAAAACTAACTAAGCTAGCCTGTGGCAATGTGGCCAGCGTCTTGGGCACGCTTCCACCGTCTGATGAGCTGGGTCAGGTGAGCTATCTATAGACCGTTTGCAACGGCCTTTAGATGGCCCGACTGTTTCTTTTGTATTTAGAGCACTGGTGGTCTCGTTGGTAGTGACCCTGCCTTCCGATCCTAAGGTCGTGGGTTCAAATCCGGTCGTGAACCAATGGACTTTTCTATGCGAAAAAATTACGTGCGCTATACGAGTACCTAGTCTCAAACGGTGAAGGAAAACATCGTGAGGAAACCCGCGGCTTAGTCAGCTCCGCGCGTATTGACCATGTCTTTCCTGTGGATAAGGCTGATTAAGCTGCGAGGATGGAATAGGTGCTGGGCAAGTCTACTCCATCTTAATTCGTCTCGTTTACATGGTATGTAAAAAAGCCCTT
Organism: Scotopteryx bipunctaria; assembly: GCA_949320045.1. NCBI lineage: Eukaryota > Metazoa > Arthropoda > Insecta > Lepidoptera > Geometridae > Scotopteryx > Scotopteryx bipunctaria. The sequence goes on from OX439470.1 coordinate 1,851,827, forward strand.
TCTTTTGTATTATGTAAATATCTGTACTTATTGTAAGTTTCTTTTCAGTAATGTTTAAATTCACGCTGAAATCTTTCCATTAAAAACTAAGTTGAGTATGGTTAACATGACCATTTAATTATTACCTACTCAAAAGACATCGGTTGATTTAAGTGCATCAATTAGCAGGTTATCAATGAAAAACAACAAAACACATTTTTTTGTGTTCTATATTTAGAAAAGGTTACATATTATTATAAATTAAAATAGATGTTATTCAACATAAAATTTCTAGTTTTATTTATTATTTAAGTTATCGACGACGCGTCCGCTGGACTGGGAGTAAAGAAAAAGCATAGAATGCGTCCAGCAGCTTCTATCCCCGAGCATGTCTTAAAAGTCGACTAAGGGATAGTATCCTCCAACATGATGAGATACAATAAGCAATCCCAAGGAGGGTTGACGTCAGGCAGGCGGCCGGTCATAAAACACCTTAGCCAAAACTCTTACAGCATGATCCAAGGATTACTCTATCGGTGTCAGGCACTATCATCATCAACCTCGACAGCACCAACAGTGGCTTCAACAACACCATCGAGGATACTGGAACACTGCTGCCAACACCCCAAAGTCCTTCTCCGGTACTTCAAAGAGTTGTGCTGGCTGGGGGAGGGTTAGCAGAGGGGATAATGCACAATACACCCCACTGCGGGACGTCAGTGCAGATCTTTGTTCCCCTAACATTAGAATTAGATCCAAGGATTATGTTGTGCCGACCCCACATGGAGTGGGATAAGGGCAGGAAGATGATGAGAATACTCAACGTGACCATAGGTCCCGTTTTGAACGAACGAATCATCATCTTCCTACCCATCTCATCATGTTGGAGGATACTATCCCTTAGTCGACTTTTACGACATGCTCGGGGAGAGAAGCTGCCGGACGCATTCTATGTTTTTTCACGTTTTATCCCAAAATACTCAAACGCGACTCAGAGTTGAGCACGTCTCAAGTCACGGTATTTTGACAGTTTTTGATGAAAATCTGTCAAAAAATCGTCATTTGAGACGTGCTTAACTTTGAGATGCGTTTGAGTATTCAGGGGATAGTCACGTTGAGTATGATCTACGTATAAATGAATATGTAGAAGGCAATGTCAGGGTTATATTTCTGAAGTTTATTGCTTAGTCATTGTTCTAAGTCATCCTTTAATCAGTTTTATATACACTTGTAGGTAGCTAACACGTAATTGTGTGAACAATAGGGCATTTCAACTTTATGATAATTACTTATTAAGTTATGATGCCTACTAATTAGGTAACACGCTAAAACGACCTCGGAGGCGTGGCGGGCGAGTGCTCGGCTAAGACGCAAGAGGCGCGGGTTCGATTCCTGCTACAGGAGAAATGTTTGTATGTTCTGCAAATATTTCTTTCTGGTTGTTGTTTGTAGTGTATAGATTGTTTTAAGATTTCAGAATTTTGAAGTCTAAATGAACCTTTATAGTTTCACACGCTTGCCCATTTGTTTAGCAATGAAATTGATAAAAAAGGAAAAAAATGTTTTTCCTATTAATTTAATAACTATCACAATGACCAAGGGCTGGCGCTTACCTCGGACAAAGGATAAGTATAGCTATCCAAAGAGGTAACGTCGCCAGCCTTTTGGGGAGCTTACCTGCGGTCGGTGATCTGAGCTCTGTTTTCTATCTGTACGCGAACTTAGATAGAAAACTGAGCTCATTTTTATTTCTTATTATTATACCGATTACCTTAAAGTTTTTAATGTTATTGTAGTTTGTCTTTGTAACTGTGTTCTAAATAAATATATCTTCTGTTTATAACTATCAAAAACAAAGCTAAATTGCCTTTTCACATGCACACAACCGCACAACCATCTAAACGGCACCGTGGCAACCGCGGCCCACTTGCAACTCAAAGTAATTTCTAACTTCGAGCCTACCCGAGCAATTATTACGTATTTTCTCTAGTTTTACAGTTAAAGTGGAAAATTACGAACGTGACTGGTCAGTGTGTTAGTCGCTATGGGAATCCCGCTGATTTGCGTGTTCTAGTATTTTTCCAAGCCTTAACCTTTCAATAGAATGTGCAGTTTCTTTCGCCAACAATCGCTGGCCTTTTCAGGGCCACCCTAAAAGGTCACTGACATGAGTAGTGTATGAAAAACGGACATGATTATAGTTAGCGTCATATAAAATGAACAACAATCTGTTTTTGAACACCCAGCTTTGAGTCGATCTGCAACTCGTACCAAATGATCTCGGCCCGCGTGGGCCGAGTTATAGACGCACAAAATTTTATTATTTTCGATCACTAACTCGTACCACTTTTTTTTGTATGGAGTTTTTATCTTAGTTTAAGTGAAGTAACGTCAGCACGAAAAGTGCTTTGTAATGATTCAAAATAAAAACCCAGTTCAAATTTTTTACAGAGCCGTCGCTGCTTATAGATTTTGTTATCAGTTTAAAACTGAGTAGGGTTTTACCAAAGGCAATAGCAGGGTATAGTTTTGACTTATTTTCAAACAAACCCGACAACTGAACAAGAGGATGAACACTAAAAGTATGATCGATTGTAAAATATATGATGACTTGAAAACTCAACCAACTAATAAATCATAGCGTTTTGACGGTGAAATAAAAAGGTAAATGTTTCCAACGGCTTCAAATATTTTGACCAGCGCATCAACAGAAACAAAGTAAAAAAAAATGTCAAAGCATGGTAGCATTTTTTGTTTTAGATACTTTGTCGCTCTAGAAAACTATAGAACCATAAAAATACTTAGATATCTTTTCACGTGCTGAGTTATGCATAGAAACATGCACAAATTTTAGAAATTGGTTAGTTTGCTTAACACTCTGATCTAGACAGTAACGTGCTGTGCAATTAGGTGAACAAAAAATAGACTTTTGATCGATTTTAAACTCTGGTGGCTATATGAAATTGTGACTTTAGCTGTGAAATTTGGATTTGAACTTGCATAATGACTGGATTTTTAAACTTGGACTTTTCATACCTACTACTAATTTACTAAGCTACACTATCCCGGGGTGACATGGGCTATATTATATTTTCAAAAAAATTAGGGATCTTTACTAAAACTCCAATAACTCGAGGATAAAAGAACATCAAATATCGTTTACAGGGAAGTTCTGACTTAATAAATTTAATGGCTTTTGTTTAGTAGATATGATCTTTTTACAAACATTAGAAATAAAAATATATATTAAAAATTCATTAAAATAAACAATATCCAAACTTTTTTATATTTTTTTTAACTCGATGCAACAAGAAGGGTGTATGTGTGTGAGTGTGTATTTGTTAAAAATGTTAATTTTTGAAATTTTTGTTAAATCTTGTGCGAATCCGGGGCGGCCTGCTAGTATATTAAATTTATACGAATGCTATGCTTTTATTATTTGAAAATTCCGTGAACCACTTTTGTCGCTAACAGTACTAAATCTTAATGAGATTAGGACGTGGTACGAGTTAGTGATCGAAAATAATAAAATTTTATGCGTCTATAACTCGGCCCACGCGGGCCGAGTTCATGTGGTACGAGTTGACGATCGACTCCCAGCTTTAGGGTCGTATGTAATTATTTATTTATTTATTATTATTTATTTATTTATTTACAGAAATAGGTAACACTATTACAGAATTCTTTCTAATGCGATGTTATACTTACATAATCAATACATATATCTAAAAAAAATGAACCAACTTAAAAATATAAATGAAAACTTAAAATTTAGTTTCTAAAACTATCTGAGCCATTTCCATGACTTTCGGCAGGCTATGGCAAAAAACATCAACATTATTGTCAGAGAAGACATTAAGCAGATTTATTATATTATATCTGACTTATATTATAAATGCGAAAGTCTGTGAGGATGTTTGAATGTTTGTGCCTCAATCACGCCTAAACGGCTGAACGGATTTAAATGAAACTTGAAATATACATAGTACATGTACTGGATTAACATTATAGGCTATTTTTATCCGGGTACCACGCGAGCGAAGCCGCGGGTGGAAGCTAGTATTACTATAATTATGTATAAAAGTCGTCTACTCTTGCTTAGTCGTGTCATTTCACTAGTTTTATCGAACCCAGTGTGGGGTTTACCAAGGGTTTTCCAAGTGCTCTCATAATATGACATCTAACCATTAATTAATGTTATCTTTTAAAAGTGCACGTGACTGTCAAATTTATCTATTATTTATAATAATTGTTATTCTTATACAAATTACACAAAAAATAAGTTAAAACTGTACTCACGGTTAGAGGTTATCATATTCCCGTCGTCGTCTGATAATTTGAAGACACCTACTATTTTATTCTTCATGTCGTTAATATAATTTAGTAAAAAATTCATAAATATTACAAATAAATAATACCCCAAGAAAGGCCTTTTTTGTAAATTAACAAAATTAAGTATAACTTTTTATAATTAGTTTTTTATGACACATAAAATTGAAAATTGGATGAACTTACCCAAGTGAAATCCAATTGTAATTTTATGAATGTTGATCTGAAATATAAATTGATTTACAGTGTAGTTTTTCCTTTTCGCTACTCAATGGCATCGCGAATTTATTTAGAGTATAGATAAAAAAAAAAAAAACATAGTAGCATAAACCTTGTTATGGCTGTGGCAACACTAGCTGTCACTGATTCAGAGCTGAACCCGGATACCTAGGTGCCCATTATGCCTTGGGCGATGATACAGGGCTGGGTGGGTATTTATATTTCAGATCAACATTCATAAAATTACAATTGGATTTCACTTGGGTAAGTTCATCCAATTTTCAATTTTATTTCATGTTGATCTGAAATATAAATTGATTTACAGTGTAGTTGTTTAGAGTAAAGAGCATAATGGGCAATATTTAGTAAGATTTGTTTATGTTTTAATCTGAATTATTTTAACAATAATAAATCTTTTAAACTTCAATTTTGTTTATTTTGTAGTATATAAGGATACCTTATACAAAACATTATGTTATAAGTTCAATTCAAACTTCAAATCCATTAAGCTAATTGTTGGCTTATACAAAACATTATGTAATAAGTTCAACTCAAACTTCAAATCAATTAAACTAATTGTTAGCTTCAATTCAACTACATCGTAGTTGAATGATACACAATAAATGACTACACAGCACATTCCTGTTGTGTGGTTTTACTGATGAGTATGGTAGTAGGCTTTTCTACTACCTACATAAGATCAGCATAATTATGTAATATTTAATCTACTTAATCATAAGTCAAATAATTGTTATATTAGACAATCTTGTCTAGTCTTGAATTTTAAGTCACATTGAAAATAGATTGAACATAATCATTGTTATTATTTTGGTTTTCAATGGGTAAATTATACCTAACATCTAACAAATATTGATGAACTATTTGACCAGCCAGCTATTTTCCTGATAACATCCATAGACACAGGGCTCTATTAGCAGATGAGGTAGCCGAGTGACGGGTGCTATGAGTGGTGAATTTACTTGTATCAATTCCAACTCTCAGTGAGGGTACTTTTAATCACCTGCTTATGGTTTGCTTTGATGCATGGTGATAAGGTTTCTTATCAGTGAGAAAGATATATGGTTCCTCATTTCTAATTGAAGCTGTGTACTGAATGTAATCTCGAAGTGTGCTGGCAGGGCATATTTTAGGCTCTTGAGAATAAAATGGGAGGTTTAAATTAGTAGCCTTTCTTGTGCTTACAGATGTTTTGACTAAGTCGCTAATAGTTTAAGAGAATGTTAGTATTAGACATAAAAATATTATCTGTCTTAACCAAAGATATTGTTTGCACCCATTGAGCAGTTGCTAAAGCTAATAGTGGCCAACTTTTTTGTGAACATTTCTTTGCTCGGAGCAGAGTTTTAAGGTAATTTGGCAAGATGATGTAATACAATACTTGGGTTCCAAATCTCTGCGTATTGTGGCATGGCAGGTTTTAGTCTGAACACTCCTTTTAGGAACTTTTTAATTCTGTCATCTGTGCTCATTTTTCCCCCATGAGGATGGATAGTGCAGATTTATGTCAGTTAAGGTTATTGTAACCTGCTCCATTTAAAAAAAAAAATCTGTTAAGAATAATGTATGACAAATGGCACAGATGTCAGAAATAACTCTTGGTTGTGTGTGACAAAACCTCCACCAGCTTTTGTAAGTAGTATTGTATTGCTTCATAGTACCTACAGATATGGAAGCTAACATGATGTTCAATGAGCTTTCCTTTTCTCTTATTATTAGTTTCATGGCAAGTAGATACCAGGGTTGTGACTCCCAAACTGGGTAGACTATAATGTCTTTGGCTTTATAATTTTTTATTTTTTGTAAACTTTTAGTTACAAGGGCGAATGGTGGAAAAAACATAAAAAATATGGTTCCCAGTTAAGTGTCAGAGCATCTATGTTAAATGCACAAGGTTCTCTCTTCCATGAGACATGAACATCACATTTTTTATTGATTCTAGAAGCAAATAGATCAAAGTGGGGGACTTCAAACTGATATTTTATTAAAGAATAGGCTTCATTGCTTAATTCCCACTCAGTATTAAAGTTATTTTATTAATACACTCAATGGCGGTAGTGTTGTTAATTTGAATGAATATATTACGGTGACGTTGTGACTTTGCAAAGCATTTTAATCCAAATAAGGCTGTCAGGAGTTCTAACTGATTTATGTGAAATTCTGAGTGTGACCACAAACCACCAACACTCTCGCCACTGCAATGTGTTCCCCATCCAATCAAAGATGCATCCTAAAATATTTCAATTTTGAATTGTCTACAACATATTCTTTTATTTGTGAGATTGATGTTAGAAGACTACCACTTTAAGTCAGGTAAGAGAATAGGTTTTAGTGTCATTGTAGCATCATAGTTATCATGATTTAATGATAAATCTAAGTACATTTTTCTTTCTAATATTTTAGTATGTAATATGCCAAAAAGGTACATCTGGCCAAGCTGCTACTAAAGTGCTTGAAAAATCTCTTATTTAGCAGTCTTAAGCACTTTTTGAATTTTGATACTAAAACTTTAATTCGTTTTTATTGTGGTAGCTCAAGAGTCATTATCATGTAAGTTAATGATGAAATCCAAGAATTTACAAGATGTGCTTGGTGTTAAGACACTCTTTTCATAGTTTATGTCTTGGATCAGAAGTGGCTGCAAGCCTCTTTATGATCACTTGTGGTTCTGCCCACCCCGTTAGGGATACATGATAATATGTATGTATGCATGTATTATAATAAGCCCCAAACAATGAGATAAGTTGAGTGTTGCATCCCTGTTAGCTGTTCATTCATTGTATGTATGACCAATACATAAGTAATCATCAGGTAAATGGTTAATAAGAATCCTTGTTTTTGAAGGACACTGATAACAGGTTTCAGTAATTTTGTAAAGACACTTGGAGCTGTATAAGGCCACAAGGGAGAACTGTGAATTGATACAGGGAATTTTTAACCTGAAAACATAAGTATTTCCTGTTCTCCGGGGCCACAGACACTAAAAAATAAGATTCTTTCAAATCTATGGGGCACATGCAAAAATTATGGTCTACTATTTTTATAGCTGTTATAATGTCCTCCATCTTAAAATGTTCAACTTTGATGAACTTTCCAAGGGGTTTTCAATTAAGAATGAATCTGAACTTCCCATTAGGGGTCTTAGAAATACTTTGGAGATAAATTGATCACTACTATGATTACATGGCTGTATAGCTCCTAGTTCTAGCAGATTAGTGATAGCCTGTTGCATATTGTTCTGTGCTAGATATATTATTTGTAGGTAATATGCTTTGTGTAGGCACTTCAAAAAGAGGAGTTTGATATCCTTTAGATAGAAGTACAGGATTATTAGTAATATGATTCCAACAGGAAAAATATTGTTTTATAATGCCTGCATATACCTGATTGTACAGTGCTTGCTGTGAGGTCCTCGGGGTGCAGCCCTCAAGGGGCATGAACGGCTGTAGCTGTGGCTTCCTTGCTAAGGCAGCGGCTGTGTGGCACAGTTTCAACACACGGTGCCAACGCTCTGGATTGCTACAGTCCTTGGTGTTGGTATAGTCTTCTTGATTTGTGATGAAGACTTCTTCAATTCTTGGCTAGTTTTTATTTTTGACCCCGAGTCAATGCCATAGAGGTGTTTATCTCGCTTGACCTGTTCTATAAAGTTGAAGTTACTGTCTAGAAGTAGTGCAATCAATTGCCCATTTGTTTTAGTTTTTTGAAAGTTAATTCTATTGATCTCCTTTTTTCCCATTAAGTCTGTCGTCATTTGGCCCACAATTGTTGTAGCCATTCTCAACTGATGTTGTACCCTTTCAACAGATTGATCCCTCAGTTTAGAGCTCTCTGTCATGACAGACTTAACTTCCTCGTTAAGAATTGGTGCTTCCAATAGTTGACAATTCTCTGGCAATTTGTACTTTTTTAGTATATTGTTTTGGAACGCGTCAATCATGTTGTCCTGAGAGATAATTTCTCCATCCTTGAAGCGACATGGTCCTGGTAACTGTTGCTGCTCATTGGGCTTGATTGTTTTAACAACTTCTATCACGTTGCTGCATTCTTTGTTCACATATTCTGAAAACCATCAACCATATTTTGCCTTTTTTGTCTACTAAAAAGTTCACGTGTTCCGATTTGTAGACTAAATAAGTAGGTGCACCGTATCATGTACGTGTGCTTTTGGTATCTCGTACCGAATCAAAGCTGTGGTATCTCGTACCAAGTTTGATCTTCGTGCTCAATTGTATCTCGTACAGGCACGGTAAGCAGGTAGCTTTTTGTCTACTAGAACATCGCGTGTTCTGATTTGTAGACTAAATAAGTAGTACACCGTATCACGTACGTGTGCTTTTGGTATCTCGTACCGAATCAAAGCTGTGGTATCTCGTACCAAGTTTGATCTTCGTGCTCAATTGTATCTCGTACAGGCACGGTAAGTATGCTACAGGGAGAAGGTTAGTAGGTACCTACAAGATGAAATCTGAAAATACAAGGAGACTTGTTACCTTCCGATGATGGACTGGAGATAGGTGAAGGGTCCCGACGAAGACGTGATCTGGAACGACTTCTGCTACGGCTTCTACTGAGTTCCCGGTGTTTTCGGTGAAGCCGCCTTTCGTATTTTACGATCTTTTTTCGTAATTTCTTAGCACTGGGCATGTCTACCAACGAACTATTATCACTGATAACAAAACCACTTAATATTGTGGAAGATTAACTGGATTTGCAAGGATTTTGCAAAAAATATTCAGAAATCGAACGATGCCGGCAGAGCGCGCGAAGAAAAAGTGACAGCTAGTGTTGCCACAGCCATAACAAGGTTTATGCTACTATGTTTTTTTTTTTTTTATCTATACTCTAAATAAATTCGCGATGCCATTGAGTAGCGAAAAGGAAAAACTACACTGTAAATCAATTTATATTTCAGATCAACATGAAATAAAATAGTTTTAAGGTATATCAAGGTCACTTTTGTAAATTAATAATATTAGGTATAACTTTTTATAATTAGAATATGAACACATAAAATAGTTTTTAAGGAATAATAAAGTTACTCTCTCTACCCAATTTTTTGTTCATGAATCTTTTGTAAACTTTTTATTTTAAGTCTTGTTTTCTTGTAATATGATTGCACTGTTGAACCTGAAAGAGAAAACATGACACTTTAGATAAGTATATTACTAAGTATGTAGGTACAGTCAGCAAGGGAAATGTATTCAAGTCCATTTAGCTTGAGTTCTATGACAGCTGTCAAATCAGTACCTAGATAGATAACACTTTATTCAAAGTCAAAGTCAAAGCAAAAAAAATATTACTTAAAATCACTGGGATCACTTGAACACGTCTTAAATCTATTGTCTACCACACAACGTAAATAGACAAAAAGAATGGTAAAAACAATGGGCGGCCTTGTTGCCAAAAGCGATTTCTATCAGGCAGCCTAGGATGGATTGGATGAAACAAAAACATAGAAGGGGCAAATTGTTGTGGTTATTGTTATTATGTATCCTACTAATATTATAAACGCGAAAGTTATATGTATGGATGTTCGTTACTCTTTCACGCCTAAACGGCTACACGGATTTGAATGAAACTTGGAATATACATAGTACAGTACTGGATTAACATATAGGCTATTTTTATCCGGGTACCACACGAGCGAAGCCGCGGGCGGCAGCTAGTACCTATTTTTATAAAAATAAAATGAGTTTCTGTTATCAATTTATTCTATCAGCTATCCTGCTTTCACCCAGCTCATGATTAATTTTCAATCTTGATTATCTACTGAACTCATGATCCTACGATCAAAATTCTGAGTAATATTTGCAGGTTTGCCTTGACAATTTCAAGGCACAGTTAACATTTTTCTACATCAAGACGAAAAAGTGATTAATAAACTCATAATAAGTGTTTGAGTTAAATGAAATTAAAAATAATAAATATTTGTGGACATTTGACACAGCGCCATCTAGCCCCAAACTAAGCAAAGCTTGTACATACTATGGACACCAAATGACTGATAGAATACTTATATACTTTGTTTTTGTAAATACATACTTATAATACTGCAACACCCAGACCCGGAAGACATATTTGCAGAACATACAAACATTTATCCCATAGCGGAAATCGAACCCGCACCTCTCTCTTTCAGCCGAGCACTCGCCCGCCACGCCACCGAGGTCGTCGAAATGAACAGTGTTAGTCAACTTTCGTTGCTAACTGAGGCACAAACATCCACACATCCTCACAAACTTTCGCATTTATAATATTAGTAGGATAGTAAGATATCACCAAATATTAATAAACTTACGCTAATAACATTTTCTTTCAAAAGTATTCAGAAACGGGATTGTGTATGACCCTGAACTGATTAGAATGAAGCTTGTGGAATACTTTTATCAATTACTAGCTGTTGCCCGCGACTTCGTTCGCGTGTAGTACATTATTTTGTTCTATAATCAATAGTTTCCGCAGCGCACGCCTAAAACTATTTTGGGTTTTCTACCTTTGGTTACAATATTGCAATTTTCTTACGGATCCCTAATTTTTTTGAAAATATATTAAAGCCTTTACTGGTCCCTGATAATGTAGCTTTCTATTGGTGAAAGAATTTTTGCTATCGGTATAATAGTTTCGGAGCCTATTCATTACAAACAAACAAAAAAAAATCTTTCCTCTTTATAATATTAGTATGATAATTATTTAGTTTATCTTTACATAACATACATAATTATCACGCCCGTAGGTATCCCTAATAAATAAATAAAAATATTTTATTTCGGACTACAAGATCCATAATTTGTTAGTAATAGGGTGGGCAGAGCCACAAGTAAACAAGAAAACTTGCAGCCACTTCTGATTTAGCCCTAAGATGGATATGAACCATGGTGACAGGTAATAAGCCCATCTCACATTATAAATGGTCCATCATGTTGGAGAGGATACTATCCCTTAGTCGACTTTTACTACAAGCTCGGGGAGAGAAGCAGCTGGACGCATTCTATGCTTTTTCTTTACTCCCAGTCCAGCAGAGAATAATCTTATCTTTATCTCTACGACATAACATAAGTACAACATATTTAACATTATAGAAGAAACAAGTGGAACGATTTTGTCAGTTTTTTAACCCCCATGGACCCTTACACCATAAGAAAAAAGTAAGTTCGTATGAGCTAGCGGCCAACTCTTGTAATGGATTTCTTAGGCCGCCGAAAGGCCTCCGTCATGGCTTAACGACTTAAAAGCCGGGACCGACAATTTGACGGACCGAGAAAATGCAATACACTCTCCAAGTTGCATGCTTTTAAGATTTAGACCAGCTAGCGTATTTTAAAATTCATTTCATTTCCCTTGGAGATACGTTATAATATAGTTTGACGTTTGTCATTTCAAATTTTTGCCAGTTGCATGTTACAAGGCTTTAAATGGGTCACCCTTAGTAACATTTGAAGGGCAAAGTATCCATATTACACAATAACTTAATATTATATTTAAAATAAAACTTATCTGTAACAACTAGGTCATAGTCAGATAATTATTCAAGTTCATTTGATTCTGGTTGCGTTTCGACAGCTTTTTTATCGAACTAGCTTCAGCGCGTGGCCTCGCTCGCGTTTTTCCCGCTTAAAAATCTTATAATGTTAAGTAGGTAAAATTGTTGTTTGCCATAAAACATTTTGGATCTTATTTTTCTCAACGGATCAGTATTGCCATTCAGCGTGGCAATGCGGCCAGCGTCTTGGGCACGCCGTCTGATGAGCTGGATCATGTGAGCTATCTATAGACCACTTGCAACGGCCTTTAGATAGCCCGACCATCGATATAATAACTCGTTGAGCCCGACTGTTTCTTTTGTATTTTGTAAATTATATTTGTATAGTTGTAAGTTTCTTTATATAAATTAAATTTTAAAACAAAATATAAAGATAAAAACAATGGGCGGCCTTATTGCTAAAAACGAAGCCCGCCAGGCAACCTAAGATGGATTGGTTGGTACAAAAACATCCTTTCTTACTCATGTCATCTTTCATACAATCTAACACTTTTTCCAACTATATTATCCTGATAAACAAAAAAGACAGTGTTTTTTCCGCGAGTAAAATCGGGCAGGGCCAACTATTAATATCCTTATGTGTTATTTGACACAATAAATTATAAATCTATACCTATAAAAGTGCTTAACCTGACTGACTGACTGATTCATCATCATCATCTTCCTGCCCTTATCCCACTCTATGTGGGGTCGGCACAGCATGATCCTTGGATCATGGTGTAAGAGTTTTGGCTAAGGTGTTTTATGACCGGCCGCCTGCCTGACGTCAACCCTCCTTGGGAATACTTGCTTATTGTATCTCATCATGTTGGAGGATACTATCCCTTAGTCGACTTTTACAACATGCTCGGGGAGAGAAGCAGCTGGACGCATTCTATGTTTTTTCTTTACTCCCAGTCCAGCAGAGAAGTTTGAAGCTAGAAAGCTGAAACTTGGAATATAGGTAGCTTCCTTTTATAGCAAAAGCACCCACTAAGGCGGGATTTTTCGAAATTCAACCCCTAAAAGGGGGAAAATGAGTGAAAACATTTGTATGGAACTTTTTAACGCGTTTTGCGATTTGCTTTAAACTCGCTTCGGATACTGTAAATGCTAAATAAATGGGTATATGTTTCAGGATTTTTTAAAACCACCTTTAAAAAAGGGTGAAATGGGGTAACAAAATTTATATTGGAACATTTTAAAGGGTGGGCGGTGCGTTACTTATAAAAATAAACACGTACGAAGTCGCGGGCAAAAGCTTACTATAAATCTATCATATTAATAGTTACATGTATACCTACTTATTTTTTATCCTACTTTTTATAACGCATACATTTTGCACATTGACGTGTCAAAAAAAGGTTAACATGAGTGAGCTACAAGTTAATTATATGTATAACTCAGACCACACTAGTCCAGTTGGTGGTCTTTCGAACAAGTGTGGTGAAAGGCTCCTCTCGTGGACTTGATTTTTTCGAACTTTTCCAGGTTCTACGATATGCCGGTCATCTCACGATGTTTCCTTCACCGTTTGAGAGTAGGTCCGTAGGTAGGACGGAGTTTTTAGGCCACCTAAAGGCCTCCGTAATGCCACTTGCGGTCACTCATCCTAATTATAACCGCGCACAACGCTGCTTAAGGACGTACTAAAAATTATCAATGGTTTTTGGGTACCATTTAATGAACCAGGAATCACAAATGTAGAGACAACATGGTATTAAATTAAAGGTAATATATTCATCTCTAAAGATAGCGAATAAAAAATGGGCAGTCCTATACAACATTTTCACATAAATACGTTTTTACCATCGAATACCAAATTAAATTAATTAGATTCTTAAATCGCTAAAAATATCGAGAAATGGTGCCTGAATAGGTACATATATAGCTAAATCCGCTGCATATTTTAACGTGAAAATAAGAAAAAATTGTAGCATAAACAGTCTTCTATGCGTGTAGCTTATTATTTTGTACCCAAATAAATTACTTTAAAAGAATAGACAATAATAAAACGCACTATAATTTTTCCATATATTCAACGATTAATCAAGAACGTCTGAGCAAGCTACGCGATCGACTAGCTTTAAACCAACGACCTTAGGATCAGAAGGCGGGGCCGTTACCACTAGACCACACTGCTCTGTTTACCTACTAACTTTTTATCTTATTTTTTATAACAATATACACAAATAGGTGTACTTTTTGTGTTTAATTGACGTGTCGGAAAAAGGATTACTCCGTAGGTAGATACTATATACCTAGGTAAACAACGTAGCTCAGTCCACTACCTACCTATTACCTAATTTGCCTATTTTTGTATTGACGTCAATACATTTTTAGGGTTCCGTACCTGTAGCGTGCCAACGGGGCCCTATTACTAACCCTCCGCTGTCCGTCGGTCCGTCGCCGTCGCTCTGTCTGTCAGCGTACTGTATATCAAGAACCGTAATAGAGATTTGAAATTTTCACAGTGTGCATTACTATTGCTGCTATAACAACAAATAATAAAATCCTTACTAATGTTATAAACGCGAAAGTTTGTTAGTATCGATGTTTGTTACTCCCTCTTACTCGTAACTACTGAACAGATTTGAATGAAACTTGGAATATACATAGTACCTACATGTGCTGGATAACAAATGTAGGCTTTTTTATGCGGATATCACGTGAGCGAAGCCGCGGGCGGCATCTAGTAAATATAAAAGTGGAATCATACAAGACACCATTTATGCAGGTACTTAAGTACATTTAGGATGGTACGGAACCCTTCGTATGCGAATTCGTCTCGCACTTGACCGGTTTTTTTATCTGTAGGTATCTGTCCTAAAAAGTGTACAAAAAAGTAAAGTACTCAGACGTAGGTAGATTTTAATTGATCAACACAACACTTTGATCACACAATGCATGAAAGAAGCCTTTGACTCATATATCCTTTCACCACACTAGTTCGAACGAAAAAATAATACGTCTAGATACTTGATCACACCAATTATCCGTAGGTTTAATATGTTCCCACTTATCTCCGTAACGGCTGGACAGATTTGACAGAAACTTCTAATAAACATAGTTTAGGATCTGGTGGGTCATAAAGGCAACTATATCTGATCTGCTGCTGAATTGAATTGCGTACGATTTATCAAAATTCCGATTATTTTACGGCCAAATTTTTAATTTGCTACTGAATCGAATTTGGTACCTACAATTAAACGATTCGGACCATTTAACGAAAATTACAGGTAACGCTTTAGGATTTGTTATAAATTCGAAAAATGAATTGCAATTTTATACTCTAGCCAAATTCGTAGAATAAAGGCAAACAAAAACCGTGTGATTATTTAAATCACAATTTTGTGAATAAATCGGCAGGATGAGCAATATTTGTAATTTAAATAATTATTATTACGTTTATAATAGGTTTTTATCAACATTTTAGGTAAGATATTTGTTTACCTTTTATTCTACATCGAACTTGGCTGGAGAATAGATGAATTGCTCAAAGTGGCTGACGATAATAATAGTAATCCAAAAGTTTGTGAGGAGTTTGTATGCCATTATCACTGGCATTAAGGATAAAACAGTGAGTAAACCATTGTTTTATTCGACGACCTCGGTGGCGTGGCGGGTGAGTGTTAGGCTGAGACGCAAGAGGCGCGGGTTCGATTCCCGCTACGGGAGAAATGTTTGTATGTTCTGCAAATATTTCTTCCGGGTCTGGGTGTTGTAGTATTATTTAAGTAAGTAAGTATGTACTAACAAAAAAGTTTATAAGAATCTATCAGCCATCTGGTGCCCATAGTAGAAGCTTTGCTTAGTTTGGGGCTAGATGGCGCTGTGTGAAATGTCCACAAATATTTATTTATTTATACTAGTTAGCTTGCCATTCATTTGATTCACTCTTCTGCTGGACTGGAAGTAAGGAAAAATTCGTCCAGCTGCTTCTTTCCCGGAGCTTGTCGTAAAAGTCGACTAAAGGATAGTACCCTCTAATATGATGGACCATCTATAATGGGCGATGGGCTGATCACCTGTCACCATAGTTCACCGTACCCATCTTGGGACTTTGAATCAGGAGTGGTAGTAAGTTTTCTTATGATTACTTGTGGCTCTGCCCACCCCGTTAGGGTTACGGGCGTGATCATTATGTATGTATAAATAAGTTCTAATAAGATTTTATAAAGTGATTACACTTACACTTGAATTATAAATTGTTTGTCCTGGTAGACGTCACTCATTTTCCAAAACCTCTGTTTTGTCTAACGCCTGTCTCTTACGATAGTTGAAATTAAACTATTTCGCTTTATTTGTCTCGCAAAATGATACAGACTCCAACAAAGAGTTGTGAACAGATGAGAATTTAGATAAGTATTTGCCTACAGCTATGACTTTTATTAGATGTAAAACGTTGACAGAATGGTGACCGAGGACCGGCAAGAGAAGTGTTGTACGTCCAACAACATGATAGATAAACGAATAAAGTTAAAAATCTTCAAAAGTGCGCTATAGAAACTAAAAAATAGACGTAGATTGGGTTAAAAGTTCTCATCCACAAAGCTCGTTACAAAAACTGGATGGTACCTTAGAAATGCCATAGAATTAATGAGAAATCGTGAAATAAATCTATACTTTTGCATATAAAATACTTCTTTCTGGATCAGTTTACATGACAGAAACCAAATAAAATAGTTTTTGAGCCTTTTTGAGCTACTCTGCTGGACTGGGAGTAAGGAAAAATATAGAATGCGTCCAGCTGCTTCTTTGCCCGAGTACATCGTAAAAGTCGACAAAGGAGTAGTATTCTTTCCAACATGATGGACCACCTATATGGGCGATGGGCTAACCACCTGTCACCATGGTTCACCAAATCCATCTTCAGATTTTGAATCAGGAAGTGGCTGCAAGCTTTCTAATGATTACCTGTGGCTCTCTCTGCTCACCCCATTACGGATACGGGCATGATAATATGAGATGACTGTCACTTTCATTTGACTAAGTCAAAATGATGCTGCTCTTCTGTTCAATACAAACTCATCTTTGCCTACAAAGTTGCTGATAACACTATCATTTCGCGACCTTCGGTCTTACTGAGAAGTGAAGTACGTAAAGCAAGTTCCAAATTCGTATTTTATGCAAGTCTATCTAGCAACTAGCAAGCTTCCATATTTTACAGTTCCTCCAATAGGTTTGTTCCACAAAAATTTTTTGGGTAGAGAAAATTCAAATGAATTCAAAATCAATCCAGCAGTTTGGTAGTTTCTATAATGGTCATAAAATATTTTTACGGCTTACATAAGCACACGCGATAAAAATACAACACCCTTAGATATAGAATTATTTTGTTGTCTGTCTGTCTGTTCGATCATGTCAAAACCTTTTTTACTCAAGTGTGCGAACTTCGACCAAATAAACACTGTCTATTTGTTTATTTTATCGAAGAGTGCGAAGAATATAGTAATGGTTTTGGGGTGTATGTGGATTCCTTTAGCTGGCGCTGTAATCCAAATGGCAGAAAGGATTTTGTAAAATGAGCTGTCATTGGATTCGTAATTTCGTATGGATCACATGTGATGTGACATAGGCTTTACAAAATGACAAGAAATCCAATATGGCGACTATAGAAGTCACTTTTTATATTTATTTCTTAGGCTGAGGCTGCAGTCCAAACGGCTGGATGGATTTTGACAAATGAGATGTCGTTTGATTCATCTGAATATAAAAAAATCCAAAATGGCGGCTTTAAGAGAACACCTTTTATTTATTCCATAGGCTGAGGCTGAAAGGACGGCTGGACGGATTTTAACAAATGAGCTGAATTGTCCGGATCTCAAGAGTGATATAGGTTACACAAAATGACAAAAAAATCCAAAATGGCGGCTGTAGTTATCTAATTTCTACGCAGTTGGATTTTTTTATAATTAATAGGTACTTGTTTCATCTGACTTAGGTAGTTCGAAATAAGAACGTAATTATAATTATATATCGTACCTATTATTACTCTTCACATATATTTACTTATGATCTAAGAAACCTCTGAGCACCTCTTTGATCTAGGACCTTTGTTCTGTCCTTCATCAGAACAGCCTCATGTTATAATACCAATCTACACACATAATTATAATGTAATGTTGATCAATATCACGTCTGTTTCCGATACCTATCTATCTAGTCGTATCAGTAGCTTTTTTGAACCAGTGTGATGAAAGGATTTAAAGGCTGCTTTCGTGCATTTAAACATGGTATTCAAACTTTTTAAAATCTACATGCCGGTTTCATGTAGAAAAAATTTGAACCCAAAAATCCATTGGTGCACGACCGGATTTGAACCCAACAACTAGACCACCAGTGCGGTGTGATGCCTATAATGTTTGTTTCAGATCTGAGTATCATTTACTCGTAATTTCTGATACTCAAAACAAAGGGCAATGTATGTGCCTGTTGGCTGTCATATTTTTTTACATACCTGACTAAACAACTTCACTATTGCAGCCTAGACAATCCTATCTTTGTTATTAATACATAATGCTCGTATAAATGCGACAGTCTGGAAGTATGTTTGTGTTTGAACTTTGAATGAAATTTGGCTAGGACATAGTTTGTGACCTGGAAGTCAAGATCATGGCATTATAAACTACTTTTAAGTCGGCACCTTTAAACGACTGAAACTTCTTACCAACTTTCACAGGTCCGATCAAGTTATGGTGTTCTGTTATTTAAATTTTTAATATATTAACTGAGTTTAATTCTTTTTTTGAATATGATTTTGTTATAAATAATCTATAAATTATTATAGTAAATTTAATATTTATTTGCAAAGACAAAATATAATCACATAAAGAACTAAGTGATTGTTGTAATCGGCAATAATAAGAAATTAAAATGAGCTCAGTTTTCTATCTAAGTTCGCCTACAGATAGAAAACAGAGCTATAACTTGTTGAATAGATGTGATTAAACATGGTTTTTTACTTGTCTCATAAAAAACTTGAATCATTGATTTTATCCGAGCGAAGAAGCCAGCAGAAGCTGATACAAATACCTTATTTACTCCAATTCCTCACCTCTGACCTGATGTTTGTTATCACCATTTTACGTAAGTTCGTGCACGTGATGTTTTCATTCACAGTTTTCTCCACGGGCTTTTACTTACCATACTAATCTAGGTATGTTAAAGAACTTATAAATAATAATAAATAAATATTTGAGGACATATCACACAGCACCATCTAGCCCCAAATTAAGCAAGGCTTTTACTATGGGAACCAGATGGTTGATAGAATACTTTTATTATTTTTTTTAAATAGATACTTATGATAAATATTACAACACCCAGACCCGGAAGAAATATTTGCAGAGCATGCAAACATTCTCCCGCAGCGGGAATCGAACTAACTAAGTTACCGTTTGAGAGTACACTACTGAATTTGAGCCCACGACCTTAGGATCGGAAGGTGGGGTTACCACCAACAAGACCACCAGTGCTCTCTTTAGCTAGAGAGCAAAATTAACGCCTAAGTAAAATATAACAGCTAGCTCTTTTAAATAAAATTGCTCTTACTAGTTATTGAGGCTATGAGGTCTTATTCGCATTGAGAGCACTGGCGGTCTAGTGGTAGGTACCTAGCGGCCCTGCCTCGGCTCAATAAATACATCTTCCAAGGGCCCTGCCTAGAATAAAAGAATAAGTAATTCTTTATCTATGAAAAAAATTGAGCTATGAAAACTTCAAATATGACACAATTTCGCATCATTTTGTCAAAATTACCGTGATGATTGGAACCAAAATTATTTACCTCTAAATTTTTGTGTTTTTGTACGAAAATCATCAAAATTTCAGTTTTATATTTAAGTTAATGCATGAAAATAAAAATAAGTACTTATAGTAATCAAGTATAGCAGGGAACAAATACGAAGGTAGGTAACGAATATCCGTAGGTACTTCAAATTTACCATGACAATTTTATTTACACTCTAAATAAATACATTTTAATAAGGTAGGGTACCATACCAGAACAAAACAAGGGCTTGTGTATAAGCAATATTATCATCTATGGCATCCGAAATAAGTACAATTGTTCGATTTCGCACCACGGCACGTCACGTTTGCGTTTAGAAACGCGATGGCCTCACAAGTTATGTGGCATGTTTTGTTTGGCCATACCTACATACGCCAAATTCTTTTTCTTACAGGAACAAAATGCCATTTCTTAAGATACCCCCCAATATCCGCACCTCAATAGAGGCCCACGGCAAATGGCTGAGGATAGTGAACCAAGCCCAGGAGCTCGTCAATGAGGACCAGGATCTACAGGTATTATGTGGACATCACTAGTGGCTTAGATGGGCCGTAGTGGCCCAGGTTCTCTTTTGGATCAATGGTTCTCTCTTAAATAAATAAAATAAATATTTGAGGACATATCACACAGCGCCATCTAGCCCCAAACTAAGCAAAGCTTGTACTATGGGCACCAGCTGGCTGATAGAATACTTATATAAGTACTTCTTTTGTAAATACATACTACAATACCCAAACCTGAAAGAAATATTTGCAGAACATGCAAACATTTCTCCCGCAGCGGGAATCGAACCCGCCGTAAATAATAATAGAAGAACCAAAATATTAGTTGCTACCGATATTTTGTTGTGGTACCATGGTACTCGTAGTTTCTGATACCCACGACACAGGGAATCCTAGTGTGGGGCCAGGACTATGTATGTGACTGTTGGGTGTTATTTATTTATTTTTCAATTTCAGGAAAAAGCAGCAAAGTTTCTTCGTCTGAAGGAGAGATCTCTGCCCCCAGAAGTACTTGGTAGAAACTACGCACAGTACTGTGACCTCATCAACAGCATGTACAACGCATATCTGAACAGCGTTCATATGCAACGGTCGCCTTACATGTTGGAGATCATAAGTGTTCTAATGAAGAGGTAAGCAAAGCCCTTCTTTACATTTACATTTTAATACATACATATTATCACGCTTCATCATCTTCCTGACCTTATCCCACTCTATGTGGTGTCGGCACAGCATGATCCTTGGATCATGCTGTAAGAGTTTTGGCTAAGGTGTTTTATGACCGGCCGCCTGTCTGACGTCAACCCTCCTTGGGAATACTTGCTTATTGTATTTCATCATGTTGGAGGATACTATCCCTTAGTCGACTTTTACGACATGCTCGGGGAGAGAAGCAGCGGGACGTATTTTATGTTCTTTCCTGCTCCCAGCGTCCAGCTGCTTCTCTCCCCGAGCATGTTGTAAAAGTCGACTAAGGGATAGTATCCTCTCCAACATGATGACCATTTATATGGGCGATGGACTGATCACCTGTCACCATATTCATTAGATTCATCTTGGAATTTTAAATCAGAAGTTGCTGTAGTTTTCTTATGATTTCTTGAGGCTTTTCAAATCCCATTAGGGATACCGGCGTGATAATTATGGTATGTATATGTATTTTCCAGGCTTTATGAACTGCGTAACGAGTTAGTTCATCTTATAGTCAATGACTACATATATGTTGATACAGCTCTGTCCCAATTGCTGAAGACTCCGTATGACATCCAGGTAAGCATTTTAATGTCATCCTTCTGACTGATGCCCGGTTCAAATTACTCTACTAACTCTGACGGCCTCGGTGGCGTGGCGGGCGATTGCTCGGCAGAGACGCAAGAGGCGCGTGTTCGATTCCCGCTGCGAAAGAAATGTTTGCATGTTCTGCAAATATTTCTTCCGGGTCTGGGTGTTGTGGTACCATGGTACTCGTAGTTTCTGATACCCACGACACAGGGAATCCTAGTGTGGGGTCAGGACTATGTGTATGACTGTTGGGTGTTATTTATTATTATGACTTAAACCACACAGTAAAAACTGCTCAGTTCAGAACTAGATGGCGCTGTGTCTCCTCCAATATTTACTTATTTCAGATAGTAGTTCCGTACCATATTCCTTTGGAAAGCAGACCTGACTCCATGGAACAGCTTCTGCAGAAGATGTGGATGGAATCCCTGAAACGGAAGAATGCACCGCCAGTTATTGTAAGCTCGAATCTAAACTTAACATAAGATCACTGGTGGTCTAGTGGTGAAGGCCCTGCCTTGCGGTCCTATCGTGGGTTTGAGTCTTATATGGATTTTTCTGTTCGAAAAATTGATGTACGCTTTGACGGTGTACCTATCTACTCTCAAACGACGAAGGAAAACATCGTGAGGAAACCGACATGTCATAGAACCAAAAAAGTTCGAAAACAGTTGATGACCTCTGTGGCGAGGTGGGCGAGTGCTCGGCTGAGATGCAAGAGACGCGGGTTCGATTCCCGCTACGGGAGAAATGTTTGTTACATGTTCTGCAAATTTCTTCCGGGTCTGGGTGTTGTAGTATTATGTATTGTAAGTATGTATTTACAAAAAAAAGTATATAAGTATTGTATCAGCCATCTGGTTCCCATATTACAAGCTTTGCTTAGTTTGGGGCTAGATGGCGCTGTGTGAAATGTCCAAAAATATTTATTATTTATTTTAAGTGCATGAAAGAAGCCTTTGAGGTGCACCTTAAATACTTTCGAAATAAATAATGACACGATTATTAGAAGTAGGTACAGGTGCTATGGTTGATTTGGTGATGGTTTTCAGAAGAAGCCATTAGCTCAGACTGGCAATGATGATGGTTTACAACAGGAGTCATATCACAGGGAACCTTCAGTGGAAGAAGTTACTCCTGGTAAAAACATTTACTATCTAAGGATCTGTACTCGGAAGGGTACCAATGATGGGATGGGACTCTAACAGGTACTAAGTATTAGGGTCCCATTGTCCTCCGCTGTCCGTCCGTCCGTCTGTCAGTGGGCTGTATCTCATGAACCGTAATAAGTAGAGAGTTGAAATTTTCGCAGTGTGTATTTATTTATTTATATTGCCTTTATAAAATAAATAATGTGTATATTCCAAGTTTCATTTAAATCCATTCAGTAGTTTTTGCGTGAAAGAGTAACAAAGATCCATACATCCTTACATACAAACTTTCGCGTTTATAATATTTAGTACGGATTATTGTGTTTTAGATGAGAGTGTTCATACAATCACACCAGAAGAATACATTCAAGCTAGCATCATACAAAAACAGGAACGATTTAGGTAAATCTGTCCTTCATTATTTCATAACATACAGTAGGCAGGCACTTATTACCTATAGCATTTTTTGTATGGATTTATGCATATTATCAAGCTCGTATAGCTAATGGGGTGGGCAGAGTCACAAGTAATCATAAGAAAACTTGCAGCCACTCCTGATTCAAAGTCCTATGATGGATATTGTGAACCATGGTGACAGGTGAAAGTTTTTAAACTATGAAAATAATTATTTCGTTTTTGAACAAGAAAATCTTCAACGCTATTAGTTTCTCTCAATCTGCTCAGCATGAGCACCGAGAATTTATTTTCTTTTTAATGTCTCCATGGATCTCTTTCATTTGACTCCTCCATCCAATTTTCATTCACCGCCCTTTCCAGTCCAGGTTTATATTTTATATTTTAATTTAATTAATATTATTATTATAAGGATGAAATATGGCTTGATATTTATGGCTGAAATAAAATGATTTTAATTTTAATTTTTTTTTTTATGAAAGCACTGGTGGTATAGTTGGTAGTGACCCCGCCTTCCGATCTTAAGGTCGTGGGTTCAAATCCTGTCATGTACCAATGTATTTTTCTGTGCGAAAAATTTATGTGCACTATACCAGTACTCTCAAACGGTGAAGGAAAACATCGTGAGGAAACCCGCGGCTTAGTCAGCTCCGCACGTATTGACCATGTCTTTCCTGTGGACAAGGCCGACTAAGCTGAGAGGATGGAATAGGTGCTGGGCAAGCCTACTCCATCTTAATTCGTCCCGGGCACTACAGCGTCCCGTTAGTAAGGGAAAAGTTGCCTCCTGACGCTATATAAATCATCTACTATGGATGGCAAAAGACCTTAGTCTATATTTTCAGGCAATACTTCTTAGAAGATTATAGAGCAAAATGCAGAACAAGAAGAATGTACTTCGCTGAGAAGGTCGTTGAACCCCCGATTAATTTGAAGATCAAAGCGGCCATACGCATCCAGGACATGTACAGGTAAGAACAACAGAAAAGCCTACATAAAAAGCTGCAATAACTAGATAACAAGTAACAAATAATATTTTTTATCAAACCCATGACGATAAGAACATTGTCATCTACAAAATACTAAAAAATAGCCTATATGTTGATCCAGTACATGTACTATGTATATTCAAAGTTTCATTCAAATCCGTTCAGCCGTTTAGACGTGAAAGAGTAACAAACATCCATACATCCATGCATACAAACTTTCGCGTTTATAATATTAGGATCATCATTGCGTTAGTTCGTTTATCTGAAGCTAGACGAAAATTGCCGAAGCGCACAATATTTGTGGTAGGTATTACAATTCAATTCAATTCAATTTATTTATTGGTAACATTATAGGTTACAAGTCAGTTTAAAAATAATAGTTAAGTAAGTAAATACATTTCGTGTGGGAAATTTGACTGTCTCTTGACTGATTTTACCTATTTATTTTGCTGTAAGTACTGACAATCTATGGACAATATATATTATTGCAGAAGGTTTATGAAGATAAAGAGAGAGAGATTAAAGGATTCCAAAAGAGATTTGTTGTTGGGACTCATTCCTGACCCCTATAAAAAGAGGCTGAGCTTTGAAGAGGAGAATACTAAGGTATTGTTTTTAACGCCAAACAGTCTCAGTTTTGAACCCGCACTAGGCTCCCCCTGGTGGGTATTAAAAACTACGACTATTAACCAACACCACAAAACACAGACAGGAAGATTATAATAAGGAATATGTATGTGTGTTGAAACACATGAGGGTCCAATAAATTTTGTGTAATATATACTTTATTACATCAGAGTTATACCTCCATCAATATTAATATTAGCGAATCTAATATCGCATAAGCGAAGGGTTACCTATGCCCAGCTGTGGGCAAAGTCAGGCTTAGATGGTAATGATGGCTGGTATGACAGGTTCACTATTATCGATTAAGGTAGGTACCTACCTATATCCAAGAGTACAATCGCTAGCGTGTTTAAAAGTGAATTTTAATACAGATGTATGAAAGACGTCGCAACACAAGAAAGAAGATAGAAGACGCTTATAAAAGAGAGATGGAGAGAGAGAACAAGAGACTGATTATGTTTAAGAGAGATAACCAAATCGCTGATATAACGGATCATGTCAGAGAATGGTTCAGGGAATGGTAAGACATACATTCTTAAATAATATCACGGATCCCTGCGATCCTGACATACTTCTTTCGCTTCATTCACTCTTGTAATATTCTTCATACATGCTCGTCGGTTTAGGGAACTATTTACCTGGTCAGTATTTAATCGTATGAAGTTTAATTAGCGTCCAGTACACATACCAAGTAACTCTAGAATAAACTAAGTAGGCAGAACAGATACGTCCGTTCGGCACGAGCTCTAAGAATAGACTGCCCGCCCGCCCCAACGGCCGCATCTAAGCATGACTCGGCTGTGACGTCACGCTTGCGTTCTGTATGTAGTGAGTCAGTGTTGCCGCAGTGTGATTGTAGATGGCACTATAATGAATCTCAGACATATAATGAAATTATTTTTAGGTTTTACGGATACGGATTCTTTCCGGAGTTTCCGTACGAAATAGAGGGAGGTACTATGATGGTCATCAATGGGACCTACCCCTCCATTGCTGAGAAGATAGTGGAGGATGAGAAATACCTGGCTGCCACCAAGGGGAAGACCAAGGAACAGGTTAGTGATACAGCTTCCGACCGCGTTTTCGTTTGCGTGGTAGGTGATGAAAATTAGCCTACCTATATCACTCTCCGATTTATAAACTATAACTACATACCTACCTAATCTACATATTATTACGTCCGTATCCCTAATGGGGTGGGCAAAGCCACAAGAAATCATAAGAAAACTTGCAGCAACTCCTGATGCAAAGCCCGTTACGCCATGATTCTATCTATCAAGTCGTGACACTTACGAACAAGTGTGGTGAAAGGATTTAACGAGCGCCTCAAAAGCTAATTTCGTGCACTTGGCACATATTTTTGAACTTTTTTGGTTCTACAACATGCCGGTTTCCTGAGGATGTTTTCATTCATCGTTTGAGAGAACTGGTATAACACACATAGTACATTTTTCGAACAGAAAAATCCATTAGGCGCGACCACCAGTGCTCTCACGCCATGATTGAGGTACAAACATCGTCACACCCTCAAAATTTTGCATTTATTTAAGTATAATAGTTATACTATATGATTTTACTTGTAGTTGGCACAAGAAAAGCAGCAAGCCAAAGCGGACGCAGCCCTAAAAGCGGAAGTAGAAAGAGAAGCGAAGAAGAAGGAAGCGGAACAGGTCTTCAAGCTGAAGTGTAACCCTACCTCCGACCCTGGGTACCAGGTGCAGCAGTCCGCTGTGATGGGGGATGTTTCCGCTGTAAGTTTACAAGAGTTGCCAAGATTAAAATCTAGATAGAGCTCTTACAAATTTTAGATTTTCGGCAGAAGTTGCCTAGATGAGGAACTAGATAGCGCTGTTCATATTTTTTGTTAGTTCATAGGAACATTATGTTAATATCCGCGAAACGAAGAAATCATAGGACATAGTTTTGTGTGTCATGTATGCTTGAGTTATGTTCAGAACTGGAGTCATGGTGGAAAAAACCTACAATTTTCTTAATATTAGTAGAAGACGCTCAAACAAAAAATTAGGTGTCACTGTTATAATTTTTTTGTGTGTTGCTTAGAAAGAAATTAGATGGCGCTGTCACAAATTATTAAAATAAGTTTTACGTTTGTTTTTGCAGGCACTGCAAAGATACCGCACCGCGTGGTCTTTATACGACCGTTTTCCCGCTGAAACCTGCGCGGATACGATATACGGGTATTTTTTACTTCTACCGTACACAAGCTGTGGAGGGGGATGTAAGCATCTCACACCATACTTATCACACACACATACCACAACTTTGAGTTTTAGCTAAGGTGTTTATGACCGGCCGCCTGCCTGACGACAACCCTCCTTGGGAATACTTGCTTATTGTATCTCATCATGTTGGAGGATACTATCCCTTAGTTGACTTTTATAACATGCTCGGGGAGAGAAGAAGCTGGACGTATTCTATGTGTTTTCTTTATTCCCAGTCCAGCAGAGAAGTAGAAGAAGTGGTGATGTTGTGGTGGTGAAGTGTGATTGTTTTATATAACGCAACTTTGATATTTACAACTTGTCTTCAGATACCTAAAGCCTATTCTTACTGAGGATCTGATGAGCCAAATGCATGTGGAGTGCAGGAAATTCGTTGATGAGCTGATGAGGTGATTACTTCTTGATGTCCTGGTTGAACATAGCTTGTGGTAGAGCCTATGGTAGCCTTCTAAAGTTCTTATCTTATGGTCGAAGATGATAGATTTATGATGACAACAAAAACGAAAAGCACAACAATAGAAAAAAGATATTTATTGGAACAAAAACAGGGTGTTGCAGTACAAATAGCTATAGATTACCCAGAAACTTTCATAATATTAATAATGTTGAGTTTATACTTAGTCGACTAAGGGTTACCTGTCCAAAATGATGGACCATCTATATGGGCGATGGGCTGATCACCTGTCGCCATGGTTCACCATATCCATCTTAGGACTTCTGGTCAGAAGTGGCTGTAAGTTTTCTTATATTTACTTCTGGCTCTGCCCACCCCATTAGGGATACGGGCGTGATAATATGTATGTATGTATGTATGTTATAGGTATCTAGGTTAGCCCTCTGTTCCCCACATTAGGTCTGAAAAGCCTATAATATCAGGGTCACAGCAAGGAAAAGGTAATGTACTTTTAATTTAACGGTGAAAGACTTGGAAGGCATGTCTCAAATGCAACGAAGTAGTCTCTTAAAGCGCACTTCAATTCTTTCCCATACAAAAATACTTAAAAGTTCCTTAAAAATGATTTGCTGTGCTGGTACAGTGTCGGCCCGTTAGTATAAGTTACTCTATAGGCCCGTTTAAGAAACATAGTCTGATGGACTTGCAGGATTTTATTTCTTCTTCTGCAGGTTGGACATGAGGATAAAAACCTTCCTTTTCTGTGACACGAGTGCCATTCTTTGAGAATAATTGCTTACATCATATATAATTTTTTCCCAAAGGTTGGACCTAAAACTGCTTATAAAAATGCATCAAGTGATGTACAAGAACGTTGGTTGGAAGTTTCCTAAGATGAGACCGAGATATAAGCCTAAGTCACATCCGATACCCAAAACACTGAACGTGGACAGTAACCTGCTGAAAAGCTTGGAGGTAACGCACTATGTTGACGCTCACTCTGACATCCAGGTACATCATCATCTTCCTGCCCTTATCCCACTCTATGTGAGGTCGGCACAGCATGATCCTTGGATCATGGTGTAAGAGTTTTGGCTAAGGTGTTTTATGACCGGCCGCCTGCCTGACGTCAACCCTCCTTCGGAATACTTGCTTATTGTATCTCATCATATTGGAGAATACTATCCCTTAGACGACTTTTACGACATGCTCGGGGAGAGAAGCAGCTGGACGCATTCTATGTTTTTTCTTTACTCCCAGTGCAGCAGAGAAGTAACATCTGTTACTTCCAGTCTGACATCCAGGTACATTGATTTTAAACATATTTGTTAGAAAATAATTATTTTTACAGGAAGTGTTCGACCTGGGTATCGTAACAAAGCCGACTTCCAAAATAAAGGATGTTCTTGGAGATCTTAACTATGCAGCTTATGATCTCAATATACGGGACCCTGAGGCTAGGTAAACTATCTTTACACATTGTTTTACCATTTATCATTTTCCTGCCCTTATCCCACTAAGTAGGGTCGGCACAGCATGTTTCCCTCCTCCATTTCCTCCTATCACTCGTCATCTCAGCACTCAGTCTTTTCACACGCATGTCCTCTTTCACACAATCCATCCATTTTTTCCTTGGCCTTCCTCTAGCAGTATATCCATCCACATTCATATTCATCATTATGTTTTATAATTATATATCTATATCTCCCTGCCGTTATCCCACTTATATCGGCAAACTATTTCTCTCTCTTCCACTCTCCTCTATCAGCCCTCGTCTCAGTGTTCAATCCTTTCTCACTCATGTCATGTACAGTGTACCAGACATCGGACAAGCAGAAAAGCGCTAACCGCCCGACCCAGTTTTAATCATTACCAACATTTAGTTTTATTCAAATTATCGGCTATAATCAGTTCGCATTCATCCACCATGGCGCGCGTTCTCGCCATCATTATCATCAACAGTTTGTAGCTTGCCTAGCGGTAGGTGAGTGAAGTGGCTCCTCGCCGTGTGATGGCAAACGGTAACAAGCGGTTAGGTCTTGCGTTTATTAAGCGCAAGATATAAATTACAAGCACAATAGCAAGGACTAGCAAGTGAAAGCAGATAGAGAAAGGCGCGTGTGGTCGCGAGCAGGAGGCGATGCGGTGTGTGTCGCCGGGGTGCCCGCAGATTCCACGAAGCCGCGGGCGCACTAATTCGAATAATGTCATTTTTTATCGTACAAACGCGTTATCATTTAACATTCTAGTTGTACTGGTTAACAAGACACAATTCATCCATCTCTATTTTGGTCTACTCTTTTCTTCACATAACTAAGGCCTTTTACCTTCTACAGTAGATGATTTATACAGCGTCAGGAGGCAACGTTTACCTTCACAAACGGGACGCTGTAGTGCCCGGGACGAGTTAAGATGGAGTAGGCTTGAGTTTTTTTACAAACTTAATTTTCTCGCTGCTTTCTCTAGGATTTAAATTTTGTTAATACTTTTTATCAGATTCCCACCACCAGGCTACGGAGATGTCAGGCGTCGCCTGCTGATGTCGTGTGTGTTCGGCTCGGGAATCGAGGCTGGGGCGACGCGCAACAAAGCGGTGATGCTCGTCGGTCCACCGAGGAACGGAAAGTCGTTTCTCGTGGACTGCGTCGCTGGGGAGTTGAGTAAGAAAGAACCAACAGCCACCTTAATAGTCCTGAGCCTGGAGTAGACTCCTCGCACATTAATTTTTCGCAAAGAAAAATCCATTGGTACACGACTGGATTTGAACCCACGTCCTTAGGATCGGAAGGCGAGGTCACTACCAACTAGACCACCAGTGCTCTTCTAACACTAGATATATTTTATTTCGGACCTTATATCGGACAGCATGTATTGGGTAACAGCTGGGATCAGCTCAAAATTAGAAGCCTGTTCCAGACGGCATCAAGATTGATATAACTCCTGAGGTATTCAGCGCGGTGGTTGATCGGCCAGCCAAGATGCTGTCTCTGGTGCTGCTCGCAGCAAAGGTCTTTCAGCCAGCTGTGATCTTCTGCAGGGATGTGGAACGGATATTCGCTAAGAAGGTACCTAAACTAGGTCAGCTCCTGAATCTATCTTTATGATAGATAAGACTTATCAGCCCACAGAAAAGGGAAAATAGAAAGATATGCGATTACGTCCCGTTATAAAACTTTAAGTATGTCGATAATGGTAAATAGCTTATGAGGTTCTGTCGAAAGATCGCGATTCGGATATGAAACGAGGTCAAAGGCGGAGACTCCTAGATTTCCTTACGTCTCTCCTACGTAAACATCTCCTAAGCAGCTGGACGCATTCTATGTTTTTTTTCCTTTGTGGTCTAACAGGTACAAAATAATTCTGATTATTCAAACGCTTGCTTTCAGGTGCCTCCTCAAGACAAGTACTTGAAAGCGAAGTCATTGAAGGCACCACTGACGAAGATATTGAAACAGCTGTCGGTTGATGATAAAGTTATTTTTATTGGTGAGTACAAAGTTCAGATCGCCGCCCACAAGGTGCCCAAAACGGTGACCTCTAGATCGTCTGTAATCCAGCCAGCTGAACATAAGTCTCGTTCCTCTCACCACACTGGTTCGAAGAAACTAGTGACGTAGTAAAATAAACCTTTCTCAGGGACCTGTACATATCCGAACACGGCTCAAGTGGGCCCTATGGCGTCGATCTTCAACGAGATCCTGCTCGTGCCCAGAACTGACTACGGATCACTGCAGTTGTTCTTGTATCATAAGCTACAGAGGTTAGTGGTTTAGGCTAGCTCTTAACTATGCCCTCTTTCACATGGTCCATCCACCTTTTCTTTGAAAGAAATAAAGAATTGAACTTTATTTTGTTACAATTACGAATATAAATACAAATAGTTTATTCATAACTTCGATTTCCGCTGCGGAAGAAATGTTTGCATGTTCTGCAAATATTTTCTTCCGGGTCTAAGTCAAAGTCAATGATAAAAATATTGATAAAATTTAAATAAATTAATATTATATAATGAACTAGTATTTTCGCTTGCGGGCGCGGGCTGCAAGCAGCCCGCGCAAAACCCTTGAAACCAAAATTTCAGCCCAATCGGACGAACCGTTTCGGAGATACAAGCAAGTGGGGGTGAAAATTGGGGGGGAGGGGGGGAATTTTTTATGAAATTTTACTCGTCATCCCATTCTCTATACGAATCCACTTGAAAAAATCCCATATCACGAGTCATTTCGGAGAACCATTAGGAGGGGGGGTCAAAGGGGGGTCGAAAGGGGGGGATCCAAAAAAATTTGTATTTCTTCGAGCACCCTCTATCCGAATCTATAAAAAACATGCCCTCGTCGGGAAGAATCGGGACACCGAACGTGGGGGGGCGAGGGGGGAGGAAAACGGGGGTTTTCGGATTTTTCCCCCACTCACTGGGACTCCCCGAACATTTCCCCCATACATCATCATCACCGGTTTCCACTCTTTCTGGGAGAACAAACATGTCAATCAGTGAGTCAGTCAGTGGTAATCGAGCTTTATATAGTATAACTAGTATTTTCGCTTGCGGGCGCGGGCTGCAAGCAGCCCGCGATTTGGAACCAAAATTTCAGCCCAATCGGACAAACCGTTTCGGAGATACAAGCAAGGGGGGGTGAAAATTGGGAGGGAGGGGGGGGAAATTTTTATTTAACTTTACTCGCCATCCTATTCTCTATACGAATCCACTTTAAAAAATCCCATATCACGAGTCATTTCCGAGAACCATTAGAAGGGGGGGTCAAAGGGGGGGCAAAAGGGGGGGTTCTAATAAAAGTTGTATTCATTCGAGCACCCTCTATCCGAATCTACAAAAAAAACATGCCCTCGTCGGGAAGAATCGGGACACCGAACGTGGGGGGGGCGAGGGGGGAGGAAAATGGGGGTTTTCGG
Source organism: Scotopteryx bipunctaria (assembly GCA_949320045.1). Taxonomy (NCBI): domain Eukaryota; kingdom Metazoa; phylum Arthropoda; class Insecta; order Lepidoptera; family Geometridae; genus Scotopteryx; species Scotopteryx bipunctaria. Next base: position 1,884,199 of record OX439470.1, read on the forward strand.
ATTTTTCCCCCACTCACCGGGACTCCCCGAACATTTCCCCCATACATCATCATCGTCCATCTCGACTCCTTCTGGGAGAACAATGATGTCAATGAGTCAGTCAGTGAGTGAGTGAGTGGTAATCGAGCTTTATATAGTATAATTCGCTTGCGGGCGCGGGCTGCAAGCAGCCCGCGATTTGGAACCAAAATTTCAGCCCAATCGGACAAACCGTTTCGGAGATACAAGCAAGAGGGGGTGAAAATTGGGGGGGAGGGGGGGAAATTTTTATAAAATTTTACTCGCCATCCCATTCCCTACACGAATCCACTTGAAAAAATCCCATTTCACGAGTCATTTCGGAGAACCGATAGAAGGGGGGGTCAAAGGGGGGTCGAAAGGGGGGGGAGTAAAAAAAGTTGTATTCATTCGAGCACCCTCTATCCGAATCTACAAAAAAAACATGCCCTCGTCGGGAAGAATCGGGACACCGAACGTGGGGGGGGGCGAGGGGGGAGGAAAATGGGGGTTTTCGGATTTTTCCCCCACTCACCGGGACTCCCCGAACATTTCCCCCATACATCATCATCACCGGTTTCGACTCTTTCCGGGAGAACAATGATGTCAATGAGTCAGTGAGTGAGTGGTAATCGAGCTTTATACAACGTGTAACATAATGTCCCTATAAGCCCGAAACGGGGGTGTTCTATACGTCATTGCGAACAACGTTTGTTCAACGACTTTTAAAATTTCAAAGGTTTTCATTCATGAAATGTCTCTTAAACTTTGCTCCAATACGTAACTTGACACAACATGAGGCATCCCTATTTACAGCTGTTTTTTGACCTTTAAGTGTGAACTCTAGATGAAACAGGTAACAGAACAGACACCATTAGTAAAATGCCTACCTACTTACCTAATAACGAGGTGACCTTGGTATTTATTGGTAATTAAAATGTAAGGTCACATCACGACTAAAATCCCTAGGCACCGTAAACATCCTTTCAGATCTCTTTGTTAAGTACCTAGTATAGGAGATAGGTACCTTACCTACTCAATTTTGTACCTACCTACTCGGGCCTTAAAGGTATCCTCAGTGGGTGCCAAGGAGTGTGAGAGGATGTCTACCGTGCCTGAGGATAAAGCCGTGATACCTACTCAATTTTGTACCTACCTACTCGGGCCTTAAAAGCATCTTGAGTAGGTAACAAGAAGTATGAGAAGAGGTCTACCGTGCCTGAGGATAAAGCCGTGACCCTATTCCACTTTAGTTTTTCCAACGATGTATTATTCCAATATTCATTGGAGCATTTTTCAATGCAATTTTGTACCTACCTACTTGGGCACTAAAGTCAAAGGTTGTGACTTATCTGTCTTACTAATCTTCATTTTCATCGTGAACAGCCTATTTGTCATTGGTTGCATTGAAACAACAACAACAATAAGTGGGATGGCACCTTGCCCTAATTGGCTGTCGGTGCCTTTGCTAAATTCAAAATCCGCAACCGTCAACCGACACCGCACCGCAAGCGTTTGTTTAATAAAATCAAATTGGTTCCGTAGGTTTATTTGTTTTTTACTTTTCTTGATTGAACTACGTAATTGTTGGTAGGTTATTATGTAAGTAGGTAGGTACCTAGTAGCAAATGGGGATGGAGCACATGGTAGCATATTGGTATGAACCCCGCCTTCCCATCCTTAAGTCGTGAGTTCGAATCTATGGATTTTTCGATTCGAAATTTATGTGTGCAATATCAATGCTCTCAAGAGGTGAAGGAAAACCTCGTGAGGAAACCAGGCATGTCATAGACGTGTGTCAAAGTGTACGAAAGGAACCTTCAAGGTGCACACTAATCCTTCCACCACACTGGTTCAAAAGAGCTAGCGACACGGACACGACGACAGTAGTAGTAGTAGTAGTAGATGTATGGTGAAGTTTTTTTTTCCTTTTTTTTCCCAATCGGTATTTAGTGGGTTACCCCAGACAAGGAACCCTAAAAATTCGGCTTTCGGCAATAGGTACCTACTTTTGGTCGCAAAACAGATCGGTTTTTATCAGTCGCAATTAGCATTCGTTCCTTGCAACAACTTCAACAAGCAATCTCTCGGTTCGCGTAACTAATTAACGATACGATGTCGGCTTTGTACTCAAACGGTGAGTATTATGATGTGGTGTTGTGTGTGTGTGTTAGTAGCTACTTAGTAGCGGCGCGTCAGCTCTACAGAGAGCGTTATCCAGGGCGGCCATTGCCATCTTACGGGCTATTTTCTGGGATTGGTGAACCGTCTTCTCTCGACGGGATCTTTCCACCGGCGCACCAGTGAGGGAAGACCGGGAATTCGGTGGTGTGTTGTACCTACTTCCTTTTGATGGATACCGAGTGCCTACTGTGTGTGTCAACAGTGATAAAATTCAGTGATAGGTAGGTATGATGATAGGTACCTAACCTATCACCCTACCTAGTAGGTACCCCATTAGTACCTAGCTTACTAATAAAAAATGACAAAAATAATTTTGTGATTGTGAATGTGAATGTGTACCAGTAATACCAACCTAGGTACCTACATACCTACCATGTCAATTAGCCGTGTTCCGAGCCAACCAAGAAGAAGGGAGAAAAGGTATAACTTAACTTTTCCTGTACCTAGGTCCTTAGGTAACTACCTAGGTAGATGTAGGTAGGTAGTTGTTTTTTTATGTGTGAAAGATATCGTGATTTTAATCTTCGACTTTAATTTCTACGTAGAATTAAAAAAATTGCAAATTCTTACGAAAACTTTGGTGATTACACCTAGGTACTTTTTGAAACTTGCCGCGCGTTCAATTGTCTGCGTATGTGTGGGTCCGACGCGATAGGAGGGTGGGCGTGTGTTTGTTACCTACGCAAATGGTAAACAAACACATAGGGTTGTCACAAATTTCTCATGAAATAATTTGTTTTTAATTGTATTGGAATTTCAAATATGATGTATTGAACTTTTGCACACGTCAATGTATTCAAGTGCTCGGTCTGAATACACCCCTTTCGGGCTTATAGGGACATTATGTTACACGTTGTATAGTATAATATTGCATGCGTACAACGCTGAATATGGCTGCTCTAGAACTGTATCGCAAAACACCTGTACCAACCTATAATACGCAATAAATGATGATTTCTGATTTACTTCTCTGCTGGACTGGGAGTAAAGAAAAAACATAGCATGCGTCCAGCTGCTTCTCTCCCCGAGCATGTCGTAAATGTCGACTAAGGCATAGTATCCTCCAACATGATGAGATACAATAAGCAAGTATTCCCAAGGAGGGTTGACGTCAGGCAGGCGGCCGGTCATAAAACACCTTAGCCAAAACTCTTACAGCATGATCCAAGGATCATGTGCCGACCCCACATAGAGTGGGATAAGGGCAGGAAGCTGATGATGTTTTATGATTTCTTCTTTCATCCGTCCCTTTGGTTGTGAATTTGGTTCCAGCATCAGCAGTATGCCCCGGGACTACGGTGTGCAGCCGCTGGCACAGTTGCTGCAAGGATACGGCTCCGGGGTCATCATGGAGCTGTTCCGGGATGTCATGACTTCGGATAGGATAGTCAGGTACAACAGTACTCTATCAGTGTTAGAACTACAGAATAATTGATTATACTCCAGCCATAAATTCGTAAAGTATTCGCTCCAGGGTCATCATGGAGTTGTTCCAACATATCACGACTCCGGAGAGGATCGTCAGGTTTGTAGAACTGTTGGTCTACAGATAAACTAAGGCCTTTTACCATCCATAGTAGATGATAAAAGGTCATTCTTTAGATCCATACAACGTCAGCAGGCAACTTTTACATTCACAAACGGGACGCTGTAGTGCTCGGGATAAATTAAGATCGAGTAGGCTTGCCCAGCAACTATTCCATCCTTTCAGCTTAGTCGGCCTTGTCCACAGGAAGGACATGGTCCATACGTGCGGAGCTGACTAATCCGCGGGTTTCCTCACGATGTTTTCCTTATATTTCCAGTACTCTCAAACGGTGATGAAGAACTAATGACACGAGTGATTAGTATTGTAGGACCTATATCCCCTTCTTTGCATTCTTTGCAGGCTGAATGAAACCCCCCTGTCGCCTATAGAATTCCTGGAGCCTCTTATTATGAAGGGAATAGAACCTGTTACCATCGAGGTAGGGATTAGACTTCCTTTATTCACCAAAAGTGAAATACCTACTTGAACAGTTTAAAGTTGTAAATTTGTTGAAAAATAAAACTGGTTAAGTGCGAGACGAATTCGCACATGAAGAGTTCCGTACCATCGTACATGAAAAATGTTTTATGTATAGGACCCCTCGTTATATTATTTTTTTTGTTGTTATAGCGGAAATAGAAATATATTCAATGAGAATTTCTAGCTATTACGGTTCATGAGATACAGCCCGCTGACAGACGGACGGACGGATAGCGGAGGCTTTGTAATATGGTCCCGTTGGCACCCTATTACTTTCCGGATACGGAAACCTAAAAGTTAACGCATCCAGTTAATCCAGCGCATGTACTATGTATATTCCAAGTTTCATTAAAATCCGTTCAGCTGTTTAGGGGTGATTGAGGCACAAACATACAAACATCCTCACAAACTTTCACATTTATAATATGGAAGGATTATATGAGCCGTCTGGTTCCCATCTTTGCTTAGTTAAATTGTAGATGGCGCTGTGTGAAACAAGATTTATTTTATTTACAGGATTACAAAGAATACATGCAATTCTGCATACAAAACTCACCGCTGAAGACAGAAAGAGCTGAATTTGAAACTATAAATATATACAGAGATGTAGTATACAAGAAACTAGCGAAGAAAAAAGATGAAAAATAGAGGAGATGGTCCATGTTGGACCATTGGAAGTTTTCAATAACGAAGTCGCCTACAATTCTATGTATAAATTTCATAACTTTCAAAATGGTGTCACAGCATTATCAATTATACAGAACCATCATTTATCTCGCGTTTCCCACTTTATGTGGGGCCGGCACATGTATTCTTCTTGCATTTTCCTGTCAGAAGTCATCTCAACACTCCTTCCTTACTCATATATTCTTTCACACAGTCCATCCATATTTTCTTTGGCCCACCTCTACCCACATACCCTTCCACATTCATTATCTAAAACCACAATAGAAATATCTGAATGAACACTCAAAAAATATGTGTAGTTTTGAGTTTTTGTTAAGTACATCATGTATTTCTTTATTGTACTATCATCTTTTTCAATGTTTTGAATGTATATCTTTCCGCCTATGTTTTAAGTTTTAACTTATAGTGTAAGGACAGATTTACTAAATAAAATAAAAATAATTGTTGTAGGCTTGTGTGAACATTTATTTACTAAAATCACATAGATAACATTGTCTATACTATGTCGACATTTTCCCAACTTGAGCACGTATTAGCTTTGCATATTTTGAACTAAAATTAATTGACCTATTAAATTATAATTTAGTATTTTTGCGTTTAATTTCTCATAAATATTAAGTACTTTTTATAATACGACTGAACAGTGAATTCTGATTCTGTTTACAAACACATCAACACGATAAAAAGATGAAAGTATATTTAATTATATTGATATTTTAATGCAGGTATGTTAAGATACACCCGAGGTAAAAAAATGATTGTTGATATTTTTAAAAGTATTTACAAAAGTTTTGAATTTTTATTTATTCTTTTGTAAAATGATTAGGTCTGAATAAAAGAAAATCTTATATAAATGTAGTAGGTAACTAAACCGGTTCTGTTGGTGTATTTTGAAGAGTTCTTTATTAAGCTACTAATCAATGGTTGCGTTGGTGAACATTCGCGAGCTTGCAAATTCCATCTAAAGCTATACAATAATATGAGACTGATTATATTGAACCACCAAAATATTAAAGTTAACAAATTTATCGTGATCATGAAATTAAGTCACAAACAACAAAACATTTTATAAGCTCATCCAAACGGCAATTTTTTAGTAAAATATGTTCAAAAATCATCCAAATATCATTACTTAAACATTTTTTTTCACTACATCTGCTTAGATTTCATATATTTGATTAAGATTATATTTAGATTCATAGAGCCCTCGAGAAAACACACCTGTATAATCAGTGACTTCTCATAATTTCATTTACAAAACATATTAAACTATTTAATGAATTATAACAATAACAAAACAAATTAAATTTCAACGCATTACCGAATTATAAAAAACTCAATGTCTATAACATCTCCCATCAGTGATTCAGTGGTTCAATATACCAGCCTATCCCCTATGCCTATTTCAAATCTAATAAGTTACGTCTTACCATCAACACACCTGGACCTAATTTGTTTCAACTTAGTCGACTGACCATCAAACTTAATATCTACATCTACATCGCTAAGTGGGTGACTGATTGTGGAACATGAATCCGTTTTCTGTTCTGGAGTAAGCGGGGTTACAAAGCCACTATCAATTTTCTCTGTTCCAATATTCAAGGACATTGCTTTTCTGGACTGGAATATGTTTAAATCGTCCATGTAAGATTGAGGAGATAGCTTTGTGTCTGTCTTCTTGAGATTTTCGTCAAAACTGTGCTTCAATTGCTGTTCGAATAATCTTTCTTGCCGTATCTGTTCGTGTGTGCTTGCGAAGAAGGTTGACTTCCTCCTCAGCTCATTCAAATTTTCCTGTATTTCCGTCTTCTCTTCTAAAACCTTCAACGGCTTTGGGGCTATCAGACCCGATTGTACTGACAGCGACTTCTTCATTATAAAATGCTTTCTCTCTCTCTCTGGCGACTCTGTGTCTCTCATCTCTTTCACTTTCAACTCCTCCTTCGTCCTCGCTATCTCTTCTTTGTTTATCCTCGCGAATTCCTCTCTGTTTATCTTCGCGAATAGATTCGGTGTGCTGACCCCTGTCTTGTACGTCTTATCCTCGTCTGGTGTTGCGAATTTCGTCGAGAATAACTTTGAGCTGAATGACATCCTTTTGCTGTGGTTTTGGACAATTTTCTTTACTTCTGTGGGCATTTCTAACTTGTGGTTTGATATGAAACGGCTGAGTAGAGTTAGTTGCTGCTCCATCGATTTGTTTATCACTTCAAGGCGAGCTTGATTCTTCTGGTAGTTTGTGATTGCGTCCATTGCTGACTGTAAAAAAAAATCAATAATAATAATAAATTCTTTATTTCAGGCATCTTACAAACTATATACTTAAGACATATAAAGTTGATGGCCCATATTTATAAATACCTTAAAGACTAACATACATATAAAATAATAATGCTATGTTGAATACTATGAATTCCAAAAATCTCTAAATAGTATAATGACAAAACGGTATCCGGGTCTGTCTATTTATGCGCATAGATCTTCAAAATTAGGCACATAACCGATTTTTACTCGTTTTCCACATATAGTGAAATGAATACGGAAGAACATTATACCTACAGAATTAATTTGAATTGAGGTAAGTTCGTACGAGCTAGTGGCCAACTCTTGTGACGGAGTTTTTAGGCCGCCTAAAGGCCTCTGTCATAGCTTAACGACTTAAAATCCGGGAGGGACAATTTAACGTGCCCTCCGAAGCACGGAAGCGCTCAGCTCGTAATGCCACTTGGACAACCATCCAAATTGTGACCGCGCACAACGTTGCTTAACTTCAACGATCAATCAAGAACGCCTAAAGCAAGCTACGCCACGAGCGCTTCGAAGTAGTACTTAGTAAGTACCATCAATATTTGACGACCTCGAGGGCGAGGCAGGCGAGTGCTCGGCTGAGACGCAAGAGGGCGGGTTCGATTCCCGCTACGGGAGAAATGTTTGCATGTTCTGCAAACATTTCTTCCGGGTCTGGGTGTTGTAGTATTTAAGTATGTATTTACAAAAAAAGTATATAAGTATTCTATCAGCCATCTGGTGTCCATAGTACAAGCTTTGCTTAGTTTGGGGCTAGATGGCGCTGTGTGAAATGTCCACGAATATTTATTATTATATGCTTACATCAAGTTCGTCAGTCATGCGACTGACTTCAGCTGTCAGTTGTCGGTTCTGCTCAGTCAGCGCAGCAACGCGAGGCATTTCCTCACGAAGTACTGCATACTCCACTGCGTAGTCGGACAACTGGCGCGATATGTCCAAAGTGTTCACCTGGAAAAGATAAAAGATAAATAGAATGCGTCCAGCTGCTTCTCCAGGCGCGGTCCGAAGGGGGGGGGGGGGTCACATGGGACATGACCCCCCCCCCAAAATCGTACACGTCAAATTAAAAAATCTGCTAAAAATTTACAAAATATAAAAAAGCTATTTTCTGCCCTTTGTTTTATAATGTGTGCAATAAAATTGTGTATTGTGCAATAAAATCTGATTTACTCGACATATTAGTGACCCCCTCCGAAATTTCAGGCTGCGACCGCCCCTTCGCTTCTCTCCCCGAGCATGTTAAAGTCGACTAAGGGATATCCTCTCCAACACGATGGACCACCTATATGGGCGATGGGCTGATCACCTGTCACCATGGTTCATATCCATCTTGGGACTTTGAATCAGGAGTGGCTGCAAGTTTTCTTATGATTACTTGTGGCTTGAGAGCACTGGTGGTCCAGTTGGTAGTGACCCCGCCTTCCGATCCTAAGGTCGTGGGTTGTGTACCAATGGATTTCTCTGTGCGAAAAATTTATGTGCGCTATACCAGTACTCTCAAACGGTGAAGGAAAACATCGTGAGGAAACCCGTATCTTAGTTAGCTTCGCACGTATTGACCATGTCCTTCCTGTGGACAAGGCCGACTAAGCTGAGAGAATGGAATAGGTGCTGGGCAAGCCTACTCTTAATTCGTCCCGGGCACTACAGCGTCCCGTTTGTGAAGGTAAAGTTGCCTCCTGACGCTGTATAAATCATCTACTATAGATGGTGAAAGGCCTTAGTTTATGTGTAGATGGTGAGATCCACGAGGTAAATACCTTCGATAAGGTAAAGATGGTAAAAGGCCATGATTTTTTGCATTTTCATAAGCCTTATGGCTTTTGTATACCTTGTTGATGAGTGCTGCGTGATGGTACATTTCTGGTAGTTTGTGCTTCAGATACTCAGCGGCTTCTTCGCAGGATTCGCACAGCATCAGACCGTCGCGGTGCCACGACAGGATCGACAGGGATATGGAGAGAACCACGTCCAGGGAGTCCAGGAAGATCAGATCTGGAAGAATAAATTGATGAAGAACCTCGACATCTGAAAACTTATAGAATTTTGGCTGTGTGGTGGATTTCGAAGACCTCTGTGGAGTGGCGGACAGTGCTCATCTGAGACGCAAGAGGCGAGGGTTCGATTCCCGCTATGGAAGAAGTGTTTGTATGTTCTGCAAATATTTTTCCGGGTCTGGGTGTTGTAGTAGGTATGTATGTATTCACAAAAGAAAAGAATATATAAGTATTCTATCAGCCATCTGGTGCCCATAGTACAAGCTTTGCTTAGTTTGGAGCTAGATGGCGCTGTGTGAAATGTCCACAAATATTTATTAATTATTTTGTAAATAAATACATATAATACATACATACTACAACAACCAGACCCGGAAGAAATATTTGCAGAACATACAAACATTTCCCCCGTAGCGGGAATCGAACCCGCGCCTCTTGTGTCTCAGCCGAGCACTCGCCCGCCACGCAACCAAGGTCGTCAATATGACAGTATTGTGGATTACCAAACACCCTGACGACGAATCCCAGAGGGAACTGGCTGGTGAAGAGAGTCAGCATCCATGGAGCAGCATATAGAGCTGGTGATATGTCCAGGGACTCCAGCTTTGCATGCAACTCCGGTTCGTGGTCTCGCAGAAGGCGGGACAGCTGGTATAACTGAAGGAAAGCAACAAAAATATACAAAAACTGCCTAGCAATTTTCATCATTGTCGTGTTGCGAATTGCTGGCGTGTTATTTCATGGAGTACAGAAGGGATTGACGAACAATTTTTTTTATAACGAAGCTATTTCTCAGGAATTGAGAGAAACCACTTTTTCTTAACATCCTCAGACCAAATAAAAAGAAAAGACGCCGCGCCGTGAACAACAAAGGCGAAGCCACACAAAACCGTGATCCTGCAAGTAAACATACACGCTCACGCACACACCTACACTAAAATCATACTCATCGCTCTTGAGTCGTCGTCTAGTAAACTTAAAATTATGCCTTCCTGTGTAGTGAAAACTTGTAAAAACAGCAGCAAATCACATAAAAAGTCTCACGGAATCCCTTTTAACTTGTAAATACTTCAAATAACATCGTTTCTTAATTATTGTACTATGAATTTCAGGTTACTTGGAACACAAAACCTCAAAACCTTCACACGCATAGATAAAAAGGTGGCTTCACTTTTGTTGTTCGGTCTGACTTAACATCTTACCTGGACTTGTAAAGCCACCATGTCAGGAAGGTACTGCTTCCGGAGTCCGCGCCGGAACATCAGGTGACGCAGCAGGATGAAAGCCTTCTCCTCCTCCATCTGAGGATAGCTCATCATCAGGACACAAGTACATCGAAGCTAAAATCGACTACGTTATAGCTAGCAACATATTTTTGGCATGACAGCCTCGGTGGCGTGGCGGGCGAGTGCTCGGCTGAGGCGCAATAGGCGCGGGTTCGATTCCCGCTGCGGGAGAAATTATGTTCTGCAAATATTTCTTCCGGGTCTGGGTGTTGTAGTGTTATGTTATAAGTATGTATTTACAAAAAAAACGTATATAAGTATTCTATCAGCCATCTGGTGCCCATAGTACAAGCTTTGCTTAGTTTGGGGCTAGATGGTGCTGTGTGAAAAGTCCACAAATATTTATTATTTATTTACTAACTAGCTGCCGCCCGCGGCTTCGCTCGCTTGGTACCCGGATAAAAAATAGCCTATATGTTAATTTACGACACCCGGAAGAAATATTTACAGAACATGCAAACATTTCTTCCGCAGCGGGAATCGAAGCCGCGCCTCTTGCGTCTCTGCCGAGCAATCGCCCGCCACGCCACCGAGGCCGTCAGTTCAAAAGTTTTGAATCAAAACTTACATGCAATAGAAGTACGCCAGCAACGAAGCTCAGTCCCTGGCAATACCCCACATCGGGGTCCAGGAGGGAGTACGCTTTCAGTATGTTGTAGAGTGCCAGCTGCCCCGGGCCAAGCGCACTAGCGAAGTACGAGTGCTTGGGGAATGTGCGACCTGGGAACAAATTGAGTAATCTTACTTACATTATAAATGCGAAAGTTTGTGAGTTTGGATGTTTGGATGTTTGTGCATCAATTACGCCTGAACGGCTGAACGGATTTTAATAAAACTTGGAATATACATAGTACATGTACTGGATTAACATATAGGCTATTTTTTATCCGGGTACCAAGCGAGCGATGCTGCGGGCGGCAGCTAGTTAATAAATAAATAATAAATATTTGTGGACGTATCACACAGCGCCATCTAGCCCCAAACTAAGCAAAGCTTGTACTATGGACACCAGATGGCTGATAGAATACTTATATACTTATAGGGTTTTGTGGTACCATGTTACTCGTAGTTTCTGATACCCACGACACAGTGAATCCTAGTGTGGGGTCAGGACTATGTATGTGACTGTTGGGTGTTATTATTATTATACTTTTTTTTGTCATGATAATTATCCTTTGTAATCCTGTTCTTACCCAAGTCAATTCGCGCACTCGAAGTGCTCGTGGCGTAGCTTGCTTTGGCGTTCTTGATTGATCGTTAAAGTTAAGCAACGATATGCGCGGTCACAAATTGGGATGGGTGGCCGCAAGTGGCATTACGAGCTGAGCGCTTCCGGGCACGTTAAACTGTCGGTCCCGGCTTTTAAGTCGTTAAGCCATGACGGAGGCCTTTAGGCGGCCTAAAAACTCCGTCACTAGAGTTGGCCTCGCTCATACGAACATACATACCCAAGTCAATGAGTATGGCGTGGTGGTGCTTGGTTAGCGAGGACAGGAGGGTCTTGTAGGGGGTGTGGTAGTTGGGGAACTGGCTGGTGTCGGGTGGTGGGGAGCGCAGGCTGGCCTGCTCCGCCAGGAAGTACCACACGGCGCCACGCGACACCCGGGGGACACCTGGAAGCAATGTTACAATCAAACTCACAATATACATCAAGGGTTCCCAAAGTGGGCGATAACGCCCCCTTGTGGGCGCTGCAGGCCTACGGGGGGCGGTAAGAGACCCAGAAAAAAAATGTGGGCGTTGTGTAGAGGCTTGGGAGCGATTTGTAATTTCATCTAGGACTCTTAGACACCGATTGAGCTCTCGACTCTCAACTTGCGAACATCAACTAATATTAATTAAAAGATACTCAAACTAACTCTGTTCGATATTTCTCTTCGCGTAGTTCATATTATCTGTCCTGTTTTATTGAATAAATAAAATAAAAATCATGTCAATCGGTCGCTCCATTACGAAATGAAAGTAGACGCAAACAAACAAATAAAAAGTGGTTTTTAAGTAGTTTCAAATATGGGGGCGCTAAAATTAATTTATTCTCATTTGGGCAGTAGACAAAAAAAGTTTGGGAACCCCTGATATACATTAATGAATGAAAAATGAATGAAACGTTTATTTGGCACACAAAAACCTTAAGCTAACTTATATATTACTTAAGTAAAAGTGTGGGTGCCAAAAGGCGTCCAGCTCAGCATGTGTTGGAAGTAAAAACTTACAACTTACGCTGATTCAAGAGTCCCAAGATGGATATGGTGAAGTACAGTGACATTTGAAATATATACTTTAAAAAGTAAGAGTCGACTAAGGGATAGAATCCTCCACCATGATGGACCATCTATATAGACGATGGGCTGATCACCTGTCACCATGGTCCACCATATCCATCTTGGGAGTTTGAATCAGGAGTGGCTGCAGTTCTTATGATTACTTGTGGCTCTGTCCACCCCGGGCGTGATATACTTCACCACTAGGTAAAACAATCATACCTTTTAGTTTCTTATGTAAGTAATGCTGTTAATTAATTCTTAATTTTCTTTTTCTTTTTAGTACTTTTTTATTTTGTATGTGTAATTTGTTTTTGAATGTGTTTTTTTTATTGTGCTATGGACTAAGTTGTCTGATAATAAAGATTTATTAATATTAATAATAAACATCTTACCTTGTTTAACTGCCTGAGTGAGCATGTGCCTGTCGACCTTAGCAGTGGGCTGTGAGGGGTCTCGCGAGAGCAGCGAGTCCCACATCAGAGTCGTGCTCGTGTCACTGCCGCCCATATCAGTGTATTCCAGCTTTATTCTGCGCACAGCTGAGGATTCCTCGTTTTCTACAAGAAAATGTTAACACGATTTAAAAATATAGTTCCAGCGCCATCTAGCCGTGAACCAAGCAAAGCTTGTCAAAGAGTAAACCCGCGGCTTAGTCAGCTCCGCACGTATTGACCATGTCTTTCCATGGACAAGGCTGATTAAGCTGCGAGGATGTCCCGGGCACTACAGCGTCCCGTTTGCGAAGGTAAAAGTTGCCTCATGACGCTGTATAAATCATCTACTACAGATGGTAAAAGGTTACATTCTATAAAATATACTCGTATATTTTGATGTGTATTCAATTACCAGAAGGCGACATATTTTAAGTATATTTGAAGCGCTCGTGGCGTAGCTTGTTTAGGCGTTCTTGATTGATCGTTAAAGTTAAGCAACGATATGCACGGTCACAATTTGGGATTGGTGACCGCAAGTGGCTATACAAGTCGAGCGCTTCGGTGCTTCGGAGGGCACGTCAAACAGTCAGTCCCGGCTTTTAAGTCGTTAAGCCATGACGGAGGCCTTTAGGCGGCCTAAAAACTCCGTCACTAGAGTTGGCCACTAGCTCATACGAACATACATACATAGAAGGAGACAGAGACAGGTATATACCTCTCAGTCTAGCGTTCTCCTTCTCCATCCTGACGAGGAGTATGGTCTGGTCGATGGCCATCTTCCACAGCTGTCTCAGTTCCTCCTTGCTTCTCTTTCCCAGGACAGATTTCCGAAGGTTCGGTGTTAGTTCTGGAAAACACACACAAATTATGTCAAAAGTTAATTGAAGGGTTGATTTTCGAAAATAAGATTAGCCTATGTGTTATACCAGAGCCTTAACTATTTAAATTCTAAATTTCATCTAAATCAATTTAATAGTTACTATAAGAAAAGGTAGCCTATGTCATTTCCTAAGATGTTATTTATATCCCTGCCAAATTTTATGAAAATCTGTTCAGCGTAAACTGTTCACGCATAAACGCGTGAAAAGCTAAAACGAAGATACATAGCTACTTTGGCATTTATAACATTAGTATGGATAAATAATAATAATAATAATATGGCGGTAGATGGAAAGGATCCCATAGTGAAAATGTCAAAGTGACAAAAAGTAATTATGTAACCAAAATGGGCCCTTTCCTTCAAAATAAAAATTAAATAAATCTTGAATCACCAAAAAGACTTTCAAGACTACGAAATTGAGAAAAATTTAATGGAAATGGACGATTTTGGTTACTTTTTATCACTCGGTGATTTTCAAGAATTGATACAGTAAGTTTCAGCTGCTTCTCTCCCCGAGCATGTCGTAAAAGTCGACTAAGGGATAGTATCCTCCAACATGATGAGATACAATAAGCAAGTATTCCCAAGGAGGGTTGACGTCAGGCAGGCGGCCGGTCATAAAACACCTTAGCCAAAACTCTTACAGCATGTGCCGACCCCACATAGAGTGGGATAAGGGCAGGAAGATGATGATAATGATACAGGCAGTTACCTTCCACGTCAGTAGGTTGCACCACCTTACGGTAGATGGCGTGACGCCAGGTGGCTTCCGGTTCCGACCCGCCCTCTGTCGGCGCCGGCCGACTGTCGCTCACCTTCAGGAAACTGGACAAAATCATGATCAAATCCGAGTCGAATTAGTACACGAAGGTTGAGGGGTTCCGTACCATCTTACATGACTTTCTCTTGTAAAGCAGCAATGAGAGCACTGGTGGTCTAGTTGGCAGTGACCCTGAGGTCGTGGGTTCAAACCCGGTCGTGTACCAATGGATTTTTCTGTGCGAAAAATTTATGTGCGCTACACCAGTACTCTCAAACGGTGAAGGAAAACATCGTGAGGAAACCCGCGGCTTAGTCAGCTCCGCACGTATTGTCCATGTCTTTCCTGTGGACAAGGCCGACTAAGCTGAGAGGATGGAAAAGGTGCTGGGCAAGCCTACTCCATCCTAATTCGTCCCGGGCACTACAGCGTCCCGTTTGTGAAGGTAAAAGTTGCCTCCAATTTTAGCATTTACCTACTCAAACAATGTAACGGCATTGCCTTTCCAGAGACAAAATTATTTATTTATCAGGGAACAGGCCGTGGTCCAATGATTTAAGGAGTGATATGACAAACAGACAAACAAACAGTACTTACATGTCCATCATGGGCGAGTTGACAGGAGTTCCCGAGCCCGTCTCTTCATCTTCCTCCAGGGTCGGAGTCATGTTGTGCTTGGGAGACGCCGATTCTAAAGTAATATCTTACTTGTATTATAAATGCGAAAGTTTGTGAGGATGTTTGGATGTTTGGATGTTTGTGCCTCAATCACGCCTAAACGGCTGAACGGATTTTAATGAAACTTGGAATATACATAGTGCATGTACTGGATTAACATATAGGCTATTTTTTACTAACGCAACAATATCTGTCGAAAAGAGCTATATTTTTTCCATGACGGAGGCCTTTAGGCGGCCTAGAAACTCCGTCACAAGAGTTGGCCACTAGCTCATACGAACTTGCTCAGTTTTATATATTTAGAAAAAAGAAAATTCCTCGGCCTCGGTGGCGTGGCGGGCGATTGCTCGGCAGAGACGCAAGAGGCGCGGGTCCGATTCCCGCTGCGGAAGAAATGTTTGCATGTTCTGCAAATATTTCTTCCGGGTCTGGGTGTTGCGGTATCATGGTACTCGTAGATTCTGATACCCACGACACAGGGAATCCTAGTGTGGGGTCAGGACTATGTATGTGACTGTTGGCTGTTATTTATTTATTATTATTCCATAAATCTAATACAACGGATGTAATGTTACTTAATTTTTTTCACAGTCAGGTTCTGTTTTAAATCAGTTTGTATTTATTGCTTCATCATTTTCTTTGCTTACCGTCCAAGCTGATGACAGCTGGTGATAGGGACTTGCTTCTAGCATCAGGAGGCATCAGTTCTGATGGAGGCGCCTCGTTCTCCGGCGTTATGGGAGTAGGCAGAGGTGATGGCTCCTGAAAGATGAAGCCAATGAGAAAACATCCTTTTAACGTCTCTTACTAAAGATGTTTTATTGATCTTGACCCTGACCTTGACCCTGACCTTGACCCTGACCCTGACCCTGACCATGACCCTGACCTTACCTTCTTGACATCGTGTGGTAACAGTTCGTCACGGCTAGCCTTGCGTTTCAGCAGGTGGTCGAAGCCGGAGGAAAACGAACGCTTGGCCAACTTCTTCACCAATATCGCTCCACCACCCAGGAACTGGTTGAGGAATTCTGACCTGTGAATATCATTTGTTTCACACACATTCATCATCTTCCTGCCCTTATCCCACTCTATGTGGGGTCGGCACAGCATGTTCCTTGGATGATGCTGTAAGAGTTTTGGCTAAGGTGTTTTATGACCGGCCGCCTGCCTGACGTCAACCCTCCTTGGGAATACTTGCTTATTGTATCTCATCATGTTGGAGGATACTATCCCTTAGTCGACTTTTACGACATGCTCGGGGAGAGAAGCAGATGGACGCATTCTATGTTTTTTCTTTACTCTCAGTCCAGCGGGTTTTTATTTTATGTTATTTGTTTCACACTTATTGCTATCTATAAAAAGTAGTGTTGAGAAGTTCGAGAGCATAATGTCAAGTGCACGAAAGTCTTTGATTCTTTCACCACACTGGTTGTAAAGAGCTCACCTGTTCTCAGCAGTATCGTGGACGTGCCTCTGCTGCTTACCCTCACAGTGTGCGCGGAGAAGCATCATCAGAAATGCGTTGTGTTCACAAGTCTGAAAAAATTATAACACAATCTAATTATGTACAATTTTTTCGTTGCTGACTGACAGTCAAAGCGAAACGTGAAACTTGGAGGGTATATAATAAATAAATATATATTTGTGGACATTTAACACAGCGCCATCTAGCCCAAAACTAAGCAAAGCTTGTACGAACAAGGTGGCTGTTAGAATACTTATCTATACTCTAATACTTTTTTATCTTCTTTAAATTCCTCTCCATCCAAATGTTGTCTTGAAGAGATCGCTTATTAGCCATAAGACCGCCCGTTGTACATTACCTTATTTTTGTTAAATAGTTATCTAATTCGTAAGATGTGCAATAAAGTATTTTCATTCATTCATTCATTATCTTATCTTACTATCTTACTAATACTATAAATGCGAAAGTTTGTGAGGATGTGACGATGTATGTTTGTGCCTAAATCACGCCGTAACGGCTGAACGGATTTGAATGTAACTTGGAATATACATAGTATGTGTGCTGAAATAACATAAAGGCTACTTTTTGTCCAGATACCACGCGAGCGAAGCCGCGGGCGAAAGCTAGTAATACATAATATTACAAGACCCGGAAGAAATATTCGCAGAATATGCAAACATTGCTCCCGTAGCGGGAATCGAACCCGCGCTTCTCGCGTCACAGCCGAGCACTCGCCCGCCACGCCACCGAAGTCTTCACAGTTTAAACAGACGCTAAGCCATGAAACTTCAAGGCTTACCTCATAGATATGGTTGGTCCCTCCCTGGTACTTGGTGATTATGATATCCTGTTCATCTTCTGGCAACTGCTCGATTCTACGGAGGATGAAGGCGTGGGTTTTCTTGTCGTTCAATCCTGGAATAGAAGAAAATTACTGGTATATTCCTTGTCACTATGTAAGTATTTTTCGAGAGTTATAAATGAACATACTAGGTACTTCAGTCTCATCATATTTGACATCGGAAGATTTTTTTGATATTACAAGCCATTTTTAGTACCTTCAATCTATCATTTTGAAATCATAATTTCTTGAGAGCTCTGGTAGTCTAGTTGGTAGTGACCCCGCCTTCCGATCCTAAGGTCGTGGGTTCAAATCCGGTGTACCAATGGATTTTTCTGTGAGAAAAATTTATGTGCGCTATACCAGTACTCTCAAACGGTGAAGGAAAACGTGAAGAAACCCGCGGCTTAGACAGCTCCGCACGTATTGACCTTGTCTTTCCTGCGGACAAGGCCGACTAAGCTGAGAGGATGGAATAGGTGCTGGGCAAGCCTACTCCATCTCAATTCGTGCCACACTACAGCGTCCCATTAGTGAAGGTAAAAGTTGACTCCTGACGCTGTATAAATCATCTACTATAGATGGTGAAAGGCCTTAGTTAGGAGATGTGTAGATGATGAGGTCCATACCTTCAATATCATGGCACAGCCTGTGGTACCACAGCATGGGGCAGTGCTCGCATGTCATATTCGGGGACTTATCCCTGGTCTTCTTCAGGAAGTCCGCGTGAGAGACAAATGCCTGTTTGATAGCTGGAATCAAAAGTTGTAATATTAATCCTTAAGTTAAGCAACGTTGTGCGCGGTCACAATCTGAATGGGTGACTGCAAGTGGCATTACGAGCTGAGCGCTTCCGTGCTTTGAAGAGCACGTTAAACAGTCGGTCCCGGCTTTTAAGTCGTTAAGCCACGACGGAGACCTTTAGGCGGCCTAAAAACTCCGTCACTAGAGTTGGCCACTAGCTCATACAAACATACATACATACACACAGCGCCATCTAGCCTCAAACTAAGCAAAGCTTGTACTATGATCACCAGATGGCTGATACGCTTTTTTTGTAAATATACATACTTATAATACTAGAACTCCCAGACCCGGAAGAAATATTTGCAGAACATACTTGTATGTTTGTAAACATTTCTCCCGTAGCGGGAATCGAACCCTTACCTCTTGCGTCTCAGCCGAGCACTCGCCCGCCACGCCACCGAGGTCGTCAACTCCGTCACAAGAGTTGGCCACCAGCTCATACGAAATCACTTACCATTAACAACTTCAGTGGCTACAGAATCACTTTCACATTTGAACACATAGCAAGCGTATGTGTCATTGGTCTCCCTGCAGACGAAGCCAAAATGATCCTTATTGCCACGACCTAGGACACAACTTGCAACGTCTTTGAACTCCCTGTGTAACAGAATTTGCTTTCTGTCTGGACTTATCAGTCTTAGTTCTGAACGGCCCACCTGAAAGATGAAATAAGCATCCATCATCATCATCTTTCTGCCCTTAACCCACTCTATGTGGGGTCGGCACAGCATGATCCTTAGATCATGCTGTAAGAGTTTTGGCTAAGGTGTTTTATGACCGGCCGCCTGCCTGACGTCAAGCCTCCTTGGGAATACTTGCTTATTGTATCTCATCATGTTGGAGGATACTATCCCTTAGTCGACTTTTATTTTTGTGGTGCTAGCGAATAAGTGATTTTTTACATACTATTCAAACGCGTTTTCCACAAGCTTTTCAAAGGTTAAAATAAAGAATAGATTAACAATAAACGCAGTCAAAATTGGTGGGAATTAAACTTCTGATTCTTGAATTGATTTCTTTACTATTTCCTCGCAAATTAGTAAAAAGTATTATGCATACAAGTTTCGGCCGAAATAGTTTAGTTAAAAAAGACTCGGCAATCGCCTCGTCATTTTAAAATGAATCGGCTTCACCTCGCCCTTCCAATATTACTTGGCCGTAAATTGCTTTTCTTCCTGCCTTGGTAACAATATACTATTATAACTTAGTAGATGATTTATACAGCGTCAGGAGGCAACTTTTACCTTCACAAACGAACGGGACGCTGTAGTGCTTGGGACGAATTAAAATGGAGGCTTGCCCAGCACCTATTCCATCCTCTCAGCTTAGTCGGCCTTGTCCACAGGAAAGACATGGTCAATACGTGCGAAGCTGACTAAGCCGCGGGTTTCCTCACCATGTTTTCCTTCTCCGTATGAGAGAACTGGTATAGCGCACATAAATTTTTCGCAAAGAAAAATCCATTGGTACACGACCGGATTTGAACCAACGTCCTTAGGATCGGAAGGCGGGGTCACTACCAAGTAGACCACCAGTGCTTTCTATATACTATTATGTACTCACTTGAAACAGCATAGTTCGATTCTGTTCACCAATTAACTGTGCTATTGGAGTCTTCAGGCTTATAGTACCAATAGACGCAGACCTATCTCTTAAAAATGGTTTATTTTCAGGCATTCTTCTATTACCCTCCCCATTATTTCTCCTTCCAATCTCCTCAAAGTTTATTTCTTTATTTACATGCGTATCTTTCTTTTCAATTTTGTCTATAACCTTTTCTGAATTTAAATCTTTATGAGATTCTTCTAAGTCTTTGGTGAAAGGATTATTATCTTTAAAACCATCAGCGTTGGACTCAATTCTGCTTATATCAATCCTCTCTTTGCAGAATTTGTTGATATCATTCGCAGTTTCCGTAATAGCTTTGAGATTCTCCTCATCTTCTGCGACAGTTCCTAGATTCTTAAGATTACCTTTTGGAAGATTGAGAACTAGTACAGAAGGTTCTAGAGGTATGGAGCTTGGTCTTTTGAGGGTTGTAGGTTTCCTATCGACTCTTTCTTTGGTGAACATGTCGAATTCATCTTCCACTGCTTTTGTTTCTATATTAGGTATAAGGGTTTCTGCGCTTTTCCATGCTCCTATGGTGGGTTCTAGGGGGGTTGTGCTAGGGGCCATAGGAACAGTTTTGATCTCAGTCTTTTTCTCATCTGCAAGATTCTCCTTCGAATCGTTGCTGTAGAGGGAAGTCTGAAAAAAACTGTTCTTTTAACTTTCTGGTAAACACTATTAAAATCGCATGTTTAAGAAGACTACTACCAGACATACTACTGCGGTGAAACAATTTAGAGCGCCTCCAAGGATCCTTTCGTGCACTTGGCAGACTTTTCTTTTTAAGTTCTAGGACATGGGTTTTACGATGTTTTCCTTCACCGTGAGAGCTTTAACTGGCACAGCACACAATTTTTTTGAACTAAAAAGTCCATTTGTGCATGTGCGGATTTGAATCCATGACCTTAGGATTGGAAGATGGAGCTTCCACTAGACTACCAGTGCTCTCAAGCTTAACAGCTGAGCGCACGAACAGACAGCAGACAGTGAATTTTTTAAGCAAGGGATAGAAAACGCTGGAAAAAAGGGAGGGGAGGCTTTTACCCTGAAGGGGGACAGCATAGGCTAAAACAATGATAGAGTTGGAAACAGTTAATACCCCAGTGGAAGACAGTAAGCTGTGCCGTCTCTTCAGAGCCTTCTCCGCCTCATGCTTCGCGAACTTCTGCAATGCGTCATCTATCAGCGTCTCGGGGACCTTGCGCTGGGATATCCTCACCTTGCCGATGTATAGCACCTGGAGTAAATGCGAAAGTTTGTGAGGATGTTTGGATGTTTGTGCCTCAATCACGCCTAAACAGCTGAACGGATTTGAATGAAACTTGGAATATACATGTAAATAGTGTAAATAGTACATGTACTGGATTAACATATAGGCTATTTTTTATCGGGTACCACGCTAGCGAAGCCATGGGCGGAAGCTACTCAGAAATAGTTTAGTAAAAGTTTTCTCTGCTGGACTGGAAGTAAAGAAAAAACATAGAATGCGTCCAGTTGCTTCTCTCCCCGAGCATGTCTTAAAAGTCGACTAAGAGGTAGTATCCTCCCCAACATGATGGGCATCTATATGGGCGATGGGCTGATCACCTGTCACCATGGTTCACCATATCCATCTTGAGACTTTAGATCAGGGACGGCTGCAATTTTTTTTACGATTACTTGTGGCTTTGCTCATCTCATTAGGGATACTGGCGATAATTATGTATTGATAATTATGTATGCATGTAATACCTATCATTTTAACATACATAACATAACGGAGGTGTGTAGTTAGTAATAGTAAGTAATCATCATCATCTTCGTGCCCTTATCTCACTCTATGTGGGGTCGGCATAGCATGTACCTTGGATCATGCTGAAAGAGTTTTGGCTAAGGTGTTTTATGACCGGCCGCCTGCCTGACGTCAACCCTCCTTGGGAATAATAGTAAGTAATGAGATACTGTAACTTCACCTCAAAGAAATGCGATTCTGATGGTGATAGATCAGCTGACAGTGAGGTGAGGGCCGAAGCATTGCTCGTACTCCTCACCAAGTTCTGCTCACTCGTTCTGGAAGAACAAAAGAATATGGAAATTGACGACAACGACGCAACGATTCTTGAAGAAATTTCTGCATGATTTGCACTTCTCACTCAAACTTTAAGCGCTCGTGGGATAGCTTGCTTAAACGTTCTACGCTGTGCGCGGTCACAATGCGGATGGGTGACCGCAAGTGGCATCAGTAAGCGCTTCCGTGCTTCGGAGGGCACGTTAAATTGTCGGTCCCGGCTTTTAAGTTGTTAAGCCATGATGGAGGCCTATACTCCGTCACAAGAGTTGGCTCATATGAACATACATACATACATACATACTAAAATTTTGATTAAACAAAAACATTAAGGTAATTATGTACCTCTTTAAACTTATTAATTTATTTTCATTCAATATCAGGATGTATTTTAGGATCTATCAATTATGAGTTCGCCTATTTATGGTTGTATTGTATATTAAGAAAACGTGTATACGTAAATATCAGACTTACAAGTTAGAATTACAGTTCCCTGGTAGCGATATGGCGGGGCTACTCCAGGGTAGATGCTCCGAGCTGGTCTGGCTGGAGAAGCCGATGTTCTTTGTAACGGAGCAGTTCAGCGAGCTGCTAGACCCCCTGGGACTGGCGGCCCCAGGCGAGGGCTCCCGCATCTGGCTGAAGAGATCCGTCACCTGGAACGAAGAAAAGATACTATAGAAACTTCATACCAAATGAGAGTTAAATAAAATAAATAACACCCAACAGTCAGATACATAGTCTTAACCCTACACTAGGATTCCCTGTGTCGTGGGTATTAGAAACTACGAGTAACATGGTACCACAACACCCAGACCCAACGCAACGGGAATCGAACCCGCGCCTCTTGCGTCTCTGCCGAGCAATCGCCCGCCACGCCACCGAGGCCATCTAGTTGCAAATAATTTACATGAGAACAGAACAGAAGAGGATAAACACCCAACAACCTCACAAATAGTTCTGATTCACCAACACAACACACACCTGAAGAAATATTTGGAGAAATGAAGCACCTTTTGCGTCTGCATTCTTGATTGATCGTTGAAGTTAAGCCGCAAGTGGCATTACGAGCTGAGCGCTTCCGTGCTTCGGAGGGAACGTTAAATTGTCAGTCCCGGCTTTTCAGTCGTTAAGCCACGACGAAGGCCTTTAGGCATGCTAAAAACTCCGTCACAAGAGTTGGTCGCTAGCTCATACGAAGATACTTTAGCAGTTAGGTAGGTACATAAGTAGGTAGGAGCTCTTTGAGTTAGAGCTCGATCAAATTAGTTTCGTAAACATCGCAAGATAAACATAATTCATCAAAGTTGATTAAACAAAGTAGATATACGATTACCAACAAGTTAAACTTCACAATATTGAAAACTAGTTGAACGCCCAACAAACTTGTCGGCTTTGAGTCTTTTACATGTTAATCCAGCACATGTACTATGTATTATTAATTTCAAGTTTCATTCAAATCCGTTCAGCCGTTTGGGCGTGATTGAGGCACAAACATACACAAACTTTCACATTTATAATATAGTAGGATGTACGAGTAGGTATGCACAGTAGTATCACACATATTGCGCTTCGGCAAACTTCGTGTTTTGTATGAAAACCGAATTTGTCCGAATATGCAACTAAAATAATAACTGAACCAACCCTATAAAAAAATGAGTAACATTGATTATTGTAACATCTCTATTTAAGAGCGTGCCATAACGCCGCCGAAAATGTGAGGCAGTCAAGCGCAGGTAGCCAACTAACGAGCGGGATGAGTGGGATGACTATATATGGTTTTCTAGTGAGTGAGAAGGATAGAGACATAGACGCGCAACGTATTTTATAACAACGTAAGCGCCAAAACTGTTTTACTTAATTACAAGTGAATTAAACAATCAATCAAAAAATTAAAAGATGGAACTAAAGAATTAATGATGGATATCTTAACAAAACAAAAACCCAACAAAAAAGACGTGCCGTTCTTGAGATAAATAGCAAAATGTGTGCAAAACGTGTGTTTTTCAAAAAAATATATTGTCGAGAAAATTTTCACCAATAGTGTATTGAAAAGACAAAATCCAAAATAAGCGTTCGAAGCATCTTTTCCCTAAATATTAGGTTGGTAACTTTCACAGATTTTGAGATAAATAACGATTTCGAACTATAAAATTGCATATGGCACGCTCTTAAACTAGCTGCCGCTCGCGGCTTCGCTCGCGTGGTACCCGGATAAAAATGGCCTATGTGCTAATCCAGTAAGTACATGTACCTACCATAAAATCATCACCTTCCTGCCCTTATCCCACTCTATGTGGGGTCGGCACATGATCCTTGGATCATGCTGTAAGAGTTTTGGCTAAGGTGTTTTATGACCGGCCGCCTGCCTGACGTCAACCCTCCTTGGGAATACTTGCTTATTGTAGCTCATCATGTTGGAGAGGATACTATCTGTTTTTTCTTTACTCCCAGTTCAGCAGAGAAGTAGAAGTGCCAAATAAATAAAAATTGTTTATTTCAGACACAAAGCCTACTATCATGTATATTCCAAGTTTCATTCAAATCCATTTTTTGCGTGAAAGAGTAACAAACATCCATACATACAAACTTTCGCGTTTATAATATAAGGATTATCATCGCGTTACAAAGACGAGACATTTACAAATTGTATGACGTCAAGACCTTGTATAGTGTTATAAGTTATAACACTAATAGCTCCATGCGGGCATTACAGAGGGTTTATTGTTTTTGCCCTTTTTGCCCAAAACAGTGGATCTGAGCTTCGCAGATGACATGACCCCCCCAAAAATCGTACACGTCAAATGGAAAAATCTTCTAAACATTTACAAAATATAAAAAAGCAAAGCCGCGATGCCAATAAAAATAGAAGGCTTCCATTTGTTTTATAATGTGTGCAATAAAATTGTCTATTGTGCAATAAAATCTGATTTACTCGACATCTATTATTAGTGACCCCCTTCAAAACAGGCTGCAACCGGGTCTGCCCCTTAGTCATCTTTTACGACAAGCTCCATATTTTTTCTTCCAATCCAGCAGATAAATTACCGTCGCCATCCCGGTACTAAAGAGCAAAACATAATGACGAACGACTTTTGATTTTTTATGATGATCTTTATATAACAGTATACTAGACAAAGACCATTATTGCTTGTTCTTGAAACATTATTGATGTATACCAAGCTTATTGATAACACCTTGGTTTCCAATTAAATGTTGATACAAACAGACTATTGATCTACTTATTTAAATATAGCTAATGGACAAGTCATCACGCGATTGACCCAAATCAATAATAATAGAGATTTAGATCGAGAGATACTTCTCTGCTGGACTGGGAGTAATGAAAAAACATGCGTCCAGATACTTCTCTCCCCGAGCATGTCGTAAAAGTCGACTAAGGGATAGTATCCTCTCCAATATGATGGACCATCTATATTGGCGATGGACTGATCACCTATCACCATGGTTCACTTTGGGCCTTTGAATCAGGAGTGGCAGTTTAAGTTGTCTTATTATTAGTGTTACTGCCCACCTAATTGGGGATATTGGCGTGACTATGCATATGTTGTTCATTTGTCTCTCAGACGGCCACTGTGCAACGGAAGTCTTGCAACGTGACATTATTGGCTACACAAGCAAAGACGAGGGCAATTGCATTATCAATAACGTCTAACAAGTTTGTTTACAGCTAATGACCTTGACTCAAACCATGTTTATTGTTTACGACAGCAGGAAATAAATGGCGTTGTTTACTAAGTGATTTATTTATTAGCTAATTTAGAAATGTATATCTGACCAATATCCGTACGCGGCGCGAACTAGCCTGTTTATCATTCCGAGTCATAAACTATGTGCCTACAACTATATTTTACCATCTATAGTAGATGATTTATACAGCGTCAGGAGGCAACTTTTTACCTTCATTAATAGGACGCTGTAGTGCCCGGGACGAATTAAGATGGAGTAGGCTTGCCCAGGATTCCATCCTCTCAGCTTTGTCGGCTTTGTCCACAGGAAAGACATGGTCAATACGTGCGGAGCTAACTAAGCCGCGGGTTTCCTCACGATGTTTTCCTTCACCGTATAACGCACATAGATTTTTCGCACAAAAAAATCCAATGCTACATGACCGTATTTGAATCCACGACCTTAGGATCGGAAGGCGGGGTCACTACCAACTAGACCACCAGTGCCCTCAAAACTATAACTATTATAATAATTTCTTTCTTTTGTTTTACTGTTTGGGTTTTATATCTGTGTAACTATTTAACCATACTGTTTTGAGTTGCAAATAAACTTATTTTATCTTTATCTTTAATTTTCCAATTATGTTCTACAACTTAGTCAGGCATGCAAATATTAATCAAAATGCACACTCGAGTACATATTAAATATACAAGGATAAAAGCTAACAAATTTACACGATATCACTGCGCCGCGCTACGCAATATCATGTCAATTTTGTATCATGTTCCCAAATGAATATATTTGATTGATTGATACCACGGTTTCTATAACCGGTTCTTGGGCGTCATTCAGTTACCGCCTTACTCCACCAGCAGCGACATGGGCTGACGATATAGCATCCGTCGCAGATCGGACCTGGATGAGTCTTGCAACGGACCGTGGAGAGTAGCATACAAAGGGAGGCCTATACCTAGCAGTGGGTAAAGTTGGGTTGCGGATGATGATGATGATGATACCACGGTGATAATCTTGTAGGCACCTTCAAAACTCTTTTATAGAACGGCTACCCCGTATGGTTCATGGATCCTAAAATCCTAAGTATTTTTAGGCCTGTATTCAAGAACAATGCATACTCACTCAAGCATAGATTATTTGATAAATTCCGATTGAAAAAAGATGAAAAAAAATCTATATTTGATACGATACGACCTCCTATTAATTCTAGCCGTCACTAATCTACGCTTGAGTCGTGATTCACGTTTGAGCATTTTAATTACTTCATATAATAATTCATCATCATCATTACCATGTCCAGTAGCGGAATGCTATAGACTGATGATGAAATGAAATTCTTGGTTAATCCGTTAATCCCATCATCATTTGTCTGGAGAAGTCATAGGTCAATCATTAAACAAACTTAAGTCTGACCAATCCCGATAACGTAAGAGAAGATAATGATTTTGCTTTTAATGAGAGTAGCGGGAGAGACGGTAACAGACGGTAGGGTCGATATTAACATCAGACACTACCTGACATCTGACATCCCGTAAATACCGCGGGAGTGGCCTGACTTATGCCCAGTTCCAATATTGGTCTATTGTTCCGAAGCAACCGGACATCGTATTTGTATACTATTTTATACAAAACAACCCAGGGCTCCTGTAAGTACCACGGGAGTGGCCTGGATTAAGTTAGTGGTAAGACATGCAAAGTTTCAACTCAATCGGAAATGTGTCAAAATCATGCAAAGTAAATTAAAATCTTGTAAAACCACATAATTAATAAAAAAAGTTGTGTTTAGTTATAATCCATAAAACAGACAGAAAGAAAACAATTATTATTCATTCCAGGAGCGGTTTCAGGTTAATGGATAAAACGACATAACTTTGTTATGGGGTCACTCTCTTACCATGTGTTTGATATTGATAGCCGATGTATCGGAATGAGAGCTGAACATCTGTCTATGTGGATTCATGTTTGGATCTGTCAAATATTTAAAAATAATAAATGTCAAAATAAATGCCTCGGAAAAAAAAATAATGAGTCTAGTCAGACTAGGAATAAGGTCTTAGCATTAGTTATCGCTCGAAAGATAAAACTATGTATGTATAAAAACTAATTATTACATACATCATAATATATGCCTTGGAATAGGCAGAGACCACTGATCTCCATTTTGTTACGGTCCTAACATACGTATACCAGTACTCTCAAACGATGAAGGAAAACATCGTGAGGAAACTCGTGGCTTAGTCAACACCGCACGTATTGACCGTGTCTTTCCTGTGGAATTATACGTAGGTAGTTATGTCTGATAGATTATCAAAAAAATTAATTGTATTCTTGATTATATTTTATTACTTTATTTTTTCATAGCTTGTTCAGACCCGGATCTAGGGGTGGGGGGAGGCGAACCGGGGCACGCAGGCGGCAGTTTCAGGGGGCACCAAAATCATAATATCTCACACAAATAAAAAAGTTATAAGCTAATAGGAATTTTTTTAAAGGGTTCTTATTGTTCCGATCACAAAAAAACGCCACTCATAATATTTGTGAGTTTTTTAAACAATTTAACTCAAATGCTGAAGAGAGGGGGCGCCACTATGAAGCTTCTGCCCCGGTTCGAAAAAACCTAGATCCGGGGCTGAGCTAGTTTTTACGTAGAAACTAAGACACATAATTAAATTAAAACAATATAAATTATGTGGGAATCAGTGTGGGTAACACTTAAAATTTTTAAATAACTCATGGTCATTTCAGTAGGTAAATATATTATAATTAATTTATTTATCTGTATAATACACAAACCTATACATAATATTTGAAATATACTTCTCTGTTGAACTGGGAGTCACGACAAAATATAGAATGCGTCCAGCAGCTTCTCTCCCCGTGCATGTCTTAAAAGTCGACTAAAGGATAGTATCATTTCCAACATGACAGACTTTCCAACAGACATACTGCCACTATGGTTCTTCATAATTATCCATCTTGGAACTTTGAATCAAGATTGGCTGTGAGTTTCTTACGATTTCTTGTGACTGTGCCTATCCCATTAGGAATACAGGCTTAATAATTTATGTATATTTGTAATCAGATCTTTTTATCTTTATATTACAAAGGTATTTATAAGAAACCAGTTGAAAAACAAGTCGAATGGTAAATAAATACATGTTTTCATAGAAGCGTGACTTTCATTTCGACATGGTCGCACCCAACCTATTATCAACAAACATGTCTTTATAAAAATTCTTCTGTCTTGCAGTCTGACTGGCATTAAATACATAGGTACGAGTAGATCATTAGGTATGAATGTGGACGGATATGTGAGTAGAAGTATTCCATAGAAAATATAGATGGATGTGATATTATTTTGTATGACTTCAATAATTTATTATATGTATTATAATGATCTATATTTCTGACATAATTACGCTACACTATTGTATTAGGTTAGCCTGTAAAGATAGATGTAAGTTTAAATAAATAAATAAATAAAAACTGAACAGTGATTAGCTCTAAACTGAGTTTAAAAGCTGACACTACTGACAGTTTTCATTTTCATAAACTTGGGCAGCTCTTTTAACCCAGTTCAATGCTAAATACTTCCAGTTTGAACGGTGAAATTGGCCCTAAATACTAACAACTTGAATAGGTAGTTTTTGCATCATCTATACCTACTTATCTGCTGGACTGGAAGTAAAGAAAAAGCATAGAATGCGTCCAGCTGCTTCTCACCCCGAGCATGTCGTAAAAGTCGACTAAGGG
The DNA here is from genome assembly GCA_949320045.1 of Scotopteryx bipunctaria. Lineage (NCBI taxonomy): Eukaryota > Metazoa > Arthropoda > Insecta > Lepidoptera > Geometridae > Scotopteryx > Scotopteryx bipunctaria. The sequence goes on from OX439470.1 coordinate 1,913,913, forward strand.
ATAGTATCCTCTCCGAAATGATGGACCACCTATATGGGCGATGGGCTGATCACCTGTCACCATTGTTCACCATATCCATCTTAGGACTTTATATCAGAAGTAGCTGCAAGTTTTCTTATGTTAACTTGTGGCTCTGCCTACCCCATTAGGGATCTGGGCGTGATAGTATGTATTTATGTATACCTAACTCCTTTATTCTACTTTCGGAGAATGGATGGCAGGTTACCATTGCAACGTAGTTTTTGTGACAAAAAATATGTGACGCTTTTCGACAGATAATAATAATGTGTCTATGATAATGTCGTAATACGAACAGGTGTAAATCCAACACAGATTATAAGATGTATCCAAATGATCCTAGAATAAAAACATTTTGAATTCTAATTTAATTTTTAAAACCTATCATTTGTTCGTCGAATATCCTATCGTACCTTTACTTTATTGCAAAGATTATGTAATTATTTTGAGTAAATTAAATTATTGGACTATTATAATGTTACATTCTTGCAATTACCTATTACTCATGTTTTTTTTTATTACAGATCAATAATCTTTCAGATAATTTGTAATGGCTTCTAAGTAACTAAGCGAACAAAACCACAGTTAATTCCTAGTCTAAATTTCCCAGTGTTTATGTAAGTAAATATTGTTTTTGCACGCTCACGTGTAATCAATAAGAAAATGTATTCAAGATCATCGTAAGTGATGCGAGAGTAATTTACGTCTTTACAATGTTAAGTCCTATGGAACGTGATTTGACAACACCAGTGTAGTTTATGAGCTTGTCTCGACGCTTTAAAGTGTTACTAATAGCGGATTTTACTCCCCAAAATCGATGTACGAAAAACGCTGTTGTCAGTTAATAAATGTATTTATTCAAAAATAAAATGAAATTCTGAACACTTCTTCTTTGTTTCCTCAAAAAACATGATTAAAAAAACCTTGAAAAATCCATGTTTCGCGTATATTTTGATCTCGATCTCGGCAAGACCGTTTTCTCGTGGTTCTACTAGTAGGACCACGAGGGAGACCAGTTTCAGTTCGTCCTACTATGACATATTAGAGCTGTAATAATTTATTTAAACCACCTGTACATAATTAATACCTTTGACACTAGTAATAAAACGAAAAAAAAACAGTCATTTGAACAAACTAAAAATATGCTCCTATTATAAATACTCGCATATAGAAAACGAACCCTACCACATTTCCAGATGATCGCTCTTTGATAGGTAGGTAATAGCAATTTCTTTAGTTGTTGAAACCAGTTTTTTGATTCGTTTTGAACTTTTCTTGTATTTACCAATTCATCATCATCAGCCTATAGCAGTACAGCAGACATAGGCCTCCCCTAATGAGCGGCATCGCGCTCTATCTTCGGCTTGACTCATCCAGTCTCTGCCATCAGCCAGCAGCAGATCCTCACTCCACCTAGCAGGAGGGCCGAGTACATTACGTTTGCCGTCAACAACTCTTTTACCTCAGTTCTTCGGCAGATATGGCCAGCCCACTGCCACTTCAGTTTGCCAATTCTGTGATCTGTCGACTTTGGTTCTCTGTCGGATAACATCGTTACGGATCCTATCCTTCAGAGAAACTCCAAGCATAGCTCTTTCCATAGCTCGATGAGCGACTTTCAGCTGGTGGACTGACCGTACTCAGTGTCCACGTTTCATCTCTGCAAGTCATAACAGGTAGGACGCACTGATTGAACACTTTGGTCTTCAGACATTGTGGTATAGGTGACGTGAAAACTTGACGTAACTTTCCAAATGCTGCATAACCGAGCTGGATTGTCCTCTTAGTCTCCTTCTCAAAGTTGTTTCCACCCAACTGCATAATCTGCCCAAAGTATGTAGGTATATTCCGAAACAGCTTCAAGAAGCTGGCCATTTACGACAGGTTTAGGATCGATGCGGTCATTGAACATGACCTTGGTTTTATCCAAAATCATGCCGAGACCTAGCCGTCGCGAGGCAATGCTAGTTTGTTTTGAATTTGTTGCAGGTCCTCCAGCGACTCCGCCATTATGACTGTGTCATCTGCTAATCGGTGTGAGATGTGCTCGCGGTTTATGTTAATGCCCATGCATTTCCAGTTCAGCGTCTTAAACATATTTTCCAACGCGCCGGTAAACAGTTTCGGAGATATGACATCCCCCTGTCTCACTCCTACATCTCCTGATCATGAAATAATTACCAATTATTTGATTTCACATTTTGCACAATATCACTATGTCTTTCTTTTATACACCCGAAATCCGTCGAGCTATATCTCTTTCAATTCGATTCGAAATCGGTGTTCACGTGTACGTAATGCCTCTTAAAAGCAAAGCAAATATAGCCAAAGGCTTTAAAAAACACAGCCTTTAAGCCTTTTACCATCTATAGTAGATGATTTATACAGCGTCAGGAGGTAACTTTTACCTTCACAGACGGGACGCTGTAGTGCCCGGGACGAATTAGGATGGCTTGCCCAGCATCAATTCCATCCTCTCACTCAACTTAGTCGGCCTTGTCCACAGGAAAGACATGGTCAATACGTGCGGAGCTGACTAAGCCGCGGGTTTCCTCACGATGTTTTCCTTTACCGTTTGAGAGTACTGGTATAGCGCACATAAATTTTTCGCACAGAAAAATACATTGGTACATGACCGGATTTGAACCCACGACCTTAGGATCGGAAGGCGGGGTCAAACCACCAGTGCTCTCTAATACGTAATGCTACAGTAACGTTAATTAGCCCGCCTCGGGAGTTGAACCTGCACTTCTCGCGTCTACCACTCAAGGTCGTAATTATTTTAAAACTGGTTCCAAAAGGTGTTCTGTGAGTTAATTTATATTTGACGTCATTCTTCAAATATTACCTCGGTATACCCGATATCTTCCGCACAATAAAATTTTCAAAATGTTAGTTTCCTTTTTTACCCGACAACGAGAAGCAAAACGGGGGTTATGAATTTAACAGTCCTATGTAATTATGATCATAATACCTATATTAGTATCAATGTGACTAAATAAATATTTGTAGACATTTCAAACAGCGCCATCTAGCCCCAAACTAAGCAAAGCTTGTACTATGGGAACCAGATCGCTATTTAATCGAGATTACTTAAATACTTTTATTTGTAAATACAACGTAATACATGATAATTATAACACTGGGTGTTGTACCTAATCCGGAAGAAATCTAACCCGCGTCTCTTGCGTCTCAGCCAAGCACCACGCCACTGATGGCATCAATTTTATCTTCGAGCATGAAGAATGTCATGCATGAGTGATGAAAATGAATGAAGAGAGTACCATGTCACGATCGTAGCAAATTAAAACCCTTGCTCTCTGCCTACCCCTATAGACAGGCGTGATATTATTATGTACTCTGGAACAGTAGAATATCATAGTCTGAACAACGATGTTTTATGAAAACAGTGATGCAATGTGTAATATCTACCTGTCTCTTTCTTTCTTCAACGTTTATAAATAATACTATCTATTTCTTTCACGTCACTATGATTGATTGATATGCATTTGTTTGTTTACTATGACGCCATATTTGTCACAAGTTTGGAAAACAATATGGCCTCAATCTTACCTGTTATGAAAGTAGACGGGTATAACCAAAGGCAATGGTAGGTTGACGAAATAAAACATAACATAAATTATCACGCCAGTATCCCTAATGGGGTGGGCAGAGCCACAAGTAAACGTAAGAAAACTTGCAGCCACTCCTGATTCAAACTCCCATTATAAATATGGTGAACCATGGTGACAGGTGATCAGCCCATCGCCCATTATAGCTGGTCCACCATGTTGGAGAGGGTACTATCCCTTAGTCGATTTTTACGACATGCTCGGGGAAAGAAGCAGCTGGACGCATTCTGTTTTTTCTTTACTCCCAGTCCAGCAGAGAAGTAGGTATAGAAGAGACTGTTGTGCACAAATAGGAAACACCTAAGTGAGGAAAAATATCCTCGCTCAGACTTTTTCTGATGGGTTCACCTTACGTAGCGTGACCTATAGGTACCTAGGTACCATAGTACCAATACTCCAGCCAAATTCGATGTTTAATAAAGTTAAACAAAAATCTAACCTAAAACGTTGTCAAACACCTAATGAAACAGTAAGTAAGTTCGTATGAGCTAGTGGCCAACTCTTGTGACGGAGTTTTTATGCCGCCTAAAGGCCTCCGTCATGGCTTAACGACTTAAAAGCCGGGACCGACAATTAACGTGCCCTCCGAAGCACGGAAGCGCTCAGCTCGTAATGCCACTTGCGGTCACCCATCCAAATTGTGACCGCACACAACGTTACTTCAAGAACGTCTAAGCAAGCTAAGCCACGAGCGCTTCAATCAAAACCGTAATCCAATTATTTATAGGTATTACAATTTCGTGAACAGATAGTTCCTCTCTGCCGATTTGTTCACAAAATTGTAATTTAAATAATCAGGATACGTTTTTATTATGTCAACGTTCTAGATTTGATTTTTGTTTTCCATTATTACACATCGAATTTAGCTAGAGTATAGGCTCAGACCAAATAAAAAGAAAAGACCCCGCGCCGCGAACAACAAAAGTGAAGCCACCTTTTTATCTATGTGTGTGTCGAAGGTTTTAAGGTTGTGTGTTCCGAGTAACCTAAATTCATAGTATAATAATTAAGAAACGATGCTATTTGAAGTACTTACAAGTGAAAAGTGATTCCGTGAGACTTTTTATGTGATTTGCTGCTGTTTTTACAAGTTTTCACTACACAGGAAGGCATAATTCTATTTTTAAGACTCGTGACGTACTAAGAGTGATGGGCATGGTTTTAGTGTAGGTGTGTGCGTGAGTGTGTATATTTACTTGCAGGAGCACGGTTTTGTGTGGCTTCACTTTTGTTGTTCGCGGCGCGGCGTCTTCTCTTTTTATTTGGTCTGAGAGTATAGGTATATACCTAAGCAATTCTGACGCTGATCTTTTTGTTCTCCATCCGACCTTAGACCTAAATTACGTCACTCGAATTAGTACCTACAATACGTAGGTAATCTAGGTATTGGTACTACAGTACCTAAGTAGTCAATTACACTTATAAGTGTGTTCCGGTATTTAGGTACCTACTTACTTACCCACTAGCAAAATTGTAGGCTGATGCACACACGGACACTTCGAATGCGCAGCAGATTGGCAATAGGTAGACTTATGACATTGTTAGCAATCTACCCTCTATGATTTATTTTTTACTAGCAGCCCTGGCTTCGAACGGGTATTTAACAAATAAGGATTTTTTTTAGGTGATTTTTTCATCTCGGATTACATTATTGGAGTTTTAGTAAGCATCCCTAATTTTTTTGAAAATAAATTATAGCCTATGTTATTCCGTAATAATGTAGCTATCTACTGGTGAAAGAATTTTTTGAATCGGTTCAGTAGTTTCGGAGCCTATTCGTTACAAACAAAAAAATCTTTCCTCTTTATAAGATTAGTGTACATGTAGATAGTGTAGAATCTACACTAATCTTACTTATATTATAAAATTGAAAAGTCTTAGTTTGCTTGAAATTACCGGCGTAAAGCTCAAAACGCAACGATAGCGCGTACTAACTTTACCTGTGCTGCCATCTAGTACGAAAGTTTGTAACGATGTTTGGATGTTTGTGCCTCAATCACGCCTAAACAGCTGAACGGATCTGAACGAAACTTGGAATATACATAGTACATGTACTGGATTAACATATAGGCTATTTTTTATCCGGGTACCACGCGAGCGAAGCCGCGGGCGGCAGCTAGTACATAATAATGTAACGAATAGGCTCCGAAACTACTGAACCGATTTAATAAAGTCTTTCGCCAGTATTTGCTGGTCGCCTGTTACAATAGTTCACCATCTTGTGACTAAATCAGGATCCTACCCATTTACGGATACGAACGTGATATGTAAATAGGTACGTTATTTATATATATTATCACACCCGAATCCCTAATGGGGTGGGCAGAGCCACAAAGTAGTCATAAGAAAACTTGCATCCACTCCTGATTCAAAATCCCAAGATGGTGAACCATGGGGACAGGTGATCAGCCCATCGCTCAGAGATGGTCCATCATGTTGGAGGATACTATCCCTTAGTCGACTTTTACGACATGCTCGGGGAGAGAAGCAGCTGGATGCATTCTATTTTTTTTTTTACTCCCAGTTCAAAGGAAAAGTCCTTACTTAGTAGATTCTCCCAATGTAGGTAGGTACCTACACAAATGTTATGGAATAACAAGAATATATGAAAGCTAATGTCGATTCTAAATTTGGTATTGGACAATGGCCAGAGTTTCCGAGAAATACCTAATACCCATGTATTCTGTAACAAAGCATTTGGTGATAAGTAAATAGTTAGAAAATCCGCCCACCTCACTGCTCCATAACCAAAAATATTTACGTTATCTATGTACCTATATTTAGTTTTGACGGGTTGGTTCCACTCAATGCCAAATTTCTTCCCAGATAATGCCACGGAATAAACTTCTCTGCTGGACTGGGAGTAAAGAAAAAACATAGAATGCGTCCAGCTGCTTCTCTCCCCGAGCATGTTGTAAAAGTCAACTAAGGGATAGTATCCTCCAACATGATGAGATACAATAAGCAAGTATTCCCAAGGAGGGTTGACGTCAGGCAGGCGGCCGTTCATAAAACACCTTAGCCAAAACTCTTACAACATGATCCAAGGACCATGCTGTGCCGACCCCACATAGAGTGGGATGAGGGCAGGAAGATGATGAGAATGCCACGGAATATTTAAATAAAATTGATGTATCTATATTAGTTCCAACCAATGCCATGACAAGCAAGTACAGTCAACGGCAACACCATAGTAAGATCGAAGAAGAAATGCGGCCTTGGTGGCGTGGCGGGCGATTGCTCGGCTGAACGCAAGTGGCGCGGATTCGATTACCGCTGTAGGAGAAATGTTTAGATGTTCGGTAGATATTTCTTTCGGGTCTGTTGCGGTACCATGAAACCCATAGTTTCTGATACCCACGACACGGAATCCTAGTGTGGGATCAGAACAAGGTAACTATTGGTTGTTATTTTTGAACAAAAGTGCGATGTGAATCGAAGTTTTTTGTTTTGACCCAAAGTTTTACACTGTATCATTTATTTGAATTTAAGCAATAGAAATCAGGATAAAGTAGGTGTAGGAAAAAACGGAAACATAAATCATTATGTTCTGGGTTGAACCGGGATGACCTATTAGGTCGAATTGGGTAGCACTTTTTTGTGTTTTTTAAACAGATTACAATAAGCATAAAATTTTTGTACGTATAAGATACCCTGACAAAAATTAAACTTTGTATACAAAATTGACAATTTTTGTTCAGGTATGAATGTAAATTTACTGATCAGTATTCTTTAATTTTCGAAACAAGCCAACAAATAAGATTTTGTCAAATAATGTTTATTAATGACAGCCAATTTTATTTAGTATACCTACCTATCGTTATAAGTAAGGTCGCTAAACCCAACTTCAATCATAACGATAACGATTATAATATAAATAAAAATACAGCAATAAATTGAAAAATTATCCTTTTAAAATGTAGTGAACTTGACCTGTATACTATAATGTCAAAAGATGACATTTTTGCGTTAAATAATTTTATTATAATTGCCTATATTTACTGACCGATGACTTGACATTTTCGAACAAATTTCTTTTAAAAATATAATGAGTGAATTATCTTACATATTATTAATTACTAGCTGCCGCCCGCGGCTTCGCTCGCGTGGTGCCAAGATAAAAAGTAGCCTTATGTAATTCCAGCACACATACTATGTATGTTCCAAGTTTCATTCAAATCCGTTCAGCCGCTACGACGTGATTGAGGCACAAACATCGTCACATCCTCACAAACTTCCGCATTAGTATCCTATAGTATCCTCTCCAACATGATGGACCACCTTATGTGCGATGAGCTGATCACCTTTCACCATGGTTCACCATATCCATCTTGGGAGTTTCAATCAGAAGTGGCTGCAAGTTTCTGGCTTGTGGCTCAGCCTACCCTATTAGAGAAATGGGCGTGATAATAATATGTATGTGTATGTATATAAATAGGGTTATTTTTGTATCCACCTACTTAAATTCAATGCGGAAAAGCGTTTGTAAAACCGAAATATTTAAAACAATCCAGTATAGAGTTGACCTCATTTACCTTCAAACAATTCTGACTGGCACTGACTGGCCTCCTAACGTGGTAACTTTTCCTTCCGCGCTGTAGTGGGTTCGAATCCCACCCAGGAGAAACATTGTCATGAACATTGATGTTTGCTGTTTCTGAGTTTTTATTTTATACATGTTATTAGGCCTAATGGGATATACCCCCGAATACTCAAACGCGACTCAGAGTTGAGCACGTCTCAACTCACGGTTTTTTGAGTTTCTGATGAAAATCTGTCAAAAAAAATCGTCATTTGAGACGTGCTCAACTATGAGATGCGTTTGAGTATTCGGGGGATACAGAGCCACAAGTAATCATAAGAAAACTTGCAGCCACTCCTAAAACAGATGGATATGGTGAACCATGGTGACAGGTGATCAGCCCATCGCCCATATAGATGGTCCATCATGTTGGAGAGGATACTATCCCTTAAGTCGACTATACGACATCCTCGGGGAGAGAAGCAGCTGGAGTCGTTCTGTTTCTTTCTTGCATCCCAGTCCAGCAGAGAAGATAGATAGATAAGTCTTTATTATGTATAACAATAAAACGAAAACGAAAAAAAAACTTAGGGAGGTACTAAAATAAAACAAAAACAGATATACATAAACGGCGGTCTTATTTCTAAGAGCAATGTCTTCCAGACAACCTTGGTAAGTAATGTACCTATTATTATTTTATTTACTTATAAATAACAATTTAATGACCTCATTTACCTACAAACAAGCAACTAAGTAACATAGTAGGTAAGTAGGTATTATTAGTTATTCTGTGGTAACATTACGGAAATCGATGAACCAGTTAAGTTCTTGATTTAATTTGTCATTAAGTACCTACCTAATTAGGTAAGTACCTAAAGCATTTTGAAATCGATTTTGTACTGCGTCTTTGCATCATATTTTATTGCACGAAAAAAGCCTCTGAGAAGAGTGTTAGTCCTTTTATGAAAAAAAAACTGGTTCGAAAAAATACACGATTTTTTACTAGCTTTCGCCAGCTGCCTCGTTCGCGTTTTGCCCGGATAAAGAGTCATTAAATTATTCACAATCATGAACTGTCCAATCAAATTTTCATCATAATCCGTTTAGCCGTTTAAGCGTGAAAACAAAAATACTGATGGTCATGGAATACTGATATAATTATATCATACTGATGGAATCGACATCAATATTACTTCTTACTTATATTATAAATGCGAAAGTTTGTGAGGATGTTTGGATGTTTGTGCCTCAATCACGCCTAAACGGCTGAACGGATTTGAATGAAACTTGGAATATACATAGTACATGTACTGAATTAACATATAGGCTATTTTTTATCCGGGTACCACGCGAGCGAAGCCGCGGGCGGCAGCTAGTATTACCTAAATTACATTAATTTATTAGGTAGGTGGTAGGTAGGTACCCACATTTACTCCTTTTATCCTTATGACAAAATACATTATTCATTAATATTAAACTTGTACCTAGTTACATTATTTAAAGTAATTCCTGCATAAATAAATTAATGAATTATACATTATACAAAAACTAGCTTAGTTTTCCAATGATCTAGATCTATTTTTGCTATCTCTAGATCTAAGGACGTGAATAATGATCCTGACTAGAAAGGTCAAAAACAAAATAGCTAGGTAGGTATATTACATAATTATTTAATACTAGCTGTTGCCCGCGACTTCGTACGCGTGTAGAACATTATTTTGTTCTATAATCAATAGTTTTCGCAGCGCTCGCCAAAAACTATTTTGGGTTTTCTACTTTGGGTTACAACATTGCAATTTTCTTACGGATCCCTAATTTTTTTTAATTCATTATAGCCTATACTGAACCCTGATAATGTAGCTTTCTATTGGTGAAAGAATTTTTGAAATCGGTCCAGTAGTTTCGGAGCCTATTCGTTACAAACAAAAAAAAAACAAAAAATCTTTCCTCTTTATAATATTACTATAGTATAAGTTACACGAATTTTTGGGTAGTTCCCATTTGTTCTATGGAACATGACGTCATTGAACAAAATGACACATTTTCTTCCCAATTGTTTTCATTCCCGAGTTTCATGCCATAAAACAAAATGGGAATCAGATTTTCCCAAAATCTTCCATGAGAAGCTAGATTAAACTGATAATGTCAATAATTCTATTTTAACCATAACCATGAATATAACTAGGCAATCGGTCGTATAGTAGCGAACAATCATTATTGCCAATCTCAAGTTAAGAGGACATTAAATGTCCTCTTAATAAGACCTCTTTACGATTTTCTTATTATACTGGCCTCTAGAAAATAATGATAGTTTATTGTGATACTAGTAGTCAAAAGTAACTAATTTGATTGACTTGATTGTCGCAATAGGAGAAATTTTCTCCTATTGCGACAATGCTACTAGTAGGTACCACAATAAACTATCATTATTTTCTAGAGGCCAGTATAATAAGAAAATCGTAAAGAGGTCTTATTTACCTTGTCCTATAAAAAAATTGAGAAATAAAAGTATTACATGTTCCATAGTAAATAAGAAAATAACACAAGAAACAGCTGCTGTGCTAAAGTCCAATCTAAAGATAGCCCGATTGATCCAAATAGCAAGTAACACAATAATGTCCCGCTTTTTTTTCTTCACAGCTGGACTGGAAGTAAAGAAAAAGCATAGAATGCTTCCAGCTGCTTCTCTCCCCGAGCATGTCGTAAAAGTCGACTAAGGGATAGTATCCTCCAACATGATGGACCATCTATATGGGCGATGGCCTGATCACCAGTCACCATGGTTCACCATAATATCCATCTTACCCATGAATACTCAAACGCGACTCAGAGTTGAGCACGTCTCAACTCACGGTTTTTTGACAGTTTCTGATTAAAATCTGTCAAATTATCGTCATTTGAGACTGCTCAACTTTGAGATGCGTTTGAGTATTCGGTAGTTAGGAGTAAATCAGAAGTGGCTGCAAGTTTTCTTATGTTTACTTGTGTACGGGCGTGAGTAGGTTGGATTTTTTTTTATAAAATACTAAATAATAACAATGAATAAATTAGTTAATACCTTTACTTTAAATGGTTTCCCATCAATACACTAACACTTCACTTTTGTTTACATCTATTTTCGAACTTGGCACGTCCCGCGTTCTATTTTCAAAATCCAAGGTTTTTCTATTATTTTTTATAATAAACCAAAGAGGTCGATATTCAGACTTCTAACGTGGAAGTAAATAAGGTCCATTTCACACGCGAATAGTATCAGAACTATCCCGAACCAGAATTCCGCGTCCGACGTCGTCGCCTGATATGCGACAGTCTGCCTTGAAAGTGGGCACCATACTGAAGACATTCTGTCCACAGATTAGTAGATACTCCGTTGGCACTGTCTCAAAATTTTGTGATTCTGTAGGTTTGTTCAATGTCAGTTTCCTTTACGGGTTTTTACTATAAGTTGATATTCACAATGTCACCAAAATTATAAATAAAACTGTCTTAGAACTATTTGTTTCCGTTTTGGTTTGCCCAATGTCAGTTTCCTTTACAGTTTCCACTAAATATTGATAGGTATTCGCAATGTCACAAATATTTCGTATTTTTTAATATCACTAAGATATTCACAGCAAAAAACGAAGGTATAAAAAATAAGTATAACTTAGGTAGGAATAACGAGAATTATCTTTTGCTTAGATTAAAATACTACTAAACTAGTTTTTATTATAATTTACAAAAATAATTGATCACCGCAACCACGTAATATAAGTATTTAAAGTTTGACGTCACTTTTCAAACACGATATTCTTTTTTTTAATTGACTTATCGACCGTTACTCGATTCGCACTGGCAGCTAATAAAACTGAATCAAGTTGATATTGAAAAAGATTCTATATTTGAATTCGTTCAAGGTAGTTGAAACATTAATTCATCTTTGTTTTGATTCCCCTTGAAAATATTTAATTTTGCTTAACGGAAGTGTCGACCGAGAGTATGTTTTATTGACTTTTGAGTGTCGAGGTCAAAACTTGTCTCTCTCCGATCGGGGAATGTATGACATAATAGACAAAGTATGTTTTTTCTCAGAGCACTGGTGATCTAGTCAGGTCGTAGGTTCAAATCCAGCCGTGCACCAATGGATTTTTCCGTTCGAAAACTTTATACTTATGCGCAATATCACAGTGAGAAAACCGGTAAGTATGTCGTAGGAGCTTAAAATATTAGAAACATATATTATTATGTCAAGTACACGAAAAGACACTTAAAATTCTTTCACCACACTTGTTCTAAAGAAATAAAGAGACACTAATTTACTTAGTATTTTTGATTTTTGAGAGTCGAGATCAAGCAAGTCGACTCTCCCCTAATGGGGAGAAGCGGGAATATCTGAATAATTTACTGTTAAGTAAGTTCGTATGAGCTAGTGGCCAACTCTTGTGACGGAGTTTTTAGGCCGCCTAAAGGCCTCCGTCATGACTTAACGACTTAAAAGCCGGGAGCGATAATTTAACGTTCCCTTCGAAGCACGGAAGCGCTCAGCTCGTAATGCCACTTGCGGTCACCCATCCCAATTGTGACCGCGCACAACGTTGCATAACTTCTTATTTACTGATTTTATATCAAGAAAATTTAAATTTTTGGCATTTATGTGGAATTTGCATAGCCCTATTCATTGTAAGCTTATAACAAGCTATTAAATTGAAAATGTAACTAAATTATTATTTATTTAATAACCCTCCAACAGATAATCATAAATCAAACGGCCCTGTGAAAGTTGGAAAGGTAAACTTTTCATCATCATCATCTTCCTGCCCTTATCCCACTCTATGTGGGGTCGGCACAGCATGATCCTTGGATCATGGTGTAAGAGTTTTGGCTAAGGTGTTTTATGACCGGCCGCCTGCCTGACGTCAACCCTCCTTGGGAATACTTGCTTATTGTATCTGATCATGTTGTAGGATAAATTTTTGTCATGTAGAAAATGAGCTGATGATCTTCAGACGCTTCTACAGATCTTCATAAACCATAGCTGAGAGCCATCTCGATCACATTAGCTTCCAAGCAGAAAAAATCGCATCAAAATCGGTCCATTCGTTTGGGAGCTTCGATGCCACAAACCTCTTTTTTGTCGGGGGTTAAAAATATGAATAAGATACTGTAGATCATACTTTCAGGGTTCCGTACCTGAAGGGTGCAAACGGGACCCTATTACGAAGCCTCCGTTGCCCATCCGCCTGTCTCCGTTCGTCTGTCAGCGGAATGTATCTCATGAAAGCGTACAAGAAACATTTTTGTACGACGCCGACGGTACGGAACCCTTCGTGTGCGAATTGGACTCGCACTTTATCGGTTTTATTTATTAATTGATATTTTAATCTTAAAACGTTAATCGGTTTCATAAAATTTTATAAGTACTTATTATTTTTATTGTAATGACAATTATCTTTTTTTTATGTCAGTATCAAACCAATTTTAAATTTGTAAGAAATCGATAACATTAATGATCTTTTTTATTAAGAACAGGTAGGGCGAGAGCAGGATAGTAAAATAACTAACAGATAAAAAGCGGTCAAGTGCGGGACGAATAAGCACACGATGGGTTCCGTACCATGGCACATATACATAAATGTTTCTTATAAGGGGGCCCTCTTTTGTTTTCATCATCATCTCCCTGCCCTCATCCTACTCTATGTGGGGTCGGCACATGATCCTTGGATCATGCTGTAAGAGTTTTGGCTAAGGTGTTTTATGACCGGCCGCCTGCCTGACGTCAACCCTCCTTGGGAATACTTGCTTATTGTATCTCATCATGTTGGAGAGGATACTATCCCTTAGTCGACTTTTACGACATGCTCGGGGAGAGAAGCAGCTGGACGCATTCTATGTTTTTTCTTTACTAATAAAACACCTCATAAAACACCTTAGCCAAAACTCTTACAGCATGATCCAAGGATCATGTACCAACCCCACATAGAGTGGGATAAGAGCAGGAAGATGATATATATATGGAGTGAGGATCTGCTGATGGCTGCTGGTAGACTGGATGCGTCAAGCCGAAGATAGGGCGCGATGATCATTAGGGGAGGCCTATGTCCAGCAGTGGACTGCAATGGGCTAATGATTAAGCACTCACCTCCAGAACAGTGGCAGCTCTGAAGAGGAAGCAGTTCAGCAGACCCTCCTTCTCATTGAAGAGTATGTAGAACAGCTCTTCGGGCCGCCCTGGGACTTGACTGGCTCTGTAAGAACACTTTGTTTAAGTAACCCACCAAGGCCTTTTAAAATCAATGATTTATAAATCATCAGGAGGCAACTTTTACCTTCACAAACGGGACGTTGTAGTGCCCGGGACGAATTAAGATGGAGTAGGCTTGCCCAGCACCTATTCCATCCTCTCAGCTTAGTCGGCCTTGTCCGCAGGAAAGGCATGGTCAATACGTGCGGAGCTGACTAAGCCGCGGGTTTCCTCACGATGTTTTCCTTCGCCGTTTGAGAGTACTGGTATTGCGCACATAAATTTTTCGCACAGAAAAATCCATTGGTACACGACCGGGTTTGAACCCACGATCTTAGGATCGGAAGGCGGGGTCACTACCAACTAGACCACCAGTGCTCACAAAAGTAAGTAACCTAGTCATATTCATAACGAAAAAGTCCACTGTTGGACATAAATGTATCTAAACTTACTACTACTACTTCATGTTAGTACTAGCTGTTGCCCGCGACTTCGTACGCGTGTAGTACATTATTTTGTTCTATAATCAATAGTTATCGCAGCGCACGCCAAAAACTATTTTGGGTTTTCTACCTTGGGTAAATATTGCAATTTTCTTACTGATCCCTAATTTATTTGAAAATATATTATAGCCTATACTGGACCCTGATAATGTAGCTTTCTATTGGTGAAAGGATTTTTGAAATGGGTCCAGTAGTTTCGGAACCTATTCATTACAAACAAAATAAAACAAAAAATCTTTCCTCTTTATAATATTAGTATAGAAGTATAGATTTCTTTTAAACCAGTGTGGTTAAATGATTTAAACTGCACCTCAAAGGTTTCTTTCATGCTCTTGACACAAGTTTTCGAGCTTTTTAGGTTCTTCGGCATGAATTTTATATGTAACAATCAGATTTCATTTCCGCCCAGGGTCACATAAGAATTAGCTATTCCAGGTCAAGTACAATGATTATTCCAAGTTAAATACAATAAGGTCATTCGGAACGGCATAATTGGACTATAAAACCGAACATAGAGCGTGATTCAGATACAAATTTAAATAGCTTTCGATGCAATATTAGTACCATTTCTATTTTCAGTTCATATTAATGTACACCCATAGTTACCGACC
Organism: Scotopteryx bipunctaria; assembly: GCA_949320045.1. NCBI lineage: Eukaryota > Metazoa > Arthropoda > Insecta > Lepidoptera > Geometridae > Scotopteryx > Scotopteryx bipunctaria. The sequence goes on from OX439470.1 coordinate 1,929,419, forward strand.
CCGGAGATAATAAATTTAAAACTCTAATCTACTCTATTCGTTACAAACAAACAAAAAAATCCTTCCTCTTTATAATATTAGTATGATATACATTAATCTAACTTACCGTATAATATCCACCAATCTATGAACTATAACAGGTTCAAAATTCCCATTGTAAGCTTTCAGATAACCATCTTCGACCGTCACGCTTAACTGAAAAACAAAAATAAATAACAGCCAACAGTCACATACATAGTCCTGACCCCACACTAGGATTCCCTGTGTCGTGGGTATCATAAACTACGAGTACCATGGCACCACAACACCCAGCCAGACCCGGAAGAAATATTTACAGAACATGCAAACATTTCTTCCGCAGCGGGAATCGAACCCGAGCCTCTTGCGTCTCTGCCGAGCAATCGCCCGCCACGCCACCGAGGTTGTCATAAAAGTAAAGGCGCCTATGATTTTATAACATAAGTATTTTATAAGCTAGGTTCCCATGGTGCAAGCTTTGATTAGTTTGGAGCAGAATGTTAAATAAAAAAGCCCCAAACTAAGCAAAGCTTGTACTATGGACACCCAAATGGATGATAGAACACTTAATATACTTTTTTTTGCAAACACATTAGTACACATAATACATTAATACTACAACACCCAGGCACGGAAGAAATATTTGCAGAACATACAAACATTTCTCTTTGCGGCGTTCAGCACTCGTGGCGTAACTTGCTTAGACGTTCTTGATTGATCGTTGAAGTTAAGCAACGTTGTGCGCGATCACAATTGGGATGGGTTACCGCAAGTGGCATTACGAGCTGAGCGCTTCCGTGCTTCGGAGGGCACGCTAAATTGTCGGTCCTAGCTTTTAAGTCGTTAAGCCATGACGGAGGCCTTTAGGCGGGCTAAAAACTCCGTCACAAGAGTTGGCCACTAGCTCATACGAACTTTGGGAATCCTAGTGTGGGGTCAGGACTTTGTATGTGACTGTTGGTACTTAGTCAGAGGGACCTTTAAACATTACGGCATAAATGCCGTTTGGCGGCACAAATTTGTATACATTTTCACACTAGCAAAAAACACTCAAAAGCTATTCTAATAATATCCTGTTCAATGGAAAAAATAATAATATGGTGCGTCATTTACTTAATTACCTACCTACCTACTAGTTACAACCGTTAGAGTCAAAACACAATGCCAGAAAAAAAAATTTTTTCGCACTTAAACATCAAAAAACCATACCTTGTTTGTTCACGCCAAATATGCTAAACGCCTAAGTCGTTTTAGGGTTCCGTATCCGAAGGGTGCCAACGAGACCCTTTTACTAAGTCTCCGCTATCCCTCTAGCAGTGGACTGTATCTCTTGAACCGTAATAGGTAGAGCTCAGACCTAATAAAAAGAAAAGACGGCGCGCCGCGAACAACAAAAGTGAAGCCACACAAAACCGTGCTCCTGAAAGTAAAGATACACGCTCACGCATACACCTACACTAAAACCATGCTCATCGCTCTCAAATCGTCGTCTAGTAAACTTAAAATTTAAAAATAGAATTATGCCTTCTGTAATGAAATCTTGTTAAAACAGCAGCAAATCACATAAAAAGTCTCACGGAATCACTTTTCACTTGTAAGTACTCCAATAACATCGTTTCTTAATTATTATACTATAAATTTTAGGTTACTTGGAACACAAAACACTAAACCTTAACATAGATAAAAAGGCTTCACTGTCGTTGATTGCGGCGTGCCGTCTTTTCTTTTTATTTGGTCTGAGGTAGGAATTCACAGAGTGTGTATTTCTGTTGACGCTATAACAACAAATAATAAAAAAACAAATAGTAAAATATCAGATGTTTTTTTATTTCCGATGGGACGGAACCTTCGTGTACGAGGACGACTCGTACTTGGCCGGTTTTATTTGCTATTCAATTCATTTGTCTATTTTGGTCGTTCATATTCTGCCTATTCTATGTATAATAATATTTTACAATCCATTCTGGATTTCATTATAAACACAATGCTTTTGCTCACTTAGATTGTTAGGCGACTTATGATATGACCATTTTGACCATTATGTTCACTTATTTTCGAGATAACAGGGATAAAAACTAGAACGTTAACGACATTATGAACATGACATTTCTGCTCACATAGGTTGTTAAGCAACTTTTTACTGATTTGTACAAAAGTTTGTACAAAAAGCAAAGCAACTTTTGTACAAATCAGTAAATGTTAGAATCTAACATTTAGTTGCTATTTGAACAAAAGTTTTTGTTAATTTCTTTTTCAAATGATCTAACAGTTAGATCATTTGAAAAAGAAATACACAAAAACACTAGGTACAAATAAAATGTGCAAAAAGACATGCGACCCATCCAAGTACTGACCACCCCTAGCGTTGCTTAAATTCGACGATCGATTATAAACGTTAAATTATTGTGTTTATTTGTTGCTAAGGCGACAATATTCTGACAGTGAGTTGAAGAAATTTTTGTGATGTCCTAAAACGTTACCGATTTTTTATTTTTTATAACAATCGACTTTACTTCTGAAGAAGCTATTGCCCGCGACTTTGTATGCGTTATATTACTTTTATAAGTATCGCACCATCATCATCTTCCTGCCCTTATCCCACTCTATGTGGGGTCGGTACAGCATGATCCTTGGATCATGCTGTAAGAGTTTTGGCTAAGGTGTTTTATGACCGGCCGCCTGCCTGACGTCAACCCTCCTTGGGAATACTTGCTTATTGTATCTCATCATGTTGGAGGATACTATGCCCGCCCTTTAAAAAGTTCCTGCACAAACATTGGTACCCCATGTCACCATTTTTTAAGAGTTGTTTTGAAAAATCCTCTAACACGTGTCCAACTATTCTGCATTTATAGTGTCCAAACCAAGTTTCAAGCAAATCGCACTACGCGTTAAAAAGTTCCATACAAACGTTTTCACCCCTTTAGTGATTGAATTACGAAAAAATCCTTAGTGGGTGGTTTTGCTATAAAAGGAAGCTACCATTCAAAAAGCTTTCTAGCTTCAGCGGTTTCTGCTCGGCAACGATGAATCAGTCAGTCAGACTAAGCTTTTATAGTACCGTATTACTAGGTGCCGCCCGCAACTTCGCTCGCATGGTACCCGGATAAAAAATAGCCTATATGTTAATCTAGTACATGTACTATGTAGGTATATTCCAAGTTCTATTCAAGTCCGTTCAGCTGTTTAGGCGTGATTGAGGCACAAACATCCAAACTCACAAACTTTCGCATTTATAATATTAGTAAGATATAAATAAATAACACCCAACAGTCACATACATAGTCCTGACCCCACACTAGGATTCCCTGTGTCGTGGGTATCAGAAACTACGAGTACCATGGTACCACAACACCCAGACCCGGAAGAAATATTTACAGATCATGCAAACATTTCTTCCGCAGCGGGAATCGAACCCGCGCCTTTTGCGCCTCTGCCGAGCAATCGCCCGCCACGCCACGCATTTTAAAGTTTACTTTTAAAATCATGGAACAGTTACGTTCTCAAGCTTTCAGTTCTCAGGTGTCAAAAGTAAAATAAATATTGGACGGAGGTTGAAACAATGTTAGATACTTATGTACCTAGGTATAGTTCGGAGGTACCCTCTCGGCAGTTATGCAAAAACAAACCTTATCTCTAATCTTGTTAGCTCTAATTTCCCGTAGCAACCATGGCAGCATGGAAGTCGAAAATCGCCGATCCATGGCAGTATAGCCCAAGTAGGTCACTGATGTCAATTTGGTCTTCATTTTGATCTAAAAAATACAGAAAAACATTAAAAATCAACAAAGTAGACTAGAAAAAAACGATGCAGAATCGAACCTGCATCTCTCATCTCAACGCCATCTATTTGATATAGGCAGGTACTAACACTGCATTTAAAAAAACCTTTTGATCTAGCCTCCCAAAGTGATTACAAATATGATGAGGTACCTAGGTTACGAACTGCCTATGTCTTAATAACCTATCTACTTATCTGCCAAGTTTCATCCAAAAACGCCGTGCCCTGATTGAAACAAAAACATTCAAACATCCTCTCAAACTTTGTAAGGGCCTACCTACCTACCTATGTATTTAATTGAATCACGCACAAACTGCTGAAGCAATTAGGATTAAAGTTGGAACTGAGATAATTATTAGCCCTGGAAGAGCGTGGGTAGGTATAAGTTACTTTTCATTATTCGAACACTTAGGTATAGTACCTACTTAGCTAGGTAGGCTAGGTACCTACTTACTACTCGAGAAAAGCCTTGCGGGAGTACATAGGTAGTATATTATTTGTTTTTTTTCATAACTACCCAGATATAACTAACTACCCAGATCTACCTACTTCGGTAGGTACCTACATAATTTTTTTTACTTACATTTTGAGGACACTTGCTTGGCATATATTTTTGTTGTAAGTAGCTAACTAAGGTGGTACAAGGTACTACCTAAGTCATAATAATAATGATTGTTTTATTATTATTTCATTTGGTTAACATAGAACCACAGGGAAAAGTCTATCACAAAAAACCACAATGTAAGTAGAGTAAAATCGATATTTCACTCTCATAACCACTGATTTTACCTTCATACATTTTCAACATCCAATAATCACAGAAACATTGTTTTGCTAAAACATCAACCGAAAATAAACGATTTCACGACAAATCAATGTTTTATTTTGTGCAAAATTCTGACACAACTAAAGCCTTGTAGGAAAACATTGCACTGACTGAACTGACGGAAGGACAGACGGCCGCGGCCGGCACTACGGCTATGGCAAACAGAAAAACTAAACGCTATAACGAAAATACTGTTGTCCCTTTCTAATCCCTTGTTTAAAATGAGGTAGAATGAGCACAGTGAACCTATTTTCCATATTCCGTGAGTTTTCCTCCATGACTTTTGTGAACAGCTGTACAAAGAACAATAATATTATATTCAACGCCATCTAGCCAAAGATACGTAAACTACTAACTAGGCTAGCTCACAACCCTATTTTAGCATAGTTGGAAATTTTTTCAACAGATAGCAGTAATTATTTACACTTTGGTGATAGCGCCATCTATCAACAAATAGTAAAACTATTACAAACTGCTTCTGACTTACGAGTTCCAACTTTTACATATAGATTGAACAACTTTTAAAATTGAACCGATTGTTAAGATATTTTAAGATATTTTCAAAAAAAATCGGTAGTTACCCTTATTATGTCTAGCAATATAATTATAACGAGTTGGTACCTACTACTTAATGAGTTATTTTGAGTAGCCGAGAATGAAGAAGTAAATTTCATGGTTTAAATTAAAAAGTAGATATTCCATTGTTAAAAATGATTGGCGTGAAGTTTTAAGCGCAACGAATGATAAAAATAACCAGCTAGGTACCTACCTTTTCTATGTACTTACCTAATGAAACCTACGTAATTGAAACTATCTGCTATTGTAGGGCTTCAAACTTGGGCGATATAGCTATTGATTTATTTATTATTGATTTATTGATTTATTATTGAAGTATCGAACTAAGTACTTTTACACGCACTACTGAAATTAGGCTCCTTAGTTCCGTAACATTAAAAAAAACTTGCATTTAATTATTCTGTAGGTATTGTATAAAAACTTTGTTCCACATAAAAGGACATTCAATTGTTATGTTTAGTTCAACAAAATTCCGCACAACGACGCCAGCGCCACTCATTTTCGTGTGCGGGTATTTAGAATAGTATAATTTTGATATTTTGTGAACGTGTTTTATTGTGAATAAAATATTGAACGTGCAATGTATGGGATAAAAACAGTGTATTACAATATCAGGTGAGTTTTTGAGTAGAAATAAAATCTCGATTTTGCTTTATGCCATCCAGCTTAGGTAGGTACTAGGTACTTAGTTACTTTCACGTTAGAGGTAGAAGTACCTATGTATCACAGTCACTGATGTATTACTTTACATAATAACTAAAACCTACTTAAAAAATAATAATTACTTCTCAACTGGACTGTGAGTAAAGAAAAAGCATAGCTGTCCAGCTGCTTCTCTCCCCGAGCATGTCGTAAAAGTCGTCTTAGCCATAGTATCTTCTCCAACATGATGAACCATGGTGACAGGTGATCAGCCCATCGCTCATATAGAATGGTCCATTATTTTGAAGCGGTCTAGGTATCCCTTAGTCTGCTTTTACGACATGCTCGGTAAGAGAAGCAGCTAACCTCTCCAACATGATGAAACATGGTGACAAGTGATCAGCCCATCGCTCATATAGAATGGTCCATCATTTTGGAGAGGTCCATCCCTTAGTCTGCTTTTACGACATGCTCGGTAAGAGAAGCAGCTAACCTCTCCAACATGATGAAACATGGTGACAAGTGATCAGCCCATCGCTCATATAGAATGGTCCATCATTTTGGAGAGGTCAACCCCTTAGTCGACTTTAACGACATGCTCGGTAAGAGAAGCAGCTAAAATAATAAATTTATTCCAGTTAAAACATGGATGATGCACCAGAAAGAGAGAAGGCCTACTCCTCAGCTTCTACTGTCTCCATCCTGGACTCCACCGAAAGCAGCGAGACAAAATCCATCTACTGCGGAGTCAAGAGTTCCACTGGTGATGCGGACATTTCATCGGTTGAATATGAACGGTACGTTTCCTATATTTTACAAGTGTAACACGTTTTTTTTCATACAAACGGCCTCGTTGGCGTGGCGGGCGATTGCTCGGCAGAGACGCAAGAGGCGCGGGTTCGATTCCCGCTGCGGAAGAAATGTTTGCATGTTCTACAAATATTTCTTCCGGGTCTGGGTGTTCTGGTACCATGGTACCTACTCGTAGTTTCTGATACCCACGACACAGGGAATCCTAGTGTGGGGTCAGGACTATGTATGTGACTGTTGGGTGTTATTTAATATTTATTTATTTATTAAACGTTCATCTTCCCGCTGCGTCCTTCTAGGAGTTGAATTTCGGGAATTCCTTTCTCAGTGAACCCCACAACCTTAAAACCAAAATGGAAGCCTTTCATTTTTATGGCATCGCGGCTGGGGGCAGAAAATTGCATTTTTATATTTTTTTAGAAGATTTTTCAATTTGATTTGTACGATTTGGGGGGGGGGGGGGGGGTCATGTCCCCTGTGACCGCCGCTACGGCGTGATTGAGACAAGAAGTAAATTCGTATGAGCTAGTGGCCAATACTTGTGACGGAGTTTTTAGGCCGCATGAAGGCCTCCGTCATGGCTTAACGACTTAAAAGCCGGGACATGGCATGATTCATAATAAGAAAGTCTAAGATATAGTAGAATACAATATTGTTTTGAATCCTAGAAATAAATCAAATCCCTTAAAATAAATGCATACCTACCTAGGTACCTACGCTTGCAACGGAATAGTACTCTGGAAGGTATTCAAGTCACTAGACAAAATAATTAAAACTTTATTCAATAAAATTACAAGAATTCCTTCAACGAATAGTACGACGGTAGCCATCCAAGGTCTTTTACCATCTATAATAGATGATTTATACAGCGTATAAATAGTATAGTTCAGTATCCTTCTCCATCAACATGATGGACCACCTATATTGGCGATGGGCTGATCACCTGTCACCATGGTTGACCGCCATCTTAGGATTTTAAATAAACCTTTTTATCAGACTTAAAAAATACTTACAATAGAACTTTTACCTATTAAAAAATATTATGGCACCACACCACAAAATGACATATTCATTTTCACAACCATAACAGGAATATAGGTAGATACCCTCCAAATTTCATGCTTCTAGCCCCCAATACTCAAACGTGACTCAAGTTGAGCACGTCTCAACGGTTTTTTGACAGTTTTTGATGTAAATCTGTAAAAAAAAAAATCGTCATTTGAGACGTGCTCAACTTTGAGATGCGTTTGAGTATTCTGGGGTAGGACTTTTTTAGGTTTGCGTTGATCGTTAGTCAGTCATATAAGTGGACATTCCTTAATTTTAAGACCTATATTTTGATATTCTTGCAAATAAACATTTCATTTTAATTAGATAGAATGTCCAAATAAGGTCCAAAGGTCCAAATCAACACAAAAAACTGTCATTTGAAAAATGACATCCCACTCAAACTAGTTTTTAGTTGCAGATCTCGGAACAATAAATATTCTTCCAAGTTGCCAGATCCTCTCCTCTTTTTACCCAATATATTCATAATTAATCAATACATTCATAGCCATATTCTTTTTTTAACTATCCACCTTTAACTCTAGAGCAACAAGGGCACTGGCAGAATTGTGACGTGTGACGTTAGCCAAAAAAAAGAACTGAACTATTTCTTAGTTACAGAAAATTGAGACCCCCTGATGTTTTGGAACCCTGGGCAATGAAAATATACATATTTCAGTCATTTTCAATACCAATTTGGTTCGGAAAGAATTTAAAAACGTGAATATTGTATTATTAGTACATACGAAGCCACATACTTCAGATCGAGAGTCGAGACATCTCTCACTAGGCCGAGGCCGCCCATGCTCATTATTTTGCACTTCATATTTTCCCATTAGGTACTAGCCAACAGACAGACATATTATCAGTATTATTAGTACAATCGCGACGCGTTCACGTTTTCGCGCGAAAAACGGACGCCATTTTGGAAAACTCTTTGATTTACTTTTGTTAAAAATACTTCAGTGATGTAAATAAAATTAGGAATTGAACCGTGTGACTTTAGTTATATACTTACAGTGAGATAAAATTTAATATATTTTCTTGGTTTTTGAGGGTGCAGGAGGTCACTTTTGCCACGACCTACCCTAATCATTTTGTGAATGAAAACTAAAAAATATTTATGACACATATTCGGAAAATGCCATCAATTTTTGATATCAATCATACCATGCGAGCCAAACGGACGGAACCAACCCCCTATTCATTATCACCTGAATTCTTATCGACGCCTAATGTTTCATATTTATTACGTGACAAAGAAAAAAATGCGACATAAGTATTTTTCATAGAGGAGGTTAGACCATTATAAATTAAGATTTTAGCATTGGTAGGTACTTTTACTTACTCGATAAAATGTACCTAATCTTATGTTCGATGGAACGCACGTTGCGTTTGTTTTCGTTTTAGCAGATGTCAAAAAAAGGTGACAGCGTATGATGCGTATCAGAATGAAACTGGTCAAGTGCGGGTCGAATTCACTCTCGAAGGGTTCCGTGGGTACCATTATACTTTCAAAAATGTTTTTTGTATGGGCCCCCCTTTTATTTTTTTTATTCATTGCGTATTCGATTTGCACTTGACAGGTTTTATTTTTGGAAAAGTTATGAATCATTATCCATCGAATCATCGATGTACCTACTGTGTGAAAGGATGAAGTAAGAAAGGAGTGAGTTATTAAATGATTTTTGACAGAGGGAATTGGAAGAAGAATACAAAGTTTTATCGACCCCACTTAATGTGGGAAACGGGCAAGGAAATTATGTACCTATACCTATATATTATAAAGCTGCAGAGTTTGTTTGAACGCGCTAATCTCTGGAACTACTGGTCCGATTTGAATGATTCTTTCAGTGTTGGGTAGTCCATTTATCGAGGAAGGCTATAGGCTATGTTTTTTTTCTTTCAAAATTAGGGATCTGTAATAAAATTGCTATTTTGTAACACAAGGTGTAAAATCGAAAACCTATTTTTGCGTGCGCTGCAAAAACTATTGACAATAGAACAAAATGATGTACTACGGGTTTATAGATCCCATCAAGACCTACAAAAAAATCCGCGAGAACATATATCTAGCTATTATGGTTTAATCACAATAACCGATTTTGTGTTCCAAATAATTATGAAATCATCTGAAGAAAAAAAAACTACGTTAAATATGTATCGTAATATTAATCTTTATCGAAATTAAGCATTATGTTATCAAGAGTATTTATGTAGAAGTAAAATACTTTTTGTTTCATCTCAATCGGATATTTCGTTTAAAAGTTATCACGTGTGTAAGATGTTAAGAGTTGGTACCTATTAATGAGTTATGGGCCATAGTCCATTTATTGAGGGAGGCTATAATATAGGCAATATTTTATCTCGGTATTTCCACAGAAACGAGAAAAACGCGGGTGAAACCGCGGAGCACAGCTAGTCGTAATATAAATCTTTATCGAAATTAAGCATTATGTTATCAAGAGTATTTATGTAGAAGTAAAATACTTTTTGTTTCATCTCAATCGGATATTTCGTTTAAAAGTTATCACGTGTGTAACATGTTAAGAGTTGGTACCTATTAATGAGTTATGGGCCATAGTCCATTTATTGAGGGAGGCTATAATACCTATAGGCAATATTTTATCTCGGTATTTCCACGGAAACGAGAAAAACGCGGGTGAAACCGCGGAGCACAGCTAGTGTACCTATATTATCAACATCATTACGCACGCCCGTATGAAGTGGGCAGAGCCACAAGTACTTAAACTGGATATAGTGAACCAAGGTGACAGTCAAGCGATCGCCCATATAGATGGTCCGTCCATCATGTTGGAGGAGAGGATTTATCCCTTAGACGACTTTTACGATATGTTCGGAGAGAAAAGCAGCTGGACGCGTTCTATGTTTTTTCATGACTCCTAGTCCAGCAGAGAAGTATCTAATAATAAAATGATAGTATTTTAAGTACCTACCTACTTATATGTTTCAAACTTGAACCAGTTTCCTTAGTGGATCGATTAACCCTATCTCCCCTTATCAGTTAGCAAACAGATTTTATCTAATCCTTTAAGTGGCTACTCGATTGCTAGCCTTGTAATCAAGCTGTCCTACGCGGTGTTAGCTCCTAGATTATACTCAATAACTCAGACCACTCCCGGCTACCCTGCCCTGCTAGTAAAGAACGCAGTAACTAGCATTTTTGTCAAAAAATTGTTGGATACATGTTCGAAATCGCCTAACAAAATACAACATTCTGTTCTCACTCACGTATCAAAACATGCTTGACATTAGTTACTACGTTTTTCACTAGGAGGGCAGTACCTGAGTCGTAATGTTTTTATGGGAACTATTGTATTGGTTAACTTGTTTAGAGTAGGTACAAAGGGTTTTTCAAAATATACCTAGGGGAAGGAGGGGCATGATGGGATACCTAAGGAAAATAACAAAAATACAGCATAACCACTATTTTTATTACGCTTATTTATTTGTGACACATAATGTTATTAATCTAACTACAATTTTGTATAGTCTTTAGTAAATCAACTAACCACATTTTTTATAATTAATGATTAAACAGGAACATATAAAAAACCACCTTGCCCCGTACTATGGGGTATGATGGGGTAATGAAAATGAGGCATGTGATGAGGTGGGCTATTATTTTCACAAAACAAACAAATGTGTATTTCCTCCAGATCTTCATTGTCCACACCAGCGCAAGCATTGTAACCCCAACGCCCACAAAGCTGGCAGCCTACTCTTTTTCAGCTCATTTTTATAAACAGTTGAGATAAAAATTGCTGCTTTTTTCCACCGGTATTGTTTCTTCTTTTTAGTTCGTTGAACTGAAGGAATTGGCGAAATATCAATCTCTTTTGGTTTTTTCTTCTACGTATATACGTACCATGATTTTACCTGAAAAATTAATAACACAATGTTACGTATTCATGAACCCAGACCCACAACCCCATTTTGCTCCCATACCCCATCATACCCCACGCCCATTGCCCCATCTTACCCCAAAGGCTGACATAGAAAAAAAATATTCCTCAAAAATAGAAGGTTTAACGGATTCATGTAAATCACATGCTACATCAAAATAAACAACACTAGCAAACATAGATCAAAAAGACATAAATAGGATGGTCATAACACCTTACAATAAGAACTTTTTTCCAACACAAAAGTATATCGGCGAGACGTTCAACTATTTTTCGTTTGTAAACAAGGAACGCGTGCGCTTCCACTTATCGATTCTCTGGCGCTAACCGTAGATCGAGTGTGGCTTCCTATTGGCTTATTGCTTTATATTAGAAAATGTCTAGTTTCTTGTAAGTGAGGTGACCCCATCTTACATCGCGACCCCGTCATGCCCCCCCTTCCCCTACCTCAAAAAGGGGGAAAATGTAGTGTCAAATTTTTTGAATTGCTCGAAACTTGGTTAGGATACTTTAATCTTAACTTTAAATACAAAAGCAAAGGACATGTGTTTCAGAGTTTTTCAAAATAACCAAAAAGGGGTACAACGGGATGTTATAATTTACACGACGCGAGCGAAGCCGCGCGGTCAAACTAGTAGGTATTATATAAAGCCAAAATCCTACTATCCTATTATATTATAAATGTGAAAGTTTGTGAGGATGTTTGTGCCTCAATCACGCCTAAACGGCTGAACGAATTTGAATGAAACTTGGAAGATACTCGGTATGCGTGCTGGAATAACATAGGCTACTTTTTATCCGGGTAGGTACCACGCAAGCGAAGCCGCGGGCAGCAGCTAGTATTGACATACTTCTTTCGTTTATTTATGTAATCTTACTTATATTATAAATGCGAAAGTTTGTGAGTTTGGATGTTTGTGCCTCAATCACGCCTAAACGGCTGAACGGATTTGAATGAAACTTGGAATATACATAGCACATGTACTGGATTAACATATAAGCTGTTTTTTATCCGAATACCGCGCGAGCGAAGCTGTGGGCGGCAGCTAGTAATATTATAATTAATGAAACTACAAAACTTTTGAACTATCTAAAGCTTTTTTGTGTCAGTCTGTTAAGATAATGTAAGCCTGATCCTTGCCTAAGATCGGCAGATAGGCGGACGGGCTAAATAGAATTGATCCGCGAGTAGACTATTTTCCCAGAATGATGAGGTAGGTAAATGACAATCGTAGGTATTAGTCGAGTCTATTAATTATTGTAATAACACAGTATTGAGTCATTGTAAAGGTCTGTTCATGAAACACTAAATGAACCAAGCTAATATTCTTGTAAGTACTTAGGTAGGTATACCAATGCCTAGTTCATGGAGAAGTCAAATCCGTTCGTGCACCAATTGATTTTTCTGTGCGAAAAATTTATGTGCGCTATACCAGTACTCTCAAACGGTGAAAGAAAACATCGTGAGGAAACCCGCGGCTTAGTCAGCTCCGCACGTATTGACCATGTCGTTCCTGTGGACAAAGCCGACTAAGCTGAGAGGATGGAATAGGTGCTGGGCAAGCCTCGCATCTTAATTCGTCCCGGGCACTACAGCGTCCCGTTTGTGAAGGTAAAAGTTGCCTCCTGACGCTGTATAAATCATCTACTATAGATGGTAAAAGGCCTTAGTTAGTTAGATTTAATATCTATCATTATGAACAAGTCCGTACGTTAGTGTCGGTACGTCTGTCAGCTCATTAGCGGAAGGTTTCATTGTTTCCGATTGTAAAAACAGTTAGGTATTGTTACGGCTAAGTGAGTTTTCCTGTTTAACAAATTATTTTACTAACAACTAACCTACAAGCGCGGCTTTGTGCGTGGTGCGGTATTAGCACATTTTACCCCTTTTTGAAAATTATGGTTGGAAATGAAATTAAATTAAATGTTTATTTGCAAGGAAATCTTTTATCTTTTGGGGAGCTTACCTGCGGTGGTGATCTGAGCTCTGTTTTCTATCTGTAGGCGAACTTAGATAACTGAGCTCATTTTTATTTCTTACTAGCTGCCGCCCGCGGCTTCGCTCGCGTCGTACCCGGATAAAAAATAGCCTATATGTTAATCCAGTACATGTACTATGTATATTCCAAGTTTCGTTCAGATCTGTTCAGCCGTTTAGGCGTGATTGAGGCACAAACATCCAAACATCCAAACATCCAAACTCACAAACTTTCGCATTTATAATATAAGTAAGATATTATACCGATTACCTTAAAGTTTTCAATGTTATTTTAGTTTGTCTTTGTAACTGTATTCCAAAAATAAATAATTTAATTAAAATAGTTTGCAAGAATATGTCAGAATATAGGTCTTAAAATTAAGAAATGTCCACTTATATTCTACCTCCTATAGGCATGCAAATTTTTAATGGATGCGTATTAAGTAATATGTAATTTTTAACTATGTTGGAAAAACAGAATAAAATAACAGTTGTTAGAATAATCGTTTTAGAAACCTAAAAACAAAGCCTACACATACATTATTATCACGCCCGTAGGTATCCCTAATGGGGCGGGCAGAGCTACAAGTAAACATAAAAAATAGCAGCCACTTCTGATTCAGTCCTGAGATGGATATGGTGAACCATGGTGACAGGTGATCAACCCGTCGCCCATATAGATGGTCCATCATTTTGGAGAGGCCTTAGTCGACTTTTATCTGCGAATATTTCATCCGGGTCTGGGTGTTGTAGTATTATGTATTATAAGTACCTACATGTGTTTATAAAAAGTATACCAATAGGTATTCTATCAGCCATCTGGTGCCCATAGTACAAGCTTTGCTTAGTTTGAGGCTAGATGGCGCTGTGTGAAACGTCCACAAATATTTATTTATGACAAGAGACAAGTAGGTATAGCAAGATGAAGGTACCCAACGAAAACAATAAAAAAACTGGAACGTACGCAAAGTAAAACATTACCTAATAGTAAAAAACCCATTACTGTAAAGTGACCTTTCCTGTTTATCAATTTGTTTTATAACTAGGAAGTTCCTGTTCTAGTTTTTATAGCATCTGTACTGCATAAGATTGCCATAATTCTAGAAGAGGTGCGCAATGCAAAAACAACCGTTATTTATGTCACCGTAAGATTGTAAGCTACAGTACTCTCGAACGGCGAAGGAAAACATCGTGAGGAAACCCGCGGCTTAGTCAGCTCCGCACGTATTGACCATGTCTTTCCTGTGGACAAGGCCGACTAAGCTGAGAGGATGGAATAGGTGCTAGGCACTACTCAATCTAAATTCGTCCCGGGCACTACAGCGTCCCGTTAGTGAAGGTAAAAGTTGCCTTCTGACGCTGTATAAATCATCTACTATGGTAAAAGGCCTTTATAAGATTGTAACTGTCGAACATCTGCTTACATCGAAATTAATAGGTTAAGTTAGGTTAGTTAGTGAAAAAGAACGAGCGAGCAGAGCGAGCAGAGCATGCTTGCCGGTAGCGGCAGATATTTAAAGCAGTTAAATTGTACCTGAGCAGTATGTCACGGTTCACAATCTTTTAACAGTTTACAATATTGCCAGATACATTGTAAGATCCATAATGGATCTATGCAATGGTACTACTGAGAACCATCCTGCTATTATACGCGTGAAAGGAAGGTACAAAGTATGTGTAATGTAATGGGAGTTTTTACCTTAGATCTGATTTGGTTGCCGCATCTAACGGTATTTTAAATTTTACGGTGACATAATATAAAACGAATAATAAACCTCTCCACCATGTGATGGACCATCTATATGGGCGATGGGCTGATCACCTCTCACCATGGTTCATATCCATCTTGGAACTTTGAATCATGAGTGGCTGCAAGTTTTCATATGATTACTTGTAGCTTTGCCCACACTTAGGTTATTTAAAAATACCTATGTAAAATAGCTTAGGTAATCCGATAGTCGAAAATTGGTGGAAAATAACTTGTTTTGCAATGGGATACCTATTCCATTTCGTTGATATTATCCAAACTCGTACTTAGTTACGTAATATAACAAGCGTTATTTTCAAACGAAAAGAGTATCTATAATTTCAACAATTCGATTTTATTCGTTCGTTCAGTTCGCAATTTTAAAGTATCACAAAAACTAAACAAAATGGAGTCGCGAATCAGATGACGTAAGTCAGTAACCGGTTTGATGCGGCCCAGACCGGTATAGTCCAGTTAGTGCAGGTTATTGAACTTGAAAGAATAAATTTCGCAAACTTTAATCAGTTTTGTGGTTGGATTTTGGGAATGTGTGTGTTTTTAATGTGTGGGTTTATCCACCTTTTATTTTGTGGGATTATGTAGTGTGTTTTAATAGAAAAAGTGATTTTTCGTTAATTATCAAGGATTAATTTTCTTTCGCTATTTTTTATTTATACTATTTTCTGTGTAAAATAATAGGTTGATTTTTTTTTATCAAAAAAGGATTTAATTCCTTCCGTTATTTTTTATTGTATACAAGCTGCCGCCCGCGGCTTCGCTCGCGTTGTATCCGGATAAAAAATAGCCTATATGTTAATCCAGTACATGTACAATGTATATTCCAAGTTTCATTCAAATCCGTTCAGCCGCTTAGGCGTGATTGAGGCACAAACATCCAAACTCACAAACTTTCGCATTTATAATATAAGTAAGATTTATCTGTGTACTTAAATCATAATTTTTGATTGTTTATGGCAACAGGGAAAATTGTTTTTTATTGCTATATTATACATGATTTTTTGCACATAGATAGTTAGGGAGTAGGAGAGTGACATAGTCAAGCTTCCTTTAATTCGCTCACCATGCGAGTAAAACCGCATGGAGAAGCTAGTTTACTCCTCGTGTCAGTTATTTCGAACTCGTGTGGTGAAAAGATTAAAGTGCGCCTCAAAAAGATTCCTTTCGTTTACTAAACTATGTTTTTGAGCTAGACTACAAATATTTTAATGATGAGAACTATTTTTAGTCATTCTACGCTAGACTCCGAATCCAAAGTAATTACGGTACCTCTACCTATTACGATTCGTGAGACAGTTGAGACAGCTCGTTGACAGACGAACGGACGGACAGTGAGGCTTAGTAATAGGGTCCCGTTGGCACCCTTCAGCCACGGAACCCTAAAAATAAACACCTCCATACGCACGATACAAGCTGGAATCATTTCTTATCAGTCCTGTAAAAGGACTGTAGGTACCTACGTAAAATACATCTGTCTCTGTTTATCATTATCAAATTACAAGAGATAGCAATATGCGAGTCAGTATGGGACATTTTATAACTAAGCTATGACCTTGCATGAATGTTATCAGACGAAAATACATTTTATTTTTTATTTTATTTTATAAATTTTTGGAAAACTTACAGCTAGAAAAAATACAATAGGTAGATAAAATATATACTATGCAGCAGGATACTACATAATATGGGACGGCTAATTACAAGTTTCCACATATAAATATTAAACAAACTATATAGATAAAAACAAACAGTAACAATTGACGACAAAAGAACCAATAAGTAGGATAGATATTAAGTGAGTAAAATGAAATTAAGAACAAACAAAAAAAATAAAAAAATATAAAGCACACACACACATACTAGGGATATTGACATTGGGTGCGATATACATGCGATGCGATTGGTTAGAAACTCTGCTTAAATAAAGCAAAATAGGCACGGTGTTTCAGGGTTTTCCAAAATAACTCTCAAAAAGGGGTAAAATGGGGTGTAAAAATTTACGTGTACCTAAATATAATCCGCAACAAAAATACATACATACTGCTAGTATGTAATCAACTTCTTCCTGCCCTTATCCCACTATAATGTGGGGTCGGCACACGATCCTTGGATCATGCTGTAAGCGTTTTGGCTAAGGTGTTTTCTGACCGGCCGCCTGCCTGACGTCAACCCTCCTTGGGAATACTTGCTTATTGTATCTCATCATGTTGGAGGATACTATCCCTTAGTCGACTTTTACGACATGCTCGGGGAGAGAAGCAGCTGGACGCATTCTATGTTTTTTCTTTACTCCCAGTCCAGCTGAGAATTTACTTAACTTTACTACTAGTATGTAATATTAGTACATAATTATGAGCAATAATGTCACTTCACCTATTTTACGTAGAATGAGTTTTTGTCCCTTTTCAATCAAACTGTCATTATAAAAACTTTAATATCGGAAGGTAAACTTCTCACGTGACTTAGTTGTGTTATCACGCTACCACTACTAGTTCTTCGTGTCACTAGTTCTTTCAAACCAGTGTGGTGAATAAATAAATAAATAACACCCAACAGTCACATACATAGTCCTGACCCCACACTAGGATTCCCTGTGTCGTGGGTATCAGAAACTACGAGCACCACGGTACCACAACACCCAGACCCGGAAGAAATATTTACAGATCATGCAAACATTTCTTCTGCAGCGGGAATCGAGCCCGCGCCTCTTGCGTCTCTGCCGAGCAATAAAGACAGAGAATTAAGACGAGAATTAATAAAGACAAACTAATTATATTTGTACTAGATGGCAGCACAGGTAAAGTTAGCACGCGCTAGCGTTTTGAAATTTACGCCGATAATTTCAAGCAAACTAAACCTTTTCAATTCTATAATATAAGTAAGATAAGTTTTAAGTCTCTTTCTGTTAATAAAGATTAAAAAAAATTACTTTGTCTTATAAGTAAGTCTTTTCTAAATCAAACTGGTAATAAAAAACGCAGTGATAAAAACACAAATAGTGCAAAAGCCGTTACTTTAAATGTGAATCCAAGATGGCCGTCAATTGTTCGCGGAAGAACAGAAACAGTGTTTACTCTTTGATTTCCTGCAGTGAATTGACACCTGGCAGCCTCGACGTGTGGGTGGATCTTCCTGATGAGATCAAATATGATCCTCTCCTGGCTCCCTTCAAGAATCGATATGAGGAGCAGCATGGTAAGATTCATAGTCGATTATTTTGTTAAGTTTTAACCAGCGATAAACTAAGGCCTTTTACCATCTGTAGTAGATTTATACAGCATCAGGAGGCAACTGTTACCTTCACAAACGGGACGCTGTAGTGCCTGGGACGAATTAAGATGGAGTAGGCTTGCCCAGCACCTATTCCATCCTCTCAGCTTAGTCGGCCTTGTCCACAGGAAAGACATGGTCAATACGCGCGTAGCTGACTAAGCCGCGGGTTTCCTCACGATGTTTTCCTTCACCGTTTGAGAATATCGACCGGGTTTGAACCCACGACTCGATCGAATCATTGGAGAGGATGCTATCCCTTAGTCTTTTATGACAAGGATTTGGTCTGTGATTTTCAGGTAAATTGGAGCCCCACGAAGAGAATGAGGGAGACAGAACAATATTCAACAACGAGGAAAAGCTAAGCACAAACGGAATAGCTGAAACCCACCATGAGGGGGCTATAAGGTAAGGTACTCTTACAGCATGATCCTTGGATCACGCTGACCCCACATAGAGTGGGATAAGGGCAGGAAGATGATGATGATGATGACTAATTTCTGTCCGCTGCTTCGCTTACATGGACTTGAATAAATAATTATTGATTTTATATTGATTAACGCTTTTTGCAAAAAAAAGCGAACATTTACAAAACAAAATGTCGGAAAGTTGTAATTTTAAGGTTTTTTGATATCATAAGGTTTCTTAAGATTTATTGGATAGTTAATTATAATTCCCCAGTACACCACTGAAAAATCATCCAAATCGGCGTAGACATTATAACAAGAAATCTAGAAAACAAAATTCCGTATTCTCTTCTTTTTTTATTTCGTGAAGAATATAATCTAGCTTTAATTATATTGTTATTAAAATGTTGGGTAAATTATTTTAACAAATAAAATTAATGATTATTTTTCAGATTAATGGAGCCAATGCCAGTAAACGATGATAGATTAAAATCAGTCAGGAAAAGAAATGTAGGTATTATTGTTGCACTTTTTGAAAACGAGTTAGAATATTTTTTCGAAATTCACGATTTTTTTTTTGGTCCAGTACTGTACATAGACCAGGGCTAATAAGAGACATCTTTAGTTTGCAAAAATGCTAATTCTATCCTTTGCAGAACAGTAAGCATTTGGGCTAGTAGAAAAAGTTATAAAATACTAGCTGCCGACCGCGGTTTCGCTCGCGTGGTATCCGGATAAAAAATAGCCTATATGTTAATCCAGTACATGTACTATGTATATTCCAAGTTTCATTCAAATCGGTTCAGCCGTTTAGGCGTGATTGAGGCACAAACATCCAAACATCCAAACTCACAAACTTTCGCATTTATAATAATAGTTAAGTATTAAGTAAGAAGTAAGATTACATAATACATACATTTATTTATTTAAGTACACACAGTTACAATGACAAACTACAATAACATTAAAAACTTTATGGTAATACATACATATTATCAGGCCGTATCCCTAATGAGGTGGGCAGAGCCACAAGTGAGCATAAGAAAACTTGCAGCCACTTCTGATTTAAACTCCTAAGATGGATATCGTGAACCATGGTGACAGGTGATCAGTCCATCGCCCATATAGATGTTCCATCATATTGGAGGATACTATCCCTTGGTCGCCTTTTACGACATGCTCGGGGAGAGAAGCAGCTGGACGCATTCTATGCTTTTTCTTTACTCCCAGTCCAGCAGAGAAGTAATAAAAAAATAGAAATATAAATTTTATTATATATTTGACAGCGCGGCAGGCTAGTGCTCCGCTGAGACGCAAAAAGAGCGGGTTCGATCCTCGCAGCGGTTGAAATGTTTGCATGATCTGCAAATGCTGAATTTACACCCTTTGCCCCTTATACAATTACTTTTTTAATGTAAAAACATATTAATAATCACAATTTTATTGTAATAGGTATAACGAGGCACTTAATGATATTCATTTATTTAAGAAATACCTTGTGTTGTGGTAACTATGTATAGTGAGTTAGATATTTTTAAAGATTTTTTAATTATTTTTTTTGACAGATCGAAAGAGTCCTACGCATATTAAAGTTAACAGTCTTAGTAGCTGGTTGGATCTTACTCACCGTGTCTCTGTTGCTGAACCGAGAGAAAAGCGACGTAGTACTACACACGGCTGTTATCGGCGGTCAGGTCAAAGGTGAGGTCAAAGGTCAATACTTAAAGGTCATAGTAAGGCTAGTGGCCAGCTGAGTACTAATCACCGTATCTTACCGTGTCTTTACTGCTGAACCGAGAGAAGAGCGACGCGCAACGTGCGGTCAGGTCAAAGGTGAGGTCAAAGGTCAATACTTAAAGGTCATAGTAGGGTTAGTGGCCAGCTTAGTACTAATCACCGTATCTCACCGTATCTTTACTGCTGATCCGAGAGAAGAGCAACGCGCAACGTGCGGTCAGGTCAAAGGTGAGGTCAAAGGTCAATACTTAAAGGTCATAGTAGGGCTAGTGGCCAGCTTAGTACTAATCACCGTATTTCACCGTATCTTTACTGCTAATCCGAGAGAAGAGAGACGCCCAACGTGTGGTCAGGTCAAGGTCAAAGGTCAATAGTGAGTTCAAAGGTCAGAATAGGTCAACTATAGGCATCGGGAGAAGTGTGACGTCGTGCTACACATGACTGTTATCGGAGGTCAGGTCAAAGGTGAGGTCAAAGGTCAATACTTAAAGGTCATAGTAGGGCTAGTGGCCAGGTTAGTACTAATCACCGTATTTCACCGTATCTTTACTGCTGATCCGAGAGAAGAGAGACGCCCAACGTGTAGTCAGGTCAAGGGTGAGGTCAAGGTCAAAGGTCAATAGTGAGTTCAAAGGTCAGAATAGGTCAACTATAGGAATCGGGAGAAGTGTGACGTCGTGCTACACTTGACTGTTATCGGAGGTCAGGTCAAAGGTGAGGTCAAGGTCAAAGGTCATATTAAAGAGTCAACGATTATATTTTGAACTAAATATTTTACAGTAGAGGTATAGTAAGGTAAGAAGTCATATCCACGAAATACAGGAGCTTGTATGACCTTTAGGTATTATAATTAAGTTCTTTGTAAAAAATACCGGTCAAGTGCGAGTTGAATTCGCACACGAAGGGTTCCGTACACGTATATAAATGTTTCTTGTATAGGGTCTCCTCTATATTTTTATATTATTTGTTGTTATAGCGGCAATAGAAATACACACTCTGTGAAAATTTCATCTCTACCTATTACGGTTCATGAGATACAGCCCGCTGACAGACGGACGGACAGCGGAGGCTTAGTAAAAGGGTCCCGTTGTCACTCTTTGGGTACGGAACCCTAAAAAACTAGACATAAAGGACATCATGGTCAAAATCAAAGGTTTTCATTCAAATTGTTTCAGAATATGAACTACCCCCTAGCAACGAGAGGGTCAAGGTGTTGATTACACTTACTGGCCCGTTTGAGCAGGCGACAGCGAATGCTAGTCGCAACGTGCTTCAGCTGTGGTTGCACCGCGCGAATTATGATGATGAACAGGTATAAATCTACAGTTAGAGTAGATTGATGTAATAAAACAGATGTAATTATAAAAATACTATAATAAAATATGAATATAATAATAATATTTTTATAGTTATAGATAAACATTTATTTTTTC
This sequence comes from Scotopteryx bipunctaria, assembly GCA_949320045.1. Taxonomy (NCBI): domain Eukaryota; kingdom Metazoa; phylum Arthropoda; class Insecta; order Lepidoptera; family Geometridae; genus Scotopteryx; species Scotopteryx bipunctaria. The sequence goes on from OX439470.1 coordinate 1,951,635, forward strand.
ATTCAACGCACAGGCCAAACTACTCTAGCTAAAAGCTGTTTGGAAAACAGCTTTCTTTTATAGGAAAACCACGCACTAAGGCGGGATTTTGCAAAATCAACCCCTAATGGGGTGAATAGGGGTGGAAATATTTGTATTGAACGTTTTAACGCGTAGTGCGATTTGCTTGAAACTCGATCTGGATACTATAAATGCAAAATAAATGGACACACATGTTTTAAATTTTTTCAAAGCAACCCTTAAAAGGGGTAAAATGTTTTTTTCTAGTTTAGACATTTCACCTTCTAAGCGTTATCAGAAGCTAGTTGTGTATTGACAGCAGAATGTGTTGTAATTTTTAAACCATCTTGAACGACACATAATTGAATGTTTTCATAAATATTTACAGTTAACAGCTTGTAGAACTCGTAAACTAACATTGTTTACGAAACCAATAGCTATTGCCAATTACAAGGTCCATAGTACCTACTTACGACCTCTGTGGCGTGGCGGGCGAGTGCTCGGCTGAGACGCAAGAGGCGCGGGTTCGATTCCCGCTGCGGGAGAAATGTTTGCATGTTCTGTAAATATTTCTTCCGGGTCTGGGTGTTGTATTATGTATTATAAGTATGTATTTACAAAAAAAAAAGTATAAGTATTATGTATTCTATCAGCCATCTGGTTCCCATAGTACAAGCTTTGCTTAGTTTGGGGCTAGATGGCGCTGTGTGAAATGTCCACAAATATTTATTTATTTATTTATTTACGTCAAGAAATATCATACATACATATTATCACGCCAGTCCATGTGGTGTCCACGCCATGTGGTAGGCAGAGCAACAAGTAATCACAAGAAAACTTGCAGCCACTCCTGATCCAAGGGTTCCAAGATGGATATGAACCATGGTGACAGGTGATCAGCCCATCGCCCATATAGTGGTCCATCATGTTGGAGAGGATACTATCCCTTAGTCGACTTTTACGACATGCTCGGAAAGGGAAGCCGCTGAACGCATTCTATGTTTTTTCCCTATTACCCTATACCCTATTTTGGACCCTATTACTAAGCCTCCTCTGTCTGTCCGTCCGTGTGTCTGTCAGCAGGTTGTATCTCATGAATCGTTATAGGTAGAGTTAAATCACAGAGTATGTATTTCTATTAACATTGCAGCTATAACAACTAATAAGAAAAATAAAATATAAGGAGGCCCAATACAAGAAAAAAAAAGGTTCGTAATCAAAATTAAGCAACACTAGACGCGGTCAGATATTAGATGGGCCGAGTGACTTTTTGCACATTTTTGTTTTATGTATTTCTCTTTCAAACGATCTAACTGATTTGTACAAAAATAATTATAAAAATTAAGGGGGTCTTCATAGAAGAGACGCGCTTCATTTTGCATGTTTGCTTGATTTTAATAGGGATCGTGCTGCCACCTATAATGGGCATACAAGAAACATTTATTGTTACACTAGCTGCCGCCCGCGGCTTCGCTCACGTGGTACCCGGATAAAAAATATCCTATATGTTAATCCAGCACATGTACTATGTATATTCCAAGTTTCATTCAAATCCGTTCAGCCGTTTAGGCGTGATTGAGGCACAAACATCCAAACTCACAAACTTTCGCATTTATAATATAAGTAAGATTAATTCTTGTTATAGCTAGCAACCCACAATAAATGGGGTATGGCCTATTCTAGTATTGGCAACACTAGTTGGTATGGTGGTGGAATGTTAGTGGGAGTAATGTTATAAAAGGCGATACCAGCGTTCGAGACGGGACTGTTCGTGCTGATCACTTGTATGGGTAACTTATGCCCGAACCTGGTCTAAAGAATAAATACCTACAAAGTATTCAGTACTGAATACTTTGTAGGTATTTAGGTACACCACCATACCAACTAGTGTTGCCAATGCTAGAATAGGCCATACCCCATTTATTGTGGGTTGCTAGTTATAACAAGAATTAATATAACATTATGTACATGTAAGATGGTACGGAACCCTTCGTGTTCAAAACGCACTTGACCAGTTGTAATTTTTTTATTTATAGGATTCGGAAGCATGGACGATCCGACTACCCGCAGACGAGGCCATTGATTTCTCACCGAGCGCCACTGACTCCAAAATGCTAATACTTAATAACAGATGGCGCTATTCTCAATATGATAAAAATAAAGAAAATATCACGAATTTGAGCAGTTTTGGGGTAAATGGTAAGTTTTAGTACATCTTACTTATATTATAAATGTGAAAGTTTGTGAGTTTGGATGTTCGTGCCTCAATCACGCCTAAACGGCTGAACGGATTTGAATGAAACTTGGAATATACATAGTACATGTACTGGATTAACATATAGGCTATTTTTTATCCGGGTACCAAGCGAGCGAAGCCGCGGGCAGCAGCTAGTACATACATAATTATCACGCCCTTATCCCATATCCTACGACAAAAAACAGATTATAAATATATGGTACCTGGCTTGAAGGCAATAACTTTGATATTGTTTACTTAATATTTCCAGGTACAATTGTAACTCTACGGCTGAATACGTCAAGCGCGAGTACGGTGCCCATCACTGTTACTTACCAACTGAACCCATTTGATTACGAAGACGGCCTCATCTACGCCACCGCACTTCTTTTCACCTTGTACTTGCTCATCATTTTTGAGGTGAGTTTAAAGACATGCTCACGCTCAGCACATCAGGTTAAATTGTTAAATTGTCAAATATTCAAATTGTCATATTGTCAAATTATTAAGAGTGTGCTCGATGAGAGTGTGCAATAGCGGATTTGCTCACAAAAATCGATGTAGAATTCTGTTATTAAGTAAGCTAGTGGCCAACTCTTCTGACGGAGTTTTTAGGCCGCTTAAAGGCCTCCATCATGGCTAAACGACTTAAAGCCGGGACCGACTATTTAACGTGTCCTGCGAAGCACGGAAGCGCTCAGCTCGTAATGCCACTTGCAGTCACCCATCCAAATTGTGACCGCGCATAACGTTGCTTAACTTCAACGATCAATCAAGAACGTCTAAGCAAGCTACGCCACGAACGCTTCAATGAAATAATAAAAATACACTTAAACACATTTCAATAACTAACAAGATGAAAATGAAGTTAAAAAAATATCAATTTTATTTGGTTCCTCGAAGAAAACACAATAAGAGATGAATAAAACAAGATTTAAAAAATCTTGAAAAATATGTTTTGGCTATTTTTTATCTAGATCTCAGGAACCCTACCATATTTTCAGTTGATTTTTACTTTGATAGGTAGGGTCTATTTATTGAGTTGTTGAAACTAGCTTTTGAATGATTTTATAGTTTTCTTGTAATTAACAATTATTTGATTTGGCGAGTTATTGCGTGATTCCACTCTCTGTCTTTATTTTACAGACCCGAAATCAGTAATTATTTCAGAATTCATAATCATTTATTCGCAGGAATGTAGGTATAATCGTTATTGATTAATGTTAGGAAGGATCCAATACATTCTGCCTTGTCAAAGCATATATTTGTAGCGCCATCTCTTTCAAAACCAGTCAAGACGTGATGGTATGGTAGCCTCTTAAATGATTTTTTTTTGCAGATAGTGAACCGCACGCTAGCCGCCTTGCTCTCATCCTCCCTCGGCATAGCGGTGCTGGCGCTGGGCGGCGCTCGCCCCACGCTGCCCGAGCTGATCTCCTGGCTGGACGTGGAGACGCTGCTGCTGCTTTTCAGCATGATGCTGCTGGTAGCCATCCTGGCGGAGACAGGGCTGTTCGATTACCTGGCTGTGCTGGCTTTTGAAGTGCGTTACCTAAGTAGATGTTTTGTCTAAGGTTTGACTGATGGTAGAGATTTGAAACTTCTGGCAAACAGCAAGGGTGTGGTTACAACTCTGGCCGTTTGGACGAGGGCGTAGACATTTGTACAACATGTAAACAATTTTCCCGGGGGAATTCGAACCGCGCCTCTTGCGTTTCAGCCGAGCTCTCATCCGCTACGCCATCAAGGCCGTCATATGGGTATTCTTCCATTCCCTCTTTCAGTCTTAGAACAAAATAGAATATAAAATGCATTCATCATCGTCATCAACACCTTCCCTTATCCCACTCTATGTGGGGTCGGCGCAGCATGTTCCTTGGATCATGCTGTAAGAGTTTTGGCTGCTGACCGGCCGCCTGCCTGACGTCAACCCTCCTTGGGAATACTTGCTTATTGTATCTCATCGTGTTGGAGGATACTATCCCTTAGTCGACTTTTACGACATGCTCGGGGAGAGAAGCAGCTGGACGCATTCTATGTTTTTTCTTTACTCCCAGTCCAGCAAAGAAGTAAAATAAAATATAAAAGTCATTGACTCTGTTAAAACACACTTAAAACATATAAAGGCTCAATCTTGTAAAAGAATGCAAGACCACGACAGCATTTGCAATGCCAGAGCGCTGGTCTTCCGTGCCTTTGGCCAACATGCATTGAGCATGAACCTTGGTTTGTCCAGGTGACGGGCGGCAGGACCTGGCCCCTCATCAACTGCCTCTGCCTCTTCACGGCCATCTTCTCCACCTTCCTTGACAACGTTACCACCGTGCTTCTGATGACACCAGTTACCATCAGGTAAGGTCTTTATCAACGAATATAATAATAATAACACTCAACAATAACATACATAGTCCTGACCCCAGACCAGGAATCTCTGTATCGTGAGTTGATACAGGGAGACCTTGTGTGGGATCAAGTGTCACGATACCGGGAGTCAGTGAAAACCACGTATACCAACACCTCTTACAGACCCGGAAGAAATTTATGACTAGTGGAAGAACCTACTTTGTATTTCTTTGAATTCCAGGTTGTGTGAAGTTATGGAACTGAACCCGGTACCCGTTCTTATGTCCATGGTGATATTCAGTAACGTTGGCGGCGCCGCTACGCCAGTGGGGGACCCACCTAATGTCATCATAGCCACCCATCCATCGATACTCAATGCGGTAACTCTTATTATCTAAAGCTTTTACCATTTACTAAATGATTTATACAGCGTCAAGAGGCAATTTTTTGCTTACTGAAAGATGATGGCCTCATTTATGGAAAGATGCAGTTTAGTGCCCGGGACGAACTTTGCTTGATTTGAACCTATTACCTAATGATCGCGAAAGTTACTATGATCAGACCACAAGTACTCTCTACTTGTGCTGAATGAATTCTTGTAATAAAAATATGTTCAGTAAATAAATACAACCGCCTGCGCCTACAAACATTACATTTCTGGCGCAGTCGTCAGGATTTTCAAATTCGTTCTTAAATGACCCTTATTCCGTAGGGCATTAACTTCACAAACTTCACGCTTCACATGGGGGTGGGTATCCTGATGGTTGCTGTTCAGACCTACTTCCAGCTCCGATATATGTACCGGGACATCAGCAAGTTGCGACACAGCGTTCCTAGGGACATACAAGGTGTGTTCACTTATATCACTTATTATTCGTAATATTTATCTATACTAGAATACGCCTGCTGCATCTCTTGCGTGATAAATATCCTATATACTTAATGTTATTATAGTTTGTCTTTGTAACTGTGTTCTAAATAAAGCTGTTCCCCTATATCCTATTATATATATTCCAGGTATATATAATAGGATATGTATGTGTATTTTAAGCTTCAGAATTCGTTCAGAACATAATAGCCAACATTCAAACTTTCACATTTTATAATTAACGCACAGACTAAACCATAAGTGCTAGAAGCGTGAAACTTGGATGATATATTCCTCTTCTGGTTGTTGGACGCACTAAGAAAGAAATTCCTAAAATTCAACTCCTTGAGGACACAAAAAAACTCAACGTAGACAAAGTCATGTGCGTTTGTGCGTTCCACTAGTTTATAATACTGTTTGTATGTATGTATGTTCGTATGAGCTAGTGGCCAACTCTACTGACGGAGGTTTTTAGGCCGCCTACAGGCCTCCGTCCTGGCATAACGTCTTAAAAGCCGGTACCGTCTGTTAAACGTGCCCTCCGAAGCACGGAAGCGCTCAGCTCGTAATGCCACTTGCTAATGCTGTTAATGTATTTATAGAAATGCGTCAAGAGATTGCTGTGTGGCGTCGAGCGGCTGCCTCCCTGTCGAACTACTCCCGAGACGAGGATATCGTGAGGAGAGCACTTGAGAAAAAGGTTCCATAGGGCCTCTTACACCAACTGCTGAGATGTGACAGATAACAGAAATACATAACATACATTTTATTTACTTCTCTGCTGGACTGGGAGTAAAGAAAAAAACATAGAATGCGTCCAGCTGCTTCTCTCCCCGAGCATGTCGTAAGAGTCGACTAAGGGATAGTTTCCTCTCCAACATGATGAATCTATATGGGCGATGGGCTGATCACCTGTCACCATGATTCACCATAATCCATCTTGGAACTCTTGGATCAGAAGTGGCTGCAAGTTTTCTTATGATTACTTGTGGCTCTGCCCACCCTGTTAGGGATACGGGCGTGATAATATGTATGTATGTATAACAGACCTATGCAAGAGCGAAATCTTCTATGACACACCCATATCCAGATCCCTAATGGGGTGGACGAGCTACAAGTAATTATAACAAAACTTGCAGCCATTCCCGATTCAAAGTTCCAAGATGGATATGAACCATGGTGACAGGTGATCAGCCCATCGCCCATATAGATGGTCCATCATGTTGGAGGATGCTATTCCTTAGTCGACTTTTACGACATGCTCGAGGAGAGAAGCAGCTGGACGTATTCTATGTTTTTTTTCTTTTACTCACAGTCCAGGAAAGAAGTTCAATACATCATACAAAACACATAGGTGACACATTTATCTGGAAAGAGAAAACAATGAAAACAATAAATTTGAATACGCTGAATACTATATTAGTTAATTTAAAAGCTATATCGCAGTTTCCAGCGCCCTGCTCCCATTAATCAACATTATTAGTACTTTAGAAATGTATTTATCAAGTTTATTGTCTGGTTCTAATAATATACTAACGAGTGACGAATTGTTAATTGCCATAGGAACGTTGTTTTACTGGCACAAAATGTATGGCGCATTTTGACAAATAACAGCGATGCTATGATAATAGAAAAGCCGTCCGTCGTCTGTTAGTAGATTGTTGGAAGCGAGCTAAGATGTCTTGTGAGTTTTTTTATGTTTTGGCGCAGTTACATACGCCATTGTCGGCCAATTATTGGTCATCTCATCAGTCATTCATTCACTCACTGACGTCCTTGTTCATTCCCTTACTCACTAACTTCTTCACTCATTCGCTTCTTCACTCACTCATACTTGCTCGAAAACTTTAAAATCATCTTCACACAGGTTTCCTTCCTGTAATAATATCTGTCAGATTACTATTGTCAGCGCTTGGTGAAATGGGCCCTAAAGAGGTTGCCCCTGTATTCACAAACAATACCTCTATTAATTTAGGTAAAACTATACCAAACTTAAATTATCTCATAAACATTTTTCTTTGTCGACCCATTTTTTTCATAATTATTGTGAATTCGGCAGTCACTTATTTTGCTGATGAACTTAGTATTGTTTGTGAATACGGCCTGTGGTGACGAACAGACAGACATATAAGTAGTTTACAGCTAATATAACCTTTTATCAGAAGAACTCTTGCTTGTTGTCATAATATTTGCATTTGTCATAATATTTTCATACATTTCATATAAGTTACCAATTGCGATTGAAGCTTTTTTTAAAATATTTCTATACTAGCTTGCACCCGCTGCTTCGCACGCATAGTACTAAAATTTACAGTAACCTATGCGTTATAAAAATGCTTGGGACTGAATAATGCTCAAACTTGTTTTATAAACATGATTATAAAGGGATAATTTTCTATAAAAATAGCCAAGAGTGGTTTTTGTATCTTTCACGCTTGGTCGTCGTATTCAACGTAGATACGTAGACTTTTCCAAACGATCCCACAATTTTTACGGAATAAAGTTATTTTGAATTTTGTTTTTTGCATTCCAGGAACTAGTAAGATAATCCAAGTTTCATTCCAATCTATTTAAGCACAAACTTTCGGATTTATGTATAAACGAACAAAATTATAAATTTAGTAGGATAGTCCCTAAATACATACATACTTACATAAAATAGAGTCTGTTTCCCATAGGGGGTAGGCAGAGATCACGGATCTCCATTTGCTACTATTCTGACTTCTTTCGCTTCATTCACTCTCATTACATTCTTCATGCATGCTCGTCGGTTTAGGGTACTCTTGACCTGGCCCTTTTCCAAAACGTCTCCGATTTGGTCCAGGTAGGATATTCCAGGTCCAAGTACTATTCTTCATACTAATATTATAAAGAGGAAAGATTTTTTTGTGTTTTTTTGTTTGTTTGTAACGAATAGGCTCCGAAACTACTGGACCGATTTCAAAAATTCTTTCACCAATAGAAAGCTACATTATCAGGAACCAGTATAGGCCATAATATATTTTCAAAAAAATTAGGGATCCTTAAGAAAATTGCAATATATAACCCAAGGTAGAAAACCCAAAATAGTTTTTGGCGTGTGCTGCGAAAACTATTGATTATAAAACAAAATAATGTACTACACGCGTACGAAGTCGCGGGCAACAGCTAGTATAATATAAATTTGTTAATAGTATGTATTATAATATAATTATTATGGTTTCAGGTGGATAAGTTAAATGCTGCTTTAGCTAGAAGAGAGGCAAAAGGAGGACCTTCCAAATCTGATCCACGATTCTGTACAACTTTAGCTAACATGAAACAAAAGGTAAGTCTATATAGCTCCAGGCATTAGTCAATTGAGTGAGATTGAGTCGATAATTTAGTTCCGCCGTCTCCCTTCTTCCATCGGACATCCAGATGCCCGGAAAAGCGTCATCTGTACATGGTTGACATTCCAAATGTTCGTACTAAGCGCTTTGAGTTCATACTGTTTATACGCAACGCATTGCAAAAATTTGGCACTCTGCCGGGGTCTGTATTTTCTGAAGAGTATAATAATTATGGGGTCAATCCTCCGAGGTAAGCCAGTCTGGCCAAGCTGGTCTAAGTTGGCTACCATTCAGATGTGTTAAATGTTCCAACAGTAGACAGTTCCAAGCACATGTAATACTCATGGATGATGTCTGAAATAATCTGGGTGTCTTTAAATCGAGAAACAATAGGTTTCTTCTAGGTAAGCGTGCTCCATCAGTTCGATTCCCGCTGCGGGAGAAATGTTTGTATGTTCTGCAAATGTTTCTTCCGGGTCTGGGTGTTGTAGTAATATGTATTATAAGTATATGTGTTTACAAAAAAAAATACCTATATAAGTATTCTATCAGCCTTCTGGTTTACATAGTACAAGCTTTGCTTAGTTTGGGGCTAGATGGCGCTGTGTGAGATGTCCACAAATATTTATTTATGATTTCTTATTTCAGTATCGAATCAGAGACAAACAGCTGCTCATCAAGTCTGCAGTCTGTGTATCGTTTGTGGTCATAGTGTTCTTCCTACACGCCTTTCCAGAACTGCGTAAGTTTTAATAAATAATGTACCTATAGGATGTAAGATATCGAATCATCATCATCATCGTTTCCCTGCCCTTGTCCCACTTTGTGTGGGGTCGGCACAACATGTATGTATCCCTCATGGCATCTTTCACACAGTCCATCCATCCATTGAAGTAAGTATTTTCATTCATTCATGAAGCGCTCGTGGGGGCTTGCTGGAAGAAATTGCTCTTAGCAATAAGACCGCCGTTTATGTATATCTGTTTTTTTTTTTAGTACCTAAGTTTTTTCGTTTTTTCTTGTTTTCGTTTTTGTTTGTTATACATAATAAAGAGTTTATCTATCTATCTATCTATCTTGCTTAGTTCTTCTTCTCGTTCACGTTCTTATTTATTTATTTTTCGAAATTCAACCCTTAGAGGAAAGGGATGAAAACGTTTGTATGGAACATTTAACGCGTAGTGCGATTTGCCTGAAGTCGGTTCGAGTACTATAAATACAAAAGAAATGGACACCTTTTTCAGGATTTTTTAAAACAACCCTTAAAAAGAGGTGATGTGGGGTACCTAAAAAGTTTGTAAACTTTTTAAAAAGCAGGCGGTGCGATAGTTATAATAGTAAAATCTAACGCGTACGAAGTCGCAGGAAATGACTGGTAATCTATACTAATATTATAAAGCTGCAGAGTTTGTTTGTTTGTTTGTTTGAACGCGCTAATCTCTGGAACTACTGGTCCGATTTGAATGATTCTTTCAATGTTGGGTAGTCCATTTATCGAGGAAGGCTATAGGCTATGTTTTTTTTCTCTTATCGTCCTTATCATCCTTATCATCCTTATCGTCCTTATCGTCCTTATCATCCTTATCGTCCTTATCATCCTTATCGTCCTTATCATCCTTATCGTCCTTATCATCCTTATCATCCTTATCGTCCTTATCATCCTTATCATCCTTATCGTCCTTATCGTCCTTATCATCCTTAATCCTTATCGTCCTTATCATCCTTATCATCCTTATCGTCCTTATCGTCCTTATCGTCCTTATCGTCCTTATCGTCCTTATCGTCCTTATCGTCCTTATCGTCCTTATCATCCTTATCGTCCTTATCATCCTTATCGTCCTTATTATCCTTATCGTCCTTATCATCCTTATCGTCCTTATCATCCTTATCGTCCTTATCGTCCTTATCGTCCTAATCGTCCTTATCATCCTTATCGTCCTTATCATCCTTATCATCCTTATCATCCTTATCGTCCTTATCGTCCTTATCGTCCTTATCGTCCTTATCGTCCTTATTATCCTTATCGTCCTTATTATCCTTATCGTCCTTATCATCCTTATCGTCCTTATCGTCCTTATCATCCTTATCGTCCTTATCGTCCTAATCATCCTTATCATCCTTATCGTCCTTATCGTCCTAATCATCCTTATCATCCTTATCATCCTTAATCCTTATCGTCCTTATCATTCTTATCGTCCTTATCATCCTTATCGTCCTTATCGTCCTTATCATCCTTAATCCTTATCGTCCTTATCATCCTTATCGTCCTTATCATCCTTATCATCCTTATCGTCCTTATCATCCTTATCGTCCTTATCGTCCTTATCATCCTTATCATCCTTAATCCTTATCGTCCTTATCATCCTTATCGTCCTTATCATCCTTATCGTCCTTATCATCCTTATCGTCTTTATCGTCCTTATCATCCTTAATCCTTATCGTCCTTATCATCCTTATCGTCCTTATCATCCTTACTGTCCTTATCATCCTTATCGTCCTTATCATCCTTATCGTCCTTATCATCCTTATCGTCCTTATCATCCTTATTGTCCTTATCATCCTTATCGTCCTTATCGTCCTTATCGTCCTTATCATCCTTATCGTCCTTATCATCCTTATCGTCTTTATCGTCCTTATCATCCTTATCATCCTTATCATCCTTAATCCTTATCGTCCTTATCATCCTTATCGTCCTTATCATCCTTATCGTCTTTATCGTCCTTATCATCCTTAATCCTTATCGTCCTTATCATCCTTATCGTCCTTATCATCCTTATTGTCCTTATCATCCTTAATCCTTATCGTCCTTATCATCCTTATCGTCCTTATCATCCTTATCGTCCTTATCATCCTTATCGTCCTTATCATCCTTATCGTCCTTATCGTCCTTATCGTCCTTATCGTCCTTATCATCCTTATCGTCCTTATCATCCTTATCGTCCTTATCATCCTTATCGTCCTTATCATCCTTATCGTCCTTATCATCCTTATCGTCCTTATCATCCTTATCGTCCTTATCATCCTTATCATCCTTATCGTCCTTATCATCCTTATCGTCCTTATCATCCTTATCGTCCTTATTATCCTTATCATCCTTATCGTCCTTATCATCCTTATCGTCCTTATCGTCCTTATCATCCTTATCATCCTTATCGTCCTTATCATCCTTATCGTCCTTATCATCCTTATCATCCTTATCATCCTTATCATCCTTAATCCTTATCGTCCTTTTCATCCTTATCGTCCTTATCATCCTTATCGTCCTTATCATCCTTATCATCCTTATCCTCCTTATCATCCTTATCGTCCTTATCGTCCTTATCATCCTCAATCCGTATCGTCCTTATCATCCTTATCGTCCTTATCGTCCTTATTATCCTTATCATCCTTATCGTCCTTATCATCCTTATCGTCTTTATCGTCCTTATCATCCTTAATCCTTATCGTCCTTATCATCCTTATCGTCCTTATCATCCTTATTGTCCTTATCATCCTTATCATCCTTATCGTACTTATCATCCTTATCGTCCTTATCATCCTTATCGTCCTTATCATCCTATCGTCCTTATCGTCCTTATCGTCCTTATCATCCTTATCGTCCTTATCGTCCTTATCATCCTTATCATCCTTATCGTCCTTATCGTCCTTATCGTCCTTATCATCCTCAATCCTTATCGTCCTAATCATCCTTATCGTCCTTATCGTCCTTATCGTCCTTATCGTCCTTATCATCCTTATCGTCCTTATCGTCCTTATCGTCCTTATCGTCCTTATCGTCCTTATCATCCTTATCGTCCTTATCATCCTTATCGTCCTTATCGTCCTTATCGTCCTTATCATCCTTATCGTCCTTATCATCTTTATCGTCCTTATCATCCTTATCGTCCTTATCATCCTTATCATCCTTATCGTCCTTATCATCTTTATCGTCCTTATCATCCTTATCGTCCTTATCATCCTTATCATCCTTATCGTCCTTATCATCCTTATCGTCCTTATCATCCTTATCGTCCTTATTATCCTTATCATCCTTATCGTCCTTATCATCCTTATCATCCTTATCGTCCTTATCATCCTTATCATCCTTATCGTCCTTATCATCCTTATCGTCCTTATTATCCTTATCATCCTTATCGTCCTTATCATCCTTATCATCCTTATCGTCCTTATCATCCTTATCGTCCTTATCATCCTTATCGCCCTTGTCATCCTTATCGTCCTTATCATCCTTATCGTCCTTATCATCCTTATCATCCTTATCGTCCTTATCATCCTTATCGTCCTTATCATCCTTATCGTCCTAATCATCCTTATCGTCCTTATCATCCTTATCGTCCTTATCATCCTTATCGTCCTTATCGTCCTTATCATCCTTAATCCTTATCGTCCTTATCATCCTTATCGTCCTTATCGTCCTTATCATCCTTATCGTCCTTATCGTCCTTATCATCCTTATGGTCCTTATCGTCCTTATCGTCCTTATCGTCCTTATCATCCTTATCGTCCTTATCATCCTTATCGTCCTTATCATCCTTATCGTCCTTATCATCCTTATTGTCCTTATCATCCTTATCATCCTTATCGTCCTTATCATCCTTATGGTCCTTATCATCCTTATCGTCCTTATCATCCTTATCGTCCTTATCATCCTTATCGTCCTTATCGTCCTTATCATCCTTATCGTCCTTATCATCCTTATTGTCCTTATCATCCTTATCATCCTTATCGTCCTTATCATCCTTATCGTCCTTATCATCCTTATCGTCCTTATCATCCTATCGTCCTTATCGTCCTTATCGTCCTTATCATCCTTATCGTCCTTATCGTCCTTATCATCCTTATCATCCTTATCGTCCTTATCGTCCTTATCGTCCTTATCATCCTTAATCCTTATCGTCCTTATCATCCTTATCGTCCTTATCGTCCTTATCATCCTTATCGTCCTTATCATCCTTATCGTCCTTATCGTCCTTATCATCCTTATCGTCCTTATCATCCTTATCGTCCTTATCATCCTTATCGTCCTTATTATCCTTATCATCCTTATCGTCCTTATCATCCTTATCATCCTTATCGTCCTTATCATCCTTATCATCCTTATCGTCCTTATCATCCTTATCGTCCTTATTATCCTTATCATCCTTATCGTCCTTATCATCCTTATCATCCTTATCGTCCTTATCATCCTTATCGTCCTTATCGTCCTTATCATCCTTATCGCCCTTGTCATCCTTATCGTCCTTATCATCCTTATCGTCCTTATCATCCTTATCGTCCTTATCGTCCTTATCATCCTTATCGTCCTTATCATCCTTATCGTCCTTATCATCCTTATCGTCCTTATCGTCCTTATCATCCTTATCATCCTTATCGTCCTTATCGTCCTTATCATCCTTAATCCTTATCGTCCTTATCATCCTTATCGTCCTTATCGTCCTTATCGTCCTTATCATCCTTATCGTCCTTATCGTCCTTATCGTCCTTATCGTCCTTATCGTCCTTATCATCCTTATCGTCCTTATCATCCTTATCGTCCTTATCGTCCTTATCATCCTTATCGTCCTTATCATCTTTATCGTCCTTATCATCCTTATCGTCCTTATCATCCTTATCATCCTTATCGTCCTTATCATCTTTATCGTCCTTATCATCCTTATCGTCCTTATCATCCTTATCATCCTTATCGTCCTTATCATCCTTATCGTCCTTATCATCCTTATCGTCCTTATTATCCTTATCATCCTTATCGTCCTTATCATCCTTATCATCCTTATCGTCCTTATCATCCTTATCATCCTTATCGTCCTTATCATCCTTATCGTCCTTATTATCCTTATCATCCTTATCGTCCTTATCATCCTTATCATCCTTATCGTCCTTATCATCCTTATCGTCCTTATCGTCCTTATCATCCTTATCGCCCTTGTCATCCTTATCGTCCTTATCATCCTTATCGTCCTTATCATCCTTATCATCCTTATCGTCCTTATCGTCCTTATCATCCTTATCATCCTTATCGCCCTTATCATCCTTATCGTCCTTATCATCCTTATCGTCCTAATCATCCTTATCGTCCTTATCATCCTTATCGTCCTTATCATCCTTATCGTCCTTATCGTCCTTATCATCCTTAATCCTTATCGTCCTTATCATCCTTATCGTCCTTATCGTCCTTATCATCCTTATCGTCCTTATCATCCTATCGTCCTTATCGTCCTTATCATCCTTATCATCCTTATCGTCCTTATCGTCCTTATCGTCCTTATCATCCTTAATCCTTATCGTCCTTATCATCCTTATCGTCCTTATCGTCCTTATCATCCTTATCGTCCTTATCATCCTTATCGTCCTTATCGTCCTTATCGTCCTTATCATCCTTATCATCCTTATCATCCTTAATCCTTATCGTCCTTATCATCCTTATCGTCCTTATCATCCTTATCGTCCTTATCATCCTTATCGTCTTTATCGTCCTTATCATCCTTAATCCTTATCGTCCTTATCATCCTTATCGTCCTTATCATCCTTATCGTCCTTATCATCCTTATCGTCCTTATCGTCCTTATCATCCTTATCATCCTTATCGTCCTTATCGTCCTTATCATCCTTATCATCCTTATCGTCCTTATCATCCTTATCGTCCTTATCATCCTTATCATCCTTATCATCCTTAATCCTTATCGTCCTTTTCATCCTTATCGTCCTTATCATCCTTATCGTCCTTATCATCCTTATCATCCTTATCGTCCTTATCATCCTTATCGTCCTTATCGTCCTTATCATCCTTAATCCGTATCGTCCTTATCATCCTTATCGTCCTTATCGTCCTTATCATCCTTATCATCCTTATCGTCCTTATCATCCTTATCGTCTTTATCGTCCTTATCATCCTTAATCCTTATCGTCCTTATCATCCTTATCGTCCTTATCATCCTTATTGTCCTTATCATCCTTATCATCCTTATCGTCCTTATCATCCTTATCGTCCTTATCATCCTTATCGTCCTTATCATCCTTATCGTCCTTATCGTCCTTATCGTCCTTATCATCCTTATCGTCCTTATCGTCCTTATCATCCTTATCATCCTTATCGTCCTTATCGTCCTTATCGTCCTTATCATCCTTAATCCTTATCGTCCTTATCATCCTTATCGTCCTTATCGTCCTTATCGTCCTTATCATCCTTATCGTCCTTATCGTCCTTATCGTCCTTATCGTCCTTATCATCCTTATCGTCCTTATCATCCTTATCGTCCTTATCATCCTTATCGTCCTTATCGTCCTTATCATCCTTATCATCCTTAATCCTTATCGTCCTTATCATCCTTATCGTCCTTATCATCCTTATCATCCTTATCGTCCTTATCATCTTTATCGTCCTTATCATCCTTATCGTCCTTATCATCCTTATCATCCTTATCGTCCTTATCATCCTTATCGTCCTTATCATCCTTATCGTCCTTATTATCCTTATCATCCTTATCGTCCTTATCATCCTTATCATCCTTATCGTCCTTATCATCCTTATCATCCTTATCGTCCTTATCATCCTTATCGTCCTTATTATCCTTATCATCCTTATCGTCCTTATCATCCTTATCATCCTTATCGTCCTTATCATCCTTATCATCCTTATCATCCTTATCGCCCTTGTCATCCTTATCGTCCTTATCATCCTTATCGTCCTTATCATCCTTATCATCCTTATCGTCCTTATCGTCCTTATCATCCTTATCATCCTTATCGTCCTTATCATCCTTATCGTCCTTATCATCCTTATCGTCCTTATCATCCTTATCGTCCTTATCGTCCTTATCATCCTTAATCCTTATCGTCCTTATCATCCTTATCGTCCTTATCATCCTTATTGTCCTTATCATCCTTATCATCCTTATCGTCCTTATCATCCTTATCGTCCTTATCATCCTTATCGTCCTTATCATCCTATCGTCCTTATCGTCCTTATCGTCCTTATCATCCTTATCGTCCTTATCATCCTTATCATCCTTATCGTCCTTATCGTCCTTATCATCCTTAATCCTTATCGTCCTTATCATCCTTATCGTCCTTATCGTCCTTATCATCCTTATCGTCCTTATCATCCTTATCGTCCTTATCGTCCTTATCGTCCTTATCATCCTTATCATCCTTATCATCCTTAATCCTTATCGTCCTTATCATCCTTATCGTCCTTATCATCCTTATCGTCCTTATCATCCTTATCGTCTTTATCGTCCTTATCATCCTTAATCCTTATCGTCCTTATCATCCTATCGTCCTTATCGTCCTTATCGTCCTTATCATCCTTATCGTCCTTATCGTCCTTATCATCCTTATCATCCTTATCGTCCTTATCGTCCTTATCATCCTTAATCCTTATCGTCCTTATCATCCTTATCGTCCTTATCGTCCTTATCATCCTTATCGTCCTTATCATCCTTATCGTCCTTATCGTCCTTATCGTCCTTATCATCCTTATCATCCTTATCATCCTTAATCCTTATCGTCCTTATCATCCTTATCGTCCTTATCATCCTTATCGTCTTTATCGTCCTTATCATCCTTAATCCTTATCGTCCTTATCATCCTTATCGTCCTTATCATCCTTATCATCCTTATCGTCCTTATCGTCCTTATCATCCTTAATCCTTATCGTCCTTATCATCCTTATCGTCCTTATCATCCTTATCGTCCTTATCATCCTTATCGTCCTTATCGTCCTTATCATCCTTAATCCTTATCATCCTTATCGTCCTTATCATCCTTATCGTCCTTATCGTCCTTATCGTCCTTATCATCCTTATCGTCCTTATCGTCCTTATCGTCCTTATCGTCCTTATCGTCCTTATCATCCTTATCGTCCTTATCATCCTTATCGTCCTTATCATCCTTATCGTCCTTATCGTCCTTATCATCCTTATCGTCCTTATCATCTTTATCGTCCTTATCATCCTTATCGTCCTTATCATCCTTATCATCCTTATCGTCCTTATCATCTTTATCGTCCTTATCATCCTTATCGTCCTTATCATCCTTATCATCCTTATCGTCCTTATCATCCTTATCGTCCTTATTATCCTTATCATCCTTATCGTCCTTATCATCCTTATCGTCCTTATCATCCTTATCGTCCTTATCGTCCTTATCATCCTTATCGTCCTTATCGTCCTTATCATCCTTATCGCCCTTGTCATCCTTATCGTCCTTATCATCCTTATCGTCCTTATCATCCTTATCATCCTTATCGTCCTTATCGTCCTTATCATCCTTATCATCCTTATCGTCCTTATCATCCTTATCGTCCTTATCATCCTTATCGTCCTAATCATCCTTATCGTCCTTATCATCCTTATCGTCCTTATCATCCTTATCGTCCTTATCGTCCTTATCATCCTTAATCCTTATCGTCCTTATCATCCTTATCGTCCTTATCGTCCTTATCATCCTTATCGTCCTTATCGTCCTTATCATCCTTATGGTCCTTATCGTCCTTATCGTCCTTATCATCCTTATCGTCCTTATCATCCTTATCGTCCTTATCATCCTTATCGTCCTTATCATCCTTATTGTCCTTATCATCCTTATCATCCTTATCGTCCTTATCATCCTTATGGTCCTTATCATCCTTATCGTCCTTATCATCCTTATCGTCCTTATCATCCTTATCGTCCTTATCATCCTTATTGTCCTTATCATCCTTATCATCCTTATCGTCCTTATCATCCTTATCGTCCTTATCATCCTTATCGTCCTTATCATCCTATCGTCCTTATCGTCCTTATCGTCCTTATCATCCTTATCGTCCTTATCGTCCTTATCATCCTTATCATCCTTATCGTCCTTATCGTCCTTATCGTCCTTATCATCCTTAATCCTTATCGTCCTTATCATCCTTATCGTCCTTATCGTCCTTATCATCCTTATCGTCCTTATCATCCTTATCGTCCTTATCGTCCTTATCGTCCTTATCATCCTTATCATCCTTATCATCCTTAATCCTTATCGTCCTTATCATCCTTATCGTCCTTATCATCCTTATCGTCCTTATCATCCTTATCGTCTTTATCGTCCTTATCATCCTTAATCCTTATCGTCCTTATCATCCTTATCGTCCTTATCATCCTTATCGTCCTTATCATCCTTATCGTCCTTATCGTCCTTATCATCCTTATCGTCCTTATCGTCCTTATCGTCCTTATCATCCTTATCGTCCTTATCATCTTTATCGTCCTTATCATCCTTATCGTCCTTATCATCCTTATCATCCTTATCATCCTTATCGTCCTTATCATCCTTATCGTCCTTATCAATCTTATCGTACTTATTATCCTTATCATCCTTATCGTCCTTATCATCCTTATCATCCTTATCGTCCTTATCATCCTTATCGTCCTTATCGTCCTTATCATCCTTATCGTCCTTATCATCCTTATCGTCCTTATCGTCCTTATCGTCCTTATCATCCTTATCATCCTTATCATCCTTAATCCTTATCGTCCTTATCATCCTTATCGTCCTTATCATCCTTATCGTCCTTATCATCCTTATCGTCTTTATCGTCCTTATCATCCTTAATCCTTATCGTCCTTATCATCCTTATCGTCCTTATCATCCTTATCGTCCTTATCATCCTTAATCCTTATCGTCCTTATCATCCTTATCGTCCTTATCATCCTTATCGTCCTTATCGTCCTTATCATCCTTATCATCCTTATCGTCCTTATCATCCTTATCATCCTTATCGTCCTTATCGTCCTTATCATCCTTATCATCCTTATCGTCCTTATCATCCTTATCGTCCTTATCATCCTTATCGTCCTTATCATCCTTAATCCTTATCGTCCTTATCATCCTTATCGTCCTTATCGTCCTTATCATCCTTATCATCCTTATCATCCTTAATCCTTATCGTCCTTATCATCCTTATCGTCCTTATCATCCTTATCGTCCTTATCATCCTTATCGTCCTTATCATCCTTATCGTCTTTATCGTCCTTATCATCCTTAATCCTTATCGTCCTTATCATCCTTATCGTCCTTTTCGTCCTTATCATCCTTATCGTCCTTATCATCCTTATCGTCCTTATCATCCTTATCATCCTTATCGTCCTTATCGTCCTTATCATCCTTAATCCTTATCGTCCTTATCATCCTTATCGTCCTTATCATCCTTATCGTCCTTATCATCCTTATCGTCCTTATCATCCTTATCGTCCTTATCGTCCTTATCGTCCTTATCATCCTTATCGTCCTTATCATCCTTATCGTCCTTATCATCCTTATCGTCCTTATCATCCTTATCATCCTTATCATCCTTATCGTCCTTATCATCCTTATCGTCCTTATCATCCTTATCGTCCTTATCATCCTATCGTCCTTATCGTCCTTATCGTCCTTATCATCCTTATCATCCTTATCGTCCTTATCATCCTTATCGTCTTTATCGTCCTTATCATCCTTAATCCTTATCGTCCTTATCATCCTTATCGTCCTTATCATCCTTATCGTCCTTATCATCCTTATCGTCCTTATCATCCTTATCGTCCTTATCATCCTTATCATCCTTATCGTCCTTATCATCCTTATCATCCTTATCGTCCTTATCGTCCTTATCATCCTTAATCCTTATCGTCCTTATCATCCTTATCGTCCTTATCATCCTTATCGTCCTTATCGTCCTTATCATCCTTATCGTCCTTATCATCCTTATCATCCTTATCGTCCTTATCGTCCTTATCGTCCTTATCATCCTTATCGTCCTTATCATCCTTATCGTCCTTATCGTCCTTATCGTCCTTATCGTCCTTATCGTCCTTATCATCCTTATCGTCCTTATCATCCTTATCGTCCTTATCATCCTTATCGTCCTTATCATCCTTATCGTCCTTATCGTCCTTATCATCCTTATCGTCCTTATCATCCTTATCGTCCTTATCATCCTTATCATCCTTATCATCCTTAATCCTTATCGTCCTTTTCATCCTTATCGTCCTTATCATCCTTATCGTCCTTATCATCCTTATCATCCTTATCGTCCTTATCATCCTTATCGTCCTTATCGTCCTTATCATCCTTAATCCGTACCGTCCTTATCATCCTTATCGTCCTTATCATCCTTATCGTCCTTATCGTCCTTATCGTCCTTATCATCCTTATCGCCCTTATCATCCTTATCGTCCTTATCATCCTTATCGTCCTTATCGTCCTTATCGTCCTTATCATCCTTAATCCTTATCGTCCTTATCATCCTTATCATCCTTATCGTCCTTATCATCCTTATCGTCCTTATCATCCTTATCGTCCTTATCATCCTTATCGTCCTTATCATCCTTATCGTCCTTATCGTCCTTATCGTCCTTATCATCCTTATCGTCCTTATCATCCTTATCGTCCTTATCATCCTTATCGTCCTTATCGTCCTTATCGTCCTTATCGTCCTTATCGTCCTTATCGTCCTTATCGTCCTTATCGTCCTTGTCCTTATTGTCCTTGTCCTTATTGTCCCTGTCCCTGTCCCTGTCCCTGTCCTGTCCTGTCCTGTCCTGTCCTGTCCTGTCCTGTCCTGTCCTGTCCTGTCCTCGGCCGCCTGTGAGAAAACGCGGGTGAAACCGCGGGGCACAGCTAGTGTATACAACAGGTTAAATGCGATTCATCTTTCAATCCATAAATTCATCACTTATTAATTCATCGTTTATTTAATCTATAATCTATTCATTCATTCATTCAATAGTTCGTTCAATCCCTCAGAGAGGCTATCATTGGGTTGGACGGCGCTACTTGGAGCCCTATTGCTGCTGCTGCTGGCGGAGAGGGAGGATCTGGAGCCGATCCTCGCGCGGGTGGAGTGGTCCACGCTGCTGTTCTTCGCGGCTCTCTTCGTCATGATGGAGGTCAGTTCAGATTACAGCTGCTTAATATAACTCTTACTGACAAACCGATTGACTGATTAACTGACAGTCAACTCACAGCCTAAACCATAGTCTAACCCCCGAATACTCAAACGCATCTCAAAGTTGAGCACGTCTCAAATGACGATTTTTTTTGACAAATTTTTTTCATCAGAAACTGTCAAAAACCGTGAGTTGAGACGTGCTCAACTCTGAGTCGCGTTTGAGTATTCGGGGGCTAGAAGCATGGAACAAGTAGGGCATATTCCTTTTATTACTGTATGCACGTGCTAAATTATTTCCACAGGTTCATTTTGATACAACGCCTACGTTTAATATGATTTTTAGGGTTCCGTACACGAAGGGTGCCAACGGGACCCTATTACTAAGCCTCCGCTGTCCGTCCGTCTGTCAGCGGGCTGTATCTCATGAACTGTAATAGGTAGAGAGTTGAAATTTTCAGAATGTATGTCTTTCTATTGTCGCTATAAAAACAAATAATAAAAGGGGGTCAAATAAAAGATCTAAAAAAATAACTTTCTTAATCGATCATTGAAGTTAAGCAACACTAAGCGCGGTCTGTAATTGGATGGGTCGAGTGACTTTTTGCACATATTTTATTTTTGCGTATTTCTTTATCAAACGTACTAAAAACGCTACCTTTTATGTGCTAATTTAATTTAACCTTGACTGGCTTTATTTTCAGACGCTCTCAAAACTAGGCCTGATCCAATGGATAGGGAACCTGACAGAGTCACTTATTCTACAAGTGAATGAGGAGTCACGACTGGCTGTCGCATTGATGCTGGTTCTATGGGTAAGTTCCAATCAATCGTTCATTCAATCGCACGAATGCTGTCCTTCTCCAAAACGTCATCGATTTGTCTTCATAATCTTCACTGGAAAGGCAAAATTACGTAAGCACCAAAATGGCGCCAAAATAGGCATATTGAGTTATTATCCTAAAATAGCAGTCCAAATACAATAATATGAATTGCTGGACATAGAGAATGAAAAATGAATAAAATCTTATGTTGACGTCATCAAAATTCGATAATTAGGTAGAAAGTTATGATTAAAAAACTAAAAAAATGAACCTTAAACGGCTTTTTCTCGATTGGTGCTTACGTAAATTTGCCTTTCCAGTGACGATATGTAATAGTAGTGACCCCGCCTTCCGATCCTAAGGTGGTAGGTTCAAATCCGGTCGTGTACCATTAAAACTTTCTGTGCGTAAAATTTATGTGCGCTATACCAGTACTCTGAAACGGTGAAGGAAAATATCGTGAGGAAACGCTTAGTCAGCTCCGCACGTATTGACCATGTCTCTCCTGTGGACAAGGCCGACTAAGCTGAGAGGATGGAATAGGTGCTGGGCAAGCCTCCATCTTAATTCGTCCCGGGCACTACAGCGTCCCGTTTGTGAAGGTAAACGTTGCCTCCTGACGCTGTATAAATCATCTACTATAGATGGTAAAAGGCCTTAGTTACTTTAATAGATGCGTCGATTCTCGCGGCTGAAGAAATGTTTGCATTTCTAATTATTTCTTCCTGGCCTGGGTGTCGTAGTGTTGATAGGAAATCGTAGTTTCTGACGCCCACGACAGACTGATGATGAGTGATATTATTTATCTCGAAGCGCTCCTGGCGTAGCTTTCTTACCCCCGAATACTCAAACGCATCTCAAAGTTGAGCTCGTTTCAAATGTCGATTTTTTTTTGGACAGATTTTCATCAATCTGTCAAAAAAATCCAGGAGTTAAGACGTGCTCAACATGGAGTCGCGTTTGAGTATTCGGGGGTTAGATGTTCTTGATTGATCGTCGAAGTTAAGCAACGTTGTGCGCGGTCACAATTGGGATGGGTCGCAGGTGGCATTACGAGCTGAGCGCTTCCGTGCTTCGGAGGGCACGTTAAATCTTCGGTCCCGGCTTTTAAGTCGTTAAGCCATGACGGAGGCCTTTAGGCTGCCTAAAAACTCCGTCACAAGAGTTGGCCACTAGCTCATACGAACTTACTTTCATCTCGTGGTAACAGGTGTCGGGGCTGGCTTCTGCGTTCGTGGACAACATCCCTCTGTCGACGATGATGGTGCGCGTGATCTGTGCTCTGGCCTCGCCGGGCGGGCTGGCGCTCCCGCTGCCTCCGCTGGCGTGGGCGCTCAGCTTCGGCGCCTGCCTCGGAGGTAACCTATACTCTCCCCGAACCTCCCCCCTTATTCTCCTCGAAGCTGGGTAAGCTTTTACCCAGGTTCAGAAAATGCAAACAATTCTCCCGCAATGGTAATCGAATCCGTACCTCTTGCGTCAAAGCCCGGCATTCACCGAGGTCGTCAATAAACTTACTAAATAGACTTACCTACAAAAAAGGAAAGTTTTAATAATAACAATTTTACTATTTACTTTACTTTTACTATTATTATAAAGCTCGATTACCACTGACTGACTCACTGATTGACATAGTTGTTCTCCCAGAAGGAGTCGAGATGGAAGATGATGATGTATAGGGGAAATGTTCGGGGAGTTCCAGTGAGTGGGGGAAAAATCCGAAAACCCCCATTTTCGTCCCCCCTCGCCCCCCCCCCCCACATTCGGTCCCCCGATTCTTCCCGACGAGGATATGTTTTTTTTACCCCCTTTGACCCCCCCTTCTATTGGTTCTCCGAAATGACTCGTGAAATGGGATTTTTTTAAGTGGATTCGTAAAGGGAATAGGATAGCGAGTAAAATATTTTTAGGTAAAATGGGTTTGATTCATTAAAAAAAATAAACCACAGGCTTATCTAAACATTTACAATCAATCTAATCAAAATTACTACAATCAGATTGGACCACACACATTGAAAATGATCTAAATTACACATGAAAATGACAAAACCAAAACACAATATGACTCACGCGTCCTTCACACCGAAATTACACAAAAACAATAAAACTCTACTGTCCATGAGATGTTGCACTGTCGAGCACCACGAGCGAAGTGACCGCAAGCCTCGGTTCGGCCCGCTATTTATAGGCGGTCGCCTCGTCGTTTGCCTCCTGGTGGGGAAGTTGCTAACACGGCCTCTCCTGACGAAGGGTCGTCCTCGGCCCGGTGGTACGGTGTGGATCTACAGAGACCAGCGCCAGCTGCTGTCGAAGATCCGGTTTCAGGGTCTGCAACTAACAGAGGCATGGATCGCAGAACACTTGATCCCTCATCTGTGAAAGAACAACACGTATTTAAATAGGCGCTCAGTATCTTTAAAACCGTCACCTAATTGTTCATCCTCCGTTCATAATATCTCTTTCACTTAATTCATACATCGCACAACATTCATAAATTTCAAATCCAATCTTACAGACTTCACCTCAGAGACGTCTCAAAATAATGAAAATAGGGCCCTTTTACTCAAGCAGTCGTATCTCTAGAAGTCGCCTACTGCACCGTCTTCAGCAGCAGCCGCGCCGGCTTCTGTCTTCGGCACTTCTGACGCCAGACGCACCAAGCATCTCCCTCAGGTTAACAAACTGTGCATTAACCTGTGCGCATTACCACCTTTGGTAATCGCCCAGTTACCACCCTTCGTAACTATCCAACACCAGCCAACCACCTTATTCGACCCGACACATATAGCAATGTCGTCTGTTATCCACTTACAAGAGGGGGGACTTTTTCATATCTACTATCCTAGGGGGGACTATACCTACTACGAAAAACACTAAGGGGTTGGTTGGTTAATCTAACTATGGGAAAGGATAACAACCGACAAAGCCATAAATGACGTTTTGGTCTTATAAGAGGTGTGGTACTCGCTATCGAAGAACGCGGCACACGTCTCCGGGCACCACTCGCCTCGCCACGATACCATGTACTGCGCGGCAGCCAGAGTCGTTCTCCCGTAGCCTCCGCTCAACAGCTTCAGCTCGTAACGACCGCAGAGTCCAGCTTCTCTGTGGACTGAGAACACTTTATTACGTAAACAAATTGACGAGGTGAGAGTCTTTCTCGATTTGAATACTCATCTTATATGGCCTGGTTATCCTTCACAGCCGTCGAGCTCTGCTCCGCGTGATCTCACGTAGACCCTCACGATTCGGCCTTGTGTTCCGAGCAGCGACGTCAAAACGCGCGAATAACAGGCGTCGTCCCTTCGGTACCTGTTTAACTCTGTTAGGTGGAGAGGTATACATCAAAGCTTCGACCTTTCATGGGCTCGGCTTTACCTGACTCTGACTCACAAACTCTGCCAAGATATTTGACCATCATATGACTTACGAGAACGAGACCTACTGTTCTGCTCCGACGTGATGCTCGACCATGAAAGACACTAGGTGACAGAGACCGTAATTTACAACGCGAAAGTTCTCGCATGGATGACAGAGTTCTACTACGAAACCGATACTAAGAACGGCGTCGTGTTCGGACACGTGAGTCACCTTGTGTACGATGTTTCGTTCTACCACGGTCTTTATTTCTAGGCATGCTGAGAATTTACCAAGGTTACGTAAACAACAACAACAAAGAGAATGCAACTGAGAGAATGAAACAACAAACTGCACAGAATCTAGCTATCTTTCCAATGTGTGGGTAGTTCTAATCTGTTTACTCGAAATTCGTGAGCTTTATGGATTTTATTATCCCTCACTTCTGATTTTAGGTAAAATGGGTTTGATTCATTAAAAAAAATAAACCACAGGCTTATCTAAACATTTACAATCAATCTAATCAAAATTAAACAAAACTACTACAATCAGATTGGACCACACACATTGAAAATGATCTAAATTACACATGAAAATGACAAAACCAAAACACAATATGACTCACGCGTCCTTCACACCGAAATTACACAAAAACAATAAAACTCTACTGTCCATGAGATGTTGCACTGTCGAGCACCACGAGCGAAGTGACCGCAAGCCTCGGTTCGGCCCGCTATTTATAGGCGGTCGCCTCGTCGTTTGCCTCCTGGTGGGGAAGTTGCTAACAATATAATAAAAATTCCCCCCCCTCCCCCACAATTTTCACCCCCTCTTGCTTGTATCTCCAAAACGGTTTGTCCGATTGGGCTGAAATTTTGGTTCAGAGGGATTTGAGGGTCGGTGATGCCGACACTTTATTTTTCTCCAGAAACCTTTCTTTCTCTCTAAGACACAATATCCTGTTATGCTGTGATGTGATGTATGTGAGCATGTGAGCATGTGAGTATGTGAGTAGGTATGTGAGTATGTAAGCATGTGAGAATGTGAGTATGTGAGTATGTGAGTATGTGAGTATGCTCACATGCTCACATGCTCACATACTCACATGCTGCATCTCCGAAACGGTTGAAAGATGTCCGATTGGGCTGAAATTTTGCTTGCAGCCCGCGCCCCCACCCGACCTACTAGCTTATTCTATAAGTTTTATTTACTACCTACTCAGACCAAATACAAAGAAAAAACGCCGCGCCGCGAACAACAAAAGTGAAGCCACATAAAACCGTGCTCCTGCAAGTAAACATACACATTCACGCACACATCTACACTAAAACCATGCTCATCGATCTTAGTACGTCACGAGTCTTAAAAATAAAATTATGCCTTCCTGTGTAGTGAAAACTTGTAAAAACAGCAGCAAATCACATAAAAAGTCTCACGGAATCACTTTTCACTTGTAAGTACTTCAAATAGCATCGTTTCTTAATTATTATACTATGAATTTAGGTAACTTAGAACACACAACCTTAAAACCTTCGACACACA
Source organism: Scotopteryx bipunctaria (assembly GCA_949320045.1). Classification (NCBI taxonomy): domain Eukaryota; kingdom Metazoa; phylum Arthropoda; class Insecta; order Lepidoptera; family Geometridae; genus Scotopteryx; species Scotopteryx bipunctaria. The sequence continues at coordinate 1,979,005 of OX439470.1, forward strand.
CAGATAAAAATGTGGCTTCACTTTTGTTGTTCGCGGCACGGGGTCTTTTCTTTTTATTTGGTCTTAGACTACCTAATAGTCCGTCCTGTATTCAAACTGTATTCATGAAAGGTCGCCATTATAAACTTTCTCAATACTGCCCTAGCATGTGTCCTTTGTCTGCTCTATTTATTCTAATATGGATTCAGCCAATCGCATATAAGACGCCCTTCGGCTAGGTGGAGTGAGGGTCTGCTGATGGTAGACTGGACCCGACGTGGCCGCCCTACAAGTACCTGCCGGATCATCCATTCATTACGGACACCCTGTATACAAGATTCGTACTGCCCTCCTAGTGAAGTACGCAGTAACTAACATTTTTGTTAAAAATTTGTTAGACACATTTGGAATCGCCTAACAAAATACAACATTCTGTTCTCACTCACGTATCAAAACATGTTCGTCATAGTTACTGCGTTCTTCAGTATTTAGTATATTTATTCACAGAAGATATGGTATACATTAGATGGAAGATAATAATAATAATAATTTAATCTGCACATCTCGCCCGAGCACAGGCATGTGAATGTCTTAATACCTAATACATTTATCAAATTATACACCATGTCATAAGCACTAATAAAGTAAAAGTAATAAAAAATGTCAATTAAATTAAATATTAATGGTATAAAACGTATAATTATAATAAGTCAAACTTATAATTAAGATAGTCGTCAACAGAATAGAAACAATGATCAATCAATAAATTAAATAACTTTCTGTTAAATACGGGACCCCTCAGTTCTTTAACATCACTTGGCAATCTATTGTAATTTTTTTTTAGCCATGGTATAACAGTTGCGACTACAATAGAGTTTTATGAACAGGTATTTCTAATCGGTCTTTATGTCTACGGTTAAATTTATACACCTGTTCAAATTCACGAGGGCAGCGTACTGGACCGGTTTTTTTTATGTTGTTACAGGTAACGGTACACTTATCGGCGCAAGTGCTAACGTGGTCTGCGCAGGAGTGGCCGAGCAGCACGGCTACAGGTTCACCTTCCTGGAATTCCTAAAAATCGGCTTCCCCATCATGATCGGAAACCTCATTGTTGCCTTTGTATATTTGCTTTTCTGTCACTGTGTCTTCCAATGGCATTGAGAATTTGCTTATTGTTTTGGGGTTTTATTTATTCTTTCTTTATGCTGATATAACAACAAATAATACGGCCTCGGTGGCATTGCTCGGCAGACACGCAAGAGGCGCGGGTTCGATTCCCGCAGCGGAAGAAATGTTTGCATGTTCTGCAAATAGTTCTTCTGGGTCTGGGTGTTGTGGTAGCATGGTACTCGTAGTTTCTGATACCCACGACACAGGGAATCCTAGTGTGGGGTCAGGACTATTATATGTGACTGTTGGGTGTTATTTGTTTGTTGTTATTTGCTTATTGTTTTGGGGTTGTATTTATTCTTTCTTTATAATAAACACTAGCTGCCGCCCGCGGCTTCGCTCGCGTGGTACTCGGATAAAAAATAGCCTTTATGCTAATCCAGCACATGTACTATGTATATTCCAAGTTTCATTTAAATCCTTTCAGCCGTTTGGGTGTGATTGAGGCACAAACATACATCGTCACATCCTCACAAACTTTCGCATTTATAATATGAGTTGGATGTGAATAAAACGAAAGGTAAGTCTTTTGTGCGCAAAAGTATCCACTTTTAAACTTTTTTCGAACATTTTCGTTTTAACTGTATTGGTCTGAATGATACGGCTATAGCTAAATAAATCCCAGGAATTCGACTTGCTCAGACTATGGCTGCGGGTTCGAAACCCGTTCATGAATTTTTGGATGTTTTTTTACGTTTCAGATAAACTTGGAATTAACTTCGTTTGTGATCTATCCAAGATATTTGTCTAGAAATAGTCAGGATGCAAATAATTGTATTAGCTTTTTGTAATGTAAGTTATTTATTTAACCAGAAGTAAACCAGTTTATTGGGTGTAAATATAATTTATTTTATTTTTTAATCGCGTTATAACTAAGTCTGAATTGTGATACTTATAATATTACTTAATAAAAGTTATATTTACTAAAAGCATTAGTAACCTACAAAGTCTATTCTTTTCGAGTCCAGTTTCAATATTCCACTAACCATTCAGATAACGTTGTTGTAGTAATTAACGCTCCGTCTGTTGGTAGAATATTGGAATTGGGAATTAATTAAACTAACAAAGATAACGTAATTATAAGTAAAAATCTATAGAAATATTAATAAAATAACTATTTTTGTACAACTTTCTTAGATAAAGTAAAAATATGTGCCTTACTAACGGTAATCATTTACTAATAATGTTAAGTGATCATTATATATTATGAATTAGGATTATGATACCTAATTATTAAATAAATGAGTTAAAAGTTAATGCGATAATTTTATTTTGACAAGTTGTCATTTTTAGGGTTCCGTACTCGAAGGGTGCCAACAGGACCCTATTACTAAGCCTCCGCTTCTGTCCGTCTGTCTGTCTATCTGTCAGCGGGCTGTGTCTTACAAACCGTCTATATCGTCGTGTCACTAGTACTTTGAAACCAGTTTCATGAACCGTAATAGGTGGAATTGAAATTTTCACAGAGTTTTATTCCCCTCCAACTTGATGGACCTATATGGGCGATGGGCTGATCACCTGTCACCATGGTTCACCATATCCATCTTGGGAGTCTTGTATCAGGAGTGGCTACAAGTTTTCTTATGATTACTTGTGGTACTGCCCACCCCGTTAGGTATACGGGCGTGATAATATGTATGTATGTATGATGAGTGTTTCTATTGCCGCTATAACAACAAATAAACAAAAGAAAATGAAATAATAAAAAGGGGTCTTATAAAGAAACATTTATTACATGTACGATGATACGGAACCCTTCGTGTGCGAATTCAACTCACACTTGACCGTTAGTGTTAGATTCAAATAAAAAATCTTTCCTCTTTATAATATTAGTGTAGATCTACCCTAACAGGGTTCATTTATGTGAAAGTACCAAAGTATCTACAACCTGTAACAAACTACAAGCATAAATTATGAGGTACTAGCTGCCGCCCGCGGCTTCGCTCGCGTGGTACCCGGATAAAAAATAGCCTATATGTTAATCCAGTACATGTTTTATGTATATTCCGAGTTTCGTTCAGATCCGTTCAGCTGTTTAGGCGTGATTGAGGCACAAACATCCAAACATCCAAACATCGTTACAAACTTTCGTACTAGATGGCAGCACCGGTAAAATTAGTACGCGCTATCGTTGCGTTTTGAGCTTTACGCCAGTAATTTCAAGCAATCTAAGACTTTTCAAATTTATAATATACTAGCTGACCCCGCGAACTTCGTATCGCCTTAAAATTAATAATTCAAGTGCTTGTAATTTAATATGAACTTTATACCATAGCAATAAAGCTCAAATTGACTACGTTTTAGTTACAAATCATTTGTATGGGAAAAAGAAAAGGGCTATTTTTAGGGTTTTTCCAGCAATAATTCTAATTTTTCTCGCCGTAAAAACCATCCTTGAACTTCAACGAACATTTTAAAAAAAGATTTGGCCAAATTGGTCCAGGCGTTGTTGAGTTATGCGCTTACCAACACATTTTGCGATTCATTTTTATACTATATAGACTTCGCGCACGACCGCTGCGTAGGGAGCCGACCTCGCGACTGAGCCGCGCGGGTACCTTACTCATAGATCTAAACTCCCCTCCCGCACGCGCACCCCCGCCTTGGTGACGCCCACTTCGCAACGGGCCGTGCAGCAGAAATCGTAATATTTTAATTTCGCCATAACTTCAAAACCAAACGTCCAATTTTAATCATTCAAAGACCAAATATTATCTCCATAAACTGTTCTTAGTGATGAAATCATTTATTTTGATAAGGATTAATAGCATGAGTAAAATAAACGCGTTTAAATGTAGTCCAAAAAAAATTCAAGATTTTTAAATAAAAAAATGGTTGCTGTGCCTCACTCGACATAGATGGGTATAGTGTGTCGCGGACTTTTTTGTAGATATTTATAAGATCTACAATTAATTAGAACATTTTATGGTTCTATCTTTTATAGTTTAGGCAGCGTACGCAAAATAAGTAACTTTTCTGGTTGATTTTTTACACCTTGTGTCCGAAAAACCCAAATATCTTACGGAACCCTATTTTTTTCCAAAATAAAATATAGCCTATGTTACTCGTGGATAATGTAGCTTTCGAATGGTGAAAGAATTTTTAAAATCGGTCCAGTAGTTTTTGAGCCTATTCAGTACAAACAAACAAACATACAAACAAAGTTTTCCTCTTTATAATATTATAAGTGTAGAAGTAAGAAGTAAGATACATATGAACAGAAAAAGTAAAAAATTTGATGGAGGAGATGTAGTATTATGTATTATAAAGTATAAAGTATAAAGTATGTATTGAAAAAAAAAGAAAGAAAGAAAATACATTTAATGGTACATCACACAATAACTAACAAAAACTAAAAGAAGGTAAAAAAGTAAATGTGATGAACCAAAAGGCCCTCAGCATTAGTATTTAAGTATTCAAAACGTATTTAAAACGTATTTAAGTATTATATCAGCCCTCAGGTTGTATTTTATATTAAGAACAAAAAACCTTTGATCGAGAATGCAAAGCTAGCGGATTGTAGACATTGCGCGCCATATCCCAGTTTGGGGCGAACTATGTACTTGTAGGAATTATTAGTAGGATAGGTAGGTATATGAACAGGAAAAGTACAAAATTTGATAGAGGCAATTTCAATTGCATTGTGTCTCTATTGTGAGTGCCCGTGGCGACAAGATGGCGCAACTGATGGTTATTTTCATATCAATAACTTTTATATTGCACTGTGCAGGTAAATACACGTCATTGTGGATATATTTTACTGTGTTACCAATTACAAAAGCCAAAAGCTATAATAGTGCCATTAAATGTTTGTTGTTAAGTGGCGAAGGTTTATATTAATAGTAGGTACACTTGATATATATTTATTTCTCCTTCTGTGGTTGTTTTCTCTCGTTCGCGAAGTCATCACTTCAAGGTCCAGTCTGAAAACCAGCGTTGCTCTGCGCTTAACGGCGCAGAGTAACATTAAGCTGAGACTGGTCTTTTTTGACTCACCACAGCAGCACAGACCTCCTTGCACCCGTCTTTTAAACTTTGGGTTTGTTTTCCTTCTTTTAGTGAATAATTCGTATTGTTAGTTATTAGTTTATTCATTTTATGTGTTTGTTGTTTTTGTACTCCTCTTATTGTCTGTGTAATGATGTTGTGTCAGTCAAATAAAGCTTTTATCTATCTATCTTATTGTAGAGCACTGGTGGTATAGTTGGTAGTGACCCCGCCTTCCGATCCTAAGGTCGTGGGTTCAAATCCGGTCGTGTACCAATGGATTTTTCTGTGTGAAAAATTATGTGCGCTATACCAGACTCTCAAACGGCGAAGGAAAACATCGTGAGGAAACCCGTGGCTTAGTCAGCTCCGCACGTATTGTCCATGCCTTTCCTGTGGACAAGGCCGACTAAGCTGAGAGGATGGAATAGGTGCTGGGCAAGCCTACTCCATCTTAATTCATCCCGGGCACTACAGCGTCTCGACTGAGAAGGTAAAAGTTGCCTCCTGACGCTGTATAAATCTACCTACTACAGATGGTAAAAAGGCCTACTATCTTATAGTATTGAAGTAAAGCAACGTTTATAAGTAAACCTCTAATATTTCACATATTCTCTATTGCTTTCGTTAGGTACATTTGAATGACCATTTACAGTTTCTATCAGTCGTTGTCTAAGGCGTCGTATTCCAGAATGATGTTTGCCTATTATTTTTATTATTACAGCATCACCAACCATTGAAATAACAATCACTAACCAACATAATACACTTCAGTTTGACACTACGCTTGACGTTCTGGAGAAAGATCAACCTTTTACAGTAAAGATTGTACTTGACATGTCCTGGCTTGACATACTTAAAAATATAAGGTTAGTTTTTTCTTTTTATGTTACAGGATTCCATGACGTTGGGAGCCTAAATCTATCTAACATACATACATAATATGACGCTTGTTTCCATACAGAGATCACGGATCTCCATTTGCTACGATCTTGACATACTTCTTTCGCTTCATTCACTTTCATAACATTCTTCATACATGCTTGTCGGTTTAGGTTTAGGTACTCCTGACCTGGCCCTTTTCCAAAACGTCGCCAATAAATCTATCTTCTCGGTGAAAATTAGAATAGGTACTTCTTGATCACAATAAATAAATCTTACTTCTTACTTATATTATAAATGCGAAAGTTTGTGAGTTTGGATGTTTGGATGTTTGTGCCTCAATCACGCCTAAACAGCTGAACGGATTTGAATGAAACTTGGAATATACATAGTAAATGTGCTGGAATAACATATAGGCTACTTTTTATCCGGGTAGCACGCGAGCGAAGCCGCGGGGGGCAGCTAGTAATAAATAAAATCCCCGCTGTCCCTTCATACCTACGTAGCCATGTCTTTTCAGTATATCCTGATCATGCTTCAACTTTCCATCTTAATGTTCGGGGTAGGTATCTGTTAGTCAGAGAAGAAACAACAGACAAATGCTTGTTAATGTTGTGATGCGTAATCGAGGCATAATATGAAAAAAAAACCATTGCCACCATCATTTTAACATAGAGAGATGCTAGAGTTCTTCCTTTTCATGTGTAAGCTGAACTTAAGGGTGAATAGAGTTTGAATAGTCAATTTTTCTACCCATTCATATCTGCTTGCGTCGATATCGGGTGGTCTGATTTATATTCTTTTATTATTTCAGGTGCCGTTTGGATAACTATGAATCGGATATTTTTGACTTAGACTTCGATAAAGTAAGACATTATAATAATGCCAATTCACAGACAGAGTACATCTATAAGGTGGGTACTGAGAACACATTTCCCTTCAAGCACGTTGTTAGTTTCTATAACGCTTCTATACCTACTCCAGCCAAGTTCGATGTAGAATAAAGGTGAACAAAAATATAACCTAAAACGTTGTCGAAAACCTAATAAAACCATAATCCAATTATTGACGGCGTGACGGCCTCGGTGGCGTGGCGGGCGATTGCTTGGCGGAGACGCAAGAGGCGCGGGTTCGATTCCCGCTGCGGATGTTCTGCAAATAAGTTCATATGAGCTAGTGGCCAGGCCACTAGCTCTTAAGAACATACATACATAGTGGCCAACTCTTGTGACGGAGTTTTTAGGCCTAAAAGCGTCCGTCAAGCCGGGACAATTGACAATTGAAAGTGCCCCCCGAAGCACGCAAGCGCTCAGCTCTTAATGCCTTACGGTCACCCATCCAAATAGTGACCGCGCACAACGATCAATCAAGGACATCTAAGCAAGCTACGCCACGACTTCATTAGAAATAATGTATGGGTATGAAAGGAGTTGTACACATAACACAATAAGTTGTTTATGTTAGGAGCGGATCAGTTAACTAAAGAGTCTAAAATTTTCGAAAAAATCTACTTTCTCTGTATGGGAAAGTGATGTTCTACTGGTCTTTAAATATCTTTTTTCACTTCTAGTGGTGATGATGATGATGTTATGATATAATGATTTTTAAAACGAATTTCAGGTAAATAAAGCTGAGAGTAAAATGGAAAACAAATGGAAATGTCATATTTTTGACATTAAAAATGAACTAATCAAATATTCAGAATTTGATGTCAAAGTAAAAAAACCAGGTGAGGGTACCTACATTTCACTGTGTTACCGAAATCTGAACCCGTATTAAGATCATGTTTCTGAAAATCACAAAAAAAAGTTTTTTGTCATTTATTTTTCTCTTCTTTACTTTTCTATTTGAAACTGCATAAAAGTGACATAAAAATACCTGTCGTTTGGACCACCAAGGTCTGCATGATCTCCTGATTCATTATGTGCGCCGACTTCTAAGTCGTGCGTAATTTACCCATCTAAAAGCTAGTTCCTTCGAACCTGTGTGGAGAAAAGATTAAAGTGCTTTTCAATAAGAAATAAAACCAACCTACCTACTTTCAAAATGTATTTGTACTTACACCAAATTTTTCATGAAAAATGCAAGGCATATTACCGTACTTGTTTGACTTGAGTGGCTCTTGTGAAAACGGAAGTTTCACTTAAATAAATATTTGTGGACATTTCACACAGCGCCATCTAGCCCCAAACTTAGCAAAGCTTGTACTATGGGAACCAGATGCCTGATAGAATACTTGTAAATGTATTTGTACTTGCAAATGACGGCCTCGGTGGCGTGGCGGGCGATTGCTCGGCGGAGACGCAAGAGGCGCGGGTTCGATTCCCGCTGCGGAAGAAATATTTGAATGTTCTGCAAATATTTCTTCCGGGTCTGGGTGTTGTGGTACCATAGTACTCGTAGTTTCTGATTTCCACGACACAGGGATTATTAATTATTATATTATTTGTAATACTACAACACCCAGACCCGGAAGAAATATTTGCAGAACATACAAACATTTCTCCTGTAGCGGGAATCGAACGCGCCTCTTGCGTCTCAGCCGAGCACTCACCCGCCACGCCACCGAGGTCGTCCTTTTTTACTTGAGGCTATTTTAGACCTACACATTTTAAAGAAGAAACAAACAGAAAAATAATCGCCATCTTTTTAAAGTGCGCCTCAAAAAAACTCCTTTCGTACTGAATACTTGAAAAAAAAAGCTAAGATAAACATTTTATAACTACTCTTTCAGCAGCTGTTACAAGTTCGCTTGCAACGGAGATGTACTACGTCAACATAACTGTTTACGTAGATCAGAAAATACTTTTCCTGGAAACTAAGTCATTGCTTGAGGTGTCAAAGCCATTCATAATCACTGTTAAAACAACACCCGAAGTAAACATTAGGCACCCTCTGACAATAATTAGGTATGTAGCAATAAAATTACATAACCAACCTATTAACCGCCTAGTCGGCCCTTTTCAACCAGGAATCAATTAATCCGACCAAGAATCAAATGAATCCGACCGGGAATGAACTGGCACTGTGAATTAGCTATTTATCTAACTTATCATCATCAGCTTATAGAGCCACTACTAGACATCCTCCCCAATATTAAATATTGCTGCTGATTTTGTCCATCGACCACCCGTGCCTTTTTTGATTTTGTATTTAAACTTAACCAAGTTTCGAGCCAAACGCATAAATAATAAAATAACACCCAACAGTCACTTACATAGCCCTGACTCTACACTAGGATTTCCTGTGTCGTGGGTATCAGAAACTACGAGTACCATGCTACCACCAATCGTTAAAAAGTTCCCAAGTCACTCCATTTTACCCTTTTTTGAGAATTATTTTAGATAATCATGAAACATGTGCCTATTTATAATATTTAAATATTTTAACCGAGTTTCAAATCAATCTCACAGCCCGTTAAAAGTTCCCTTACTGACTTTGACACCCCATTTTACCCTGTTTTGCAAAAAAATTACAAATCATTTTGACAAGACAAGACGTTTTGTTTTTTCAGATGTTCTAAACCAGGACGAGATTCCGAAGTCTATCTAAATGAACCTTTAGTGGCTGTGTCGAGTAGATCCTACGAATACACTGCTAGAGTAAGAACTTATATACATTTATGTTAAACTAAGGCCTTTTACCATCTATAGTAGATGATTTATACAGCGTCAGGAGGCAAGTTTTACCCTCACAAACGGGATTCTGTAGTGCCCGGGACGAATTAAGATGGAGTAGGCTTGCCCAGCACCTATTCCATCCTGTCAACTTAGTCGGCCTTGTCCACAGGAAAGACATGGTCAATACGTGCGGAACTGACTGAGCCGCGGGTTTTCTCACGATGTTTTCCTTCACCGTTTGATAGTACTTGTAAAGCGAACATGAATTTTTCGCACAGAAGGTACACGACCGGTTTTGAACCCACGACCTTAGGATCGGAAGGCGGGGTCAGTCACTACCAACTACACCACCAGTGCTCTCATTTATGTAAATTTACGATTTATATAAATGAGATAAATTAATCACTATTAGTCGATTTAGTGCTGTGTGTACCTGTACGGCCATTTGAGAGTACTATATAAATTATAGGTAGGTATATAAATTTTTCGAATAGAAAAATCCGTTGGTGCCTGGCCGTTTAATTAGCTCTACAAACTTCTTTTACAAACGAGCTACAAACAAACTTGCAAACTTGACCTCATTTTCACCTAGATTACATTTTTTGTAGGTCATCATCTTCCTGCCCTTATCCCACTCTATGTGGGTTCGGCACAGCATGATCCTTGGATCATACTGTAAGAGTTTTGGCTAAGGTGTTTTACGACCGGCCGCCTGCCTGACGTCAACCCTCCTTGGGAATACTTGCTTATTGTATCTCATCATGTTGGAGGATACTATCCCTTAGTCGACTTTTACGACATGCTCGGGGAGAGAAGCAGCTGGACGCATTCTATGTTTTATCTTTACTCCCAGTCCAACAGAGAAGTAATTAAGTAATTTTGTCGTAGGTACCCGATGCTAATCCTATTATGATTCATCTTTGGAAATGCTTCTTATATGGAACACCTCTTTCGTCTACAATTTCATTTGAGTTTAAGCCCACTTCCCAAGAAACTAGTTCTGTGGCACTAAACCCTCGTAAGTATCAATCCACAAGTACCACATATTTTACATCTATACATATAAAAGAGCTTAACCTGACTAACTGACTGATTCATCATCGCCGAAAACGCTGAAACTTGGAAGGTAGCTTTTTTTATAGCAAAAGCACCCAGTAAGGCGGGATTTTTCGAAATTCAACCCCTAAAGGGGTGAAATGGGGTAAAAATTTTTCTATGGAACTTTTTAGCGCGTGGTGCGATCTGCTTGAAGCTAGGTTCGGATACTGTAAATGCAAAGTAAATGGACACGTGTTTCAGGATTTTTCTAAACAACCCTTTAAAAGGGGTGTAATGGGGTGTCAAAGTTAGTATTAGTAGTACACGACCGGATTTGAACCCACGACCTTAGGATCGGAATTCGGCGTCACTGCCAACTAGACCACCAGTGCTCTCAATATATACTTATAGTTAATCACACTTTTAGGAATAATGTTAAATAGTTGACTATTAAACTGAGATATTATTATCAATTAAAGAAAATTGTACCTACTTAGAGATCTATTAGAAATTAGATATCTATGAATTAACAATATGTACCAATCAAACGATAGGCTGATTCTGTTCACATAAGAATAAGAATAGAATAAGAATATTTATTTTGCCAAAAAACAAGTTTCACAGTGCCAAACCGTATTCAATTGATACACGAGATTACATTTTTAAAAGTCAATTGTCGGCGAGGCCCAAACTAGGCGTAAATGCCTGTATCTTGGGACTCTGTGAGTAAGAGTTACCAGGTAAGAGGTACCAAGATGGTCTAAGGGTGAAATTTTACCTAAAGCAAATTTTGACAAAGAAACTAACTAACTATAAAAAATCACACAACATCACACGCCACTATTACAAATTATTTTGAAAGTAACACAAAATGTCCAAAGAACTAAAACTCGCGAGATTTCGCCCATTTTAGGGCCGAGATCATTTTCTCTAAAAAGGCCGAGATTGCATTCCCTAGTTAAATTAGGTACTCCCAAAAATTTGAACTGGACTAGTCAGTCTAACAGTCAGTAGGTAACAAAAGACTTATATTTAGAAGAAGAAGAAAGAACAAGAAGAAGATTTTTTTTTACAACCAACAATAAAGCTTTATTAAGAACACAGCAACAAAGACAAACTATAATAACATTAAAAACTTTAAGGTAATCAGTATCAGTATAATAATAATAAGAAATAAAAATGAGCTCAGTTTTTTTATCTGAGTTCGCCTACAGATAGAAAACAGAGCTCGGATCACCGACCGCAGGTAAGGTCCCCAAAAGGCTGGCGACGTTACCTCGTTGGATAGCTATACTTATCCTTTGTCCAAAGAAGAAGATTGCATTTTTATCAATAAAATATTGTTTTAACAGAGTACACATTAGAAGTTCTGCCTCTACTACCTGTCACCACCATGCTGTCTCCAAAATACCACGACTATGAAATAGGTAGGTATTTCTGACTTATACATATATAACTCACTGATGACTTCGGTGGCGTGGAGGGCGAGTACTCGGCTGAGACGCAAGAGGCGAGGGTTCGATTCACGTTTTTGCTAGTAGCCAAAATTTTGGGTTTGTCACTTAGCGGCTTTTTAGAATTTAGAAAGTTTAATAAAAACTTCTTAGTTCTCTGCTGGACTGGAAGTAAAGAAAAAGCATAGAATGGGTTCAGCTGCTTCTCTCCCCGAGTATGTCGTAAAAGTCGACTATGGCGTAATATCCTCCAACATGATGGACTACTTATATGGGCGATGGGCTGATCACCTGTCACCATGGTTCACCATATCCATCTTAGGACTAAATCAGAAGTGGCTGCAGGTTTTCTTATGTTTACTTATGGCTCTGCCCACCCCATAAGGGATACAGGCGTGATAATATGTATGTATGTATAAAATAAAAATTACGACCAGCGTCTTGTGAAGACTTCCACCTTCTGATAATCGGGATCAGGTGAGCTATCTGAAGACCGTTTATAACGGTCTCTAGGTCGCTCGACTCTATCGTTTGTAAATACTTGAAGTAATAAGTTAATAAGTTAATAAGTTTGACTAACATCCCCCCTCTAAACATTTATGATTTTTTTCTATGTAAACCTAAATAATAAGAATTTTCATTTATTTTATTAAATTGCCTTTTTTGGTATTGCCTGTAACAACGCAACAAATATAATAATAATAAAAGGTGAGTAAAAGGGAAAACCATAAATTAAATTATTATCCTCTGAAATGCATGTAATGGAATAACATGTAATAATGGTAACCACGTTTTGGAAAAATTACGGATAATACAAAAAAGTTCTACATTCATGTTTCTTGCAGATTACTTCACCGGGTACCTTTAAAGGATAAGAGTTAGTTTGTATCTTTTAAATAGAAATACCTATTGCACTCTACACACATAATATCTTTATAGTGGAATCTTGCTAGAGTTACTTACATTACTTGCATAAATTTGGCGACCTCGGTGGAGTGGCGGGCGAATGCTCGGCTGAGACGCACGCAAGAGGTGCGGTTTCGATTCTCGCTATTTTCTGCAAATATTTCTTTCGGGTGTTGTAGGAATAAGTATGTATTTACAAAAAAAAGTATAAGTATTCTATCAGCCATCTGGTTCCCATAGTACGAGCTTTGCTTAATTTGGGGCTAGATGGCGCTGTGTGAAATGACAACAAATGTTTATTTATTTAAATATATTTAAATATGACGCGCGAATTCTGACAAAAACGTGCATCAATGCCCAAGTTGTTGAGCGTCATTTGTTGCCGATAAATCATACGTCCATTCTGTTGTGATGGCAAAGTGAATCTTACCTATTCTGAACGTAAAAAGTAAAACGAGCAATACGTTTCTACCTTGCTCAGCCGTAGTGCTGAGCGAGATTTAGAAAAGCACACAATGTCTATCCGAAACATGACAAAACTATGGTCACTTTGCATGGTTTTACTTTGCAAACATAAGGTAAAATGAGTTAATAATTTGAACGAAATAATTCTAATAGTGCCAATATATTGGTAAAAATGCTGCATATTGTGCAATATTTTGTGTTCGTCGATATTTTCGCAAGATGTTTGTGTAAGTGTGAATTTTTTTAATTTTAACCCCTTTATATTACTTGCTATTTCCGGCGTAAACCGACTGGCGGCCGTGTCCTTATCGGTTATCTATCCGGTGTACAAACAGCTTATGTCAAGATGCTTTGTCGTGCTTGATTTTAGATATAGGGTCTGATGGCTAGAGGAAGTGGTTCCGACAGAACAACAGCGTCTGCTGCTCAAACAGCAGACACAATGCTGAGTCGGAACCAATTTGCTGCTGTAGCACACATCATAATTAGTTTAATATTATAATTTTAGTGATAATAAGTGTTTAATGTTTAAAATGTCTTTTTTTTATCTCAATTGTCTATGTATTTTTTATTTTATATTCCTAAAACTCATGTGTTATGTGTGCTATCTTAGCAAATAAATGTTATGTCTATGTCTATATAAAAATGCATGTCAAGTTTTTTGCAACCTGACTTCACATATCGACGACCTCGGCGGCGTGGCGGGCGAGTGCTTGGCTGAGACGCAAGAGGCGCAGGTTCGATTCCCGCTACGGGAGAAATGTTTGTATGTTCTGCAAATATTTCTTCCGGGTCTGGGTGTTGTAGTATTATGTATTATAAGTATGTATTTACAAAAAAAAAGTATATAATTATTCTATCAGCTATCTGGTTCCCATAGTACAAGCTTTGCTTAGTTTGGGGCTAGATGGCGCTGTGTGAAATGTCCACAAATATTTATTTATCTACTGCTGGATATTTAATGGGCCTCACTTTGTGTGTGCTACTCTCCACGGTCAGTTCCTGGGCTCACCCAGGTCCGGACAGTGAGGGCAGCCCAGCTGCTGGACGACCGACGTTTCTATAACCATTCAATTTAACGCCTTACTCCACCTTTCATCACCTCGCCTTGCCAGGTGTCCTGCCCATATCAATTTTAGTTCCATTATAAACCGAATCCGATTTAGAATCCGATCTATAACTACAAGCTTGATGGCGAGTAAAGAGAAAAACATAGAATGCGTCCAGCTGCTTCTCTCCCCGAGCATGTCGTAAAAGTCGACTAAGGGATAGTATCCTCCAACATGATGAGATACAATAAGCAAGTATTCCCTAGGAGGGTTGACGTCAAGCAGGCGGCCGGTCATAAAACACCTTAGCCAAAACTCTTACAGCATGATCCAAGGATCATGCTGTGCCGACCCCACATAGAGTGGGATAATGGCAGGAAGACGATGATGATAAAAGCTTAATGCTGTGCATGATCCGCTACATAGCTCTCTGCCAAAAAGCCCTATAACAAGAGTCTAAGTTTAAGTTATGAAGGTCACTTTAATATTACTAATAATTTTATCTTTTCAGCATTACCTACCATCGAAATATTAATTTATAAAGACCATGATGGTATACTTCAGTTTGAAACACCGCGTATTGATAATCTTGAAAAATATGAACCATTTAAAATAAATGTTACGAGCCTGGACTCTGTCATTTTTAAAAGAATTGAGTAAGTTATATTCTACGGATACCACGTCTTAGCCTGTTCACCGAGGGAAAAAGTGACCGATTATTATTAACGGTGATGTAGTTATGAGGGTGTTACCCACGAATACTCAAACGCGACTCAGAGTTGAGCACGTCTCAAGTTACGGTTTTTTGACAGTTTTTGATGAAATTCTGTCAAAAACTCATCACTTGAGACGTGCTCAACTCTGAGATGCGTTTGAGTATTCGGGGGTTATATTTATCTACACACGAATTAAGAATCTAAAAAAACAGCAAGTTAGTAATGGATTTCCATACAATTCAGCCCGTTAAGCGCGTTAGAAATGGATTTTCATAATATTTCCCCTCCCGCATATTTGTATGACAGTAATGACATAATAATGTTCTCCCCTGTTATATATGAACCGACTTTCCGAACAGATATAGTACTCAGACCAAATAAAAAGAAAAGACCCCGCGCCGCGAACAACAATAGTGAAGCCACCTTTTTATCTATGTGTTTCAAAAGTTTTAAGGTTGTGTGTTCCAAGTAACCTAAATTCATAGTATAATAATTAAAAAACGATGCTATTTGAGTACTTACAAGTGAAAAGTGATTCCGTGAGGCTTTTTATGTGATTTGCTGCTGTTTTTACAAGTTTTCACTACACAGGAAGGCATAATTCTATTTTTAAGACTCGTGACGTACTAAGAGCGATGAGCATGGTTTTAGTGTAGGTGTGTGCGTGAGCGTGTATGTTTACTTGCAGGAGCACGGTTTTGTGTGGCTTAACTTTTGTTGTTCGCGGCGCGGCGTCTTCTCTTTTTATTTGGTCTGAGATATAGTATAAAAGTTATTTTTGTTTGTGAGATTCTTGCAAGTTTAAAATTCTCAACAATATTTGTTGGCGTGTCCGAAGATCAATGTTGTTGCCTGATTTAATTTTTTTGTATAATTTCAGATGCTGTTTTAGTGGAAATAATTTGTTAAAGTACGTAAACTCTTCTTTAAAAAGAGAAGATAAAGCTTTCACAACAAAGGTGAGTTATTCTCATACAAACAAATTGTTCGTTTAGTTAGTACATAGCCGTTCGGGTGGGCCGTTCATGCACAAAAGATTATTTCTGTTCGAAAAAATTATGTGCTCTATACCAGTAAAATCTAATAAGTTCGAAAGCACGTGTCAAGTGCACGAAAGGCACCTTTGAGGCGCACCTTAAAATCCTATTATCATCACACTGGTTCCAAAGAACTATTGACACGACTTTTCCTCTTAAAGGTTTTCGGAAAAGCCTGCTTTCTTGGACTTCAGTTGGTTTCGACTTGGCGATGACGAATCAGTTTCAGTTTAATTGTGACATGTAATATTAATTTCACCAATTACCTATTCTTATACATAATTTGCATGCCTATATAAGGTAAGACAGTACTGGAGCATTTTTTATTATCTAACTAGCGACGCGCCCCGGCTTCGCACGGGTGCAATGCTGATACTAAATATAATACAGAATGTTATCATCTGTGTCATCTATATGTTGTCATCTATACGTCAATTACATAGCTATCATTTGCGTTTTGTTATTCCAAGTCTGATTCTTTTTTTCTGATTTTTTTTTCGGGATAAAAAGTATCTTATGTCCGTCTCCTGGCTCTAAGCTACCTCCCTACCAATTTTCACCCAAATCTGTTCTGCCGTTCTTGAGTTATAAGTGGTGTAACTAACACGACTTTCTTTTATATATATAGATTTAAACTTGTATAACCTACTTTCTGACAAATAATTGAATTGAATTGAATTTAGTTATCAGTTTGCTGGAAGAAAACTCTGTGTATGGTTAAGGTCGCCTGTGCTTGTTCACTGTGTTTTATTATGTGCAATAAAGAATAAGATATTATAATTTACTATGATATAATTACGTTTTACAACGAATTTCAGATAGATCAAGCCTTTAGCATAATGGAAAACCAATGGCAATGTGAAATTTATAATAATAATAATAAATCAATTGATATCAAAGATTTTAAATTTGATGTAAAATTGACAAAAAGAGGTAAGACTATTTAATAACGTAAATAAATAAATAACAGCCAACAGTCCTTACCCCACACTAGGATTCCCTGTGTCGTGGGTATCAGAAACTACAAGTACCATGGTACCACAACACCCAGACCCGGAAAAAATATTTACAGATCATGCAAACATTTCTTCCGCGGGAATCGAGCCTGCGCCTCTTGCGTCTCTCCCGAGCAATCGCCCGCCACGCCACCGAGGCCGTCTTTATAAACTTGTTATCGTTTACAGGCAATGATATTCCCTGCGAGCTATGGGTCAACAAAGTTAAAATAAATAGCACTGTTGTGGTTGGAAGCAAAGAGCTGGACGCCGAAGCCGAATACCGCTATAGGAAAGGAGAGTTGGCAAATATCACGTGTCTGAGATTTAAAGGAATTCAAGCCCAGATAACATATCATGGCAATGGTAGGATTTCTGATGGTGCGCTCGTGGCGTAGCTTGCTTAGACGTTCTTGATTGATCTTTGAAGTTAAGCATCGTTGTGAGCGGTTACAATTTGTATGGGCAAGTGGCATTACGAGCTGAGCGCTTCCGTGCTTCGAGGGGCACGTAAATGTCGGTCTTGGCTTTTAAGTCGTTAAGCCATGACGGAGCCCTTAGGCGTCCTAAAAACTCCGTCACAAGAGTCGAACCTTATCTCATACGAACTTACTTTAATGGTAGATATTTATTAAAAAAAAAAGTTTTAATTACACGCTTTTTCAATTTTTTTGATGCAATCTGACTAACATCGCATCTCAGGAAATATATTAAATATGACTCCAAATATTAAGGTGGCCATATTCGAGCATACCTTAGGTAGGTGTCATCAGCTCTTTCGAACCAGTGTGGTGAATGGATTTAAAGTACCTTAAAGGCACCTTTCGTGCCATTATTAGTAATAGTGTAGCATTTATTAAGCAAAAGTATTTGGAGTAACGAATTATTAATTTCATCATCTCACATTTTCCTGCCCTCATCCCAATCTATGAGGACAAGATTAACTTTTCTAAAATGTGTTGGTGCGTGCATTGAACCTACGACCTTAGGGTTAGTACCTAGACCAATGTGCTCTTCTGAATGTATCTTATTACTTTTCAGATAACATTAATATCAACACCCACTTTCAAGATTCTCAAATACTAAATGTACGTATGAAACTTACGGAAGAGCATGATGGAACTTATCTAAATTGCAGTGTCAATATCAATTACTGGATTAAATACGTTGTTAGATTACGTTTAATTATAAACACAGATACCATTGATAACAGTAAGTATATTAACAATACAATATAACTTTATTGTAAGAACACAAAAAAATAGAAATAAAAAAAATTAAGTAAATTGAAAAAGGTATAAATATGCTTCATACAATGGGCGGCCTTATCGCTAACAGCGATCTCTTCCAGGCAACCTTTGGATGAACAGGACAAAACTTTAAAAAGAGAAGGACGGCAGATACATATTGGAAAAATATCTAGAGAAATACCTACAATAAATATTTACCTACTTATACATTTATTATCACGTCCGTATCCCTACAAGGGCAAAGCCATAAGTAAACATAAGAAAACCTGCAGTCACTTCTAATTTAAATTCCTAAGATGAATATGGTGAACCACGGTGACAGGTGATCAGCCTATCGCCCATATAGATGGTCCATCATGTTGGAGAGGATACTATCCCTTAGTCGACTTGTACGACATGTTGGGGGGAGAAGCAGCTGGACGCATTTTATGCTTTTTCTTTACTTCCAGTCCAGCAGAGAAGTGAAGTGTATTAACATTGGAAAGTTATACTAGAATGGCCGCAGAAATATTTGCATGTTTTTCAAATATTTCTTCCAGGTCTGGGTATTGTGGTACCATGTTACTAGTAGTTTCTGATACTTACCCATAATAAAGGTAATCCTAATGTGGGGTCAGAACTCTTTGTGTGACTGTTAGGTGTTATTTATACACAGATACATATTATCACGACCGTATCCCTTATGGGGTATAAACATAAAAAAAACTTGCAGCCACTTCTGATTTAGTCCTAACATCTTAACTGCTGGACTGGAAGTAAAAAAAAAACAGTTTGCGTCCAGCTGCTTCTCTCTCTGAGCATGTCGTAAAAGTCGACTAAGAAATAGTATCCTCTTCAACATAATGTAGCATATATGGGCGATGCGCTGATCACCTGTCACCATGGTTCACCATATCCATCTTGTTACTTTGAATCTTTGCAGGAGTGACTGCAAGTTTTGATAACATACCGTATACCGTTGACAAGTTGGTCGTTACACGTTACAATTGAAGAAATGGCTTTTAAATAAATGTTATTATTCTTTGAATCAATATTTTAATTATAGGGACATAAATGACTTCGCATATTTCCATTAAATTTGTATTAGGTAGGTAAAACATTTTTTATATGTATATTGTAACTGATAAATAAATTAAATTAATATTATTTGTAATTTTGACATTCATTATTTTGCATGCCTCTAGGAGGTAGAACATAAGTGGACATTCCTTAATTTTAAGACTTATATTTTGACATATTCATACAAATAAACATTTCATATTGTGATTTCAGACCGACCAATTTTCAAAATTAATGGCCTTTCCTTGACTCCGCTCATCACCAATGAAATGTATTATCAGTATGATTACTTTACTGGAGAAGAATTATCAATATTGGGGTATGTGGAAAATGATAATTACAAGTGGTATTGTAATACAGATAACAAACAATTGGATCGTAAGTAACTAAATTCAGCTGTGAAACTGATTATTAGTTGGTATATCTAGAACCAGTGGAACGCAACTCGACTTTGTTTGCGTCTCAGACCAAATAAAAAAGAAAAGACCCCGCGCCGCGAACAACAAAAGTGAAGCCACCTTATTATCTATGTGTGTGTCGAAGGTTTTAAGGTTTGTGTTCCAAGTAACCTAAATTCATAGTATAATAATTAAGAAACGATGCTATTTGAAGTATTTACAAGTGAAAAGTGATTCCGTGAGACTTTTTATGTGATTTGCTGCTGTTTTTACAAGTTTTCACTACACAGGAAGGCATAATTCTATTTTTAAAACTCGTGACGTACTAAGAGCGATGAGCATGGTTTTAGTGTAGGTGTGTGCGTGAGCGTGTATGTTTACTTGCAGGAGCACGGTTTTGTGTGGCTTCACTTTTGTTGTTCGCGGCGCGGCGTCTTCTCTTTTTATTTGGTCTGAGGTTTGCGTATTTTTTTACAGTAAACTTCATTTTCTTTCTTATTCCGGGAATCCCTTAGTGCACTCGTTATATGTAGGAATATACCCTCTTAAGTTTCGTGCTTCTAGGACTTATGGTTTTGGCTTGACTTTGATTTTTAGCCAGTTAGTATCCAATGTAAGAATTTTCATATACTTAAGTATGTGAGTTTGGTACTAGAAACCATATATGCGAAAATAAAATATAAAAACCATATTTGCGAGGATGTGATGATGTAAGGATGTGTGGATGTGACGATGTATGTTTGTGCCTCAATCACGCCGTAACGGATGAACGGATTTGAATGAAACTTAGAATATACATTAGTACATGTGCTGGATTAACATATAGGCTATTTTTCATCTGGGTACCACGCGAGCGAAGCCGCGGAGACAGTTAGATTAGTTATTGTAGACAGTTTAGTTTTTGTTTTTATTTGAAAATTTTCTACATCCTTTTTGACCGACTTCAAAAAAGGAGGATGTTCTATGTTCGACTGTACATGCGTATTTTTTTCTAACGTGTGTTCACAGATTGCTCAGAATAGTTTTAACCGATTGGCCTAAAATAGTCTCGAGTTGGTCCCGTATAAGTTTTCTTTGTCTGAGGGATTTATACTTTTGAAATAATACTTATTTAGAAATCATAATATGAAATAAAACCTACTCAATTTCTTATGGTATTGACTTATGTCATGGACACGAAAGTCACGGGGCGTTCCTGTAGAAATACAAATATGACGTGTCATAACATAGGATCTATAGGATAGCACCAAGGAGTTGTAACTTACATACATACATCACGCCTGTTTCCCATAGGGGTAGGCAGAGATCACGGATCTCCATTTGCTACGATCCAGACATACTTCTTTCGCTTCATTCACTCTCATAACATTCTTCATACGCGCTCGTTGTAACTTATTTTTCATTAAACTTTGTTTTTTTTTTAGCTTTTAAAACGTATTTTTAATTTCAGCTGTCAATACTCAGAGAGACAACATTAATTTGACAGTAATTTTTGAAGAGCTAAAACTATATATCATCAAATGTCAAGCAGGGAATATTAATGTTACTTTGACTTTGACTTCTCTAGAGTCTACGTTTGGTAAGTTCCTAAGTTCCGGTATTTTTTTACAAGAAAAAAAAAAGATAAATTCTCTTCTATTAGGTACCTCGATAAAAATAACTATAGTTTGATAAATTCATAAATATGACGTTTAAAAAAATCATCACCTAAAACGTACAGTGGGATCAGGGTAAGTGCTCGTGGCGTAGCTTGATTGATCGATGAAGTTAAGCAACGTTGTGCGCGGTCACAATTGAGATGGGTGACCGCAAGTGGCATTACGAGGTGAACGCTTCCGTGCTTCGGAGGGCACGTTAAACTGTCGGTCCCGGCTTTTAAGTCGGCATGACGAAGGCCTTTAGGCGGCCTAAAAACTCCGTCACTAGAGTTGGCCACTAATACGAACTAAGAGGAAACATTCCGTTTCGCGCTATACCTAGTTAACTAGAGAAAGTCGAGTGTAAAAGTCTATTCCCAACAATTATCACTGTACAAAGATTGACCAGAACAGTTATCAAAATTGAGCACCTGTAGGTATTTTTGTGTATCTTACTTCTTACTTATATTATAAATGCGAAAGTTTGTGAGTTTGGATGTTTGGATGTTTGTGCCTTAATCACGCCTAAACGGCTAAACGGATTTGAATGAAACTTGGAATATACATAGTACATGTACTGGATTAACATATAGGCTATTTTTTATCCGGGTACCACGCGAGCGAAGCCGCGGGCGGCAGCTAGTATGTTATAAATTAGGTAGATATTATTTGTATTTATTTATGCATAATAATTATTTTTTTCTTTATAACATTTTCTACAATGCACTGCCTACACTTTTTCTCCAAACAACACAAAGGTTAGCTGGAAGAAAATGCTAATTAGCATTAAGTTCGCCTATGTACATTCTTGAATGAATGAATGAAATGAATGAAAAACACTTTATTGCACATCATACAAATTAAACAACTAGAAATTAACAAAAAGAAGATATTGTACAACGGGCGGTCTTATCGCTAATAAGCGATCTCTTCCAGACAACCTTTGGATGGAGAGGAATTTAAAGAAGTTGAAGATTGGCCGAGGTGCACTTTTAATAGATAGTGTGATAATAATTTCTAAACCTAAGTACATACATATCAAAAACAATATACCTACATAAACATACGCAAATAGATACCTACATAGAAAATAAATACAAACATATACCTACATAAGATTCTTGTGTGCAATAAAGAATTTTCCATCTATCTATCTATCTACCAGACATGATAATGCGTGTTTAGTAAATCCACCTATTTGTATGTATTTCCATTTCCAGATCCTTTCATTAATGGGCTATCACTAACTCGTTCACTGTACACATACAAAGAAACTTTAAAGGATTACAAAGTTATATACAGCAACCAGCGAAATAAAAACTTGAATCTGACTTGCGTGTCGAAGAATTCGGAATGCAAATGGGATTTCAATAGTATGTATAAAATAAATAAATAACACCCAACAGTCACATACATAGTCCTGACCCCACACTAGGATTCCCTGTGTCGTGGGTATCAGAAACTACGAGTACCATGCTACCACAACACCCAGACCCGGAAGAAATATTTACAGATCATGCAAACATTTCTTCCGCAGCGGGAATCGAACCCGCGCCTCTTGCGTCTCTGCCGAGCAATCGCCCGCCACGCCACCGAGGCCGTCAAATTCAGTTACAAAATTCTACCTAGTAAAACTACTCAGGTTACTTCTCTGCTGGACTGGGAGTAAAAAAAAGACAATGCGTCCAGCTGCTTCTCTCCCCGAGCATGTCGTAAGTCGACTAAGGGACAGTATCCTCCAACATGGACCATCTATATGGGCGATAGGCTGATCACTTGTCACCATGGTTTATATATTCATCTTAGGACATTAAACCAGAAGTGACTGCAAGTTTTCTTATGTCGAATAAGGGATAATATCCTCTCCAACATGGTGGACCGTAAATTGATATATTATTAGAACCAATAATGTTGCCGTTTTGTACAAAAAAGTTAGAGTAGGTTTTTTAATCTTTTTACTTCTACTATTATGAAGCGCTCGTGGCGTAGCTTGCTTAGACGTTCTTGACTGATCGGAAGTTAAGCAACGTTGTGCGTGGTCACAATTTGTATCAACAAAAAACTAAAAAAAATCTATTTCTTTCAGCCACAGAATTCATTGGAGCAAATGACAACTTTACTAAAACCAAATCCAACCAATTGAAAAGTAATTGTATGTTTAAACTTTTGAAGCACGTATCAAATGCAACTATCAAATGTACATGCATTGATGTCAAAATGAACAAATCAGTCACGAGCATTGCGAATATAATAAGTGAAGGAGCGGATGAGGACTATGAAAAAGGACATAATGAAGGTTTGTGGTTGACCTGGAGGCTTTGTGGCTTGATTGATTTACGAGCGGTAATGCATAGTGGCTGTACATTACAAACCAGTGGGTCTAGCCAAGATCATTTCTATTCTCTTTCCATTGTAGAAAACGATTGGTAGCCGAGTAGTGTTGCCACCTTGCATTTTTTAAAGCGCTAGGTCAAAAATAAAATGTCATCAGATTTCAGAAATTGATGCAAGAAAACCAGCTTAATTAATGTAATTGTAGGTATTAGTTTTTATTCATTTTAAAAATTAAAAGAAAATTGACTACAACTGCTAATATTAAAAGTTAAATTTAAAAAATATTATAAAAATAGAATTGAATAAAGGGAAGAAATAATTAAAAAGTTTTTTTTTTGCTGTCGTGCTAGCGGATAAATGCACCTTTTGCTTTCAGATTTCGAATGATAAACAGAATCTATTTTATTTTATTTTATCGTCCTTTTGAAAAACCGAAAAACGTAAAAGAATATGTCGTCACTGGAAAGGCAAAATTACGTAAGTGCCAAAATAGGCATATTGAGTTATTATCCTAAAATAGCAGTCCAAATACGAATATGAATTGCTGGACATAGTAAATGAAAAAAGAATGAAATCTTACGTTGACGTCATTAAAATTCGATAATTAGGTAAAAAGTTATGATTAAAAAACGAAAAAAAAAACTTTAAATAGTTTTTTCTCGAAATTGCCTTTTGGCGCTTACGTAAATTTGCCTTTCCAGTGACGATATCTTCTTTTTGCGTAATCCATCATAATTTTGAACCCGTATATACCCAATACTTATAATTGTGTTTATAGGCCTCCTCCATTTTATGTCATTCACATTCGGTCAATCACATTAGGCGATTTTAACTGATTTTTGCATTTGTTAAAAAAGTTTTTAATTTTTTCCTCAGGTACTGGAGATCAGTCAGTATTCAGTATCTTGGGCCTACGATACAAAATACCTGGTTTGTAGAAACCGGCTTACTTAACATAGTAGAAATAAAACACATTCTGAAATTATTTCAAAACCGGCTGTAGATTTTGGGTTTCAGTCGATTATGTACACTGTTTATTTTTCTGTGTCCGTAAATACTAACTTTTACGTTACTGACAAAGCATGAAACATGGAGGGTATATATTCCCTTTAGGGTGCTAAGAAAGGAATTTCCAAAATTCAACTCATTAAGGCGTTGATCTAAGGGTCGATTCACATCTGACGCAAAATGCGGATATCATCGGTCGCGTCTATTCAGTCAAATTAGACCTACAACATTACGCGTCTAGTCAGTTTCTGCGTTCAGCATCTACAGAGCGATTGTGTTGTGTGATATTGAATTTTATAATGTGAACTGTTGTGAAATGTTTCATAACTAAAAATGATACGAAATTTCGATGTGCCATTACTCCAGAAAAAAGACTGACCATTACATTGAGGTAAGAACTCTTATTACGTCGGCCGACAATGCGTTGACGGAAACGGAACAGACGCTGTACGCTCGACGCACTAACGCAGTGTGAAAGGTTGAATGTTTTCCCATAGTCTGTTTTGGCGTTACGCGACCGATAATACGCGACGCACAGTATTTCGTCTAGTACAAGCTAGCGGGACAAAATTTTTTTTTTACCTTTTTTAAATGTAAATGTATTTACCACGAATATTACGCTATTTTAGGATAAAATTAATGAAAAATATGTCTCCTGTAATATGTGGTGGAAATAGTCTGACCATTTGAGAAGTCTTCGCATCATTCACATGATGAAATGGGGCAAATTGCTCGTGTGGTTAGCTGCATTTCCTGATTTGATCATGATTGTGAAGATTTAGAACAGGGAAAAATAAAAGAAAAATGTTTGGGTAGGTACTTATTGTTTTTACGTTTCTATATTTACATTTATCTAAACTATTAAACATAAAATCGATAAAAAGAAACAAAAGCAACTACGATTATTTACAATATCTAATAAAATATAACTTACATTAAATTACTTATACACTAACGTAACAGCTATAACTATAAGTACAGTACAATTAAAAATATAAATACAAAATAATTAACGGTCCTCATCAGATGAGTCCTCGTCATCGCTCTCCCATTCGGTAGAGTCTGACAAATAATCCTCCTCGTTGAGTTCGCGAACTGACGATGATTGGGTTGGTAATGAAGGTGGGACAATCAGCTGCAAAACCTCCGCTGGTAATGCAGTAATCTTTTTTCGCGGTAACTCTCTAAATGTATTGATAACAGGATCAGATGTAATCAAAAGCATTCTCAAAAGATCTGTATTCGTGGCAATTCGTGACCGCTTCCTGGTGTGTCGTTCACGGAATCTACGGCAATCTTTATTTCTTGCCTCTTGGGCTTCTTCGGAAAGCTGCCCAATTGGAAGAAGACAAGACTTAATTACTTCCGCACTGTGTATAAGTATTTTATGAACAGTAACGGGCATGGAGTACCATGAATACAGATCAAGGTATAATTTTCTAGTTATTACGCAAAACTTTTCAAATTCTAAATAATTTATGTCATATCCCGATGACAGAGTTCTTAAAATAACATGAAATCTTTGAATAAGACTTACGTCCAATCCTGTAATTTCGCTGCTCAATTCAGCATTTGAAAAAAATCTACGAGCTGAGTTTCCATCATTCGTGTTGCCATAGCCAGGTTTTGGTTTATCTACTATGAGACCCATACGGTCTTTAAACCCTTTTTGGATCTCTTGTGAGCGTTGCTTCACAGCAGCTTTATCGTTGTCTCCTCTGACTTGCCACTTCTTTATTTCTAAACGATAGCTGATGTGAAGCAAACATTCAAAAGTGCGGATCCATGCATGTAAAGTAGATAAACCGAATCCAAAGTGTTCCTCGTTACTAGGATAGTTTCTTGACTCCTCGTTCATGGTAGACGGAGTGGCACCGCAAATATAACACTTTTGTGTTGAACGTGTGTCAGTTAAGGCATTACATACTTTACCGTCAGTCATCGTCAACAACAAATCATGTTTAACAGAGATTTGAGATCCATCAACGCTACATATAGTTGGAAGAAGCTGATTTACTTCATTTATAATTTTACTGGTTTCTTCTTTCGTGAACTCAGTTGTCTCCTTGGCAAAAATAAACTTAATAGGGCGACAATATAACGTAGAAGACGGTCGTGGATTTTGCCAGATCACAATTTCCCCATCAAGCAATCTCAAGGGGACAAGTGAGTACACGAAAAGAAATTCGTCAGTAACGTTGGTGTTCTCAAATCTCTGTTTATATGTACTATGCCCCGAACTCCCATCACAACCCCATTTGCTAATCAATGTATAACATGAACGAGGTAACACACTTCTAATGACATCATACTGAGCTTCAACTAATCGTTCAGCCGTTTTATTTAAAATCGCCTGAAGTTTAATTTCAGCTCGAGATTCCGTCACAGAAATGTGTTCGTCAGAAGGGCAACAAGAAGCTTTGGACTTACCTAAACTATAGAATGATGGATACACTTGATGTCCCGCCTTCATTGACCACTTTCTATTTAATTTATAAGCGTGAGAAGTTGATTTGGAATCGACGTAATAAGCTAACGCTTCATCCGGAGTTAACCGCCTACTTTCGTCAGAACAATTATTCCTTATTGGAATTTCTCCAATATTTTTTATTTGTTTAGCTACATTCCGGTGCCCTTCCTTCCTAGTAGCTAATTCTGCAGCTATAGTAAGCTCACTTGCAGTTCGCGATTCTAAAAGATCTTCCACTCTTTGTTTTTGTCGATGACTCTTCAAATGATTTTTTCGGTCTGCCTACAGATCGAACTCCTGATGATGTTGAAGCACACGGCTGGTTAACACATATCTTCATCTCTATTCCACATCCCTCGATCCAATCTTTATGTTTGGTTAAAAACATATCTTTGCTGCATTTAGATGAAGTCCACTTTTCATTTAATTTTGCGGAAAGACTTGAGATTTTCATCTTCAATTTTCTCTTACATTCGTCAGAAGCATCAATTATTTTGTATTTTTCACATAAATAATCATAAATGCGACTGATTCTTTCATTTTTGTCATGTTTCAGCCATTCTTCAAAAAATTCGATTTTCGTCATAGTTACGACTCGTTCTGGAAAAAGGACAATAACTTTACTTGCGGATTTTTTCGGGGCTTAAAACAGGAATGAATCTATACTTGAATGTTGCAAATATAACATAGAGAAATATCTAGACGGATACATTCGGATAAAAAAAGTTGTAACCCTCCAAAGTTTACAATTAGAGAAAAATGCGCAGTATTTCTATATCATATTTTGAAACTCGTAATACAATATATTTTTTAATTTTTTTTTGTACAAATGTATTTGAAAATATTGTACATACCTTCAACAGAATGTTCCATCATAAAAAACTCACTTCACTTTGATAATAACTTTAAGAGGTGTTGTCATAAGGGTGCAATAATTACAACTGATATGCAAATGCAGTTTAAAGTCCCTTAATACTTATCTTGTACCCCCACTCAAGTACCTTAATGAGGCGATTAGCGTAAGTAGTTCTTGGAATCCGGTACCTGGGGAGTTTTGTTTACAAATAGTTGTCACCAGTTCTTAGAAATTATGACTTAGATTTTGACTCGCTAGCTTGTACTAGACGAAATACTGTGCGACGCGACGCATATTCCGTCAGATGTGAACCGACCCTAAATAACACGAGCATCGCTAGTTCGCGCGATGACACCATGGAGTTGGAAAATGACAGTGTCTCGCGAACACCAATTTGGGCGGCTTCTTCGACGTCAGTGTGTTTGAAATCCAGTCGCGCGAACTGACGATGACCGCGTCAATGTCAGTGATGGATTATCCCCCTTAATCAAATTAAGCAATTGCCTAGGGCATCACGTCTGAGGGGGCATCAGAAGAAGCACAAAAAAAATCCGTCCTTAGGGCATCACGTCTCACTCTCACATTACATCTCATCATGTTATTTTACAAAAAACTAATGTTTTTAGGCGGTAAAGGTTTAAAGACCGATTCTAGTTGACATACGGATAGGGGGGCCCACAGGCATGGATTGCTTAGGGCATCAAGTAGTCTTAATCGGTCACTTAGATCAACGCCTTAGAGGATATAGCGAGATGATGAAGTTTGTATAAAAATTCGGGACTAAAATGATAATATCCTTAAACCTGAGATTTGAAAGGATGTATATATTGCGCTAGGGGTAGTCAGTGACATCCTCAAATCTACAGCTTCACGAGGTATTATAAGTAGAGGTAGATAATGTCTTAAGCGTTAGCCCAATTCATATCCAAATAACGTTTAATACATACAGATTATCACGCCCGTATCCCTAATGGAGTGGGCAGAGCCACAAGTAATCATAAGAAAATTTGTAGCCACTTCTGATCCAAAACTCCCAGGATAGATGGTGAACCATGGTGACAGGTGATCAGCAGATCATATAGGTCCATCATGTTAGAGAGGATACTAGGTATTCCTTGGTCGATTTTTACGACATGCTCGGATAGAGAAGCTGCTGGACGCATTCTGTTTTATAACGTTTAATAATTGAACTAATTCTATAACATTTCAGATACATCACCCAATACCAGTTCAGGATACGAGGGTAAATATCTACAACAAATTAACTTTAGACCACTCTCTGCATTTACGGGCTGAGAGGTAAGATGAGAGGAGGATATTATGAAAGAATCAAAATTTCGCTCCATCGTGTTTTTAGATCAAGTCAATCAAGTTCAAGACATAGACCGTTGGGTACTATAGACCTCTCAAATGTTGAGGCTTACTTATCTATCTATCTATTATCTATATTATATATAAGAGCTTAACCTGACTGACTGACGACTGACTGTTTTATCATCGCCGAGCCGAAACCGCTGAAGCTAGAAAGCTGAAACTTGGAAAGTAGGTAGCTTCCTTTTATAGCAAAAGCTAAGGAGAGATTTTTCGAAATTCAACTTAACAACACACTAGGATTCCCTGTATTGTGGAAGCTAGTATCTTCCTAGGTACAAAAAAGTTTCTATATTTTAGTTTTCTCAACAGGTAACCCGATGGTAATACTCATCAGTATAGTAGGAGCAGTGGTTCTACTAGTGTTTCTAGTAGTATGGATCATAATAGGCCTCCATAGACGGAAAAAGAAGTTAGAACAGGTAAAATATCATCCATGTCCTGACCCCAGCTGCCGTCCGATTACTAAAATGCCGTTAACGGCATTATAGTAATCGGAATCGAATTTGTTCAAATTTGACTATGTACTGGGCGAAAAGCCTTTTTTTCTCTATCGACCAGTATGCGTCATATTTTTCTATCATTTATAAGTACTGAGATTTGGAGCCGCACGTACACCTCTATCTACATCCGTTTTGGACTTTTCCAATTCTAAAATACGGTTAACTCATTTTACATTACTGAAACACAAAAAGTTAAATAAAAAATCACAAGATAAACTTGTATTCTAATGCAATATATACACTTCAGGCTTATAAAATACAAAATATTTTGGTATTTCAATAAAAACTGTAAGTCTTCAAAAAGTCTAGAAAATAAAATTTCTCACGTTTTTACGAGCCAAAATTTTGGGTTTGCCACGCCATTATGTGCCAACTATCGCGATTCAGGTGTGTCGAAGTTTTCAGGGTCAGGGTCAGGGTCAGGGTCAGGTCTGAATTTAAGGTAACGTCAAATAAATCTGGTATTTATAGTTCTGTTTATTAGGCTCAAGAATCTGATATAAACTACGAGAATCTACCGGAGCACAGAGAGGGTGTCATGCAGACTCCAGTGCAGTGGGACAACTACTCCCAGCCGAAGGATGCTGAGGAGTATACTTATAGGTACGTTCAGACAAACAAATCCAATAGACATAAATAAATAAATAAATAACACCCAACAGTCACATACATAGTCCTGACCCCACACTAGGATTCCCTGTGTCGTGGGTATCAGAAACTACGATTACCATGGTATCACAACACCCAGACCCGGAAGAAATATTTGCAGAACATGCAAACATTTCTTCAGCAGCGGGAATCGAACCCGCGCCTCTTGCGTCTCCGCCGAGCAATCGCCCGCCATGCCACCGAGGCTGTCGATATGTTTACAATGTTCCCTCCAGTTCCCAAAGATATTTGTGGACATTTCACACAGTGTCATCTAGCCACAAACTAAGCAAAGCTATGGGAACCAGACATCACATGACTGATAAAATACTTATTATACTTTTTTTTGTAAATACATACTTATAAATACACTAGCTGCCTCCCACGGCTTCGCTCGCGTGGTACCCGGAAAAAAAATAGCTTGTATGTTAATCCAGCACATGTACTATAATCCAAGTTTCATCCATTCAGTACCTACCTAGTTTTGGCGTGAAACACTCATTCATCCTTACATAAAGACTTTCGCGTTTATATTATTAATAAAGTAAGGATAAGTACAACGCCCAGACTCGGAAGAAATATTTGCAAAACATGTCCCGTGACCCCCCCTCCTTGGAACTGCGTCTGACCATGGCGTATCATTTCAGCGTTCCCCATGTCGAGACAGATTTAGCTGAGTTGTACGCTCAGCCACAAAAGAAGCAACGACATCCAGAGACACTCTACGCGGAGGTGGGGGCTCAGGGCGACTCCAACTACGCCGCTGCGGGACTTCAAGGTACGCTGGTGTCACTACTTCAATAAATACATGTACAATACAATAGAATAGAATAAAAGGCTTTAAAGTCGTTAAGCCATGACGGAGGCCTTTAGGCGGCCTTAAAACTCCGTCACTAGAGTTGGCCACTAGCTCAGTGAGTAGAAAGGGTTGTGAAGTAGCCATGCATACATATTATCACGCCTGTATCCCTAATGGGGTGAGCAGAGCAACAAGTAAACATAAGAAAACTTGCAGCCACTTCTGATTTAGTCCTAAGATGGATATGGTAAACCATGGTGACAGGTGATCAGCCCATCGCCCATATAGATTCATCATGTTGGAGGATAGGTAGGTACTATCCCTTAGTCGACTTTTACGACATGCTCGGGGAAAAAAGCAGGTGGACGCATTCTACTCTTTTTACTTCCAGTCCAGCAGAGAAGTAATAATAATAATACTGATATGTTGCAAATAAAACCAAAGGTTTAGAGCCAACTGAGGGTACTTTAATATCGTAGCACACAGCTCCACACAAGTGCAAGTATAACTACCCACATAAGAGTATTAATACACAACAAATACTTAATATTAAATAAGTTTGTTTTCTAGGAACTGGACAGAGAAACCTGTACGCTAATCTAAAAGGGCCAGAGCCTGCTTACAGCCAGGTTCAACCGAAGCACCTTCGGGACAACCAACCTCAGGTATCCGGGACAACCAAACATCAAATAGTATCAGAGCCCGCCGCAAAAAAACGACGTCACTTGATTACTGTAGGACAGCGGTCGGCGTTTGGCAGGCAAGGGCCACAACGTGGCAAAATAAACTAAAGACGGGCCCGCATTTGTGATATTAACCCTAGAAGCCCAATATATAATTTCAGTGTGATATCTGAGGTTGCATTTGGGAGGCTATTTCTTGTATGTTAGCTGTCTTATTTACAAAACATTCACGGGCCGCAAGTAAGACGCCCGCTGCTGTAGTGTGTAGTGTGTTTGGGGTGTATATACATACACCCCAAACACATTACCCTCCTTCTTCGCAGTCGGGTAAAAACCTCAGACCATATAAAAAGAAAAGACGGCGCGCTGCGAACAACAAAAGTGAAGCCACACAAAACCATGCTCCTCAAAGGCTCCTTTCGCTTGACACAAGTTTTCGAATGCCAGTTTCCTGAAGATGTTTCCCTTCACCGTTTAAGAGCACTGGTACACCGCACATAATTTTTTCGAACAGAGAAACCCTTTGATGCACAATAATTGGATTTGAACCCACAACCTTAGGATCGGAAGACGGGATTACTCAGATTATAGGTATATTCAAATATTCTCCACTCAGTCTCTTTTTTTAATTGGAACTAGACTAAAGAGTTTACAGTTATTCTACTTACTGAACAAAATTGTGCATCTTCACCGTAGTTACCCAAGATGTTTAAAAAAACCCGGTGTAGTCAGAAGCACATCCAAACACTAAAACTTTGACGACCTCTGTGGCGTAGCGAGCGAGTGCTCGCCTGAGACTCAAGAGGCGCGGGTTCGATTCCCGCTGCCGAAGAAATGTTTGAATGCTCTGCAAATATTTCTTCCGGGTCTGGGTGTTGTAATAAGTGTGTATTTACAAAAAAGTTTATAAGTATTCTATCAGCTATCTGGTTCCCATAGCTTTGCTTAGTTTGAGGCTAGATGGCGCTCTGTGAAATGTCGCATGATAATTATGTCATCAATGTATTAAAAACATTTAAAAAAAATCAGGTACTACCACGGTTGCCGAACAACGAAAACTACGCTCAGGTAATGCCAAAGAGTCTGCGTAATAATGAGGCCTCAAAATACGCTAATGTATTTCAAAATCAGCACTACGTCAACACAGAGAGTAAGAGCGAATATGCCGAACCAGCGTATTGTGAACTTAGCAGGGGTAAATGAACTTTTGCTACTCAATATACACTGCTATTTTTTACCTGGAACAGTATGAAGAAACCCGAAACCAGAAGGGGTAAAAGAAAATTGTCTTAGAAACTATTAGACGCAAGAGTCGCGGGTTCGATCCGCTACGGGATAAAGATAAAGACATTTTATTTGCTTGAACACAATGTTGGTTACACAGAATGTTATAACTATTTTGGTCTCAATCATGTTCTACTAAGATTAGTATGCAAATGTTACAGTAACCTATAATATAGCCTATTATTGTAGTTTTATACAATGTCAAAAAAAAGTAATAATAGTAATGGGCGCAATAGTAAAATAAGGTGATGTCAAAGTTTATCTGTCATAAAATCATTAATATTATAATAGCATTTATTAATTAGTAATTGTTTCAATTTAGTCCTAAATATATTGTCGTCAAGATGTTTGTTAAAGTTGTTATGTTTGGAGAAATTTTAATGTTTGTATGTTCTGCAAATATTTCTTCCGGGTCTGGGTGTTGTAGTATTATGTATTACTAGCAGCCGCCCGCGGCTTCGCTCACGCGGTACCCAGATAAAAAGTACCTTAAGTCCCATTCCAGCACACGTGGGTTAGGTACCTACTATCCTCATTATTCATTATAATAATAGTGTACGCTAAACGATGACTAAAGTATTGCCATCTCTTACCATTTCATAATGACAAACAGTGACAGGGGTAACTTTTAGTAATGGCTAACTTTAGCGAACGAATATGAATAATAGGGTATGTAACATACCTAAAAATTAAGAAATTTCGGTGATTTTAGTAAAAATTTTGAGAGTTAAGGTAAACTTTTCAAAACGCAACGATAGCGCGTTCTAGGATTTAGAGACACAGAATTAGCAGCGACATCTAGTTATCAGACGTAGAATTACGTCAGAACTCCATGAATAATCAAGATTGGAAACTTATTAGACCAGTAATATTTCATGCTTCCTTTCACAGGTAATTTGACATTGACAGTTCCTTTTCCATATGTTTTGTATCATCTATTACTAATCTGTGGTATCATCGCTGTCATATGTCAAAATAAAAGTATTCTATTTTTCATGAAAAACATGCCAAAAATAAAGAATTTACAGGTAATTATGACATCAACTAAATGAGAAAAATCGGCTCTTTAATTTGATATAGGTTATGTGCAGTTTTAGACCAAAAATTGATTCCAGGTTTTCATCCCTTTTCACCCCTTTAGAGGTTGAATTTTGAAAAATCCCTTCTTAGTACACCCCTACGTACCAAGGTTTACCTGCACTGAAAATTTCAAGTCTCTACTTCCAACGGTTTAGGCTGTGCGTTGTCTGTCAGTCAGTCAGTCAGTCAGTCAGTCAGGACAAAGATTCTT
The DNA here is from genome assembly GCA_949320045.1 of Scotopteryx bipunctaria. NCBI lineage: Eukaryota > Metazoa > Arthropoda > Insecta > Lepidoptera > Geometridae > Scotopteryx > Scotopteryx bipunctaria. The sequence continues at coordinate 2,013,897 of OX439470.1, forward strand.
ATAATATGGTAATTATGACATCAACTAAATGAGAAAAATCGGCTCTTTAATTTGATATAGGTTATGTGCAGTTTTAGACCAAAAATTGATTCCAGGTTTTCATCCCTTTTCACCCCTTTAGAGGTTGAATTTTGAAAAATCCCTTCTTAGTACACCCCTACGTACCAAGGTTTACCTGCACTGAAAATTTCAAGTCTCTACTTCCAACGGTTTAGGCTGTGCGTTGTCTGTCAGTCAGTCAGTCAGTCAGTCAGTCAGGACAAAGATTCTTATAATATAAGATAAGTTTGTGTTAAGAAAAACAAAAAAAAATTTATAAGTACCTATTCTAGTTAGCAGTCATTTGGTACTCATAGTACAAGCTTTGCTTAGTTTGGGGCTAAATGGCGCTGTGTGAAATGTTACAAATATTTAATTATTTATTTGCTCATTTTTTGTAACTGTCATCGCATAATATGAATATAAATTTTGCTATCATCACCCATTTTCATGACCAAATCAAGGTAGACCAAAGAAATTGCCATGCCAAAATTATTTTCATACTAACATAAGTAGGTATCAATAGATCTAAAGGTTCCTTAGAAACTTTTCTTCCATTCCCTATGGCCTCGGATTTCTTATAAACAGTCATAGTAAAAAATGGCTTCCACCATAAGTTATTTACAAAATATTGATAATTGTGTCGAAAATATAAGTGATACTAGTAGGTAAACATAATACAAAAAAAGTACTTAGGTTTAGTTATCTCTGCTACATTGTGTCTTAGATTGTCAGGAGTGAATACGCAGATAATAATTTCATACCTAAATATGTAGGTACCTACCTACTATCTTATTTATTAGGTTTTAACTTTATTTTCCTTATTTTGTGATAATTGTTTTATTTTATACTTATCCTTGTTTTCCTACCAAAGTAGGTATTTAGTTGTAACAAAAACATTAAATCTTGATTTTGTACACAGTTTTTGTATATTACCATGTATTGAAACCTACTTCCTTGCTAATAATAGAAACGCACTACTGGAGGGTTATTCACGATGACCAAAGAAAACGAGCCATGTAACGAGCCAAATGTCATCGTGTCTCTAAACGCAAACGAGACACGCCATGGTGTGAAATCAAAAACTGTATTCTGCATGCCATAAGACTAGTTGTCTATGACCGTGTTTTGGTTTTACGTGATTCGTTCAAAATCAAGCATCCGGTCTGTTCGGAAAACTATCGGTTTTAGATTGATTTTTTTTTTTTGTTTACAATCTTCATCTCAAGTAAATAAATATTCAATAATAGAATTTCTAAACTCTTTCTAATATTAATTTCGTTATATTTTAAAGTTTAGAGCCCAAAAAAATATATAACGTAAAATGGTTAGCTAAATCAAATCAACCACAATTTGTTTCCGAACGAATTGTCAATCAAAATATTGACATATTGCATTGTTTGTTTTGAAAAAAAACTTGGCTATATTATAACGTAGTGATAAGAATAGACGTTCTTCGAAGACAACGTATGATATGCTGGCGCCAGCAACGCCCACACATAAATAGGAGACTGTCAAGAGATTCTGCTGAGCTGGACCCTAAATTTTTCGTGCTATTTTATAAGGTGGCCAAAGAGTTGTTTTGGTATTGTGCGGCGTTCTTGGAGGCAGGCTAGTTAATTCTGGCCTTCAGAGATGTTCTAGCATTACAACAGAAGTCAAAGTAAGTATTGTGTTAGCTAAACTTAATTTATTGAACAATAATAAAATGGTAGGTACCTAGGTTAGGTATTAGCTTAGACTGAAACCTACTATATTTACTGTATTTTTCCAGATACTTACAACCCTCAATTTCCTTATCACCAGTAGCTATCAAAAGCCAGTGGGAAACTTTTGGTTAGCACCTGTAAGCCTCTGCATAGAGTAAGCGGTGAATGCCTTGAATGATGCCAACCTACATCAAATTTCCTACCTCCGAACAAGAGAGGAATTAAATCAAACAAGGGTAATATTTTAATCAACTATTTATTTTAGTAGGTATTACATAATAGTATTTGTGAGAGCATCAGCGAACTAAAATAAATTAATTTTATTAGAATCTTTATTTCCAAAAACATGAAAGTATGTACCTACCTATAAAAACAATAACAATGATTTCTGCCTCGTTTCAGATTTGCAACAGAGGCTTAAAGGCATACCTACTCATGTGCTACCTTAGGAGGGGCAGCTCATGACAGTTATATTATGTTAAATAAATCAGAAATCATGAGATGTGTGTGTGTGTGTGTGTGTGTGTGTTTGTGTGTGTGTTAGTGTTAACTTATGGGTACATGCGGTTGTGTAGGTATAATAAGTAATAATAAATGCATTAAAACCATAAAACAAAAAATACTCACAGCACACATACTATGCATATCTCAAGTTTCACTCAATCCATGCAGCCATTTAGAAGTAAATTATGAGGCACAAGCATCGTTACATCTTCACAAACTTTTGCATTCACAATAAAAGAGCTATGTTAAGTTATGTTATTTTAAGTTACATGTGCATATTAAGAAGTTTATTGTACATGTGTAAGCATGACTGTGTGTGTGTGTTTTAGATTGTTACATTTAAATTGTTATATTTCAGAGCCGCCCACTCACTATGCCAACACGTGGATCAGAAGCAATTGCTGTACGCAATACAGTCTCAGTACATGTCTGGTCCACTACGCCAGGGCTTCTACGACATCCTCATTGCGATGCATCTCGAGTCGCACGCCACTACCATGCGAGTACACCAGCTTCGCTTGAACAGCATCTGGAAAAGAACAGGATTATGAAATACTAGGTGGCAGCACAGGTAAAGTACGCGCTATCGTTGCGTTTTGAGCTTTACGCCGGTAATTTCAAGCAAACTAAAGCTTTCCAATATTATAGTATACATACATACATATTATAACGCCGTATCCCTAATGAGGTGGGCAGAGCCACAAGTAAACATAATAAAACTTGCAACCACTTCTGATCCAAACTTCCAAGATGGATATGGCGAACCATGGTGACAGGTGATCAGCCCATCGGCCATATAGGTGGTCCATCATTTTGGAGAAGATCCCTTTGTCGCCTTTTACGACATGCTCGGGGAGAGAAGCATATAGTAACCCCCGGATACTCAAATGCATCAAGAGTTTAGCACGTCTCAATCTCAAGTGACAAGTACTTATCTGTATTCAAATTTAATTATTGAGATCGTAACTTTATTAAAGTCATTGTGTGAACTTTAGTTTCGTTCGTTATTTTATTGCCTGCATGCATGCAGGCAATCTCCCTTAAGCGCAAGCTCACCTCACGTACGGCGCGCAGACTTGGTCTTTGACGGCTCAGCAGAGGTCCACACTCGAACTCGCGTTGTACGAAGACCCAGAGATGGGGCACAGCCTCCGCTCGCTGCAAACAGAGAGCGTTCGATCGCAGATGAAGAATGAAGAAAGCAAGCAAACTCACGTGATATCTGTGAAGATATCACGTAAGTTTGCTTGCTTTCGTGTTCCCAGACATTCGGAAGAATATAAATATGTCCTAGGTGGCCGATTTGTAGGGCTCAGTGGGCACGTGTTCTCGTCGGGTTCCGACATAATGGGTAACCTCGAGAAAAAAATCACACTCGGTATAATCGTACGAAGTTATTAGCGTCCAGTACAAATACCAAGTAACTCTTGAATAAACAAGTAGGCAGAACAGATACGTCCCGCTCGGCACGAGCTCTAAAAATAGACTGCCCGCCAGCACTCCAATGGCCGCATCCAAGCATGACTCGGCTGTGACGTCACGCTTGCGTTCTGTAGGTAGCGAGTCAGTGTTGCAGTGTGATTGTAGATGGCGCTATAATTAATCTCCGACAAGTTCTGAAACATGTAATTTTAACTGTGAATTCCTACGAATAGGTACTGAATATTGTTATTTCGATAGAAAATCTTCCAGTCCCAATTTATCTTCACCTCGCAAAACATCTTGTTTCAGAGAGAGTATAACGGAGATCAGCAACTTGTACTCCCCCTACTTCCCGCTGGAGGTGGTCCGTGAGTTCGTGATGCAGGCGTTGGCGGACGCAGTTACAACCAACCAGGTGCACAACCGCGACCCCGTGGGCAGCACCAATGAGAACCTCTTCTTGTGAGTACACACTTCCTGACAGTACACTCTTCCTGCGAATACCCTCATCCTGTGAGTACACTCTTCCTGCGAGTATACTTTCCTGACAGTACATTCTTCCTGTTAGTACTCTCCCTGACAATATACTCTTCCTGTGAGTACACTCTTCCTGTAAGTACTTTACCCCTATCATCAGGCCAACTCTCATTTTAATAAATAAATATTCATAGGCAACCCAACCCGTTAATCCGATAAGTTTATTATTCTTCAGACGTTAAGCTGTAATTAAGTCAAACACATCAAAACAACCTTTTTAAATGTGTTTCAGACCTCTGATCAAACTGGTATACCGTCTCCTTCTAGTCTGTATGATGCGAAATGAAGACGTTGAGAAGCTCCTCATCATGATCAACCCTGAGACGTGGGATCCCACCTTTGACAAAGGCAAGTTACAATTCATAAAATTTTTACTGCCTTACCCACAAGTTTCCATTATCTGAAATTCTTTATTGTACACGCACGAAACGAAACAAATACACACAAAACATTAAAAAGTACATGTACAAAGGAGAGCTTAACTCTTAAAGAGTTTTAAGGGAGAGCCCTTGCCTCAAAGGTTTGCTGGCAGTTGCTTTAACATAAGTGGAAGTTATGTGTACAGAGACAGGAAAAGATATACTACAAAAATATATACAATATATACATACATATAAATAAATATTATTAAAAAATTAAACATTATTATTTTAAAGATAACGTAGAAAACTGAGCTCATTTTCATTTCTTATTATTACACCATCATCATCATCATCATTTTCCTGCCCTTATCTCACTAGGTGGGGTCGGCACAACATGTTTTCCTCTTCCATCTTCTCCTATCACTCGTCATCTCAGTACTCACTCCTTTCATACGCATGTCCTCTTTCACACAATCCATCCATCTTTTCTTAGGCCTTCCTCTGTCCGTGTATCCATCCACATTCATATTCAGCACTTTCCTTGTAACACGACTTTCTTCCCTCCGCATAACATGCCCTATAGATTGTCTTTGTAAATAAATTTTTGAAGTTTCTATAAATGTTTCTAATTATGTCCTATAGAAGGAAAAGACGAGCACAGGAACAACATCTGAACGACATACAACAGGCATAGAGTGGAAGCCATCATAGCTTTTGCTCACGACTTCGTAGGCGATCTGCAGAGCGATCAGTTGAGGTAACATCGGCATAACCCTGCTTTAAAAAAAAATTCTATAAATCTCACTTATATTATAAATGCGAAAGTTTGCGAGTTTGGATGTTTGTGCCTCAATCACGCCTAAACGGCTGAACGGATATATACTGGATTAACATACAGGCTATTTTTCATCTGGGTACTACGCGAGCAAAGACGCGAGAGGCAGCTAGTATAAATATAAATATTTGAGGACATTATCATACAGCACCATCTAGCCCCCAACTAAGCAAAGGGAGCCAGATGGCTGATAGAATACTCCCGCAGCGGGAATCTAACCCAATCAATCAATGCTTGTGGCCACCAGAAACAATAATACCAGCTTGAACTGATTAAATATTATGTACGCATATTTTTCTTGCTTTCAGACGTTACCAAGAAATCAAGCAGTCAGATTTGCCGAGCGCCGTGGCTGCCAAGAAGACCAGGGAATTCCGCTGTCCGCCCAGAGAACAGATGAACTCTGGTTTTAAGGTAAGTGTCTCGTCTTGTTTCAAAGTCGAAGTCTATAGTAGGTAAATAAGCACACAATCTACATCGTCGAAACTAAAATCTTACTTCTTACTTATATTATAAATGCGAAAGTTTGTGAGTTTGGATGTTTGGATGTTTACATTAAGTAAAAAATTTCGGCTCGCTTCGCTCGCTAGCTTCTAAAGACTTCTAGAGATGGTTTAAAGCTACATTGAGTTAAGAATTTCGGCTCGCTTCGCTCGCATTTGTTTGAAGCTCGCTTCGCTCGCTAACTTCTAGAGACTTCTAGAGATGGTTTAAAGCTACATTAAGTTAAAAATTTCGGCTCGCTTCGCTCGCATTGATAGCAAAGATAGCATAGGCAGCAAAGATAGCATAGGCAGCAAAGATAGCATAGGCAACAAAGATCGCATAGGCAGCAAAGATCGCATAGGCAGCAAAGATCGCATAGGCAGCAAAGATCGCATAGGCAGCAAAGATCGCATAGGCAGCAAAGATCGCATAGGCAGCAAAGATCGCATAGGCAGCAAAGATCGCATAGGCAGCAAAGATAGCATAGGCAGCAAAGATCGCATAGGCAGCAAAAATCGCATAGGCAGCAAAGATAGCAATATCGAATTAACACATTAAAATATAATGTAACTAACCTAGGTAATGTACATTACCGTCGTACTGATACCTTGTGTTTAGAGTACGTACCTACCCACAGAACACTAATGTATTAATACGATATAGGTACTTACTCAAACACAAGTTATCAGCACGATGTCGAAACACGCAAAGCCTTTTAGCCTTTTAGCTAAGCGCTTTTATACAAATCCTTCGTAAACAACAAGATGGCGGCGATGTCGTACCGGTAGTCGTTCAGTGACTTACATTAAAATCATAAATTGGTTTTTATATTAATTTAACTAACATCTAAAATCAGGATATTAATTTACGGAACTTTACACTAAAAAAAAAAATAGTTCCTATAATGATTATGTAGATAAAATTAAATATTCGTAGATATTTGTATTCCTGTTTTTTTTTTAAGACTAATTTTATTTTGAGTAGTTTCTATAAATTATTACCAGAATACGGTTAAAAATTTGTTTAAAAGATTGTGATTTTCTATGCTGTTTTTTAGTAGATATTATATAGTTTATTTATAAAAGACTGATTATAATACTTTGTTTCATAAAAACATCGTTGTCTTATTTTTTCCTATTCCGTCTGATAGGAACCCGCAATTAAAATGGACGCTTTTATTATAAATTCAAAGGTTAATTGAGTAATAGGTAGGACCTACCTGGTAGGTGTTACTAGTTTAGAAAAGAGTACCTAAATGGAGTAAAAGGAGTAAACTTGACTATAAACTTGTCCTAAGCCTCGAGCTCAACTATATACCTACGTGTCTTACCCCCGAATACTCAAACGCGACTCAGAGTTGAGCACGTCTCAACTCACGGTTTTTTGACAGTTTCTGATGATAATCTGTCAAAAAATCGTCATTTGAGACGTGCTCAATTTTGAGATGCGTTTGAGTATTCGGAGGTTAGGCCTTTTACGAAATCTACTAGGTAATTGTGATGTTTTTACAGGCTTCAAGCACATGGACCAGGAAGAAGAGTCTTGGAAGGAGCATTGTCCTTGTGGCGAGGAGCTCATCGTCAGGATGAACGAGATCCACGAGAGCCTCATGGTGCATGTGTCTCTCAACGCTCTGCAAGAGCCACTGTCTGAGGTAACTATTACTAATCATAACGTAAATAACATTTGGAATTTCTTGAAAAACATTTATCTATGGAGCGAAAGACTTTAGAGAGAACTAGAAAGAGTTGAAGGTGTGAAAGGTTAATTATAGTTAAAAGAGAACTAGAATAAGTGAAAGTATAATTAAAAAAAACTGTCAAGTGCGAGTTGGATCCGCACACGAAAGGTTCAGTACTAGTGCAAAAAAAAACTAGAATCTACAGTAATTTTTATAATAAAAGTGTTTTATAATAATTTGACGGCCTCGGTGGCGTGGCGAGCGATTGCTCGGCAGAGGCGCAAGAGGCGCGGGTTCGATTTCCGCTGCGGAAGAAATTGCATGTTCTGTAAATATTTCTTCCGGGTCTGGGTGTTGTGGTAGCATGGTACTCGTAGTTTCTGATACCCACGACACAGGGAATCCTAATGTGGGGTCAGGACTATGTATGTGACTGTTGGGTGCTATTTATTTATTTATTGTACAGGCCATAGAAGAACCGGCAAAGAAAACTCCAGAAGAGAAGTTCCGTAAAGTCCTGATCGGCACTATTGTCAGTTGGGCCGAGGAGTCGCAGATCGAGACGCCCAAACTCGTCAGAGAAATTTTCAGGTAATTTTACTCACATCTCTGTTCCAGGTACCAAACAAAAAAAATGTATCTTCGTTGCCATTTATGTTTTACACTATTTATATGTTATTCATGTAACATGATGAAACTGGCAGATATATTACAGACTCCTAATGATAATAATAATATATTTCTTCCTTCCAGTCTCCTAGTCCGTCAGCACGACGCTGTTGGCGAACTGATCCGTGCTCTCGAGAAGACTTATGTGATAAACGCGAAGACGAAGCTGGATGTAGCGGAGATGTGGGTGGGGCTGAGCCAGATCCGCTGCGTGTGCAGATGAGCCAGGAGGAGGAGGAGCTCATGAGGAAGATACTCTGGTGAGCCATCATTCCTATTTAGATCAAGAATATACGTAAGACTAAGTTGGAGGTGCGAAGTTGTAGGTGGGATTGTGCCAGATCCGCGCGCTGCTGCCTGTGCAGATGAGCCAGGAGGAGGAGGAGCTCATGAGGAAGAGACTCTAGTGATCCATCATACTAATTAAGATTTAAAAAAGACTGACTTGTCCTTAGAATAGAAGCAAACAAACAATTCCAAACCTATGATTAATAAGACTGAGATATAGTTTGTTTACTTTATTAGATTTGAAACTCATCAGATATTATATCTTATTTCAGGAAACTCGTGAATAACCACACCTTCTTCCAGCTGATTTAATCAGGTATGACTTGTTTACTATAAAACACAACTACTTACCTACATGCTCAGACCAAATAAAAAGAGTAGACGCCGCGCCGCGAACAACAAAAGTGAAGCCACACAAAACCGTGCTCCTGCAAGTAAACATACACGCTCACGCACACACCTACGCTAAAACCATGCTCATCGCTCTAGTACGTCACGAGTCTTAAAAAAAGAATTATGCCTTCCTGTGTAGTGAAAACTTGTAAAAACAGCAGCAAATCACATAAAAAGTCTCACGGAATCACTTTTCACTTACTGTAAGTACTTCAAATAGCATCGTTTCTTAATTATTATACTATGAATTTAGGTTACTTGGAACACACAACCTTAAAACCTTCGACACACACATAGATAAAATGGCGGCTTCACTTTTGTTGTTCGCGGCGCGGGGTCTTTTCTTTTTATTTGGTCTGAGCCTACATGGTTCAATTTGGGAAAATTGTGTCATAAAAAATGTTGATTTTTTTAAATATAGAACTCTCTAAATTCTCATACAAACATGACCCACAATACAGAGGGACACTAGGATTATGTGTCTTGGGTATCAGAAACTGCGAGTACAGTACAGTCAACGGATCTTGACACTCGTGAAGTTAGCAGTTTGACATGCGCAGTGAAGTTTTTTCATACTGTCTACTGCTCGAAACGGCTAACTTCACGAGTGCCTAGATCCGTTGACCGTACTGTACCACAAATTGCCTGCTTTTTCTTGATAGGCACTTGATATGAATAAGTAAGTAAATAGATACCTATTATGTATGGTATGTATGTTCGTATGAGCTAGTGGCCAACTCTAGTGACGGAGTTTTTAGGCCGCCTAAAGGCCTCCGTCATGGCTTAACGACTTAAAAGCCGGGACCCATAATTTAACGTGCCCTCCGAAGCACGGAGGCACTCAGCTCGCAATGCCACTTGCGGTCAATAAACTTAATTTATTGAACAATAATAAAATGGTACCTAGGTTAGGTAGGTATTAGGTTAGACTGAAACCTACTATATTTACTGTATTTTTCCAGATACTTACAACCCTCAATTTCCTGATCACCAGTAGCTATCAAAAGCCAGTGGGAAACTTTTGGTTAGCACCTGTAAGCCTCTGCATAGAGTAAGCGGTGAATGCCTTTAATGATGCCAACCTACATCAAATTTCCTACCTCCGAACAAGAGAGGAATTAAATCAAACAAGGGTAATATTTTAATCAACTATTTATTTTAGTAGGTATTACATAATAGTATTTGTGAGAGCATCAGCGAACTAAAATAAATTAACTTTATTAGATTCTTTGAAAAAACGTTCACTTTCATTATATTAGTAGAATGTAATCTTTATTTCCAAAAACATGAAAGTATGTACCTACCTATAAAAACAATAACAATGATTTCTGCCTCGTTTCAGATTTGCAACAGAGGCTTACTCATGTGCTACCTTAGGAGGGGCAGCTCATGACAGTTATATTATGTTAAATAAATGCATTAAAACCATAAAACACAAAAATGCTCACTTTTCTTTAACTTATTAAGTACTACCTGCCGTCTGCGGCTTCGCTCGCCTATTGCCAGGATAAAAAGTAGCCTAATGTTATTCCAGCACACATACTATGCATATCCCAAGTTTCACTAAATCCGTGCAGCCATTTAGAATTAAATTATGAGTCACAAGCATCGTCACATCTTCACAAACTTTTGCATTCACAATAAAAGAGCTATTAGTTAGGTTAGGTTAGTACCTACTACAACTACTACTAGCCCCTAGTTTTTTCGAACCCTGCGTGGTGAAAAGATTCAAAATGCGCCTCAAAAGCTCCTTTTGTGCACTAGGGCTCCGGGAGTAATAATTATTCTGTACACTAGGGTTAGGTTATTTCACTTATTTACCACATCATTTATTAGGGATATTATTCAATGGTACCTAGATTATATTATTTATTGTACAAATAATCTATTCTGCTATTAAATAGTTTAAAGAAGACTAATTTATTTACATAATTAATAAAAACACAACCTAGTTTTAGCAAAACACGCAATATTGAAGTATGTAATTTTGACAATTCAAAACGAGCCTCGTCTCGCGCCTACTCTCGTTTACTGAGCTCGTTTATGAAATCTGACAATGTCACATTGTCATGCAGAATACGATAACACGGTAATTCCACACGTTTTCCCGCGTCTCGTTTTGTTTGGTCATCGCATCGGTCATCGTGAATAGGGCCCCTGAACGGATTTGAATGAAACTTGAAATATACTAGTACCTTCATGTGCTGGATTAATATATAGGCAGTTTTTATCTGGGAACCACGCGAGCGAAGCCGCGGGCGATACTTAGTATCGATAAATGAGAAAGTTTGTGATGAAGTTTGTATGTTTGTGCATCAATCACGCCTAAACGGCTCAACGGATATGAATGAAACTTGGAATATACATAATACGTGTGCTGGAATAACATGTAGGCTACTTTTTATCTGAGTACAACGCGAGCGAAGCCGCGGTCGGCAGCTAGTAATAGTTACCTCTTCGTAGCATAATATTGGTTTTGAAACGTGACATCTAGCGGTATACTGGAAAAGCTTTAGTTAGTCTTGTTGACTAGCGACACCTATCAAACTTATAGCACGTTGCAATGTAATGTGGTAAGTACTTAAACTGGATGCTTGTTTTTATTTCTTCATAGATGGCTGTAGGTGTAGGTAGAAAAATAGATAAGTCATTTGTTCAGAAAATAGAAGTAACATTACAAAAATATTTCCAACCCAGGCATTACTTCTAGAATTAGGTACAAAAAATTAGGCACATAAAAATTTTAGACAATATTATTATGTATATAGGCAGGTTAAGTACACACAGGAACTAAAATCAACAACACAATAATACAAAAAAATAAGCTAGACATTAAAAAACAAAATTAAAACTCTTATCAAATAATAACACATAAGTTTGGACATCCAGGATTGGAAAGGAAACATCCAGGATTGGAAGTTATGAAATCTATCTAGTCGTGTCACTAGTTCTTTCGAACCAGTGTGGTGAAAGGATTTAAATGTGCCTCAAATGCTCCTTTCGTGCACTATAGTTATGAAATGGAGGTATTCTAAAGGTATAAGTATTTTATAGATATTTAAAAAAAAATAATTGAATATTGACAATAAACCATCGATTCACTGTTTCCATTAGTTTAGGTGAAAAATACCTTTGATATAAGAAAAGTTCTTATTCGCAACCAGTCACTTAATAATACTATAGTCAAATACTTCGTTTAATTTATTGTGTAAAAAAGTAAAAGCTAAAAGATTTTTCATCCATCCCGTAGAAAAAATTATAAGATTTGGTGATTGATAACCCAATGAAGAAAATACGTACACACCATCAAGATCATTTCATGAAAGTAGAATGTTTTTCAAATGGTCGTATTATTCGATCGAATTACAACAGCTGTCAAAAGTATATAGCACCAATTTAAATTCTTTGCATTCGCAATAGAGTCTACAATAGTTTTGATTAAGTTTGACAGATTGCATTGTCGGCCATTTTCCATTATGGCTGCTAAAACGCGACATCTATGCAGAGTTTAGTTAGTTAGTGTCATCGCGTGCGTTCGTTGCTCTGGTCGTGTTTATAACATTCCGCTAATTGTTTGCAACCATTGTTTTACTAGAAATATGACGTGAAAACTGGCACGATTAGGTCACAGATCTATGATAAACCAGAGAACCGTACGCGTACTACCGTGTGCATTGCAATAGTCATCTGTGGAGTATGATATCAAGCAGTTACGTATAAAAATAATGAATTTAGCGACGCCGCAGCGTTCTATATGAATTGTCGTGAACCATAATGTGGAATCGATTTTTAGGTGTTATTATTGAAATTACCGAAGGTGCTTGCCAGTGATTTCCCCAAACCAGTTCGGAACAAAACCTCTTTGGCTTGAATATCTCGATCTTCTTCGGGAGTAATAATCGATCATAATAAAAAATGCATATTTTCCTTGCGCTCCATGAGGAGTCTTGCTAGAGCGAAAACGAAAACACGAATTTTTGAATCTAAGGTGATTATCGTGTGGATAATATGAAAGTGAAATAGTGAAGTGTTTTTGTGTGATGTTTAAGATAGTGATTGTCTGCTGTTTTGTGCAAGGTTAGTAAACATTTTGAACAATAACAAATCACAAATTGTTACGCTCATCTAAAAACAAAAAACTAACCTAATCTTGGGGTATACTAACAAAATTATACAAACTACCTTTAATAGAAAATCACTTCTATGTACCTGCAGGTACATGATAGCCTTTATTCCATGAAATAAATACACACTATCAGATAAGAGAAAACTATCTAAGACCAATGAACTATGTATTAGCACTAATAAATAACCAATTTAGAATTTTAGAACAAGCAAAGTCTTAGCTAAACCCAGTTGTGACAGAATTGTTCAGCCCGGTTTGATGTACATCACTGTTCTTTCAAAACTCAAAAGTCATATCTTTAAGTTGAATCAATTCCAGAAATAATCGTTGTTTGAACTATTGCTTACATATTTTTGAAAATCATCAACCTATATCTAAAACTATCTTTGACAACTAAATATTTTTTCAATGTTCTACATTCAAGATTTGAAATTTGAATATAATGGCTGGAATCAACTTAAAAATAATGCATAAAACCTCTACAATAAAATTGAAAGTTTGATGTCTTCTATTATCTTCTAACCAAAGAGGTTAGTAAGTATAATGAGATGAAAACAAAGTTTACCTTTTTTATGACCACAGTAACTTTCTTCTCACTGGTGTAACATTATCTCTGAAAAACGTCACCAATTCTGATGATGCTGAGGTTATCACCTCTTTGGCCTGAGCACTGTGGCTTCCTTGAAATGTAGATTAAAGTGGCCTGCTGCTGATATGTCCTAGAAGCATGGAACATAGAACTCTTATGGTGTAGGGGTGAACTGAAAAAGGAATTCATGTAATTTGACTCCTAGTGATTGCGCAAGATCGGACAAAGTTGTGGAACATTTCAATAGTATATTGTATGTTTGTTAATGTTTTCCAATCACATCATCATCATTTATAGCTCCACAATCCCTCTGTGAAATCCATCATGGTCCTGTGCAAGTTTAGTCCATCAATTTCATTTTCAGTTATCCATATCCTAAGGGTGCCAATGGGACCCTATTACTAAGCCTTTGCTGTCTGTCCATCTGTCCATTTATCTGTCAGCGGTCTGTATCTCATGAACAGTAATAGGTAGAGTTGAAATTTTTAGTGTATTTATCTATTGCCGCTATAACAACAAATAATACGGCCTCGGTGGCGTGGCGGGCGATTACTCGGCAGAGACGCAAGAGGCGCGGGTTCAATTCCCGCTGCGGAAGAAATGTTTGCATGTTCTGTAAATATTTCTTCCGGGTCTGGGTGTTGTGGTACCATGGTACTCGTAGATTCTGATACCCACGACACAGGGAATCCTAGTGTGAGGTCAGGACTGTGTATGTGACTGTTGGCTGTTATTTATTTATTTTCATCTAGCTTCTAAAATACACTAACGCGATGATGATAATATAGAGATGTTACAAAAATTATGTACATAGATATTTAATTTTTTAAAGGGTTGGTTCAGTTATTATTTGTTGACTATTATTTGCTTATTCGGACAAATTCAGTTTTCATACAAAGCACGAAGTTTGCCGAGGCGCACTATATTTGTGGTACTACTGTTCATACTATGAGAAAGCATTAAGTTATCTAACCTGTTTTTATTGTCCTTCATAACCTCAGACCAAATAAAAAGAAAAGACGGCGCGCCGCGAACAACAAAAGTGAAGCCACACAAAACCGTGCTCCTGCACGTAAACATACACGCTCACGCACACACCTACACTAAAACCATGCTCATCGCTCTCTAGTTTTAGTTTACTTGGAACACAAAACCTAAACTTTCGACACACATAGATAAAAAGGTGGCTTCACTTTTGCTGTTCGCGGCGCGCCGTCTTTTCTTTTTATTTGGTCTGAGTTAATAACAGACTTCAAAAAAGCAGTGTTCTTAAATATTTTTACTGAGTTTCTCAAATAGTTATTTTTTTTTTTTTTACAATTCTATTACTACATGTCACTAGTTTTTTAAAAACTTGTGACGAAAGGATTAAAGTGCGCCAATGAGGCTCCTTTCGTGCACTTGACGCAGGTTTTTAAACTGCTATTTAGGGTTCTATACCCGAAGGGTGCCAACAGGTCCCTATTTTATACCTAAGCCTTCGCTCTGCGTCCGTCCGTCCGTCCGTCCGTCCGTCCGTCTGTCTGTCTGTCAGCGGGCTGTATCTCATGAACCGTAATAGGTAGAGTTGAAATTTTCAGTGTGTATTTCTATTGCCGCTATAACAACAAAATAAAATATAAAAGGGGGCCCCCATACAAGACACATTATTAATGTACGATGGTACGTACGGATTACGGAACCCTTCGTGTGCGAATTCGACTCACACTTGACCGTTTTCTTTTAGGTTCTATGACATGCCTTTTTGCCGATTCCTCCACAATGTTTTCCTTCACCATTTGAATAAAACCTAAAGAGTAAGATCTGTGTCAAGTGAAACCTTTTTGGGCGTGAAAGAACCAGTGTGTTGAAAGGCTTAAAGTAACACAAGTAGTAATAGTAATAATTTTAAACTAGACAAACCTTTGTATCAAATGTTAATCTGTTCAGTAGTTAATATTCTTTTGATCTCATCAACTCAAGTCAGAGCCCGGAGCTATGAATTATTTAAACTAAGAGAATTAATATATTTCACTGTTAATTATAATTTAAAATCAGGGTAAATAACCTTGTTATTCATAAGCTAAAGGGTTTACTTATAAAAGTTGCTTAACTTGAACACTGTTTAAATACATTTTAAACTATTTGTTCAATTATTTTTGACAGATTTTAAGAGAGGTCTAAGTCTCCCTGAACATTAAATGACTCCTATCCCATCTCTTTTCGTTGAAACAATCCTACTAATATTATAAACGCGAAAGTTTGTAAGTATGGATGTCTGTTACCTTTTCATGCCTAAACTGCTGAACAGATTTCGGACATAGGCTACATTTTATCCTGTAAAACAATCCCAAAATTGAAAAAGGATGTAAAAGGATAACTAGGATAACGCTTAAATACTTCTTAGACATTAATTTATGACAATACAGTTAATTTGACATTTATAAAATGTTGATATATGACAATGTCATTCATATCAATCGGGTCGTCAGCAGCTCTCTTTTTCTTGCAGGGCTGTGGGTAAGGGCTTTGTCTTCGTCCCGAATAGCAGAATAACTACCTAATAAAACATTTGTTGCATTATTGTAAGGCAGTACGTATTACGCGGGGTCAGCTTGTTTATTTATAATATTTAATCTAGTAAAATGCAAGATAAGAAAATATTTCCTACAAACGCATTATCATATCGAGTTTCAATGCAGACAGAATGACACGTTTCGCCGAATCACAATGGTGTCGAAATACAACGGAAATAGGAAGAGTTTACCTTTGACGTTGGATTTTGGCTGTTGGGTACGTAAGATGAACCAGCGGGAAAGGTTTCAACGTGGATACTATTGCGCATAAAGATGTTTGAACGACCTCGGTGGCGTGGCGGGCGAGTGCTCTGCTGAGACGCAAGAGGAGCGGTTTCTATTCCCGCTACGGGAGAAATGTTTGTATGTTCTGCAAATATTTCTTCCGGGTCTGGGTGCTATAATGTTATGTATTATAAGGATGTATTTAAAAATAAAATCTGTCAAGTGAGAGTCGATTTCGCACACGAAGAGTTCCGTACCATGGTACATAAAAATATGTTTCATGTATCAGCTCCCGTTTTATTTTTATTATTTGTTGTCATAGCAGCAATAGAAATACACATTCTGTGAAAATTTCAACTGCCTATTACGGTTCATGAGATACAGCCCGCTGACAGACGGACGGACAGCGGAGGCTTAGTAATAGGGTCCCGTTGGCACCCTACGTGTACGGAACCCTAAAAAAACAGCCGTCTGGTTTTAGGGTTCCCTATAAAAAACAGTCATCTGGTTCCCATAGTTTTGCTTAGTTTGGGGACAAATGTCCAGAAATATTTATTACTAGCTTTTGCCGGCGGCTTCGCTCGCGTGATATCCGGACGAAAAGTAGCCTATTATGTTGTTTTCGTTCCAAATTCGTTCAGCGTTACGGCGTGATCGAGGCACAAACATACATCGTCACATCCACACATCCTCACAAACTTTCGCATTTATAATATTAGTAGGATTTTAATTTATCTAGAAAAATAAGATCTGGGCAAAGATACGGGTGTCTAGCTTAGTATGTTTCGCTTGAGGCGATCCGTGAGGTTCTTATGTGATGTGAAACACAAAGAACAAAGGGCTGTCCCAACGTTTGTAAGAGTAGATGAAGGGTTAAGTACCTGTTCTCGTGTGTTCAAACCTGACGGACGACAGGTTAACACGGTTCCTTCGTCAAACTATTATTACATATTATAACGCTCGCATCCCTAATGGAATAAGCAGAGCTACAAGTCATCATCAACATCATCTTCTCGTGGCTTAGTCAGCTCTGCACGTATTGACCATGTCTTTCCTGTGGACAAGGCCGACTAAGCTGAGAGGATGGAATAGGTGCTGGGCAAGCCTACTCCATCTTAATTTGTCCCGGGCACTACAGCGTCCCGTTTGTGAAGGTTAAAGTTGCCTCCTGACGCCTTAGTTTTTTTAGTTTATATTTGAGCAGCCGAGTTCGCTAGACGACAATCTCTATCGTTGAGAGAATTACCAACTTCGTTGTTTCAGAGAAAGCTGAGAAACATATTGTTTAATAAATGTTATTATACAATAAATGAATTTATGACTGATAATTCTTTTGACATCTGCTAATAATATAGGTACTTAATTCTTCATTGTTGACTTTGTAATTTATGACATTTGTATTAATTTTTATTTTTTGTGTTTGTTGTTTTTATTTTATTTTATTTTTATTTAGCTTTTTTTATTTTTTTTTGACATTATTACAATTATTATAATTTTAATTTTGTAAAATATAATTAATCATTGCACGCCCCATAAAGGGCAAATTACATTGAATCTCGATTATCTGTGACATCTTTTTGACATGTAATTATGCAATAAATATACTTTGACTTTGACTTTGACTTTGACATCCGATAATACTTCGGCCGATAGCAGATTTGGTGAAAGCGTCTGCGTTCAGCAGTTTAGGCGTGAAAATGTAACAGACAGACAGACAGACTTACTTTCGCATTTATAATACAAGTATGGATTGTCATACGTCACAATAAGATTTACGTAGTAGATTTACTGTTCTAAGTAAAATTTACTAAGTAAGTTCGTATGAGCTAGTGGCCAACTCTTGTGACGGAGTTTTTAGGCCGCCTAAGGGCGTCCGTCCTTAGTAAAATGTACTAAGCGTAATATACAGTTACAAAGGAGCTTTTTCAAAGCTTTGACTTGTATAAGTTGCAACTATTTGTAAAGTTATTTAGCTAGTAAGCTTAAAACAAGGATTTTGAATATCATGCGTTTTCCCAGATTCTACTTGCTAGCTACTGTCGTAAAATAACTAAAACTAAGACCTTTTACCATCTATATTAGATGGATTTAGTCACCAATGGATTTTTCTGTTTTACAGCTATACCGGTACTTTCAAACAGTGAAGAAAACCATCGTGAGGAAACTTGCATGTTGTTTAACAAAAAAAGTTAGGAAACATGTGACAAGTACACAAAAGGAGCTTCTATGAGGCGCACTTATGATCCTTTCACCACACTGGTTCGAACGATCTATTGATACGACCAGTGGTAGTAGTGTTCTGTTCTCCGCAACAGCTGAACGGATTTGGAAACTTAAATAACACGTAGTTTATGATCTGGAAGAACAACATAGGTTATTTTTAATCCAGGCTAGTAAAAGGGGCGGATACTCTAATTTTAAAATTTGGAAGATGTGTCAAGTGAACGGAATGAGCCTCTTTGTGGCGCACCTTAAACCTTTCACCACACAGGTTCGCGAACCAGCGCAACGAATTGAAAGTAAAGTAAAAGCGTACCACGATGTTATAACAATGTAGTTCAACTGACATTTAAACTGATATTTAAATTATTTATGTATTCTAAAAGGTCAATTTTGAATTTAATTCCATATCTTGAACTACATAATGACTGTAGGGGCACATAACTCAGACCACTCCCTGACAGTTTTAAGAGCGCGATGCACGAAGACACGGGGGGCAGGGACGGTATTGGCAAGTCTCAAATTCAAAACAAAATAAGCCGGATTGTTCTGAGGAATTGTTCAGGTGTTATGTTTATTTTACTCATACTTGTGGTCAACCATTTAAGTCAGACTATTCCCGCGATGTTTACAAACGAGCAAGCTGCTCAACTGATGGTAAATTACTTTCGGTGACCGCAAGTTGCATTACGAGCTGAGCGCTTCCGTGCTTCGGAGGGCACGTTAAATTGTCGGTCCCGGCTTTTAAGCCATGACGGAGGCCTTTAGGCGGCCTAAAAACGCCGTCATAAGAGTTCACTAGTTCATACGAACTTACTTTTATTGGGCAGATGGTCTGGAAGCCGATGCAAATCTATTTGGCCACCATTCGGATACTGCTTTGATTCATCGTCTGTCGTCCTGTCCAGCCATGTATCCTTCCCATCTACACTTAATCCTGGCTATAGGTACCCACCTAAACTAAGGCCTTCAACCATCTATAGTAGATGATTTATACAGCGTCAGGAGGCAACTTTTTACCTTCACAAACGGGACGCTGTAGTGCCCGGGACGAATTAAGATGGAGTAAGCTTGCCCAGCACCTATTCTATCCTCTCAGCTTAGTCGGCCTTGTCCACAGGAAAGACATGGTCAATACGTGCGGAGCTGACTAAGCCGCGGGTTTCCTCACGATGTTTTCCTTCACCGTTTGAGAGTACTGGTATAGCGCACATAAATTATCCACACAGAAAAATCCATTGGTACACGACCGGATTTGAATAAACGTCCTTAGGATCGGAAGGCGGGGTCATTACCAACTAGACCACCAGTGCTCTCGGGTATCTTATCTACCTAGATGTCAGGAATTAGTAGTGCAAGTTGATCCACTAAACTGTGCTTTGCGAAGTATAAAGGAGACACGGGGTAAAGGGGTCAGCACTAAGGGCCCTGCAGTCTAGAGCCCTTCAAATAATACAGGTGAACTAGAGATGGGAGGTGTCGATGAAACTGAGTTTATCGATGTTTTATTTAAACGAACCATAGAATTAAAAATAATTATAATAATACATAGAATGCGTCCAGCTGCTTCTCTCCCCGAGCATGTCGTAAAAGTCGACTAAGGGATAGTATCCTCTAACATGATGAGATACAGCAAGTATTCCCAAGGAGTTCCCAATTCGGCCGGTCATAAAACGCCTTAGCCAAACTCTTACACCATGATCCAAGGATGTGTGCTGTGCCGACCCTACATGCGTGGGATGAGGGCAGGAAGATGGTAAAGATAGGTATATTATGGTCAGGCAGTCAAGTATAATCTAGGTTTAAATGTTAAATAATTAAAAATAAAAATGCTGTAAGTACATGGTTTATGAATAAAATGTGCGTTTTATTGTTTTTTCATCGACTCAGTCCCGTCTCTAGCCCACTCAGTCTGCACAGGCGCGGCAAGATTTTTTCTGCTTACGTCGTTTAAAAAAAAGAAAAAAGTTCACGAGTGCGATCACTGTTTCGGAAGGCGCTGGTTTTAATTCTGACCCCGTTTTTATCACCAGTTAGTACTTTGTCACTGGTTCCTTTATCACGGCCTTGATTACACTAACAGACGAAGGATTGTTTGTCTTACTTATATTATACATGCGAAAGTTTGTGAGTTTGGATGTTTGTGCCTCAATCACGCCTAAACGGCTGAACGGATTTGAATGAAACTTGAAATATACATAGTACATGTACTGGATTAACATATAGGCTATTTTTTATCCGGATACCACGCGAGTGAAGCCGCGGGCGGCAGCTAGTTACTAATAAAATAAAGGCCTATTACCATCTATTAATAGTAGACGATTTATACAGCGTCAGGAGGCCACTTTTACCTTCATCATCACATGTGTTCGTGCAAATAAATGTCTTTAATCATTTATCATTAATAGGTAGGAACATGGTGAACCATGGCGACAGGTGATCAGCTCATCGCTCATTATAGGTCCATCATGACCTTAGTCGGCTTTTATGACATGCTCAGGGAAAAAGCAGCTGGACGCGTTCCGTTTTTTCTTTACTTGGGAGTAAAAGCAGAGAAGTCAAAATAAGAACAAATATTAGTAAAAAATATAAAGGGGCCTATAAATGAAACATTTTCTATGGTACGGAACCCTTCGTGTGCGAAATAAACTCGTGCGGAAGATTCCTAAATTGTCCAAGTTTATGATGACAGAATGACATTCCCGTGACCTTCTCAACAGATCTCTTATTGCTTAAAGTGGTGCATTGTGACTCAATAACGGCTGGTTTAAATGTGGATCGTATTGGATACGGTTCGTTGTAGTCATGTCAAATAAATACCTACCAGATATAAAATTATCGATGAATTACATAAATGTACACATACATACCTATGTTAAAGCCTCTCCCTTGCCTCAAAAGTTTGCTGGTAGAAAACTCTTTAAGAGTTAAGCTCGCCTTTGTACATGTACTTCTTAACCCTAGAAAGATAACCTACGCCGCAGAGGCGCCTGCGAAATAAATATATTGTTGTATCTTTTTCTTCGACGCGTGTATGGGTTTGTGCTTCGAAGCCAACTCAGTCGTCGGTGTGCTCTACCACGGGATGACTGTTTCTATGCGGTAAGTGCAATATTTTAGTAGTTATGATGAGTTGGTGCGCTCGAGAGGCGTATGGTTATCTTCTAAGTGACTTTTTGTGTTAGTAAGCAAATATAATTTCTTGATGTTAAAGTGTATTTATATATGTGTTTGTTTTGATTTTAGGTTACAAGCCTTACGCAGTAGCCATGACAAGTAGAAGGACGCTGAGAGAAGAAGAAATATGGTCTTTATTGAACCAAGATGGGAAAAATGACGAAAATGTATCTCAGGAGAGTGCCAGTGAGATAGAAAATTATCTGAGCGAAGATGACGTACAGAGTAACTTTGAAGACGAGTTTATATATACCGTACCGGAAGAAGAACAGCTACTGCACATCTAAAAAAAATGAATGTCGAAGATGACCTGCCCTAAATGCAAAAAGACAGTCTGTGGCGAGCAAAAGAATGACGTGTGTCATGACTGTTTATAAAGCTTATTATTATAATGATGATGATTATTTTCAGACTGATTATATTATAATTAGCTAGATTGCAAGAAAAAAACAACCGATTTAGATTATAATTTACGGGAATTGTTCTTAGAAACAGAAGACTGTTGATTTTTATTAATTTTTTGGAGGTCTACTCATTTAGTTATAAATTACTTTTAATAAACAAAGTGAAATATAATTTTATTTTTATTTTGAAGGCTATAGAAATACCTTTAAAAGGACGTAGTTACTTAAAATATATCTTACTTTTTATTTGAGATATACGCATTTGAAAATCTGGCGCCTCTGAAGCGCATGGTTATCTTTTACGTACCTCGCAGTATGGTTATCTTTCTAGGGTTAATGTTCTATTTCTAAGTGTCTCTGTGTATAAAGAATTTGAAGAAGCGCTCGTGGCGAAGCTGATTGATCGTTGAAATTAAACAACGTTGTGCGCGGTCACAATTTGGATGGGTGACCGCAAGTGGCATTACGAGGTGAGCACTTCCGTGCTTTGGAGGGCACGTTAAATTGTCGGTCCCGGCTTTTAAGTCGTTAAGCCATGACGGAGGCCTTTAGGCGGACTAAAAACTCCGTCACGAGAGTTTGCCACAAGCTCATACGAACTTGCTTATAAAGAGTTTCAGATATAGAGCACTTGGTGGTCTGTCTAGTGGTAGCGCCCCCGCCTTCTGATCCTAAAGGTCGTGGTTTCAAATCCGGTCGTGCACCAATGGATTTTTCTCTTCGAAAAGTTTATGTGCGCTATACGAGCACTCTCAATGGGTAAAAGCAAACATCATCATCATCATCATCTTCCTGCCCTAATCCTACTCTATGTGGGGTCGGCACAGCATGATCCAAGGATCATGCTGTAAGAGTTTTGGCTAAGGTATATTATGACCGTCCGCCTGCCTGACGTCAACCCTCCTTGGGAATACTTGCTTATTGTATCTCATCATGTTGGAGGATATTATCCATTGATAAAATTAAAAAATCTCGTGATACGACTGTTAGAATACTTGTTTCCTATTTCCGCGGGATTTTTTTCGTGAAACGGACCCTAATTGTAGGATTGGGGACAGATAATCTATGTTTGTCCGAAGTATGTCTGTTGAATCGTATTCCAAGAAAGAACTCATAAATTCATACATCACAAACAAGGCGTGGGCACTTCAAAGGCGTGAGGGCCGCGCGGAAAATAAACAAACATGGCCGCCATGGAAGCGACTACTGGTCCTTTCTTACACCCTGCGGGGTCAATGACCAGTATTCAGCATGTTTTAATTGTATGGCGGCCTCGGTGGCGTGGCGGGCGATTGCTCGGCAGAGATGCAAGAGGCGCGGTTTCGATTCCCATTGCGGAAGAAATGTTTGCATGTTCTGTAAATAATTCTTCCGGGTCTGGGTGTTGTGGTGCCATGGTACTCGTAGTTTCTGATACCCACGACACGGAATCCTAATGAGGGGTCAGGACTATGTATGTGACTGTTGGGTGTTATTTATATTATATTTATTTTATATTGCTTTACTAGCTATAACCCGCGATGTTATCTGCAACTCAAATACCTACATATGTGAGAATAGTATAAATAAAGTATATGAAGTATGGATTCGGAGATGGGCATAAAAAATCTGGGAGCGCAAGAAGTCAACATCAGCTGCATTGTCTGGCGGTCACCCATCCAAATTGTGGCCGCGCAGAATATTGTTTAACCTCGGTAGTATAATAATGGGTTTCCCATACAAACTTTCATCCCTTATTTCACCCCCTTCAGAATAATTTTTGATCAAAAGGTAGTCTATGACCTTTCCTGGGGTGCAATCTATCTCCTTGCCAAATTTCATCAAAATCGGTTCAGCAGTTTAGGCGTGAAAAGGTAACAGACAGACAGTTACTTTCCCATTTATTATATTAGTAGTTTTCTAAACAACATATATACATATTATCTCGCCCCTAACTCTAATGTAGTGAGCAGAGCCACAGGTAATCATAAGATCAGCAGCTACTCCTGATTCGAAGTCCCAAGATGGGTATGATGAACCTTGGTGAATTCAAACCCACGACCTTAGGATGGGAAGGCGGGACGCCGCTACCACTAGACCATCAGTGGTCTCAAGACGATCTATTCCAGCGACGATTCCTAATGATAAATGCGAAAGTTTGTGAGGATGTGACGATGTTTGTGCCTCAATCACGCCGTAGCGGCTGAACGGATTTAAATGAAACTTGGAATTACATAGTACATGTGCTTCTCTTAACTTCTCTGCTTGACTGGGAGCAAAGAAAAAACATACAATGCGTCCAGCTGCTTCTCTCCCCGAGCATGCCGTAAAAGTCGACTAAGGGATAGTATCCTCCAACATGATGAGATACAATAAGCAAGTATTCCCAAGGAGGGTTGACGTCAGGCAGGCGGCCGGTCATAAAACACCTTAGCCAAAACTGCTGTAAGAGTTTTGGCTAAGGTGTCGACCCCACATAGAGTGGGATGAGGGCAGGAAGATGATGATGATGATGTGCTGGAATAACTTATAGGCTATTTTTTACCCGGGTACCGGTGTGAGCGAAGCCGCAGGCAGCAGCTAGTATTACATACCATATAGCCTGCCTAGTACACATCCTTCTTTTTGCTTTGCGTAGTCGAGTAAGCTTGTTTTTATGATCGATCGACAGCATTTTTCTATGAAGGTTATCAAAATCACCCTACTTATGCCCCCATCAAAGATAAATATCTTTATAAAAGAAAAATAAATTGTCCTCCATTATTTTAGCACGTTGATAAAGCCGCTAAGTCGAAAGGGCGGGAAACAAAAAAAAACAAAATGGCTGCCGCATTTATCATTATTCATTCTACTGACGGACGACGTTTGCAGTTAATGATTTCGAATGCGTTTGTCTGTCTGCCCTTCCTAACTCATTAAGGGTCCTTATTTATAAAACTGTTGGAACGCCCCGCGATTTTCTGTGAGCTGAGTTTTGTTTTCATACGAACTTTATGGACTTTTGATGGACCATCTATATTAATAATAGTAATAATATATTATTGCAATTTGGTGTACATTAACATTTAAATTTTAGCTCTACCTACCAAACTAAGTTTAAAAAAACTTGTATTTTGGTAGCTAGTGCCCTCTCTTAAGATTACATTTCATTATGTACGACATTATTCATTAATTAATTTACTTAATCTATTCAATTTACTGAATTACAAAATTATACACGTAATATTGAAAAAATTAAACAAAACTTTTGTTACAAAACTATAAAAAACTACGCTATATTGGCGATGGGCTGATCGCCTGTCGCTATGGTTCACCATATCCATCTTATGGCTTTGAGGAGTGGCTGTGAGTTTTCTTATGATTACTTATGGCTCTCCATACCCCATTAGGTTTACGGGCGTGATAATATGTGACAAATAAATTATATTAATAATAATTTTTTCCATTGTCCATTAGATTATAAGAATGGAGCATTAGTCGTTGACTAATATCTATGTAGCTGGACGCATTGATAGTGAACCATGGTGACAGGTGATCAGCTCATCGCCCATATAGATGGTCCATCATGTTGGAGGATACTATCCCTTAGTAGACTTTTACGACATGCTCGGGGAGAGAAGCAGCTGGACGCATT